>JARQOD010000005.1:295096969-295382357 GCA_033576555.1 Oophaga sylvatica | reverse complement strand
AAAAATCAAAACCTCACAGACTACAGTGAACCCCTACACAATGTTAAAAGGTGTGAAACCCCCCCTTTGTGTATTTATGTGTTGAACCAATTTATTGGTGGAGGGAAGTGCGTCCATTATAGATTTGAGTTATTTGAATAGAATGGAGCAGCACCAATTAGAGAAAAAATGTCAAGGATGAGGCAGGGAGACACGCTCAGCAGAGTATAAGCAGCAGAGGTTGAAGAAACTAACTGGAGCGTGATCTGCACTCCAAAATGAAAACTCAGACTACAGTGAACACTGCACACAACTGTTCACTAGGTTGTGAAAGGCCCCTTTGTGTACTTCTTTAGTGTTTGCAACCAATTTATTGGATACGGATGGAAGTACGTCACACTAATAGATTTGAGTTATTTGAAATAGAATGGAGCAGCACCAATTACGACAAATGTGAAGGATGAGGCAGTGGCACACGCCTCAGCAGACTACAACCAGCAGTGGTTGAAGAACTAACTGGAGCGTGATCTGCACTCCAAAAATGAAAACCTCAGATGACAGTGAACACTGCACACAACTGTTCAGTAGGTGTGAAAGGCCCATTTGTGTACTTCTATAGTGTTTGCAACCTATGTATTGGATACGGATGGTAGTGCGTCACACTAATAGATTTGAGCTATTTGAAATAGAATGGAGCAGCACCAATTAGAGAAAAATGTCAAGGATGAGGAAGGGAGACACGCTCAGCAGAGTACAAGCAGCAGTGGTTGAAGAACTAACTGGAGCGTGATCTGCACTCCAAAAATGAAAACCTCAGACGACAGTGAACACTGCACACAACTGTTCAGTAGGTGTGAAAGGCCCCGTTGGGTACTTCTATAGTGTTTGCAACCTATGTATTGGATACGGATGGTAGGTGCGTCACACTAATAGATTTGAGTTTATTTGAAATAGAATGGAGCAGCACCAATTAGAGAAAAATGTCAAGGATGAGGAAGGGAGACACGCTCAGCAGAGTACAAGCAGCAGTGGTTGAAGAACTAACTGGGCATGATCTGCACCCCGAAAAGGGAAAACCTCAAACTACAGTGAACACTGCCACAATGTTCACTAGGTGTGAAAGGCCCCTTTGTGTACTTCTATAGTGTTTGCAACCTATGTATTGGATACGGATGGAAGTGCATCACACTAATGATTTGAGTTAATTGAAATAGAATGGAGCAGCACCAATTAGAAAAAAAATGTCAAGGATGAGGAAGGGAGACACGCTCAGCAGAGTACAAGCAGCAGTGGTTGAAGAACTAACTGGAGCGTGATCTGCACTCCAAAAATGAAAACCTCAGACTACAGTGAACACTGCACACAACTGTTTCACTAGGTGTGAAAGGCCCCTTTGTGTACTTCATAGTGTTTGCAACCAATGTATTGGATACGGATGGAAGTGCGTCACACTAATAGATTTGAGTTATTTGAAATAGAATGGAGCAGCACCAATTAGAGAAAATGTCAAGGATGAGGCAGGGAGACACCCTCAGCAGAGTATAAGCAGCAGTGGTTGAAGAACTAACTGGAGCGTGATCTGCACCCCAAAAATGAAAACCTCAGACTACAGTGAACACTGCACACAACTGTTCACTAGGTGTGAAAGGCCCCTTTGTGTACTTCTATAGTGTTTGCAACCAATTTATTGGATACGGATGGAAGTACGTCACATAATAGATTTGAGTTATTTGAAATAGAATGGAGCAGCATCAATTACAGACAAATGTGAAGGATGAGGCAGTGGCACACGTCAGCAGACTACAACCAGCAGTGGTTGAAGAACTAACTGGAGCGTGATCTGCACTCCAAAAATGAAAACATCAGATGACAGTGAACACTGCACACAAACTGTTCAGTAGGTGTGAAAGGCCCCTTTGTGTACTTCTATAGTGTTTGCAACCTATGTATTGGATACGGATGGGAAGTGCGTCACACTAATAGATTTGAGTTATTTGAAATAGAATGGAGCAGCACCAATTAGAGAAAAATGTCAAGGATGAGGAAGGGAGACACGCTCAGCAGAGTACAAGCAGCAGTGGTTGAAGAACTAACTGGAGCGTGATCTGCACTCCAAAAATGAAAACCTCAGACTACAGTGAACACTGCACACAACTGTTCACTAGGTGTGAAAGGCCCCTTTGTGTACTTCTATAGTGTTTGCAACCAATGTATTGGATACGGATGGAAGTACGTCACACTAATAGATTTGAGTTATTTGAAATAGAATGGAGCAGCACCAATTACAGACAAATGTGAAGGATGAGGCAGTGGCACACGCTCAGCAGACTACAACCAGCAGTGGTTGAAGAACTAACTGGAGCGTGATCTGCACTCAAAAAAATCAAAACCTCACAGACTACAGTGAACACTGCACACAACTGTTCACTAGCTGTGAAAGGCCCCTTTGTGTACTTCTATAGTGTTTGCAACCAATGTATTGGATACGGATGGAAGTGCGTCACACTAATAGATTTGAGTTATTTGAAATAGAATGGAGCAGCACCAATTAGAGAAAAATGTCAAGGATGAGGCAGGGAGACATGCTCAGCAGAGTATAGCAGCAGTGGTTGAAGAACTAACTGGAGCGTGATCTGCACTCCAAAAATGAAAACCTCAGACTACAGTGAACACTGCACACAACTGTTCACTAGGTGTGAAAGGCCCCTTTGTGTACTTCTATAGTGTTTGCAACCAATTTATTGGATACGGATGGAAGTACGTCACACTAATAGATTTGAGTTATTTGAAATAGAATGGAGCAGCACCAATTACAGACAAATGTGAAGGATGAGGCAGTGGCACACGCTCAGCAGACTACAACCAGCAGTGGTTGAAGAACTAACTGGAGCGTGATCTGCACTCAAAAAATCAAAACCTCACAGACTACAGTGAACACTGCACACAACTGTTCACTAGCTGTGAAAGGCCCCTTTGTGTATTTCTATAGTGTTTGCAACCAATGTATTGGATACGGATGGAAGTGCGTCACACTAATAGATTTGAGTTATTTGAAATAGAATGGAGCAGCACCTGTCAGGAGTCGAACCCAGTACCTCTTGTCCACTGGCCAGCAGCTCTACCATCTGAGCTATTCTGCTGGCTGCAAAGTTCCTTGCTGAACCCTGATACCATTGACTGTTATTCCTGATTAGCTACACCTAGTGCTCTTTTGATTGGGCCTCTGATTGCAATTACACACCCTATATAAACCTGGCCCTGTGGGTGTGTCATTGCGAGATTATTGAGCTCCAAGCCTTTAGTCAAGCGTTTCCTGCTGATCCATTGCTACAAACACTGCTCTCCTGTGAACCGACCTCGGCCTGCCTTCTGACTACGCTCTCCGCCTGATCCATTGCTACAAAACACTGCTCTCCTGTGAACCGACCTCGGCCTGCCTTCTGACTACGCTCTCCGCCTGATCCATTGCTACAAACACTGCTCTCCTGTGTACCGACCTCCGGCTGCCACCTGACTACGTTATCTGCCTGCTCCTCTGTTACCGAACTGCCTTTCCTGTGTACCGACCTCCGGCTGCCACCTGACTACGTTATCCGCCTGATCCATTGCTACAAACACTGCTTTCCTGTGTACCGACCTCCGCTGCCATCTGACTACGCTACCTGCCTCTGCTTCCCCTAGTGTTTGCAGTAACATCGGCTCCAACCCAGACGGGATCTTGACAGAATAATCTCGCGCCAAAATGGAGTCCGCTGTGAACACCCTGAGACGGCAAGTTACGGAGCTTCAAAGTTTTTGTACTGACTCTCAAGGAAAATATGCCAAGTTACAAACTGATTTCACGGCGATACAACAGGAAGTAATTGAGCTACAAAAACAACTTCTGGACGTGCGCAATTCAGGGTCCGAATCAAACGCGCGGCTGCCGCTGCCTGCAAAGTTCAGTGGGGATCGCAAGCAGTACCGAGGATTCCTCAATCAATGCCGCATATACTTCCAGATGCAACCTGCTCCCTTTACCAGTGAGAGGAAGAAAGTTTTTTTCATGATAAATCTCCTGACGGATGAAGCTCTTGCTTGGGCTTCACCTTATGTAGAAAAGGACTATGACCTCCTTAATGACCTGGAAGCCTTCACCGCAGCTATGAATCAAGTTTTTGATGACCCAAACCGCTGTGCCACAGCAGAAACCAAATTACATAATTTGCGCCAAGTACGTCGCTCTGTTGCGGATACACATCGGAGTTCCGTCGCTGGGTGGCCGACACCACCTGGAATCCAGCGGCCCAGAGAAGTCAATTTCGACGGGGGTTTTATCAGAACCAGTGAAAGACGAGCTTGCCAGGGTTGAGACCCCTGACCAGTTGGAGGACTTTATTCAACTATGTATCCGGATTGACCAGAGACTTACTGAAAGGAGAAAGGAGAGACTGCGAGCACTTGGGAATAGCCCTGGCTTCTCATTTTCAGCA
Source organism: Oophaga sylvatica (assembly GCA_033576555.1). Taxonomy (NCBI): domain Eukaryota; kingdom Metazoa; phylum Chordata; class Amphibia; order Anura; family Dendrobatidae; genus Oophaga; species Oophaga sylvatica. Next base: position 295,377,906 of record JARQOD010000005.1, on the reverse strand, counting down.
TTGGACCACCAAGAAAAGACGCAAGGCGGTGTCTGAACCGATGCAGATCGACGTCATCCGAAGACCACTCTCTGCACAGGAGAAGGAGAGGCGACGTGCAGAACATCTCTGCCTCTATTGTGGGGACCCTGGACACTATGCCATCAACTGTCCTAACAAAAGGACTATAGCCTTTACCAACAACAGGTCTGCCAGCAATATGGACCTTTCTCAGCAGTCGGATTCCATCTTGCAGACTATCTCATCAGTAACGCCAGAAATAGACAAAATACATACTACATCATCTCATTTTGTAATCCCCATTCAGGTTGTAATGGGCACCCAAAAAATACAATGCTCTGCCCTGTTGGATTCGGGAGCAGGAGGGAATTTTATGGACTTAAAATTTACACGTGATAATAATATTTCCAGTAGGACCAAATCCTTACCAATTGAAATGGAAACGGTGGATGGATCACCCTTGTCTTCTGGACCTGTCACGCATGAGACAATCGAACTGGAGATTTGTATCGAACCGGATCATCATGAAGCTGTCAGTTTCCACCTTATCTCATCTCCGAAATTTCCGGTTATTCTAGGGATCCCTGGTTTTCAGTCCATAACCCTTCTATCAACTGGGCATCAAGGACCATCACCTTTCCATCTGACTACTGTAAGAATAATTGTCATAAGGAACCCCTGTTCTCCAACAAGTCCAAATCTCTGAGATTTCGCATGAGAAGGAAGAGAAACTACCACCTCAATATCAGCAGTTCTCTGATGTCTGCAGTAAGAAGAAAGCAGATCAATTACCTCCTCACCGTCCTTACGACTGTCCCATTGAATTGCTGCCAGGAGCAACCATTCCATTTGGACGGATTTACAATCTTTCCGAACCTGAATTGAAGGTATTAAGAAAGTTCCTGGATGAAAATTTAGAGAAAGGCTTTATTCGACCTTCCACATCTCCAGCTGGGGCACCCCTGTTCTTTGTTGAAAAGAAAGACTCCACTCTGCGGCCATGTATTGACTACAGAGAGATGAATAATATCACTGTCAAGAATCGCTACCCGCTACCCTTGATTCCTGAACTATTTGAGAGACTCCGTTCTGCGAAAATCTTTACGAAGCTGGATCTTAGAGGGGCTTACAACCTCATACGGATTCGCCCAGGAGATGAGTGGAAGACCGCCTTCAGAACGAGATATGGACATTTTGAATCTCTGGTTATGACCTTTGGTCTTAGCAATGCCCCAGCCACCTTTCAACATTTTATTAATGATGTATTTCGAGATTTCTTGGACCAATTCGTTGTGGCTTATCTCGATGACATTCTTATATTTTCAGACACCTTGGAAGAGCATCGCAGGCACGTCCAGTTAGTCTTGGAACGACTACAGGAGAACCATCTTTACATTAAACTTGAAAAATGTGAGTTTGAACAAACCAGTATCCAATTTCTGGGATATATCATCTCCCCAGAAGGTCTGAGCATGGATCCCGGCAAAATCAATGCTGTAGTGGACTGGCCTGTTCCAAGAAATTTAAAAGACGTCCAGCGTTTCATAGGATTTGCAAATTTTTACCGAAAATTTATAAAGAACTTTTCACGGATCATACTACCAATTACTACACTAACAAAAAAGACCAAAGCATTTTTCTGGTCTCCGGAGGCACAGGAGGCTTTTGACAAATTGAAAACTCTTTTTACGTCTGCTCCATTGTTAGTACACCCAAATCCTGAATTGCCATTTACTGTCGAAGTGGACGCCTCGGACTCTGCAGTGGGAGCCATTCTGTCTCAGCGAGTTGGGGACAAAATGCAACTTCACCCATGTGCGTTTCTTTCCCACACCATGTCATCTGCAGAAAAGAACTACGACATCGGTAATAAAGAACTGTTAGCCATTAAAGTTGCCTTCTCCGAATGGAGACATCTTTTGGAAGGTGCCAATCACCCTGTGACTGTCCTCACGGACCACAAGAATCTTGAATTCCTCCGTACAGCAAAAAGATTGTCTGCAAGACAAGCACGATGGGCCTTATTTTTCTCAAGATTCAATTTTATAATTTCTTACCGGCCTGGTTCAAGAAATGGCAAGGCTGACGCCCTGTCCAGGATATGTTCGGAACCTCAGGAGAGGTCTAGTAATGACGATACAATTCTAGGCCCTAAAAATTTTTTGGGAATATTGCACTCTAGAGGACTATGTAATAGAATTAAAGATGGATATCAAGAGGACTCTTTCCTTAACCATCCTTCGGAAGACGTCGATCTTTCATTCAAAGAGGGGTTTTGGATGCAGAAACACAAAATATATGTACCTGAATCTTCTCGCCTTGAAGTCCTCAAAAGTGTCCATGATTCTAAACTGGCAGGACATCCTGGAGTTGCAAAAACACAAGACTTACTACTTCGTTTCTTTTGGTGGCCTAATTGTAGGAAGGACGTGAGGAAATATGTTTCAACCTGTTTAACATGAGCACGAAACAAGACCCCACGATCGTCTCCTCTAGGACTCTTGCAACCACTTCCAGTTCCATCCAGGCCTTGGGGATCTATTTCCATGGATTTTATTGTGGAACTACCCCCTTCCAAACAGATGACCGTCATCCTTGTCATAGTGGACCGACTCACAAAAATGGCCCACTTTATTCCAACTGAAGGAATTCCTACTGCTGAAAAAACTGCAGAACTGATAATCAAAGAGGTATTCAGGTTACATGGAATTCCTGACAGCGTGGTGTCTGACAGAGGCGTTCAGTTTACGTCAAAATTTTGGAAGAGTTTCTGTACAGCCTTGGGAGTCACGGTGAATCTTTCTACCGCTTTCCATCCTCAGTCCAATGGCCAGACGGAGAGAACGAACCAGAATTTGGAGCAATACCTCCGTTGCTTCATTTCCTATCTTCAGGATGACTGGGTGGACTATTTACCAACAGCAGAGTTTTCCTACAACAACTCCATACATAGCGCTACATCTCAAACCCCATTTTTTGCTAATTATGGAGTACATCCAGTATTTATCCCTAATCTGCCAGTGAACACTCCATTCCTGCTGTAAATGACAGGCTTGCAAAATTACAGGAATCCCAGAAGGAATTATCAGAGATATTACTCAAGACCCAGGAAGTATATAAGGAAGCAGCAGATAAACATCGGAGAGTGCCCCCTGCTCTTCAGGTTGGAGACAAAGTTTGGCTGTCCACTAAAAACCTTAAGACACATGTGCCATCCTCCAAATTGGGTCAGAAATTCATTGGACCTTTTCAAATTTCTGCAAAAATTAACCAGGTTGCTTTTCGTTTGGAACTTCCCAACAATCTAAAGATTCATCCAGTGTTTCACATATCCTTGCTCAAACCCTTCTGTGAAAACCCGTTTCCAGGAAGAATTCAGCCACCTCCTCCACCAGAAAGGATCCGTGGTGAAGAAGAATACATTGTGGATAAGATTCTGGACTCCCGAAAATTCAGAGGTAAACTGCAGTATCTGGTGCAGTGGAAGGGTTACGGACCAGAGGAAAATTCATGGGAACCAAGGGACAACGTCCATGCTCCTAGACTAACAAGAGCCTTTCATCAGAGGTACCCGGATAAGCCAGCTCCTGAGATGTCCAGAGGCCATCCTGGAAGGAGGGGAGTACTGTCAGGAGTCGAACCCAGTACCTCTTGTCCACTGGCCAGCAGCTCTACCATCTGAGCTATTCTGCTGGCTGCAAAGTTCCTTGCTGAACCCTGATACCATTGACTGTTCTTCCTGATTAGCTACACCTAGTGCTCTTTTGATTGGGCCTCTGATTGCCAATTACACACCCTATATAAACCTGGCCCTGTGGGTGTGTCATTGCGAGATTATTGAGCTCCAAGCCTTTAGTCAAGCGTTTCCTGCTGATCCATTGCTACAAACACTGCTCTCCTGTGAACCGACCTCGGCCTGCCTTCTGACTACGCTCTCCGCCTGATCCATTGCTACAAACACTGCTCTCCTGTGAACCGACCTCGGCCTGCCTTCTGACTACGCTCTCCGCCTGATCCATTGCTACAAACACTGCTCTCCTGTGTACCGACCTCCGGCTGCCACCTGACTACGTTATCTGCCTGCTCCTCTGTTACCGAACTGCCTTTCCTGTGTACCGACCTCCGGCTGCCATCTGACTACGTTATCCGCCTGATCCATTGCTACAAACACTGCTTTCCTGTGTACCGACCTCCGGCTGCCATCTGACTACGCTACCTGCCTCTGCTTCCCCTAGTGTTTGCAGTAACATCGGCTCCAACCCAGACGGGATCTTGACAGCACCAATTAGAGAAAAATGTCAAGGATGAGGCAGGGAGACACGCTCAGCAGAGTACAAGCAGCAGTGGTTGAAGAACTAACTGGAGCGTGATCTGCACTCCAAAAATGAAAACCTCAGACGACAGTGAACACTGCACACAACTGTTCAGTAGGTGTGAAAGGCCCCTTTGTGTACTTCTATAGTGTTTGCAACCTATGTATTGGATACGGATGGTAGTGCGTCACACTAATAGATTTGAGTTATTTGAAATAGAATGGAGCAGCACCAATTAGAGAAAAATGTCAAGGATGAGGCAGGGAACACGCTCAGCAGAGTACAAGCAGCAGTGGTTGAAGAACTAACTGGAGCGTGATCTGCACTCCGAAAATGAAAACCTCAAACTACAGTGAACACTGCACACAACTGTTCACTAGGTGTGAAAGGCCCCTTTGTGTACTTCTATAGTGTTTGCAAACTATGTATTGGATACGGATGGAAGTACGTCACACTAATAGATTTGAGTTATTTGAAATAGAATGGAGCAGCACCAATTACAGACAAATGTGAAGGATGAGTTAGTGGCACACGTTCAGCAGACTACAACCAGCAGTGGTTGAAGAACTAACTGGAGCGTGATCTGCACTCAAAAAATCAAAACCTCACAGACTACAGTGAACACTGCACACAACTGTTCACTAGGTGTGAAAGGCCCCTTTGTGTACTTCTATAGTGTTTGCAACCTATGTATTGGATACGGATGGAAGTGCGTCACACTAATAGATTTGAGTTATTTGAAATAGAATGGAGCAGCACCAATTAGAGAAAAATGTCAAGGATGAGGAAGGAGACACGCTCAGCAGAGTACAAGCAGCAGTGGTTGAAGAACTAACTGGAGCGTGATCTGCACTCCAAAATGAAAACCTCAGACTACAGTGAACACTGCACACAACTGTTCACTAGGTGTGAAAGGCCCCTTTGTGTACTTCTATAGTGTTTGCAACCATGTATTGGATACGGATGGAAGTGTGTCACACTAATAGATTTGAGTTATTTGAAATAGAATGGAGCACACCAATTAGAGAAAAATGTCAAGGATGAGGAGGGAGACACGCTCAGCAGAGTACAAGCAGCAGTGGTTGAAGAACTAACTGGAGCGTGATCTGCACTCCAAAAATGAAAACCTCAGACTACAGTGAACACTGCACACAACTGTTCATAGGTGTGAAAGGCCCCTTTGTGTACTTCTATAGTGTTTGCAACCAATGTATTGGATACGGATGGAAGTCGTCACACTAATAGATTTGAGTTATTTGAAATAGAATGGAGCAGCACCAATTAAGAAAATGTAAGGATGAGGCAGGGACACGCTCAGCAGATACAACAGCAGTGGTTGAAGAACTAACTGGAGCGTGATCTGCACTCAAAAAAAAACCTCAGACTACAGTGAACACTGCACACAACTGTTCACTAGTGTGAAAGGCCCTTTGTGTACTTCTATAGTGTTTGCAACCATGTATTGGATACGGATGGAAGTGCGTCACACTAATAGATTTGAGTTATTTGAAATAGAATGGAGCAGCACCAATTAGAGAAAAATGTCAAGGATGAGGCAGGGAGACACGCTCAGCAGAGTAAAGCAGCAGTGGTTGAAGAACTAACTGGAGCGTGATCTGCACTCCAAAAATGAAAACTCAGACTACAGTGAACACTGCACACAACTGTTCACTAGGTGTGAAAGGCCCTTTGTGTACTTCTATAGTGTTTGCAACCATGTATTGGATACGGATGGAAGTCGTCACACTAATAGATTTGAGTTATTTGAAATAGAATGGAGCAGCACCAATTAGAGAAAATGTCAAGGATGAGGAGGAGACACGCTCAGCAGAGTACAACAGCAGTGGTTGAAGAACTAACTGGAGCGTGATCTGCACTCCAAAAATGAAAACCTCAAGACTACAGTGAACACTGCACACAACTGTTCACTAGTGTGAAAGGCCCTTTGTGTACTTCTATAGTGTTTGCAACCTATGTATTGGATACGGATGGAAGTGCGTCACACTAATAGATTTGAGTTATTTGAAATAGAATGGAGCAGCACCAATTAGAGAAAAATGTCAAGGATGAGGAAGGGAGACACGCTCAGCAGAGTACAAGCAGCAGTGGTTGAAGAACTAACTGGAGCGTGATCTGCACTCCAAAAATGAAAACCTCAGACTACAGTGAACACTGCACACAACTGTTCACTAGGTGTGAAAGGCCCTTTGTGTACTTCTATAGTGTTTGCAACCAATGTATTGGATACGGATGGAGTGCGTCACACTAATAGATTTGAGTTATTTGAAATAGAATGGAGCAGCACCAATTAGAGAAAAATGTCAAGGATGAGGCAGGGAGACACGCTCAGCAGAGTACAAGCAGCAGTGGTTGAAGAACTAACTGGAGCGTGATCTGCACTCCAAAATGAAAACCTCAAATCAGTGAACACTGCACACAACTGTTCACTAGGTGTGAAAGGCCCCTTTGTGTACTTCTATAGTGTTTGCAACCTATGTATTGGATACGGATGGAAGTGCGTCACACTAATAGATTTGAGTTATTTGAAATAGAATGGAGCAGCACCAATTAGAGAAAAATGTCAAGGATGAGAAGGGAGACACGCTCAGCAGATACAAGCAGCAGTGGTTGAAGAACTAATGGAGCGTGATCTGCACTCAAAAATAAAACCTCAGATACAGTGAACCTGCACACAACTGTTCCTAGGTGTGAAAGGCCCTTTGTGTACTTCTATAGTGTTTGCAACCAATGTATTGGATACGGATGGAAGTACGTCACACTAATAGATTTGAGTTATTTGAAATAGAATGTAGCAGCACCAATTACAGACAAATGTGAAGGATGAGGAAGGGAGACACGCTCAGCAGAGTACAAGCAGCATTGGTTGAAGAAGTAACTGGAGCGTGATCTGCACTCCAAAAATGAAAACCTCAGACTACAGTGAACACTGCACACAACTGTTCACTAGGTGTGAAAGGCCCCTTTGTGTACTTCTATAGTGTTTGCAACCAATATATTGGATACGGATGGAAGTACGTCACACTAATAGATTTGAGTTATTTGAAATAGAATGGAGCAGCACCAATTACAGACAAATGTGAAGGATGAGGCAGTGGCACACGCTCAGCAGACTACAACCAGCAGTGGTTGAAGAACTAACTGGAGCGTGATCTGCACTCAAAAAATCAAAACCTCACAGACTACAGTGAACACTGCACACAACTGTTCACTAGCTGTGAAAGGCCCCTTTGTGTACTTCTATAGTGTTTGCAACCAATGTATTGGATATGGATGGAAGTGCGTCACACTAATAGATTTGAGTTATTTGAAATAGAATGGAGCAGCACCAATTAGAGAAAAATGTCAAGGATGAGGCAGGGAGACACGCTCAGCAGAGTACAAGCAGCAGTGGTTGAAGAAGTAACTGGAGCGTGATCTGCACTCCAAAAATGAAAACCTCAGACTACAGTGAACACTGCACACAACTGTTCACTAGGTGTGAAAGGCCCCTTTGTGTACTTCTATAGTGTTTGCAACCAATGTATTGGATACGGATGGAAGTACGTCACACTAATAGATTTGAGTTATTTGAAATAGAATGGAGCAGCACCAATTACAGACAAATGTGAAGGATGAGGCAGTGGCACACGCTCAGCAGACTACAACCAGCAGTGGTTGAAGAACTAACTGGAGCGTGATCTGCACTCAAAAAATCAAAACCTCACAGACTACAGTGAACACTGCACACAACTGTTCACTAGCTGTGAAAGGCCCCTTTGTGTACTTCTATAGTGTTTGCAACCAATTTATTGGATACGGATGGAAGTATGTCACACTAATAGATTTGAGTTATTTGAAATAGAATGGAGCAGCACCAATTAGAGAAAAATGTCAAGGATGAGGCAGGGAGACATGCTCAGCAGAGTATAAGCAGCAGTGGTTGAAGAACTAACTGGAGCGTGATCTGCACTCCAAAAATGAAAACCTCAGACTACAGTGAACACTGCACACAACTGTTCACTAGGTGTGAAAGGCCCCTTTGTGTACTTCTATAGTGTTTGCAACCTATGTATTGGATACGGATGGAAGTGCATCACACTAATAGATTTGAGTTATTTGAAATAGAATGGAGCAGCACCAATTAGAGAAAAATGTCAAGGATGAGGAGGGAGACACGCTCAGCAGAGTACAAGCAGCAGTGGTTGAAGAACTAACTGGAGCGTGATCTGCACTCCAAAATGAAAACCTCAGACTACAGTGAACACTGCACACAACTGTTCACTAGGTGTGAAAGGCCCCTTTGTGTACTTCTATAGTGTTTGCAACCAATGTATTGGAGACGGATGGAAGTGCGTCACACTAATAGATTTGAGTTATTTGAAATAGAATGGAGCAACACCAATTAGAGAAAAATGTCAAGGATGAGGCAGGGAGACACGCTCAGCAGAGTACAAGCAGCAGTGGTTGAAGAACTAACTGGAGCATGATCTGCACTCCAAAAATGAAAACCTCAGACTACAGTGACCACTGCACACAACTGTTCACTAGGTGTGAAAGGCCCCTTTGTGTACATCTATAGTGTTTGCAACCAATGTATTGGATACGGATGGAAGTACATCACACTAATAGATTTGAGTTATTTGAAATAGAATGGAGCAGCACCATTTACAGACAAATGTGAAGGATGAGGCAGTGGCACACGCTCAGCAGACTACTGTCACGCTGTATAGCAGATATATATATATATGTGATGTCAGTAATCTATATCAAAAGGGCAACATACTATATAACATGCGCATAGATATATGATAACATAGAATTACCTGACAGAATGTCCAGTGGGTCAGTACGGAATCCGTTATACGCTGTCTCCGGCTAGAGGGTGACCGGGGTCTATGCTGACCCTAAACTGGGGTCCTAACTAATCCCTCTACCTGGAGGTACTGTTGAAGGTACAGATGTCCAGGCCACCAGCGTAAACCCTGTCTCCTATCAATCCCTGCCAACTGTAATCTAGTCCTAAGAAGGACCCTGATTACCACCAAAGGGAATGAACAGGTAACGGTTAATGAACAGAAAGACATACAAGAAAGACAAGAAATAAAGTAAATAAAGTCTTACATACAACACTCACACACAGTAGGAACACCTAAGGTCTCAGAGATAAACTATAAGCTGTAAGAGTTAAAACAACTAAGGAGCTCTTAGCTTAAGTATTCTCAGAACCGATCCAGTCTGCTAGACTACATGAATGCTTTCACCGGCATCTAACAAGCAGACTGGCAGGTATATGAAGGAATTTAATTAGAACATAATCAAAAGCAGCCGGGCGAGGCTGGACCTAGTCTTAGCAAAGAGCTAGGTAAAATTAACTCCCTCATTACCAAACACAAAGAAACAGCAACTCAGCTGTGAGAAGTCAGAGTGTGTAATCGCGACGATCCTCGTGGCGATACACCCATGACAGTACCCCCCCCTCTACGAGGGGACTCCGGACCCTCAGGGCCAGGTCTGCCCGGGTGAGTTGTGTGAAAGGTCCGAACCAATCGATCTGCGTTAACATCAGACGCAGGGACCCACGTCCTCTCCTCAGGACCATACCCCTTCCAATGAACCAAGTACTGAAGGGATCGGCGACTGAGACGTGAGTCAATGATTTTCGACCCATGAAATTCCACGTTATCATTGACCACCACTGAAGGAGGAGGTAGAGGTGACGGTATGACTGGTGCCACATACTTTTTAAGTAATGACTTGTGAAACACATTATGAATTTTAAACGTAGGAGGAAGGTCCAGACGAAATGCCACAAGATTAATTATGGAACTGATCCTGTACGGCCCGATGAATCTGGGACCCAACCTCCAGGAGGAAACTTTAAGTTTTATATTCCTGGTAGACAACCAAACCAGATCGTTCACCTTCAGATCTAGACCAGAAACTCTCCCCCTATCAGCCATCCGTTTGTAACGGTTCCCCGTAACCTTCAGTCTTAACCGATCTGGAACTATCAGTCTCCCTGGAAGTCCCACAGGGCTTCCCCTGAGCCCCCAATACCTCCCCCTCAAGCTCAGAGCATACAGCTGACACTACAACTCCCTCCTGAGGAATAGGAACCGGATCATCCGTCTTCCCGGCCCCTGGGAAAGTACGAGATAAGGCATCAGGAAGCAACTTTATTGAGCAGTCATATGCGCGATGAGGAGGTAACTCTTTACACCCCTCCTCTGAGAACATCTCCCCAAAGTCCTCCAGAAAAGGAGACAAAGTCCTAGGCACAACCGCACCGATGACCGTGCTCATGCAGTTATTCCTGCAAAATTCACCCCACTGGCTTATCTTTCTGGATTGCCAATCAATCACTGGGTTATGTTTAGCCAACCAAGGAAGTCCCAACACAATAGGAGTAGGTAGACCCTCCAACACATAACAAGACAATTGCTCTTTATGTATTGCCCCTACTCGAAGATCTATGTTATGAACAGCTTGTACCAAGCTACCTTGACCGAGAGGTCTAGAATCAATAGAGACTATAGGGACCGGTTTGGCCAATACACTCAGTTGCATACCATGCACCTGGGCAAACCGAGCGTCCACCAGATTAGCCCCGGACCCACTATCAAGAAAAACAGAAATCCTCTCAGTTCTAGTACCAATCACCACCTCCGCAGGCACGAGAAACTGAGAGGGATTTGGGGACGAAATACACACTCCCAGGTTAACTCCTTTGCTCAAATAGACCCGGGATGGACACCCCCCAACAAAATGTCCCTCTCTCCCGCAAAAGAAACACCTTCTAGTCTTGCGGCGCACCGCCGATTCCCTCCTACAAAAAGATGTCCCTCCCAACTGCATGGGTTCCTCGGAACAGACCAGGTGAACCTCAGTATAAGGGACTTTAGTAGTAGGTGGAGTCATCACGGGAGGCGGAGTTACCTCGCGTCTTCCCCGAATTCGTCTATCAATGCGAATAGCGAGGGCCATAGCAGCCTCCAGTGATGGAGGAGAATCATACTGAGCCAACACATCTTTTAATTTGTCAGACAACCCTTGACAAAACTGGCTCCTAAGAGCTGGGTCATTCCACTGAGTATCTGTTGCCCATCTACGGAACTCAGAAGAATATTCCTCCGCTGGACGATTTCCTTGCCGTATTTTACGTAACTTTGTTTCAGCAAGGGAAACTCAATCCGGATCATCATATACCAGACCCAGGGCAGTAAAAAATCGATCCACTGACTGGAGATCTAGGGAGCCTGGAGGGATAGAGAACGCCCAAGATTGAGGGTCCCCTTGTAAGAGCGAGATAACAATTCCCACCCTCTGCTCTTCACTCCCAGATGACCGAGGCCGCAGCCGAAAGTACAATTTACATGCCTCCCGGAAAGTAAAAAATTTGTCCCGCCCACCAGTGAACCTGTCCGGGAGAGCAACCTTAGGTTCAGATCTGGTTTGCTCCGGGGGGGACAAAACCTTGGACTTAATGTCTGCAAACTCCATGGACAACCCCTGCAACTGCCGGGCCAGCTGGGCTACTGGATCCATGACAGCTGGGGAGAATCTTTAGTATGGGCCGGTGAAAATGTCACGCTGTATAGCAGATATATATATATGTGATGTCAGTAATCTATATCAAAAGGGCAACATACTATATAACATGCGCATAGATATATGATAACATAGAATTACCTGACAGAATGTCCAGTGGGTCAATACGGAATCCGTTATACGCTGTCTCCGGCTAGAGGGTGACCGGGGTCTATGCTGACCCTAAACTGGGGTCCTAACTAATCCCTCTACCTGGAGGTACTGTTGAAGGTACAGAGGTCCAGGCCACCAGCGTAAACCCTGTCTCCTATCAATCCCTGCCAACTGTAATCTAGTCCTAAGAAGGACCCTGATTACCACCAAAGGGAATGAACAGGTAACGGTTAATGAACAGAAAGACATACAAGAAAGACAAGAAATAAAGTAAATAAAGTCTTACATACAACACTCACACACAGTAGGAACACCTAAGGTCTCAGAGATAAACTATAAGCTGTAAGAGTTAAAACAACTAAGGAGCTCTTAGCTTAAGTATTCTCAGAACCGATCCAGTCTGCTAGACTACATGAATGCTTTCACCGGCATCTAACAAGCAGACTGGCAGGTATATGAAGGAATCTAATTAGAACATAATCAAAAGCAGCCGGGCGAGGCTGGACCTAGTCTTAGCAAAGAGCTAGGTAAAATTAACTCCCTCATTACCAAACACAAAGAAACAGCAACTCAGCTGTGAGAAGTCAGAGTGTGTAATCGCGACGATCCTCGTGGCGATACACCCATGACAACTACAACCAGCAGTGGTTCAAGAACTAACTGGAGCGTGATCTGCACTCAAAAAATCAAAACCTCACAGACTACAGTGAACACTGCACACAACTGTTCACTAGATGTGAAAGGCCCCTTTGTGTACTTCTATAGTGTTTGCAACCAATGTATTGGATACGGATGGAAGTGCGTCACACTAATAGATTTGAGTTATTTGAAATAGAATGGAGCAGCACCAATTAGAGAAAAATGTCAAGGATGAGGCAGGGAGACACGCTCAGCAGAGTACAAGCAGCAGTGGTTGAAGAACTAACTGGAGCGTGATCTGCACTCCAAAAATGAAAACCTCAGACTACAGTGAACACTGCACACAACTGTTCACTAGCTGTGAAAGGCCCCTTTGTGTACTTCTATAGTGTTTGCAACCAATGTATTGGATACGGATGGAAGTGCGTCACACTAATAGATTTGAGTTATTTGAAATAGAATGGAGCAGCACCAATTAGAGAAAAATGTCAGGATGAGGCAGGGAGACACGCTCAGCAGAGTACAAGCAGCAGTGGTTGAAGAACTAACTGGAGCGTGATCTGCACTCCAAAAATGAAAACCTCAGACTACAGTGAACACTGCACACAACTGTTCACTAGGTGTGAAAGGCCCCTTTGTGTACTTCTATAGTGTTTGCAACCATGTATTGGATACGGATGGAAGTGCGTCACACTAATAGATTTGAGTTATTTGAAATAGAATGGAGCAGCACCAATTAAGAAAATGTAAGGATGAGGAGGGACACGCTCAGCAGATACAACCAGCAGTGGTTGAAGAACTAACTGGAGCTGATCTGCACTCAAAAATCAAAACCTCAGACTACAGTGAACACTGCACACAACTGTTCACTAGTGTGAAAGGCCCCTTTGTTACTTCTATAGTGTTTGCAACCAATTTATTGGAACGGATGGAAGTACGTCACACTAATAGATTTGAGTTATTTGAAATAGAATGGAGCACACCAATTAAAAAATGTAAGGATGAGGCAGTGGACACGCTCAGCAGATACAACAGCAGTGGTTGAAGAACTAACTGGAGCTGATCTGCACTCAAAAATCAAAACCTCAGACTACAGTGAACACTGCACACAACTGTTCACTAGTGTGAAAGGCCCCTTTGTGTACTTCTATAGTGTTTGCAACCAATGTATTGGATACGGATGGAAGTCTCACACTAATAGATTTGAGTTATTTGAAATAGAATGGAGCAGCACCATTACAGACAATGTAGATGAGGCAGGCACACGCTCACAGACTACAACCAGCATGTTGAAGAACAACGGAGCGTGATCTCACTCAAAATCAAAACCTCACAGACACAGTGAACACTGCACACAACTGTCACTAGTGTGAAGGCCCCTTTGTGTACATATGTTGCAACCAATGTATTGGATACGGATGGAAGTACGTCACACTAATAGATTTGAGTTTGAAAAGAATGGAGCAGCACCAATTACAAAAATGGAAGGAGAGCAGGCAACGTCAGCAGACTACAACCAGCGGTTGAAGAACTAATGGACGTGATCTGCACTCAAAATCAAACCTACAGCTACGTGAACACTGCACACAACTGTTCATAGGTGTGAAGGCCCTTTGTGTACTTCTAGTGTTTGCAACATGTTTGGATACGGATGAGTGCGTCACACATAGTTGAGTATTTGAAATAGAATGGAGCAGCACTAATTAAGAAAAATGTCAAGGATGAGGAAGGGACAAGCTCAGCAGAGTACAAGCAGCAGTGGTTGAAACTAACTGGAGCGTGATCTGCACTCCAAAAATAAAACCTAGACTACAGTGAACACTGCACACAACTGTTCACTAGGTGTGAAAGGCCCCTTTGTGTACTCTATAGTGTTTGCAACCATGTATTGGATACGGATGGAAGTGCGTCACACTAATAGATTGAGTTATTTGAAATAGAATGGAGCAGCACCAATTAGAGAAAAATGTCAAGGATGAGGAGGGAGACACGCTCAGCAAGTACAAGCAGCAGTGGTTGAAGAACTAACTGGAGCATGATCTGCACTCCAAAAATGAAAACCTCAGATACAGTGAACACTGCACACAACTGTTCATAGGTGTGAAAGGCCCTTGTGACTTCTATGTTTGCAACCAATGTATTGGAACGGATGGAAGTGCGTCACACTAATAGATTTGAGTTATTTGAAATAGATGGAGCAACACCAATAGAGAAAATGTCAAGGATGAGGCAGGAGACACGTCAGCAGAGTACAAGCAGCAGTGGTTGAAGAACTAACTGGAGCATGATCTGCACTCCAAAAATGAAACCCTCAGCACAGTGACACTGCACACAACTGTTCACTAGGTGTGAAATGCCCCTTTGTGTACTCTATAGTGTTGCAACCTATGTATTGGATACGGATGGAAGTACATCACACTAATAGATTTGAGTTATTGAAATAGAATGGAGCAGCACCATTACAGACAATGTGAAAGATGAGGCAGGTCACACGCTCAGCAGACTACAACCAGCAGTGGTTCAAGAACTAACTGGAGCGTGATTCCACTCAAAAAATCAAAACCTCACAGACTACAGTGAACACTGCACACAACGTTCACTAGATGTGAAAGGCCCCTTTGTGTACTACTATAGTGTTTGCAACCAATGTATTGATACGGATGGAAGTGCGTCACACTAATAGATTGAGTTATTTGAAATAAATGGCAGCACCAATGAGAAAATGTCAAGGATAGGCAGGAGACACGCTCAGCAGAGTACAAGCAGCAGTGGTTGAAAACTAACTGGAGCGTGATCTGCACTCGAAAATGAAAACCTCAGATACAGTGAACACTGCACACAAAGTACTAGAGTGAAAGGCCCCTTTGACTTCTATAGTGTTTGCAACCAATGTATTGGATACGGATGGAAGTGTCACACTAATGATTGAGTTATTTGAAATAGAATGGAGCAGCACCAATTACAGACAAATGTGAAGGATGAGGCAGTGGCACACGCTCAGCAGACTACAACCAGCAGTGGTTGAAGAACTAACTGGAGCGTGATCTGCACTCAAAAATCAAAACCTCACAGACTAAGTGAACACTGCACACAACTGTTCACTAGCTGTGAAAGGCCCCTTTGTGTACTTCTATAGTGTTTGCAACCAATGTATTGGATACGGATGGAAGTGCGTCACACTAATAGATTTGAGTTATTGAAATAGAATGGAGCAGCACCAATTAGAGAAAAATGTCAAGGATGAGGCAGGAGACACGCTCAGCAGAGTACAAGCAGCAGTGGTTGAAGAACTAACTGGAGCGTGATCTGCACTCCAAAATGAAAACCTCAGACTACAGTGACCACTGCACACAACTGTTCACTAGGTGTGAAAGGCCCCTTTGTGTACTTCTATAGTGTTTGTAACCAATGTATTGGATACGGATGGAAGTATGTCACACTAATAGATTTGAGTTATTTGATATAGAATGGAGCAGCACCATTTACAGACAAATGTGAAGGATGAGGCAGTGGCACACGCTCAGCAGACTACAACCAGCAGTGGTTCAAGAACTAACTGGAGCGTGATCTGCACTCAAAAAATCAAAACCTCACAGACTACAGTGAACACTGCACACAACTGTTCACTAGATGTGAAAGGCCCCTTTGTGTACTTCTATAGTGTTTGCAACCAATGTATTGGATATGGATGGAAGTGCGTCACACTAATAGATTTGAGTTATTTGAAATAGAATGGAGCAGCACCAATTAGAGAAAAATGTCAAGGATGAGGCAGGGAGACACGCTCAGCAGACTACAAGCAGCAGTGGTTGAAGAACTAGCTGGAGCGTGATCTGCACTCCAAAAATGAAAACCTCAGACTACAGTGAACATTGCACACAAATGTTCAGTAGGTGTGAAAGGCCCCTTTGTGTACTTCTATAGTGTTTGCAAACTATGTATTGGATACGGATGGAAGTGCGTCACACTAATAGATTTGAGTTATTTGAAATAGAATGGAGCAGCACCAATTAGAGAAAAATGTCAAGGATGAGGCAGGGAGACACGCTCAGCAGAGTACAAGCAGCAGTGGTTGAAGAACTAAATGGAGCGTGATCTGCACTCCAAAAATGAAAACCTCAGACTACAGTGAACACTGCACACAACTGTTCACTAGGTGTGAAAGGCCCCTTTGTGTACTTCTATAGTGTTTGCAACCTATGTATTGGATACGGATGGAAGTGCGTCACACTAATAGATTTGAGTTATTTGAAATAGAATGGAGCAGCACCAATTAGAGAAAAATGTCAATGATGAGGCAGGGAGACACGCTCAGCAGACTACAACCAGCAGTGGTTGAAGAACTAACTGGAGCGTTATCTGAACTCCAAAAATGAAAACCTCAGACTACAGTGAACATTGCACACAACTGTTCAGTAGGTGTGAAAGGCCCCTTTGTGTACTTCTATAGTGTTTGCAACCTATGTATTGGATATGGATGGAAGTGCGTCACACTAATAGATTTGAGTTATTTGAAATAGAATGGAGCAGCACCAATTAGAGAAAAATGTGAAGGATGAGGCAGTGGCACACGCTCAGCAGACTACAACCAGCAGTGGTTGAAGAACTAACTGGAGCGTGATCTGCACTCAAAAAATCAAAACCTCACAGACTACAGTGAACACTGCACACAACTGTTCACTAGCTGTGAAAGGCCCCTTTGTGTACTTCTATAGTGTTTGCAACCAATGTATTGGATACGGATGGAAGCACGTCACACTAATAGATCACTGTTAATTTCAATTGAATGGAGCAGCACCAATTCCACCAAATAAAAAAAAAAGAGTCAGTGAGTGACACGTGCAGATGACTACAAACAGCGTTGGATGCAGAGCAAACTGCAGCGTCACCTGCACTCACACACACACCTTGCACAGAGCTGTGAAAACAACACTGCAAGGAAAAAGGATGATTTACACAGCGTTTTCTCAAATAGCCTGCCTACAGAACAATTCACAAAAACGCTATCTGTAACTGTCCCTCAGAGTCAGCAGAGCAGCGTTCTGTCCCTAACTGAATTCACAGCACAGTGATGCTAAAATGGCGGCGGCGCCTTTTATAGTGCATTCTGACATCATTTCAGCATCCAATCACAGCCATGCCATTAGTTAACATGACCGCAGCATTACAGGATGTGCCCACACTTCGTAGGATTCCTCATTGGCTGACTAAAATCACAGTGCCTCTCAAAGAATTATGGGAACTTCCGATTCCGGTATACGATATAGGAAAAATATCGGAACTAAGTATCGGAATTCCGATACAGCGAATATCGGCCGATACCCGATACTTGCGGTATCGGAATGCTCAACACTACTGGTAACACATTACGCCATAAAGGTTTAAAATCCTGTAGTGCCCGCAAAGTCCCCCTGCTCAAGAAGGCACATGTGCAGGCCCATCTGAAGTTTGTCAATGGACACCTGGATGATTCTGTGAGTGATTGGTCAAATGAGACAAAAATTGAGCTCTTTGGCATTGACTCAACTCAACCTGTTTGTAGGAAGAGAAATGCTGCCTATCACCCAAAGAACACCATCCACACTATCAAGCATGGAGGTGGAAACATTATGTTTTGGGGTGTTTCCTCTGCTAAGGGCACAGGACTACTTCACCGCATCAATAAGAGAATGGATGAAGCTATGTACCGTAAAATCCTGAGGGCATTAAAAATGGGTCGCTGCTGGAACTTCCAGCATGTCAATGACCCAAACATACAGCCAAGGCATCAAAGGAGTGGCTTAAAAAGAAGCACATTAAGGTCATTGAGTGGTCCAGCCAATCTCCAAACCTTAATCCCATGAAAATTTATGGAGGGAGTTGAAGCTCCAATTTGCCAAGCGACTGTCTCAAAATCTTAATTAGAGATGATCTGCAAAGAGTAATGGACCAAAATTCCTCCTGATATGTGTGCAAACCTCATCATCAACTACAAAAATATCTGACTGCTGTGCTTGCCAACAAGGGTTTTGCCACCAAGTATTAAGTCTTGTCTGCCAGAGGGATCAAATACTTAATTCTCACTCCAAAATGCAAATACATTTATATAATTTATACAATGTGATTTTCTGGATTTTATTTTTCATATTCTATCTCTCAATGCTAAAATTAACCTATCCTTAAAATTATAGATAGATAGAAGTATATAGTCCCCTCATCCCCATCCTGATACACATGGCCCCCTCATCCCTATGCTGGTATGCATGAATCCCTCATCCCTATCCTGGTATGCATGGCTCCCTCATACCTATCCTAATATGCATGGCCCCCTCATTCCTATCCTGGTGAGCTTGGCTCCCTCATCCCTATCCTGGTGTGCATGGCCCCCTCATCCCTATTCTGGTAGGAATGGTCCCTCTCATCCCTATCATGGCAGGAATGATCGCCCCATCCCTATCCTGGTATGCATGGCCCCATCTCTATACTGGTATGCAGGGCCCCCATCTCATCCTAGTATCCATGGCCCTGTCCCTATCCTGGTAAACAGGGTCTCCATCTCATCCTAGTATGCATGGCCCCCATTCCTATCCTGGTATACAGAGCCCCAATTCTTATCCTGGTATTTGGGGCCCCTATCTCATCCTAGTATGCATGGGGCTATGCATACCAGGATGGGGGTGGGGGCCAATCATAAGTATGGGGCCATGCATACCAGGACTGGGTCTGGGGGCAAGAATATCATGATGCTATTAAATAGAAATTAATATTCTTTGCCATCCATGCCCATGGGCATGGAATGCAGTGAATATTCATTTTGTTTTAGCAGCGGGCACAGGAGTTAGCCGCAACAGCCGGCTCCTGCCTCTCTGACCCGCTGCTCTACTGATGCCGCTTCCAAACCTCCCCACCACAGCCAGAGCCTGTCTATCCAGGCTATAAGATGCAGCCCCCATTTCCCTCCACATTTTTGGAAGAAAAAAGTGAATCTTGTGTGAAGGAAACCTTGTTCCTTCCACGTCACCTATGTGACGTAACTACACAGTCACAGTTCTCCAGAGACCCCTTTGTCTCTCAGGTAAGTAAGGGAACTGCACCTAGAGCAAATGGCCGCTGGGGATGATGTCCTGTTACCCACTGGGTATTCTAAGATTTGTGATCAGAGTAAAAGCATCAGCCCAAAATTAATTTTATGGTTTAATTGCCTTAAGGGCGCACTAGATAATTAGAGAAATATACAGTATGCTATACAACGGAATTACAGTGGATTTGCAGTCAGAGTAAAATATAACAATAAGGTACAAGTCTTAGAGGTATTAAGCTAGAGGTCAATGTTACCAGGCTGTAGGTTGCATGTGGATGCCGGGAGCTCTGCGGTCCACATGTAAGAATCTTAGTTGCCGGACAGTCCCCAAAACGTGTGGTGCTGCTCCCTTGGCAGATCTGTCCCTTGTTAGTTCTAAGATCATCATCGTCTTGTTCTTCTGTGAGAATAGAGAGAGTCTGCCATCCGCTCACAGTTCTTAAACCTGCTAGGTCCCTCCTCTAGGTGTCAGAGGCTGGGCTAATAATCTCCACACTTCAGCTCCCTGCATACTTTATTCCCAATATCTAAGAAAGGGGTTAACTTTCTCCAGGACGATCGGATCAGGACAAGAGAGTACCAGTGAATGCAGTTTGTTTTGTCTGTCGCGTGGAGATCAAACATGGCCCGATTGGCCCTCCACAGTGATCCAATCTCTATAACTCAGGTCCCCGAGCCATCACCGACTCGGGAGTCGCACTGTCAGATGCGCGAGGTCCGCAGATATTTTTTATGAGTCTGTACCTCGAAATGCGTGCTCATAATTCATAATCTTAGAACTGCGTCGTAGTGGCTGGGAGAGACAATGGATGTGTTTTCTGTGTCTAGCTGACAGGTATAATCTAATTGAATCCCCCAAGCATCTCCATGCCCCATGCTGGCTTGTCTCCTGACTCTAGCTTTGAAGTCCTGTTATGGCCTGATCTACTTAGCATACTAAATGACCTCGCTATTCAACAGTGGAGCACTAAACCTTGCTTTCTTCAATATGCCTAAAGGCCATGGGGGTTAGGAGCAGTTAGCTGCCTGTGGCTCTGTGAACTCAGACAAAGCAGCACCTGGGACAGACCAAGCTCAGACATGAGGCGAGCATTATTCCCATATCCAAGATGGTGGCTGTTTCTTCATCACATCTCCCTGCTTTAGAGGGCGCTAACGGGTATCACATTCCTGTGTTCCCCCTTGAGCCCTTCCGCACCCTCTCCTTGCCGGTACAACTCATCAGCATTACCATGGTCCCTGCCTCTTTTGTGGAGAATGGTGAAGTGGTACTGCTGGAGAGCGGGGCTCTAGCATAACAACCTCCAATTCACCCCAGAGACCGTGTGTAACCAGCAGAGGGGGTTGTGGTCTGTTTCCATGGTGAATTGGCGTCCATACAAGTATGGCTGCAGACGCTGCAGGGTCCACACAATTGCCAGCCATTCTTTCTCCATCGTGGAATAGGCCTCTTCCGTTGGCAGGAGCTTCCAGCTCAGGTACAAAATGGGGTGTTCATGGCCCATAGTGTCGACATGGATGAGCACAGCACCGAGGCCGATGTCGCTGGCGTCGGTCTGCACTAAGAACGGCCGCGTGAAGTCGGCTACCTGTGGTACAGGAGAGCTAGAAAGGGCGGTCTTGAGCGCCTGGAAAGCTGTCTCGCAGGCGACGGTCCAGTCGACTGCGACGGGCAGCCTTTTCTTGGTGAGGTCCGTCAGTGGCTTGGCCAGGGCACTATAGTGTGGAGCAAACCTCCTATAGTACCCAGCAGTCCCCAAGAAGGACATCACCTGCTTCTTGGTCCTGTGGGTGGGCCAGGATGCGATGGCATCCACCTTCCCAGGCTCTGGCTTCAGAGCTCCCCCACCTACCCGGTGTCCCAGATAGTGGACCTCACTCATATCCAGCTGGCATTTTTACGGCTTGATGGTCAAGCCCGCTCGCTGGATCCGCCCGAGCACCTGCGCCAGGAGCTCTAGATGATCCTCCCAGGTGGGACTGAAGATGGCAATGTCATCCAGGTACGCAGTCGCATACCCTTCCAGTCCCTCGAGCAGCGTGTTGACCATCCGCCGAAAGTGGCAGGGCATTCTTCTTGCCGAAGGGCATCACCGTGGACTCTTACAGCCCGAATGGGGTGATAAAGGCAGAGCGTTCCCGTGCCCCAGGGGTCAGGGGAATCTGCCAATGCCCCCTGCTCAGATCCATGATGGTAAGGTACCTGGCCCCGGCCAGCTGGTCGAGCAGGTCATCGATGCGCGGCATTGGGTACGCATCGGTGACCGTCACATCGTTGAGCCCCCGCTAGTCCACGCAGAACCGCGCAGTTCGGTCCTTTTTAGGGACGAGGACTACAGGTGCAGCCCACACGCTGTTGGACGCTTGGATCACTCCCAGCTTCAGCATCTCGTCTATCTCTTGACGCATTTGCTGCTGCACCTCAAAAGAGAACCGATATGCTGAACGCCAGATCGGGGGGTGATTGCCGGTGTCCACATCATGTACGGCTGTCTCATTCCTTCCAGGCAGGCTGCTGAACAGCTCCTGAAAGGGGTGTAGGGTGACCCCCTGCTGGGAATGTTGGTCCTCCGAGAGCTGGTGGCCAACCCCCACATCCTCGATGGATCCACCCGCCTTGGCTTGTTAGCAGATTCAGGAGGGTTTCTGCCTCTCCTTCCTCGGGAAGGTTACACACTGGGTGGGCACAAGCATCCCGCTCATGATAGGCCTTCATCATGTTCACATGGAAGGCCTTCCTCCATCCACGGGAATGGTCCTGGGTGACCAGGTAGGTGACGGCGTTGAGCTGCTGATGCACGAGGTATGGACCCTCCCAGGCCGCCTGAAGCTTGTTTTGGGGTACAGGGACTAGTACTCATACCTTTTGACCCACCTGGTAGGCCCGCTCACAAGCATTCTGGTCGTACCACCGCTTCTGATCAGCCTGGGCTTGGGTCATGTTGTCATGCACCAGCCGTGTCAAGGCTATCATTCGTTCCCGGAAGCGCACAACATACTCAATGACCGACACTCCAGGGGTGGCCAAATCCCCTTCCCAGAGCAAGAGGCCCCCGTACACATCCCCCGTATAGGAGCTCAAAGGGGGAGAACCCCGTTGAGGCCTGTGGGACCTCCCGGTAGGCAAATAGCAGGTGTGGGAGATACCACTTCCAGTCTCTCCCACGGGAGTCGACAAACATCTTCAGCATCTGCTTTAAGGTGCCATTGAACCGCTCACACAGGCCATTGGTCTCTGGGTGATATGGGCTGGCTGCCAGATGTTGCACCTGTATCTGCTTACAGAGAGACTCCATCAGCTGCAACATGAACTGGGTCCCTCGGTCGTGGGCATTTCCTGGGGAAACCCCACTCTGGAGAAAATCTCCAGTAAGGCAGTGGCCACTTTGTCGGCCCGAATGGACGACAAAGCTAACGCCTCCGGATACCGGGTGGCATAGTCCACTACCGTTAGTATGAAGCATTTCCCGGAGCGGCTGGGAGTGGACAGAGGTCCAATGAGATCCACAGTCACCCTTGAGAAAGGCTCTTCAATGATGGGCACAGTTACCAGTGGGGCTTTGGGGGCACCGCCCGGCCTTCCCCACCCTCTGACAGGTGTCACACGAACATTAGCAGGCAGTCACCTCGGTCCTCATTCCAGGCCAGTAGAAATGCTGAGCTAGCTTGGCCCTGGTTTTAGCAATCCCTAGGTGTCCGGCCATTGGAATCTCATGTGCGATCTGCAACTATTCTACCCTGAACGGATAGGGTACCACTAACTGTCAGTCCCTGGGCCACGCCTCTGGTGAACCCTGCTGGACCGTTACCCGGTAGAGCAGTCCCTGATCCCAGACCACTCGCTCGTGGTCGGACTCCAGGGGAGGCTGTTCCACCTGCTCCTTGAAAGTTTTCAGGCTAGTGTCAGCTTCCAACGCTGCCTGAAATCCCTGACTTGATGTGGCAAGAATTGATGAAACTGCCCCATCTTCTGTCAGCTCCCCGGGATCTGTCTCCTGGCCGCTGTCTGACTCGGCAGACACTTGGTCGGAGAGGGGGAAACTGTCGGATCTCCGCGAGGCTCCTTGGGCTTCGGCGCTCCCACTCCTGGTAACAGCGGCCACGACCGCTGAGACCACGGTAGCGCCGGCTTCCACTCGACCCCTGACCAAGTTGCCGGGTCAGGCAGACTTCCCTGGCCTCCTGACATCCCGGATGTGGGGAACTCCTGCCCTGGTGTCTTACCTGGTGGCTCCTGGGATGCCCCCTCCCCCATGGCCTGTTCCTCTTTCTGCAGAGGCCCTAGACTCAGCAGGCTGGATTCCCTTAGGGGCCCTACACTGCCCATAGCAGCCCCTCCCTCCACCTCAGAGCTTTCCCCTGCTGTCTCCTCACCTGCCCTCACTTTGAGCCCTGTGTGTAGTGTCAGTGCATGGCTTACCATCAGGTTTCACTCCCTCCTCCACTGTTGGAGGCACATTCAGCACATTACCATTAGCATTCACAGTAGAGTCATGACATTCTTGGGGAGCTGAACTTGGGGTTCAGTGGCCACACTAGCCGTCCCAAATCGGTCCCAAGCAACAGATTGGCAGGAATATTTGGCATTACTCCCACCTCCCGCATCCCGCCTCCAATTTCGGAGATGGAAAGGGTTTTCCCAGGCACCAAGTCTTGAGGGGATACCACCTCAGGACGGACCAGGGTTCGTTCAGCGCCTGTTTCCGCAGTCCCATGACCGCTGAGCGGTGGATGGTGACGGGTTGATAATTGTCCAGGGACCTCCCACCACCCCCTCCCACACACAAAACAGTGCACGGTTTCTGGGACAGGGATGGGGCCTAATGGTGCTGGGGACACGCAGCCTTAAAGTTTCCCGGCTGGTTGCAATGATGACAATGCCTGGGTTCTGTTCCTGGCCTGGAGAGGGCAGCAGAGGGAGTACACCTCTTGCACTCTGGGGGTCGGTAATGGGGCCGGGGCAGGATTGGGCTTACCCCCTCTCCAGGTGCTGCTGGCAGGCTTCTTCGGCTCAGGCGCCATGTTGTTGGCATACTTGTCTGCCAGGGCGGCTGTAGCAGAAACCCCCTTCGGTTTCCGGTCACGGAGGAACTGCTGGAGGTCCTCTGGGCAGTTCTACAAGAACTGCTCCGTGACGAACAGTTCCTGGACCTCCTGGCGGGTGGTGAGCTCTAGATCTGAGGTCCAGTGCTCCGCAGCTCTCAGCAGGGCTCGCATGTGGTCGGTCCAGGTGTCCTTTGTACGCCGCTGCAGGCTTCGAAACTTCCTGTGGTACGACTCCGGGGTGAGGTTGTAGTGCTGGATCAAGGCCCTCTTGATGCTGTTGTAGTCCTGCTCCTCCCCGGCAGGTAAGTCCCCCAAAACTTCCAGGGACTTACCCCTCAAATGGGGGGTCAGGTACCTTGCCGACTGGTCCAGGGCCAGATGGTGTTGGAGGCAGGTTCTCTCAAAGGCCAGCAGAAAGGAATCCAGGTCTCCATCCTTTAAAAGCAAGGGAAAGTACTCCGCCCAGACCTTGAAAGCCTTGGTCTCCGGTGGGGCTGGAGCGTCTAGCGGGGGCCCATGCTGATCCATCTCCAGTCGATGCCGGCGCTCCGCAGCTTCACGGCGTTCTGCAGCCTGCAGCACACATTCTGTATGCTCACGCTCCGCTGCTTTCTCTGCCGCCGTTTGCTCACGCTCTGTTGCTTTCTCTGCCCCCACCAGGAGTCTGTCATGGGCGGTGTCATTACCAGCCTCGAGCTGTGCCATAGCCGCTTGGAAAAGGGCCTCCGATCTGGACAGGTTGGGACTGGCAGGGGGTGGATAGTCCACTGCGGGACTGAGCACAGGGGTCTGGCTCCTTGGGGAGCCCTGGCTGAGCTCCTCCTTGCCTTCATAGGTATCGACCTCCTCACAGACCATAGCATTGGCCTCCCCTTTGCCTTACTCCTGGTGCCTTCTGCCATCTTGGGAACTTCTGGTTACTGACATAGCTGCAACCCTGACCTTGCACACAACTTATTATATTACACTATGACTGTCTAGTGCTGGGCTGACCTTAAGACCCCAGCAGTGAAAGTTACTGCTGGTAGTCTTTGGTGTCTGGGAGTAGGGATCCCACGCACACTATTATTCTGATCTAACCGCTGCCACCAATGTGAAGGAAACCCGGTTCTTTCCACATCACCAATGTGACGTAACTACACAGTCACAGCTCTCCGGCGCACCCTTTGTCTCTCAGGTCAGTAAGGGAACTGCACCTAGAGCAAATGGCTGCCGGGGAGGATGCCCTGTTACCCACTGGGTATTCTAAGATTCGTGATCAGAGTAAAGGCATCAGCCCAAAATTAATTTTATGGTTTAATTGCCTTAAGGGTGCACTAGATAATTACAGAAATATACAGTAAGCTTATACAACGGAATTACAGTGGATTTGCAGTCAGAGTAAAATATAACAATAAGGTACAAGGCTTAGAGGTATTAAGCTAGAGGTCAATGTTACCAGGCTGTAGGTTGCATGTGGACTCCGGGAGCTCTGCGGTCCACAGGTAAGAATCTTAGTTGCCGGACAATCCCCAAAACGTGTGCCGCTGCTCCCTTGGCAGATCTTTCCCTTGTTCCTTCTTAGATCATCATCATCTTGTTCTTCTGTGAGAATAGAGAGAGTCTGCCATCTGCTTACAGTTCTTAAACCTGCTAGGTCCCTCCCCTTGGTGTCAGAGGGTGGGCTAATAATCTCCACCCTTCAGCTCCCTGCAGACTTTATTCCCAATATCTAAGAAAGGGGTTAACTTTTTACAAGACGATCGGATCAGGACACGAGAGGTACCAGTGAATGCAGTTTGTTTTGCCTGTCACGTGGAGATCAAATATGGCCCGATTGGCCCTCCACAGCAACCCAATCTCTATAGTTCAAGTCCCCGAACCATCACCGACTCGGGAGTCGCACTGTCAGATGCGCGAGGTCTGCAGGATCACGCAGAATTTTTTATGAGTCTGTACCTCGAAAGGCGTACTCATAATTCATAATCCTAGAAAGGAGTCATTGTGGCTGGGAGAGACAATGGATGTGTTTTCAGTGTCTAGCTGAAAGTTATAATCTAATTGAAGCCCCCAGGCTACTCCAGGCCCCATGCTGGCTTGTCTCCTGACTCCAGCTTTGAAGTCCTGCTTTGGCCTGATCTACTTAGCATACTAAATGACCTCGTTATTCAACAGTGGAGCACTAAACCCTGTTTTCTTCAATATGCCTACAGGCAATGGGGGTTAGGAGCAGTTAGCTGCCTGTGGCTCTGTGAACTCAGACAAAGCAGCACCTGGGACAGGCCAAGCTCAGACATGAGGCGAGCATTATGCCTCATATCCAAGATGGTGGCTGTTCCTTCATCACATCTTGTCTGAAAAATATGGTATACACCAACGAAATGGACTTCTGACCACCGAATAATCTACGGGTGAGCACTACCCAAGAATATATAAAACTCTATGGATAAACAAGTTTTTTGAGGGTTATATACCACTGAAATCTACCCAAGAATATGTGAAAGTCTATGGATGAGCAATATGATACCGATAAATCTTTGAACAAGCTTTTTGAGGTTGATATAGGAATGAAATGTGCCCAAGAAGATGCAATACCCTATAATCGAGCAATATAATAGAAATAGATTTTGACCAAGCTTTTTTGAGGGTTATATACCATGAAAATGTATTCCAGACCACGAAATAGTCTATGGTGAGCAATATAAAAGTGCTAAAATTTGTAACTTTTTTTAGGATTATATACCAATGAAATGTACTTAAAAACA
Organism: Oophaga sylvatica; assembly: GCA_033576555.1. Taxonomy (NCBI): domain Eukaryota; kingdom Metazoa; phylum Chordata; class Amphibia; order Anura; family Dendrobatidae; genus Oophaga; species Oophaga sylvatica. The sequence goes on along the minus strand of JARQOD010000005.1, from coordinate 295,350,403 downwards.
CATAAAAGGCTGAGAAATGTTTCCGAGCAAAATTTTTAAACATTTCATTTAGTGTTATAGATCACAAAAAATGTACCCCAGAACACAGAATAGTGTATGGGTATTGATAGGTTTATGGCCCAAAAAGACCATCAGGATATCGGATGATTGCCAAATGATACGTGGTGTTTCGATCAAGGCAGGATGGTGAGATGAAATGGACACAGGAGACAAGTCTCTGGGTTCAAAATCATCTGATCTTTAATCAATCCCCGTCAGCTTATACTCACTGCTGAATGGGCGTACAACAATATGTCATCTCATCTGACGTATTATTCAGAACTTATTAGTAAATTATTTATTACAGAAAAACATGTTATTATGCATATGTTAGCTATCCATCATTAGCTATCTATAAGGGAATTTTTCCATACGTCTTAAAGATGAGTATGTGCCTCATTTGGTAAGTAATCATTGCAATTAGTAGCTTTATCTGATTATAACTTGCTAATAGAGGTATGTCATGCTAACCTTAGGACTACCTGTCACCATGCCACCTTCGGACTACATGTCACCATGTATGGATGAGTCATTGAATTTATAAAAATTTTGGAACTAAAATATTGTGAAAGTGTAGTTGATGTAATTATAAAGTCATAAAGGTTTAGCAGAAAGTGGAAAGCCAGACAGAAAATATGAGGAGGGTCATCCACAGACCCCTGAAAGGCAACAACCATTGGGCATCATTAAAATATTGAATATTATATGGTGTGGGCTAGTCCAGGCTTTGTTTATTTTTATGAGAGTGAGCCTGTCTGCATTCTCTGTTAAAAGACGAAAACGCCTTTCTGTTTTGACCCTCCCGGCAGCACTAAAAACCCGCTCAGACAAGATGCTAGCAGCAGGCCTGCACAACACCTCAAAAGCATAGAGGGGAAGCACATGCCAGTTGTCCAACTTTGAGACCCAATAGTTGAAAGTTGCAGAGAAATTAGGAAGTATGCTGGTTTGATCAGCCAGTTATTGCGTGACCATCTTTAAAAAATTTTCCATCCTTTTCAAAAATACGCTGTCATCAGTTGCTGGGCGCTGGGCGCTGGTGTAATGAAATTGGCCCGTGCCTTTGAAAGTGTACCCCTGCCTTTGCAATGTGTCTCCCTGGACTCTCATCCTTGGTTGGGCAAGGAAGCTTGAGGTTCAGCATCAAAAACCACAGATGAGTTTAGTGTGTTATTCCTTTCAATAACTCTGCTGCAGTGTGAGGTTGTCTAATAGACAATTTATCTTCAGCTGAGTCTGTTGGTGCTTCGCTGAGCAAGTGCTGCAGAGTTTACAGTTTCGGGCTGATGTGGATGATGTGATCTGAGATAGCACATCAGAGATGGGGGATGAGGAGGAGCAGGAAGGGGAGCAGGCACTGCTGTAGGAGGTGGAGGAAACTCTGAATTAGGGCCAGCAGTCTTCGGCGTCGGGAGCACATGCACTGTACCAGAGTGTTAAGTGGCTCCAGCTTATGCAATATTCACCCAGTGTGCAATAAGAGAAATGTAGCATCCCTGCCAAAAACACTTGTCCACGTGTCGGCCATTAATTGGACAATGCCATTAAGTGCGTTAATAAGGGCATGGGTTATGTTCCTGGACACATGCTTTTTAAAGGTGGGTATGCAAGACTGGGAGAAATAGTGCATGTTTAGCATTTGGGACTGTGGGTGGGTTCCTGGAAACTTTATTTTTTGTTCTAAGGCCTGGGTTAGGGCCTTGGAACAACCTTGTTGTGCTCCAAGAATTTGAAGGTGACTGATGATGGTAAGTCAGAATGTGCAAGACAGATGCAGAGCAGGAGGCATCTGTGTCAGTGTCATGGACAGGGGATTGTGCAGCACCTAGATTAGGGGAAGGGTCAGTAATATCACCCGATGTCACTAATCGTGGACCCAGGCATTTAGCTCATTGAGTCAGGTGCTTAGATGACAAGTGCCTGATCATTCTGGTGGTTGGTAGGCCATGCCCCTGCTGATCTTGGCTGGGCACAGGTTGCAAATTGCCATTTTGTTAGTCTTAGAACTCTCTTTAAAAAGTTCCAAACTGGGGGAATACCTAACTCTTTGATGGAGAAATGCACGAGTGTGGGTGCTCTCAGGAATAGTTTCCTGCCTTGTCCATCTGGTCATCCCACTATATCTTCCTGTCTGTTTCTTTGCTGCCGATCTCTACTTTTCATAGCTGCTGGCCTCGCTCTGCATGCTACCTTCCCAAGTTGGGTCGGTGAGTTCATCATCCACCACCTTGTCTTCCACCCTGCTCCTCCAGACTTCGTGACTTAACAACGACCTGACTTATCAGCAACTTTGTCTCATCATCATCTTCCTCCTTCTTATCTCAAATTTGACATTCCCCACCATCATGTTCTTGTGGCTGTGGCTGCTCTAAGGTTTGTGCATCACTAAACAGTATGTCCTCCTGTCCCTCTTGGAGAATGCAGGTGGAGAGTCCACAATCAAGAAATTATGTTGTAAGGAGGTCCTCGATGTGTCCTAGTATGGAATCACTGGTCTCCTGGGATTCAACATGGTAGGTGGAAAGATCAAGGTGAGGATTAAGTAATCCAAACTTTAGACTGGTGAGACTGAACCGTGTGGAAGACTGGGTGGTGTTGTCAAGCCTGCTGGAGTTATTATTTGCTATCCAAATGACCACCTGTTTTCTCTGCTCTGGCTTCAGAAATGGTGTACCATGCCTCCCTGCAAAGTGGGACAGGAGCCAATGTGGATGGATGGGGGTGTTTCTTGTGCTCCAGCAACAGGCGTAGTCCCTTCTGCCCCACATACTCAGCATTTGAGTGCACCATCATCAGCACTTCCACTTTCCTCTCTCTTATCTAGATCTCTGGAAACCAAGTTTCCTTTATTAATTGAAACTGAAAAATTTTAATGAACCAAAAAAAATGGTCAATTGTAGCAGGCCAAGTGGTTTTTAAAAATTTGAAACAACCATAATTTTACAAAGAGCACGTTAAACTGTATGGTTGACTAATTGAATCCACAAAAATGTTTTAAATTTTTATTGCCGTTTTACATGCCACTGTAAAGCAACATTAACCATGTTAAACTCTAGGTATGACTAATTGAATCCACAAAAAATGTTGAACTTTTTTTTGGAGTTTTATATACCAAGCACAGGATTAGGCCTTAGAAGGACTGCTGGAGTACTGCTAGATGTACAGTAGCATAGCACAGATGATCGAAAGTATAGCAAAGATGATCGGAAGTAGTATAGCACAGATGATCGGAAGATCGCAGCTTCAAGTCTCCAAAAAGGACTATTAAAAACAGTAAAATGTAAAATAAAAAAAGTTTCAAAAAATTAAAAAAACAAACACAAATGTTCAAATCACCCACTTTTGCCCCAGTAAAAATAAAGTAAAAAAAACCCACATATTTATTGCCACTTTCAGAAAGGTCAGATCTATCAAAATATAAAATAAATTAATATGACCAGTAAACGGTGTAACAAGTAAAACAGTAAAACACCAGAATTATGTTATTTTGGTTGCCACAACATTTCAATAAGATGCAGTAAAAGGCGATCAAAATATAGTATCTGCCCCAAAAAGGTATTAGTAAAAACATCAGCTAAGGGCGCAAAATGTAACCACTCAAACAGTCCCAAATCAAAGAAAAATAAGAACATTATGGGTCTCATAATATGCCGATAAAAGAGAAATTATTTTACACAAATTTTTACTTTTTTTTATACAACTTAAATTAAAAAAGAAAAAAATGTTTGATTTCTGCATACTTATACTGACTCATTAGTGGCAATCATATTGCCAGGTCAGTTTTATCATATATTGAACATAGTAAATAAAAAAAACAATAAACCATTGTGGAATTTCACTATTTTTTTGCAATTTCACCACACTTTGAATCTTTTTCCCATTTCCAGTACACTATGTGACAGAATGAAGGGTGTCATTCAAATCTTGTCCCTCAAAAAACAAGCCCTCATACTGCTATGCAGCTGGAAAAATAACAAAGTTATGGCTCTTGGAAGAAGGAGAGGAAAAAATAAAAACAAAAAATAGAAATTCGCCGGGGGTGGAAGATTTAGGCAAAGGCACACGTTCAGGATTATTTGCATTTTTTTCACGTTTTTCGCGGCAAAAAATGCATAAAAAACGCATGAATAAAGCATCCTATTATTTAGAATGAATTCCGCAATTGTTGTGCACATGGTGCGTTTTTTTCCGCAAAAAAAATGCATCGCGGAAAAAGAAGCAACATGTTCATTAATTTCGCATAATTCTATCGTTTTTCCCGCTATATTATTGCACTAGAAAGTTCAGGGGAAATCGCGGTAAAAACGCGCAAAATCCGTGCAAAAAAACGCACCAAAAATGCGCAAAATCCATTGCGTTTTTACCGCGAAAAAAGTCCTGTTTTGCTCAGGAAAATTCTGCACACATTCCTGAACGTGTGCACTTAGCCTTAAAGTAACAATACAACTGTCTGCGGTTGTCACTGGGGAATCAATAGATCCACACTTTGAAAAAACTGTCTTGAGAGGTGAAAAGGAATGAAGAACTGAAAAGTGTTTCAAACTAAACAAAGGAACAGTCTCTTCTCCAGTAGCTCTATGGGTAGCCGGTAGAGTTGTTTTGCATGGTGTTCGCATATATACGGGTTTGAGAATAAAAAAAAAGACAGAATACATTAGGGAGCCGAACGTGCTTCTCAATTATAAACTATAATAAAAACTATAAATATATTATAAACTATAATATAAACTAGCATTGCTCTCCTTTCCTACTAAATGCACAATTTGGAAGATAATAGAGCTTAGAGCAATAGAGCTAAAGGATATTTTCTTGCATAGTAACTGAGAGTCTTTTACTTAAGATGTTATGAAAGGAGGACAAGACTCAATTTACTGGAAGGCAACTTACAGATAAAGCAAATAAAACCATACCACACATGGTTAAATATTGTAACTGTAACTTTATACACAACTTTACCAAAAGTTTTGAGCTATTTCAAAAATACCTATTTGGGCATTCTGCCTACAAAAGACTCACAGCCATTGAATACTGAAGACAATTTGGCTTCATGCAAATTCCCTCTTCTGCCCCATGAAGCACTTACTTTATTTTACAATTACTTAGACAATTTGCAGGGCGTACATAAACACAATCCTTAAATCTTTGATTAATAGAAAATCACGAGGCCCTGATGGATCAACTTTGTTACAGTATACTGGCAAACTTTTAGGACTATACTCTTAGCACATTAAATGTGCTTTTTTAACAAAATCCTTAAATAATATTGCACTCATATGTAGTGTTGCCTAACAGTTTCAAACAGGAAATGAAGAGGAAAGAATTATATGGGTGCTGAACATTATGTCTTAAAATGTGTCAAGGCTTAGTTGTTTCGTAAGTGCTGGCATGGATTGAAATAATGAACAGAGTGGGTGCCATGTGGAGCAAGAATGATGTGGAGGTGCCTCGGCAGGTAGAGCTGAAGAACAATGAAGATTTTATATCTTATTGCTTTTAAACCTTCCCTATTCACATAAATACAGCAACCAGGAGGCCAACATTTAAATGGATTCACGCATATCAAATTCCCTCAAAATTTAGAATTGCTAGAATCTGTGAATTTTTTAAAATTCTAAATAATTTTAATAAATTTAAAATAGATTTGCTTATCCTTAATGACTAAAGAATGAGGAAAATCAAATTGTCTCATTTGCATCTTTACAGCAAACTTTTGACTTGCTCATATGTAGACGTCACTATTTGCAGATTAACCCCCATATACAATGCATTTTCATTACACAGTCTCCCACCAAATACATTTGAAAGACTTTTCAAAGGCTATTTCTCTATCAGAGGACATGTACAGTATATATATATATATATATATATATATATATATATATATACATATATATTGTAGTGTATTACATGGTGAAGTTATCTGATTCTCCCAGATTCTTGTTATATGCTAAGGAAAACTGAGTAGGACAAGATTATATCCTAGCACTACAGGTCCTGATGAACAGCATCTGGCTGGATATGAATACAACCAGGTTAGGTGTAAACGTTAGTCTCTCAGCCTGGGTAGGGAGACAAACCATATCTCTCACAGAAGAGACTGCACAAGCCATGTGCTTTACAACCGCAAGTACCACTGGTTGCAATTGACAATGGTTGTTTTGTGTGACTGGACTGGGACTACCTCAGCCATGTCTGATTAGCATGGGTTTACATTGTTAGTTAGCTCCTGGACAATGCTGGGGATTTTGTGTTTATGCTTTTATTTTGTTGTGCTGTGCAAACAGTAAAAATAAACTGACAGTTCAAACATGTCCTCATTGGGTGCTACAAGTCTACCATGCCATACCTATTACCCCAGGAATTGTGATCCCGCACGGATCTCGCACAGTCATGTCACAATATATGTATTGTTCTTGTAAAATATATTTGTATCCTGTATATTTGAGAAAAATATTTTGAAGAAATGTTAAATCTAAGCTAGCCATAATTATTTTAAGTAAAACATTTAGACTCCTTAACTAAACTTGACATTATAGATCAAGTCATTATTTATCAATGCAAGGGTTTAAAACACACCATACAAAATTCATAGCTATTAACCATGACCAATTGAATCTGCACAGCCCATTAAACATCTATTTTGCCACATAATAAGAACAAATTTCAATTCGGCTACTTTTGTTACACAAGTTGAACAAAATTTTCTAAGACTGTCTTTTATTCACTTCATGTCTCTATTACAGAAAATAACAGCAAGACAGTGTCATCAAAACATAAACTGTCTCATTGATCATTTTTAAAACAATAAAATATTACAAATAAAAGGTTCAGAATGTTTTATTTGGTAACAATTATGAATAAAATGTTCACACTTTCACAATAATGTTTTTAGGATATTAATTTAATACATTTCGCATATTTAGATTAGCAAATAGTAATTTTTTCTGCACAATTTCTACTTCTTAAATCTAGAGGCAATTAATTCATGCTGCTATAATTCCTCTTCTAATCATTCATTGTTAAAATAAAAGCAAGCATGTAGCTTAATAGTCTGTGGAGGACAATATTACTGACACAATCTTCACTTTTAGTAAAATTTATTGATGACTTAATGACAACTTTCCTTTTTCTACTTTTGGTCTTACACTGCCACTGATCATAAAAATGAAATTATATTGTATATTGTAGTGCAGCGGTATCCACACTGTGCATTGATGAGGCAGTGACCCAGCAAAGTACAAAGCAAAAGTTTGTTTAATGCTCAACTCACAGCAAAACACAGCACATGATATCCTCCGTATCGCAGCCGGGAACCATATCCTCCAGATTGCACTCGATAAACACGCCAGTCCACCTCCAAGACCTGTTACCGTGGACAACTGCACTGCCATGTACGCTGTGGGTGCCAGGCCTTTCAGCTCCGTTTGCCTGTGTTGCCTCACACAGGTGGAGCTCTGCAGAGCAGTCTACTCTGCACACTTGCTAGACCAAACTAACACTAAGGCCGGGATCACACATGCGTGAAACACTGACGAGTCTCGCATGTTAATACCCGGCACTGCCTCCAGCACTCGGGAGCTGAGTGAGCAGCTGCATATAAATAAATGTAGCTGAATGCTCCGCTCCCGAGTACCGGCAGCAGTGCCGGGTATTAACATGCGAGAATCGTCCGTGTTTCTCACATCTGTGATCCCGGACTAACACTGACTCTGACCCTGACACACCCAAACCCTTTACTGCAGGGTTTTTAACTGGAATCTGTGGCCATAAGCCACAAGGAAAACCCAGGACAGGGGGGGAGGAAATGGAATGCCCACTACCATTCTGCAGTCCATTTAAAAAATAAAAGCCCAGCAGCTTGACCTATCAAATAAAGATATGCACCCTTCGTTACTCCGTAGATATTTGCTATATAAAGGTGTTAAACTTCCTCAATAAAGGAGAGCTTGTGAAATTGACTGACATTGACAGTCTACCATGGTTATTCTTTGTGTACACGCACGTACATCCATCTTGGTTCCGGCCTCTGATACTGCTGACAAATTTAGTTTTTCTCTGTTAGAACTGCCCAACTAAGGTCCAGTTGCAGTTTCGGAATGGTATTTGAATGCAGTGATTGTTTTTGTCTCCCTGCTTGATGATGTGCACACTATAAAGACAAGATCTAGAACTTTTAATCTTGGAAGCAGACTGATGGACAGCGAAGGTAGTAGACACACCCTTACAAAAAGAAGAAACCAGTTATGTCCCCATCTCTGCTGAGTGGCCTAGATTAAAAGTATTAAGACTAAACATACACGCTCAGCTATCTTTCAAACACCTAGAAGGGACACTGTGGAGATTGCTACTTAGACACCGGTGGTACGATCCACAAAACATCCCACTCATGTGCCCTTACAGCCCCAACAAGTGTAAGACCGAAGCTGAGAAGGACGCAATTCATCTGGGCTTTCACTCTATATAGTGGGGTTATGACCAGTGGAACCAGGAAAATTACCCTGTGTACACCAATCTGTAATATAGAATTGGTAACTACTGCCTTTCCTATATGACATGCCCCTCTGTGTCCAGGCCGTGGAACTCTCTCTCTCTCTGTATATATATATATATATATATATATATATATATATATATATATATACAGCTCTGATTTTTCTCTTTATAGGTATATTTTTGAGTAAAATGTAAATTGCTCTTTTATTCTATAAACTACTGACAACATGTATAACATAACTCCTTCCCCACATATGAGGCCAGAATCAGAGCTATTTGTACGAAAATATTTTATTAATAAATAACAATAGTAAAAAATTATTGCAGAGTATCACAAAAAACAGGTCATGAGGAAAGGACAATTTTTTCCCCCACCATGTAACACACTAAACCACATCATGTACAAAATGAAGTAAAAGGACCTTATATTAAAGATCCAGTGCACGTGCATACCGTAAAGCACATAAATTGCAACTATGATCAATTTGCTCAATAACAATGGGATAGTGCAAGTGAATAGAATCAAATGGTTAAATTCCAATTTGGATTTTCCTAGTATTTACTGACAACATGTCTCCGAATTTCCAAGCAATACATTTTGTATTTCTTTTCAGAAGATGAGAAATGGTCAAAATAACAAAAAAATGCAATATTTGCAGACCTTAAATAATGCTAAGAAAACAAGTTCATAATCATTTAGAAAAAAACAATACTAATGTTTTAACTCAGGAAGAGTTCAGAAATCAATATTTTGTGGAATAACCATGATTTTTAATCACAGCTTTCATGCATCTTGGCATGCTTTCTATCAGTCTTTCACATTGCTTTTGGGTGACCTTATGCCACTCCTGGTACAAAAATTCAAAGATTTCTTCTTTGTTTGATGGCTTGTGATTATCCATGTTCCGCTTGATTTGTGTTTGGATGTGAATGTCAGTTTTTATGATATTTGTATTAGCCTTCTGACTGAGCACTCCACCCCTTAGCCTCAGGTGTTTTTAATTGCTACAGGAATCTATCCCTCCTTACAGATATAGAAATTAGTCCAAGAGAGGATTCATATTAGGTTCCCAGAGAGATGTAGACTGTCTAATAGATGATTGGCATTAGGTCCTAGCAAATGAGAATCACCTTACCGTGGCTGCCAGGTTACACATGAATTTGCCAATTTATGTGCTAAACATTCTTAATTTTTCATATTTCTAGAGCAGTAATGCAATTCAATTTTCAAATTTCATGTTTGCATGCTATAGCGCTGCAGAGTGTTACCTTATATGTTTGATTGTATTTTAGCTAGTTACTCTAGGTAAGCACCTGTTCAGACCTGATTTGTATTTGGATGTGGCGGTCATTTTGTTTGATTCTCTACATGCATGTCACTTGACAAATGGTAAGGTTTTCTAATATTAAAGTTAGCACCATCCCAATTACGGTTGCTGTGATGAGGTGGGATGGCTTTTGCAGTTTTTTAATCAAAAAACATGTTAACTAAATACCGTATATTATTTTCATGCAATAAACTATTTATTTACTGTAGTGTATTTAATCATTATGTTTCTGTTTTTGTTTATGTATATATATATATATATATATATTATATATTATATATATATACAGATAGATATACAGTACAGACCAAAAGTTTGGACACACCTTCTCATTCAATGATTTTTCTGTATTTTCATGACTATGAAAATTGTAGAATCACACTGAAGGCATCAAAACTATGAATTAACACATGTGGAATTATACATTACACTTTACAAAAAAGTGTGAAACAACTGAAAATATGTCTTATATTCTAGATTCTAAGTAGCCACCTTTTGCTTTGATTACTGCTTTGCACGCAGAAAAGGTGAACGGATGGACTCTACATGCCTGGTTCCCACCGTGAAGCATGGAGGAGGTGGTGTGATGGTGTGGGGGTGCTTTGCTGGTGACACTTTTGGGGATTTATTCAAAATTGAAGCAGTGAGCGGTGCAGCTCACCCCAAACCATCTCGATTGGGTTCAGGTCTGGTGTCTGTGGAGGCCAGGTCATCTGGCTCAGCACCCCAACACTCTCCTTCTTGGTCAAATAGCCCTTACACAGTCTGGAGGTGTGTTTGGGGTCATTGCCCTGTTGAAAAATAAATGATGGTCCAACTAAACGCAAACCGGATGGAATAGCATGCTGCTGCAAGATGCTGTGATAGCCATGCTGGTTCAGTATGCCTTCAATTTTGAATAAATACACAAAGTGTCACCAGCAAAGCACCCCCACACCATCACACCACCTCCTCCATGCTTCATGGTGGGAACCAGGCATGTAGAGTCCATCCGTTCACCTTTTCTGCATGCAAAGCAGTAATCAAAGCAAAAGGTGGCTACTTTGAAGAACCTAGAATATAAGACATATTTTCAGTTGTTTCACACTTTTTTGTAAAGTGTAATATATAATTCCACATGTGTTAATTCATAGTTTTGATGCCTTCAGTGTGATTCTACAATTTTCATAGTCATGAAAATACAGAAAAATCATTGAATGAGAAGGTGTGTCCAAACTTTTGGTCTGTACTGTATACTGTACTGTATACTGTACATATCAGCAACCTCATAACAAAGTGCAAGATTTCATCCATTATTAGACCAAACGATAAATGTTTTACTTCTCTTATTAATAAATCAATTGTAGCAAAAGGAGCTTCTAACAATTTGCCATTACACACATTTTTTTGCCTATTTTGTATGAAAATAATATTAACTGAAATACTCAACTATTTACGAAGGGCAATTTACTGTTAAAAAACATGGAAACATGCAAATAATACAAAATTATTAAGCAGTACAATATAAACTTACAAAAGCACAGCTACTTATTGAGCTTTTTATTCAATCAAAATTATGAGCTCTTGGAAAATCTGAAATCAGATTACATCTTAGATTTATATATCTGATTTGTTACAATGTTAAGTTGTTGAGTCAGCAGTTTGAAAAACTCTAACCTTATTATGCCATAAGTATTTGAGGATGACAAATTTTATAACAGTTTTGTTTTTTGTGTTCCAAAAATAACATTGTGGAAATTGATTGAGAGCTAAGCATATGGTTCAGAGGAAAAGACATGCTCTTTCTCCAACATCTCATTTGTTTCTTCGTAGTTGAAAGAATGATTCCCTGCTAGGAAAAGATTTGTGCACTGAATTACGCATCATTTTAAACTAGGCCAGAAAGATGAAAGAATTTATATACTTCTTTATTTTACAACTAAATTGACTAGATGTATTAATTGAAAGTTGAGCCTGTTTGATAAGTTTCCCTTTATAATAGCTTGTGGATGTACACAAGTTGAATCTATCTTGTAATTACTGAAATTAGGAGAGGAAGTCTAATTATATTAATAAGCGTTAGAATTTTAATTGGCATTTAATACATTTATTTGCATCCTAAAAAAATCAAATATTTAGTTTTCATAAAACTTTCAACAATACAAGTTAATAATATCTGCACTTCACTATCAAGTAATGTTAAAAAGGTATTTTATTTATTCCACATACACAGGCTAATTTTACACAACCCTGTGAGTTTTATCACCCAAGAGAAATGGACCATTTTTTTTCTCAGGTGTCATCCTTGCTGCATCATAGTTGCATTGTAGTTGCATTAGATTTTTCAGGTTGACTCTCTAAACTTGATAATTCATTGACTTAACAATGTTTCAGTTAAAAAACAGATGAAACTAGGCTGGAAATCCGAAGTACAAAGTGTCTCATGGATCTTTGTAGACTTTAATAGATTTTAAGCAAGCTAAGCATACCAAGTGGTTTAGGGACTTGGACGATTATAAATCTGGACATGTTTTTAGTTGCCAGACTGGACCAGTACCTACCCAGAGAATAGAGAAACATGGAGGCTATAATTCTAAACTTTTGCACCTAACGAGAAGACCATACACGGCATATATAAAAATTGTTTTATTGCATGAGACTATGAGTCTGCAGATGATTCTCTGGCAGGTCCACCATCCCGTTTTTAGGCATAGTCCAATGTACAAAAGAGGGGTATAAAGAAGACGTACAGGGATGATCTTAAACACAGGTATTAAAAAAAAAAAAAACAGAAAAACTTTAGGATGATGAGGCTCACAGCAAGGATTATACTCCCAAAGGAGACTCAAATGGACAATTAAAAAACAATGATTTGGTGGCAAACATTTCTTCCATTACCCTAATCAATACACAGCTTATTTTATTTTCTAATGGACTCACATTTTGGTGCACAAGATTATATGTTACATGATACATTATGCCTATGTAGCTTTGGCATATTTTATTTTCAGCCCTGTTGTAAAAACATTGTCACCAGCTTTTTGCTATGCAATCTAGGAGCAGCATAATGCAGACACAGAGACCCTAATTTGAGCGATGTGTCAGTTACTGGGCTGCTTAGTGTAGTTTTGATAAAATTACTGTTTTGTCAGAAGTAGGTTATAATTAGAGGACTAGTAAACCTGTTACTTGGTAGTCAAGCATTTACTTGGTAGTCATGCATACTGTATTATTGAGCTCTGTATAACTCCACCACTATCACTGATTGGCAGTTTTCTGTTTATACAGTACATGATTACTTAAACCTAAACCATGGGTAACATAAGTAAACATTGTTTCATAGTAGAAACAAGGCAACTCCTAGCATAATGAATTAATATAGAACAGAAAAAAGGAGCGTCCAGCCAAGACCAAGAAATGGTATAAAAAATATGAACAATTTTATTGAAAAAATACAGATAAAAACGTTCACAATAGTAAATGAACAAAGATGAAAGTATAATGGTGATAGAACAAATAAATATCCTAATATGCAAAGGAAAAGCATGCCATGCCCCAAAATATTGTCAACCTAAATGAGTCAGGAGAGATAAGTAAAGTGTAGATCTCACAAAATTGTGTTATGATATACACATCCTGCAAGGATACGTTAAAGAAGATGCGTCACCATAATAAGGGCACCAGGTGGTGCCACAAAATCAACAATTATAATTGCCAAATTGTAATATAAGTATATGGTGGCACATCAGATAACGTAATCCAAACACTCAGTGTGTATGAGGATCGTACAATACCCTCAGCATAAGGAGCGGCTAATATGGAGTCAAAATAATGCTATGTAGCGCCGGCATAAATTGGAGCATAAAGTGTAGACATGCTTACCCATGGTGGGAAATCTGTGCAAAATCAGGAGCGTGCCCCGACGCACGTTTCGCTGTACTCAGCTTCCTCGAGGGGCTATGTGGACAATAGTGCTGAGTGCGCTTAAATAGAAACCCTAAACTGCCCAGGTGTGTGAGGTTACCATTATGGAGAAGCGCGCATGTGAGCGCTGTCACAAAGGCGACGCCCGCGTCACTTCCGGCGCTCTGATGACGATAAGGGTCCAGGAAAAAGTTTTCCTGTGACGTCAGGACCCGAACGCCATCTTGGTAGAGGCCTTAAGCGAACCAGGCCGCTAATGTCGCGCGCACATGCGCATCCACAATGGAAAGATTGATGGAACATGAAGGAAAATGGTAATGTTGTCAATAGTACATAAAGGGGAAGACAGGAAACATAATCACAAGGATAAAGGGGTAACCCAGTAACAAACTGCATAAAAAGCGGCGAAAAATCAATCCGCAAGAAATGCTGATGGCAATTACAATCATATATATGTAGGATCAGAATTCTAAAATAACATAAATATCTGAAATGACATAGTACTGTCCCTCCTATCATAAAGGGGTGAAAAACGACCCCCAGGTTGCAAAAAATGAACGAAAAATAAAAAAATAACAAATGGCAAGAATTATAAAGAAAAAGTATGAAAATAAAATAAACAAAAAACGTAAATGAATAAACAACTCGAAGAGAGGAAAAACCACATGCCAGTCCGTAAATAAACCATAGGTCCAAATATGTGTATAAGGACCAAAATACTAACAAGAGAGTGTAAAAAGAAAAACATGACAAGAAAAGCACATCATGTAAGTCACATGGTATAATCCCTCCTCCCATGAAGGATATCATCCCAACCCCATCCAATGAAGGAATTATATGGACAAAAGGGAACAAAATAGAAAAAATTATCAAACTGAGAAAATAATAATAAAAAATAATAATAAAACCCAAAATAACAAAAAAACACAATTAGAATGCAGATTGAACGATGATGCCACGTCAGTCCAATGGAACCTCCATGTTGCAGATGATGAATCCATCTTCATGTCCATAACATCACCATGGGTAAGTGATATTGAGTAAAGCGCACGATCATGTGATGGAAGAAGTTACTGTGAACGTAAGAGATAGAATTAAAAACAGCACACAAATAAAAACTAAGGAAACCAGAACTATGGGAAAAGGACTCTCATAAGTAACAAGCAAAGGATAACTTCTCATTAAGTCCTCTGGGTGTCATCGTTTCAAGTCTTATGATCCATTGACACTCAAGCTGTGCCAGGGTACGCTTCATGTCCCCGCCCCTAATGCCAGTACGCACACGATCGATGCCCACAAATTTGAGGCCAGTTGGATTACACTTGTGGACAAGCCGGAATTGTCGAGAGATAGTTTTAAGACTACTTATATCAACTGCTTCTTTGGCAGCCATAATGTCACGAATATGCTCCCTGACCCTAATACGAAATTCGCGTGAGGTCAAGCCCACGTAGCTGAGGCCACACGGACACGTGGCCAAATACACGACATAACATGTGCTGCACGAAATGTATTGCTTAATCCGGTGGTTCCCACCGCCAGTCCTACCACCAAAATTGACAGCCCGGCAGATGTTTTTGCACGCCAGGCAGGAACCACATGGAAAACAGCCCCGTCTCTGCACACCAGCATCAAAAATGGTCGGCGGACTACTAACATAATGACTCCTGACCAAAATGTCCCTCAGATTAGGAGATCTTCTAGCCGTGAGGAGCGGTCGTTCAGGTAGAAGTTCCCTCAGTAAGGGTCTGAGCGGAGTACAGGCCAGTGTCTAGTGAGAATTTGTCTAATCTGTGACCATCTATTATTAAAGGTGGATATAAATCTTAGAGGTGGATTAGAATTTTGATGTCGTGGCCTACCTCCCAGCAGTTGATTGCGAGGTGTGCCCTTGGCCCTCAAATAACCCCGTTTGATATTTCTTTTACTGTAGCCCCGGTCATGGAATCGCTGGGAAAGGTCTTTTGACTGTCCCTCAAAGAGCTCATCGGTCGCGCAAATGCGCTTCATCCTAAGAAATTGGCCTATAGGAATGGCGCGAACAGTTGCTGTCGTATGTGCCGATGAAGCGTGTAAAAGTGCATTCACGGACGTCTCCTTACGGAAGACGTCCGTCAGCACTGCGCCTCCTCCTGAGACCAAAATCTGAATATCCAAAAAGTCAATTTTGGTTTTGGAGAATTTATAGGTCAATTTGATATTATAATCATTAGTGTTAAGCATTCCGATGAACTCATGGAGGTCAGTGTCAGAACCATGCCAGACGAATAGCACGTCGTCAATGTATCTGTACCAACCCACGACATGGGATGAGGGGGCGTGCGCGCCATCACTAAACAATTCCCTCTCCCAGTATCCAAAGAAGAGGTTAGCGTAGGATGGCGCACACGCCGCCCCCATCGCCGTGCCACGGTTCCATTGGACTGACGTGGCATCATCGTTCAATCTGCATTCTAATTGTGTTTTTTTGTTATTTTGGGTTTTATTATTATTTTTTATTATTATTTTCTCAGTTTGATAATTTTTTCTATTTTGTTCCCTTTTGTCCATATAATTCCTTCATTGGATGGGGTTGGGATGATATCCTTCATGGGAGGAGGGATTATACCATGTGACTTACATGATGTGCTTTTCTTGTCATGTTTTTCTTTTTACACTCTCTTGTTAGTATTTTGGTCCTTATACACATATTTGGACCTATGGTTTATTTACGGACTGGCATGTGGTTTTTCCTCTCTTCGAGTTGTTTATTCATTTACTTTTTTTGTTTATTTTATTTTCATACTTTTTTCTTTATAATTCTTGCCATTTGTTATTTTTTTATTTTTCGTTCATTTTTTGCAACCTGGGGGTCGTTTTTCACCCCTTTATGATAGGAGGGACAGTACTATGTCATTTCAGATATTTATGTTATTTTAGAATTCCGATCCTACATATATATGATTGTAATTGCCATCAGCATTTCTTGCGGATTGATTTTTCGCCGCTTTTTATGCAGTTTGTTACTGGGTTACCCCTTTATCCTTGTGATTATGTTTCCTGTCTTCCCCTTTATGTACTATTGACAACATTACCATTTTCCTTCATGTTCCATCAATCTTTCCATTGTGGATGCGCATGTGCGCGCGACATTAGCGGCCTGGTTCGCTTAAGGCCTCTACCAAGATGGCGTTCGGGTCCTGACGTCACAGGAAAACTTTTTCCTGGACCCTTATCGTCATCAGAGCACCGGAAGTGACGCGGGCGTCGCCTTTGTGACAGCGCTCACATGCGCGCTTCTCCATAATGGTAACCTCACACACCTGGGCAGTTTAGGGTTTCTATTTAAGCGCACTCAGCACTATTGTCCACATAGCCCCTCGAGGAAGCTGAGTACAGCGAAACGTGCGTCGGGGCACGCTCCTGATTTTGCACAGATTTCCCACCATGGGTAAGCATGTCTACTCTTTATGCTCCAATTTATGCCGGCGCTACATAGCATTATTTTGACTCCATATTAGCCGCTCCTTATGCTGAGGGTATTGTACGATCCTCATACACACTGAGAGTTTGGATTACGTTATCTGATGTGCCACCATATATTTATATTACAATTTGGCAAGTATAATTGTTGATTTTGTGGCACCACCTGGTGCCCTTATTATGGTGACGCATCTTCTATCACCATTATACTTTCATCTTTGTTCATTTACTATTGTGAACGTTTTTATCTGTATTTTTTCAATAAAGTTGTTCATATTTTTTATACCATTTCTTGGTCTTGGCTGGACGCTCCTTTTTTCTGTTCTATATTTATACCGTACATGAGCAGAAATCTAGAACAGGATGACACTGAAGGTGACCCCAGAATGACATAATAACAACAAGTGTATATATAGTCTAATAGGGACAACTTAATCTCACTGGACTATATAGGACACACTGCATACATAGCATTAGAAAGACCACAGAAAAAAACAGTGCAAAAAGTCCATATTCAGAAAAATACAACTTTATTAATTTAAAAATGATACTATCAATGGTAGCAAAGGAGCTGAATAAAGTGACGTGCATAAGTCACCACATGAATTTGAACATAGCAGGGATACCAAAGCAACGTCCATATACACGTATAGGTATAATCGCAGATATAATACCAAGCATAGTCGATATATGTATCACCCATAATTACATATTTTAGATAAATTCCACATGTGAAGTATATTGATGTCATCAATTCACATAACGGGCAAGTGCCATTACATAAGGTGAACACCCAGAAAAAAAAAAAAAATCAATCACATGTGTAGATATATAAACGGTCTATATATAGGGCAACATGGTGCTACCAATAATTATAATGGGGCAATGCCACTCTTATAGAGAAGACACACATGTAAGCAGAGATTTACATATAAACACATGTGGGCGCAGACATACCCACTGGCAAATACCAGGACTGATATATGGGCACAGATTATAATGAGACACATATGGAAGCGAACATACCAGCTGACAATTTCCTGGACGAGACCTTGGACCCTGCCTCCCCAACGCTCGTTTCGGCATACAATGTCTTCCTCAGGGGAATCTGCTGATAGATTCCATTTAAAACGTAACTTGCTTCTATCTGAAATAAAAGAGCTGAGAAAATGAATGAATGTTCAGTGCATCATCAGGCTTAATGATATAAGTAGTACCTTTGCAGAGATTAATACTTGTCAATAAAGGGAGAAGATTTAATGCTAACCGGGTGATTTGGCCATCGATGAGAGATTGGATGGGGATCCAACAAGGAAGTTTCAGTTGTAATTTCAGTCATTGGTTGATGATGCTAGGTGCAAAGAGTTTATAAATCAAATGTTCTTTGAATGTCTGATAGTGGATTTTCTAGTGATTTCTTACTGCACACCCTTCTAAAACTTTACAAGAATTTGGTACACCCCCTTGGATGCCCTATTGTGACAGATAATGGCTTCATTTTCATCAACACAACTCTATTTTTTGATCAGTTGCTACATGCATAAGGCTTAGTACTTTGTACAGTACAGGCATCATCAATTTTAACCCCTTCCCGATACGCGCCGTACATATACTGCTCTGTGGGAGATGTGTTCCCGCAAAGAGCAGTATATGTATGGCCGCACAAAGTTATAGCTCTCAGAATAAAGAGATGCAAAAATATTTTTTTTTACTAAAAAATAGTTTTTACTGTGTAAAAGCGCCAAAACATAAAGAAACTATAGAAATGAGGTATCGCTGTAATCGTACTGACTCGAAGAATAAAGCTGCCTTATCAATTTTACCACATGCGAACGTTATATAAAAGAGCAATTCCTGAATTGCTGGTTTTTGTTCATTCTGTCTCCTAAAAATCTAAATAAAAACCGATCAAAAAAGGCATGTGCTCGAAAATGATACCATAATAAACGTCAGCTCGTCCCGCAAAAAACAAGACCTCATATGACTCTGTCGACAGAAATATAAAAATATTACAGCTCTCAAAATATGGTGATACAAAAACTAGTTTTCACAATAAAAAGCTTTTTTCAGTGTGTGACAGCTGCCAAACATAAAAACCCAATATAAATCTGGTATCGCTGTAATCGCTCCAACCCGAAAAATAAAGTTGCCTAATCACTTATACCACAAGAGGAACGTCATAAAAAATATATAAAACTAATTCTTTACATTGGGGGTTTCATCTGTCATGGCATTCAGATATTTAAATGGCAACCCCAAAGTAAGTGGTCAAAGTAGAGCGCTGAATAAGTGAGATCCCAAACGTTATGTAAAATGTTCCCAATGAAAGCTTCAACTCAATGTACAAAAAAAGCAAGCCACCACTCAGGTCCATCATCTGTTAACGGAAAAATAGGGGCTTCCATGTTACTCTAAAGAAATTCAGCAAATTCCCCTCTCCCAAATCCAAATGCAGGGGTCATTTGGATTTGGGAGTGGAGAATTTGCTGAATTCCTTTTGAGGAGCGAAGAGCCATTTAGCTTTTGCCTTTAACCATTTACCTTTCTGAGCCCCAGTGTGCCTAAAGAAAATTTAACGCCCACATGTTTGTCATTTCTGTAGTGATGAGAGTCCACCTAATTTACAGGTGCGTGTCTCCAGAAGCATGAGCTGGGCATAATGTTCTGGTGACTGCAACTAACTGGTCACTACAGCGTATTGGTCACTACAACGGCAGTTTGCAATTTTCACTTAGCAACATCCACTGCTGCTTGTTTCAGGAAAGCACCCATGGAATCAAGATCGTCACTACACCTGTACATAAATTCCCAAAAGGTTATCATTTCCAAAATGTGGTCATTTGAGGGGGATTCTGCATTTCTATCACTAAGGGGCTCTTTATATGGAATCCGCAAACTAGTCTGGGAAAATAGCGCTCCGTCCCTCCTGAGTCTCTCCTTATGGCAAAGTAGTACTGTACAGCCACATATGGGGTATTTCTACATTCAGCAGAAATTGTGGGACAAATTCTGGGACCATTTTTACCCATTTCTCAGTGTGAAAATGTAAAACTTGGGACTTACACACAATCTTAGTGTTAAAATGTAAATTATTTTTCTTCACTGCCCACCATTAAAGTTTGTGACACACTTGTGGTGTCAATATAATCACTGCACTCATAGATGAATTCATTGAGAGGTTTAATTGGTAAAATTGGGTCACTTATGGGGGATTCTGCTCTGCCAATGTAACATGGCACCCTCAAACAAGTGCAGCAAAGTATGCACTGTAATATGGCGCTACTTCTCTTCTGAGCTTTGCACTGTGCCTCAGTAGTAGTTTTCAACCACAAATGGGGTATCGGTGAACTCAGGAGAAATTTCTCAACAAAGTTTGGGAAAATACAAAATTTGCAGCTAAAAAAGATTTTTGTGGGAAAAATGTGATTTTTTTTTAATTTTCACAGCTTAACGTTATAAACTTAGGATAAAAGTCAAACCAGGATCTCAATTTGCAGACACTGTGTTTCGGGTACTGCCCCTCGCCAGTGCAAAGTGTGAGATGATCTGGTTTGGCTGTGTGAGAGGTGTCTGACCGACAAGGCTCGTTAAAGGGTCGACATTGACTTTTAGGATTGCTACTTCCAATAGGTGGCACTAGAGTTCTAGTCCTCTTCCTCTCTGAAGCGACAATTTGCATATTTTCCAGCGGAGCATTACGGCTTTAAGTCTCTTCATCTCGGCATGCTTAGCATGTCAATTTTTGCAAGGAGAAACAATACTTCTTGGATATCATTAAGACACCTCTCACACAGCAAAACCAGATCATTTTACACTTTGCACTGATGAGGGGCAGTACCCCGAAACACAGTGTCTGCAAATTGAGATCCTGGTTTGGCTTTTATCCTAAGTCATGTGACAAGGTTTGTTAATGGGTCGACATTGACTTTTAGGATTGCTACTTCCAATAGGTGGCACTAAAGTTCTAGTCCTCTTCCTCTCTGAAGAGACAATTTGCATAAATTTCCAGAGGAGCATTGTGGATTTATGTCTCCTCATCTCGGCATGCTTAGAATGCCAATCTCCGCAAGGAGAAACAATACTTCTTGGATATCGGTTGTAAAAATGAGACATCACTGGTCAAATTATAACCATTATAACTTTCTAACAATGAAAAATTATGTTTCCAAAATTGGGTTGTTGAAAAGTAGACATGTGGGAAATGTTATTTATTGACTATTTTATGCGATATGACACTCTGATTTAAGGGCATAATAATTAAAAGTTTAAAAATTGTGAAATTTTCTAAATTTTTGCTAAATTTCCATTTTTTTACAAATAGATGCAAAAAATAAATTTTACCACTGTCATGAAGTACAATAAGTCATGAAAAAATAATCTCAGAATCAACAGGATCCATTGTAGCGTTCCAGAGTTATGACCTCATAAATTGACAGTGGTCAGAATTGTAAAAATTGGCCTGGTCAGGAAGGTGAAAACAGGCTTTGGGGGTGAAGGGGTTAAAGAAGCATAAATTAATAATAATACAATATTAGCATCTTTTGAAGTAGTCTCATTGTATACTTACATTGAACATGGTAAAGGTTAGTCGGCAGTTCAGAACAGGTTTACCAACTTAGACATCTGACCGACCCACGTGTGCATTAATGTTGTGGTTGGCTGAGGTTTCCAGAACGAGTTAAATGGGATTTTTAGCAAGCTTCATTTTACCCTGACCTGTCCAACTACTAAAATGGAGTTCCTGGATATTTTTTATTACAAGTTAGGTAACACACTTAGTACTGACATCTTTAAGAAAAAGAAGGATAGAAATAATTTATTGCACCTTAAAAGTAACTGTCCATGAAAAATGGATGACTCTTTAACTTGGAGCAAACTGGTTGGGATTAGAATAGCCAGTTGCGAACAAGAAGTTGAAATGAGACTGGACAGTATTTGTCTTAAAATCATAACAATAGGTTATTCAACTTGTGAGGTTCTGCTGTTTAACTCCTTTACCCCCAAGGGTGGTTTGCACATTAATGACTGGGCCAATTTTTACAATTCTGACCACTGTCTCTTTATGAGGTTATAACTCTGGAACGCTTCAACCGATCTTCGCGATTCTGAGATTGTTTTCTCGTGACATATTGTAGTTCACGTAAGTGTTAAAATTTCATCGATATAACTTGCGTTTATTTTTGAAAAAATGGAAATATGGCGAAAATTTTTAAAATTTTGCAATTTTCAAACTTTGAATTTTTATTCCCTTAAAACAGAGAAATATGTCACACAAAATAGTTAATAAATAACATTTCCCACACGTCTACTTTACATCAGCACAATTTTGGAACCAAATTTTTTTTTCTTAGGAAATTATGAGGGTTAAAATATGACCAGCGATTTCTCATTTTTACAACAAAATTTACAAAGCCGTTTTTTTAGGGACCACCTCACATTTGAAGTCACTTTGAGGGGTTATATGGCAGAAAATACCCAAAAGTGATACCATTCTTAAAACTGCAAGTGTTTCACAAAAGTTTATAATGCCTGGGTGTAAAAAAAAAATTCCACAAAAATTATTTTTTTAGTCCCTAATTTTTGATTTTTCCCAAGGAAATTGGACCCCAAAAGTTGTTGTCCAATTTGTCCTGAATATGCTGATACCCCATATGTGGGGGGGGGGGAACTGTTTGGGCACACGTCAGGGCTTGGAAAGGAAGTAATAATGTTTTGGAATGTAGACGTTGATGGGTGTCATGTTCCATTTGCAGAGCCCCAGATGTGCCTAAACAGTGGAAACCCCAAAAGTGACCCCATTTTGGAAACTAGACCCACTAAGGAACTTATCTAGATCTGTGGTGAACAATTTGAACCCAAATGTGGGGGGAACCACTGTTTGGGTGCACGGCAGGGCTCGGAATGGAAGGAGCGCCATTTGACTTTTTCCAACCAAAATTGGCTTTAATTGAGATTGGACGCCATGTCGTATTTGGAGAGAATCTGATGTGCCTAAACAGTAGAAACCCCCCACAAATGACACCATTTTGGAAACTAGACCCCTAAGGAACTTATCTAGATCTGTTGTGAACAATTTGAACCCACAAGTGCTTCACACAAGTTTATAACATAGAGCCATAAAATTAAAAAATCATATTTTTTTCACAAAAATGATCTTTTCACTCCAATTTTTATTTTCCCAAGGGTAACAAGACCCCAACAGTTATTGTACAATTTGTCCTGAGTACGCTCATACCCCATATGTGGGGGTAAGTCACTGTTTGGTTGCATGGCAGAGCTCGGATGGGAAGGAGCGCCGTTTGACTGTTTCAACGCAGAATTGACTGGACACGATGTCGCGTTTGGAGAGCCACTGATGTGCCTAAACAGTGGAAACCCTCAAAAAATGACATCATTTTGGAAACTAGACCCCTCAAGGAAATTACGTAGATGTGTGGTGAGAACTTTGAAGCCCCAGGTGTTTCACTAAAGTTTATAACGCCCGAGCATAAAAATAAAAAAATCATATTTTTTCCATAAAGATGATCTTTTAGTCCCCAATTTTTTATTCTCACAAAGGTTACAAGAGAAATTGGACCCCAAAAGTTGTTTTCCAATTTGTCCTGAGTACGCTGATACCCCATATGTGGGAGAAAACTACTTTATGGACACACGTCGGGGCTCGGAAGGGAAGCAGTGATGTTTTGGATTGCGGACTTTGATGGAATGGTCAGCGGGCGTCATGTCGGGTTTGCAGAGCCCCTGATGTGCCTAAACAGTGGAAACCCCCCACAAGTGACCCCATTTTGGAAAATATACCCCCAAGGAACTTATCTAGATGTGTGGTGAGCACTATGAATCCTCAAGTGCTTCACAGAAGTTTATAACATAAACCCGTAAAAACAAAAAAAATCTTTTTTTTTTTTACAAAAATGATTTTTTTCGCCCCCAATTGTCATGTATAGTGTACAGTTCCTATAGCGTCTTGTGCTTGGGTGCGAGGAAAACACAGGAGACATAGGTTGAAATGAAATGACTTGTATTACTTCATACAAGCATGCTGAAAAGTTCACACAGTTTGCAGGAACAGCGACAGGAGACACAGCAGGCCAGAGTAACTTCAAGCACTACAATAACTCTCCAAAGCAGGTTCAGGATCTCTTCTCTGTACCGTAATTCCTCTGCAAACATGGATTCACCAAACAGCAGGTTTCCAGAGTCCAAAAGTGTTCCAAGGTTCCTCAGTAGGGAATAGCTGGAGTACAAGTCCAAGGCTTCCAGGAGTCAGGTCACAGACTGACTGAGGCTTGATTCAGGAGCACTGATTGTTCAGCTGAGGCTGCTTAAGAAGCAAGAGGGAAGAATCAGGGCGGGAACATGAAAACTGGAAACTCCATATTAACTGAGGGCAAGAGCTGCAGAAAGACAGAAAGCAAAATGGCCGACGGAAAACTGAGTTTCAAGGAACATGTCAACAGAGACAAAGAACCTTACATTACTCCCCCCTTAGGGACAACCTCCGGATGACCTCAGACCAGGCTTGTCAGGGTACCTCTGATGAAACTGGCGGAGCAGGCGAGGAGCATTTACATTATTGACTGGTTCCCATGAGTTGTCCTCCACTGGGTAGCCCTGCCATTTAATCAAATATTGCAACTGATTTCTGTACAACCTGGAATCTAGAATCCTTTCCACCATAAATTCTTCCTGACCATCGACCAGCACTGGGTCAGGGCAAGGAGAAGAACGTCCAGGAAACGTATTGGGTGTTGCAGCCTTTAGTAGGGATACATGAAAGACAGGGTGGATTCTCATAGTTCTGGGCAGTTGAAGACGACAAGCAACAGCACTTATAATCTTATTGATCTTATAAGGTCCAATGTACTTATGTCCCAATTTAGACGATGGAATATTTAATTTAAGATTTCTGGTTGACAGCCAGACCAAATCTCCTACCTTGAAAGCTGGTGCAGGTTTACGAAATTTATCTGCTGCTTTCTTGTACCTTTCCTGAGCCAATTCTAGATTTTCCTTTAGAAGATCCATATTCTTTTGTAAAGAAGTGATTCTTTCAGCCACTGCCGGCAAGGGCGTATCTATGGGAAATCGAGGAAGAATGTTAGGATGATAACCTAGATTGGAGTAAAAAGGAGACTGCTTAGTCGAGGCGCTCTGAGAGTTGTTATAAGAGAACTCAGCCAGTGGAAGTAGATCCACCCAATCATCCTGTAGGTGGCAGATAAAACAGCGGAGATACTGCTCCAGGGTCTGATTGGTTCGTTCTGTCTGTCCATTAGTCTGGGGATGAAAAGCAGAAGAAAGGTTTACTTTAATGTCCAATGCTGCACAGAAATTTTGCCAAAACCTTGAAGTGAATTGCACCCCTCGATCCGAAATGACCTCATCCGGTACTCCATGTAAGCGAAACACATTCTTAATCATCAAGTCTGATGTCTGTTTTGCAGTGTGTAAGCCGACACAAGGGATAAAATGAGCTGCCTTTGTTAGACGGTCAACCACCACTAGAATGGTGTTCTTCCCTTGAGAGGTTGGTAACTCCACAATGAAGTCCATAGAAATGGATCCCCACGGGCGGGACGGGGTGGGAAGAGGTTGCAACAGACCAGTTGGTGAGGAGCGAGGTGTTTTGCATCTTGCACAGACTTCACATGAAGTGACATAGTTTAAGACATCTTTCCTGTAAGTGGGCCACCAAAAGAAACGAGAAAGAAATTCTTGTGTCTTTAGAATTCCCCTATGCCCGGCTATCTTGGAATCGTGGATGAGTTGCAATACTCAATCTGACTGTTTCAGGTATATACAGATGTTGTCCCTGAATCCACACACCATTCTTAAAGACAAGACTTACGTCCCTTGGGGGTTGAGCCAACAAAGAATCCGCATGGTATGCTTCCTTGATGTCCTTAAGTAGGTCTTGATTTTGAATCACTCCCAGGAATCTAGAGTCAGGAAGAATAGTCTTAGGAGGAGTAAGTGGACGTGTCTCTGCTGAATGAATCCTAGAGAGTGCATCAGCCTTTCCATTGCGCGATCCTGGTCTATAAGAAATTACAAAATTAAATTGGTTTAGGAAAAGATTCCAGCGAGCCTGGCGAGGAGTCAGGCACTTAGCCGACCTGATAAATTCAAGGTTACGATGGTCTGTCAGGACGACTATTTGCTGTGCAGCTCCCTGAAGAAGGTGTCTCCATTCCTTGAAGGCGGCAATAATGGCCAACAATTCTCTATTGCCCACATCGTAGTTCCTCTCAGCCGAAGACAACTGCTGGGAAAAGAAGGCACAGGGATGCAAGACATTCTTCTCACCTGTTCTCTGAGAGAGTATAGCTCCAACGGCACAGTCTGAAGCATCCACCTCTATTATGAAGGCAAGCTCGGGGTTGGGATGTACTAAGATAGGTGCGGTGGTAAATTTATCCTTTAAACAGGAAAATGCTTCCTGAGCTTGCGGGGTCCAGGAGAACCTAGACTGTTTCCGGGTAAGTTGGGTGATAGGTGACACTACCTCAGAAAAATTCTTAATGAAACGTCTATAGAAGTTGGCAAACCCGATGAAACGCTGCACCTCCTTCACATTTCTAGGAATTGGCCAATCCTTGATGGCTTGGGTCTTGCTTCCATCCATACTAATCCCTTGCGTAGATAGTACATACCCCAGAAATTGAATTTCGGTCCTATGGAATTCACATTTTTCAAGCTTGATGTAGAGATGGTTTTGTCTTAGGCGTTCTAAGACCATTCTCACATGTCCATGATGTTCCTCTGTGGAGTTAGAAAAAATTAGAATATCATCCAGATAAATCACCACAAATGTATCTAGGAGATCCCTGAAGATATCATTCACGAAGTGTTGGAAAGTGGCTGGGCGGTACTCAGACCAAAAGGCATAACTAGATATTCAAAGTGTCCATAGCTGTCACGCTGTCTAATGATATGTATACAATGTCAGTAAACTATTAATACAGGAACAACACTCTATACAACAACTAGTATAGCAACATCAGCATGTAAGTATAGAATAGATTTACCTGACACGATATCTGCTGAACTCAGGGTTAATCTTGAGGACTTGATGAGCTGAAACAGGAAAGAGGTGGACCCGGATCTAACCTGACCCTAAACTGGGGTCCTAACTAATCCCTCACCTTGGAGGTACTGATAATGGTTCAGAGGTC
Organism: Oophaga sylvatica; assembly: GCA_033576555.1. Taxonomy (NCBI): domain Eukaryota; kingdom Metazoa; phylum Chordata; class Amphibia; order Anura; family Dendrobatidae; genus Oophaga; species Oophaga sylvatica. The sequence continues at coordinate 295,323,003 of JARQOD010000005.1, read as the reverse complement.
CAAGTCTCCAACCTAACCCTGTCTCCTATCAGACCCTGAACCCTGTAATCAGTCCTAAGAAGGATCCTGACTACCACCAAAGGGATATGGGCTGATCTCAGCTAAATACACAGATTAGACATATAAGACAGACAGGATAACACTCGCTTGCATACACACTCAAACACCAAAGGAACATAAATGGTCTGGGAAATAAACTCTAACCAAGTTGAGCTTAGAACAACTAAGGAGCTCACAACTAAAGTCTATACAGATTCATTCCTATCTGTGGTCTGCATGAAGGTTTCACTGGCAACTCCCCAAGCAGACAACCAGGAATTTAAAGGAAACCAATCAACAAATTATCAATTGCAGCCGGGAGAAACTGCACCCAGTCCCAGCACCGAGCACAGACAGAATTAACTCCCTAGCTGCCAAACACAAAGAAACAGCAGATCAGCTGTGAGAAGTCAAAATGTGCAACCGCGACGATCTTCGTGGCAATGCACACATGACAATAGCGTGACCTGAAAGCAGTCTTCCATTCATCCCCAGGTCTAATACGGACCAAGTTATAGGCCCCACGGAGATCCAGTTTAGAGAAAATTTTGGCATGCCGCACTCTCTCCAACAACTCAGGGATTAAAGGCAATGGATAACGGTTTCTAATAGTAACCTTATTGAGTTCCCTATAGTCTATGCAGAGTCTCAGAGATCCATCTTTCTTCTTCACAAAGAAGATGGGTGCACCTGCGGGAGATGAAGAGGGGCGTATGAAGCCCTTGGCTAAATTTTCGTCTATATAATCCTTCAAAGCTTTTAGCTCGGGCCCCGCTAGGGGGTAGATCTTACCAAAAGGTATCTCGGCTCCGAGCAATAATTCAATTGGACAATCATATGGACGGTGAGGAGGAAGCTGATCAGCGTTCTTCTTGTCACATAAATCCACATAGTCCTGGTATACAGCTGGTAGTTCAGGGACTGACATGGTTCCTTTAGGAACAGAGCAAGCTGAAACTCCTTGACTCATCTGTTTCTCCGGAAAGTGTAATTCCTTGGTCTCCCAGTTAATCGTAGGATTCTGCGCCTGCAGCCATGGTAGTGTCACGCGGTCTTATGATATGTGTACGATGTCAGTAAACTATTCTTAAAAGAACAACACTCTATACAACATATAGATTAGCAACATCAGCATGTAAATATAGAATAGATTTACCTGACACGATATCCGTTGAACTCAGGATTAATCTTGAGGACTTGATACTCTGTCACAGGAAAGAAGAGGACCGGGGATCTAACCTGACCCTAAACTGGGGTCCTAACTAATCCCTCACCTTGGAGGTACTGATAATGGTTCAGAGGTCCAAGTCTCCAGCCTAACCCTGTCTCCTATCAGTCCCTGAACCCTGTAATCAGTCCTAAGAAGGATTCTGATTACCACCAAAGGGATATGGGCTGATCTCTGCTAAATACACAGATTAGAAATATAAGACAGACTGGAGAAAACACAGACTTGCATACACACTCAAACACAGAAGGAACATAAATGATCTGGGATATTAAACTCTAAGCAAGGTGAGCTGAAAACAACTAAGGAGCTCTTTAACTTAAGTCTATACAGATACAATCCTATCTGTGGTCTGCATGAAGAATTTCACTGGCAACTCCCAAACAGACAACCAGAGATTTAAAGGAAACCAATCAACAAATAATTAATTGCAGCCGGGAGAAACTGCACCCAGTCCCAGAACTGAGCACAGACAGAATTAACTCCCTAACTGCCAAACACAAAGAAACAGCAACTCAGCTGTGAGAAGTCAGAATGTGCAACCGCGACGATCTTCGTGGCGATGCACACATGACAGTACCCCCCTTCTACGAGGGGCCCTCGGACCCTCAGGGCAAGGTTTGCCCGGGTGAGTTCTGTGGAAGGTCCGCACCAAACGATCTGCGTTAATGTCAGACGCAGGAACCCACGTCCTCTCCTCTGGACCATACCCCTTCCAATGCACCAAGTACTGAAGGGACCGGCGATTCAGACGTGAGTCAATGATCTTTGACACTTGAAACTCCAAGTTACCATTGACCACCACTGGAGGAGGAGGTAGAGGTGATGGTATGACTGGTGCCACGTACCTCTTAAGTAATGACTTGTGGAACACATTATGAATTTTAAACGTAGGAGGGAGGTCCAGACGAAATGCCACAGGATTAATTATGGAACTGATCCTGTACGGCCCGATGAATCTGGGGCCCAGCTTCCAGGAGGGAACTTTAAGTTTTATATTCCTGGTAGACAACCATACCAGATCGTTCACATTAAGATCTGGACCAGAAACTCTCCTCCTATCAGCCATACGTTTATAACGGTTCCCCATAGCACTCAGATTATTCAATACACCTCTCCACACTGAAGCAAGTGACGACGAGAAACGCTCCTCCTCAGGAACCCCAGAAGGGCCCCCCCCATTGAAAGTACAAAACTGGGGATGAAAACCATATGCCCCAAAAAACGGGGATTTACCAGTGGACTCGCTCCGCCTGTTGTTAAGAGCGAACTCTGCCAGAGGCAAGAAAGAAGACCAGTCCTCCTGGTTCTCTGAGACAAAACACCGAAGATAAGTCTCTAGGCTTTGATTCAGACGCTCTGTCTGACCATTGGTCTGCGGATGAAAAGCCGAGGAAAATGACAATTGCATCCCCCGACGTAAACAAAATGCCCTCCAAAACTTGGACACAAACTGAGACCTCCTATCTGACACCACATCAGAAGGCAACCCATGAAGTCTCACAATCTCCCCAATGAACACCTGCGCCAGAGTTTTAGCATTAGGGAGGGCAGGAAGAGCAATGAAATGTGCCATCTTACTGAACCTGTCAACAACCACCAGTATGACAGTCTTCCCTGACGACTGAGGAAGGTCCGTGATGAAGTCCATAGACAAATGAGTCCATGGACGCTCCGGAAGTTTCAAGGGTAAGAGGGTCCCAGACGGACGGGTATGAGGGGTCTTAGAGCGAGCACAAACCCCACAGGACGCGACAAAAGTTAAAACATCTTTATTAACGTTAGGCCACCAAAACCGGCGAGAAAGGAGATCTAAAGTAGCCTTACTCCCTGGATGTCCTGCTAAAGCAGAATTATGATGTGCCTCAATAACCTTTTGTCTCAACTGATTTGGGACAAACAGTCTCCCTGGAGGTCCTGCAGGGGCGTCCCCCTGAACCTCTAATACCTCCTCCTCAAGCTCAGAACATACAGCCGACACTACCACCCCCTCCTGAAGGATAGGAATCGGGTCATCCATTTTCCCGGCCCCTGGGAAACTGCGAGACAAGGCATCCGCCTTAACATTCTTAGATCCAGGGCGATAAGTGACAACAAAATTAAACCTGGTAAAAAACAACGACCATCGAGCTTGTCTGGAATTCAGACGCTTAGCAGATTCCAAATACAGCAGGTTCTTGTGATCAGTAATGACGGTGACCGGGTGGACTGCCCCCTCCAAAAAGTGACGCCATTCTTCAAAAGCCAACTTAATGGCCAAAAGTTCCCTATTGCCGATATCATAATTCCTTTCGGCGGATGACAATTTCTTAGAAAAGAAAGCGCACGGATGCCATTTACCAGGGGACGGACCCTGGGACAATATTGCACCCACCCCTACGTCAGACGCGTCCACCTCCACAACGAACGGCTGTGATGCATCTGGTTGGATGAGAACGGGTGCCGAAGCAAAACATTTTTTCAAAGAGGAAAAAGCTTGGCAAGCTTTGTCCGACCATTTAGAAAAATCCGTCCCTTTTCTTGTCATGTCAGTGAGAGGTTTGACAACAGATGAGAAATTACAAATAAATTTCCGGTAGTAGTTAGCAAACCCCAGAAAACGCTGCAGAGCCTTAAGATCCTCTGGCTGATCCCATTCAAGCACTGCTCTCACCTTTTCAGGGTCCATACGGAAACCGGAGGCTGACACCAAGAAACCAAAACTGAAGTTCCTGTACGGCGAATACACACTTTTCCAGTTTGGCGTATAGTTTATTGTCTCGCAAGATCTGCAACACCTGTCTCACATGCTCCTGGTGAGACACAAGATCTGGCGAGTAAATTAAAATGTCATCCAAATATACGACCACAAACAGCCCCACCAGATGACGAAAAATGTCATTAACAAAATGTTGGAATACTGCTGGTGCAGTAGTCAGACCAAAAGGCATGACAAGGTTCTCATAATGTCCCTCCGGCGTGTTAAACGCCGTTTTCCACTCATCCCCCTCTTTTATCCTAATCAGATTATACGCCCCCCTGAGATCCAATTTAGAGAACCATTTGGCGCCAACAATTTGATTGAAGAGATCAGGAATCAGAGGGAGTGGATACGGATCTCGAACAGTAATCCGATTAAGTTCGCGGAAATCCAAGCAAGGGCGTAGGCCCCCATCTTTTTTCTTCACAAAGAAGAACCCCGCGGCCACTGGGGAAGATGAAGGTCTAATATGCCCTTTGGCCAGGCTTTCCGAAATATAATCTTTCATAGCCTGCCTCTCAGGACCAGAAAGGTTATATAACCTAGCTTTAGGTAACTTAGCATCAGGAAGTAAATTAATAGAGCAGTCATACACGCGATGAGGAGGCAACTCCTGACACCCCTCCTCAGAGAACACATCCCCAAAGTCCTCCAAAAAGGAGGCAAAGTGCTAGGCACGACCGAACTGATGACTGTGTTCATGCAGTTACTTTTGCAAAACTCACCCCATTGGCTTATCTCTCTGGACTGCCAATTAATCACAGGGTTATGTTTAACCAACCAAGGAAGTCCCAACACAATAGGAGTAGGTAGACCCTCCAACACATAACAAGATAATAGTTCCCTATGTATTGCCCCTACCCGAAGGTCAATGTTATGAACCTCATGAACAAAGCTACCTTGGCCGAGAGGCCTGGCGTCAATGGAGAATATAGGGATCGGTTTGACCAATACACTCAGATGCATACCTTGAGCCTGAGCAAACTGAGCGTCAACCAGATTAGCCCCGGACCCACTATCAAGAAGAACAGAAAATCTCTCCACTCTCGTACCAACCACCACCTCCACTGGTACAAGGAACTGAGAAGAACTAGCGGACGAAATACATACTCCCAGATTGTCGTCCACCACACAACCTGGGATTAACAGTTTTCCGGCGACTTCTTGTTCAACAAGGCACGGGACGGACATCCCCCAACAAAATGTCCCTCTTTCCCGCAGAAGAAACACCTTCTAGTCCTGCGGCGTACCGCCAATCCCCTCCTACGAAATGATGTCCCTCCCAACTGCATAGGCTCCTCCGAACAGACAAGGGGAACCTCAACATAAGGGACTTTAGTAGTAGGTGGAGTAACAACAGGGGCGGAGTTACCTCGCACCTCCCCCGGAGCCGTCTATCAGTACGGATAGCCAGGGCCATAGCAGCCTCCAGTGATGGAGGAGAATCATACTGAGCCAAAACGTCCTTTAATTTGTCTGAAAGCCCATGACAAAACTGGCTCCTAAGAGCTGGGTCATTCCACTGAGTATCTGTAGCCCATCTACGGAACTCAGAAGCAAATTCCTCCGCCGGACGATCTCCCTGCTGTATCTTACGTAATTTTGTCTCAGCAAGAGAGACCCGATCTGGGTCATCATATACCAAACCCAGGGCAGTAAAAAATCGATCTACTGACTGTAGAGCCGGGGATCCCGGAGGAAGGGAAAATGCCCAGGATTGAGGGTCCCCTTGTAGGAGCGAGATAACAATTCCCACTCTCTGCTCTTCACTCCCTGATGATCGAGGCCGAAGCCGAAAATACAATTTACATGCTTCCCTGAAGGTAAAAAATTTGTCTCGCCCACCAGTGAACCTGTCCGGGAGAGCTACTTTAGGTTCAAATCTGGTTTGCTCCGAGGGAGACAAAACTTTGGACTTAATGTCCGTCAGCTCCATGGATAATCCCTGCAACTGCAGAGCCAGCTGGGCTACTGGATCCATGGCAACTGGGAATAATTTTATGGGCCAGTGAAAATGTCACGCGGTCTTATGATATGTGTACGATGTCAGTAAACTATTCTTAAAAGAACAACACTCTATACAACATATAGATTAGCAACATCAGCATGTAAATATAGAATAGATTTACATGACACGATATCCGTTGAACTCAGGATTAATCTTGAGGACTTGATACTCTGTCACAGGAAAGAAGAGGACCGGGGGTCTAACCTGACCCTAAACTGGGGTCCTAACTAATCCCTCACCTTGGAGGTACTGATAATGGTTCAGAGGTCCAAGTCTCCAGCCTAACCCTGTCTCCTATCAGTCCCTGAACCCTGTAATCAGTCCTAAGAAGGATTCTGATTACCACCAAAGGGATATGGGCTGATCTCTGCTAAATACACAGATTAGAAATATAAGACAGACTGGAAAACACAGACTTGCATACACACTCAAACACAGAAGGAACATAAATGATCTGGGATATTAAACTCTAAGCAAGGTGAGCTTAAAACAACTAAGGAGCTCTTTAACTTAAGTCTATACAGATACAATCCTATCTGTGGTCTGCATGAAGAATTTCACTGGCAACTCCCAAACAGACAACCAGAGATTTAAAGGAAACCAATCAACAAATAATTAATTGCAGCCGGGAGAAACTGCACCCAGTCCCAGAATTGAGCACAGACAGAATTAACTCCCTAACTGCCAAACACAAAGAAACAGCAACTCAGCTGTGAGAAGTCAGAATGTGCAACCGCGACGATCTTCGTGGCGATGCACACATGACAGGTAGCCCTAGAATGATGGGAAAGTGGGGAGAAGAGATAAGCAAAAAAGACATTTTCTCCTGATGATCTTTACCCATAAGGACCCTCAAAGGCTCTGTTTCTTGATCCACTGGTCCAGAAGTCAGTAGAGAGCCATCCACAGTCTCCATCTGTACTGGAGTAGCCTTCTTCACTGAACGCATCCCCTGTTTCAGAGCAAAGGAGATATCCATAAAATTTCCACTTGCTCCTGAGTCGATCATAGCAGAGCTAGACACCCAGACTGAGTCAACCCAGAGTTTGATGGAAAGGAAGCAATGAGAATTGTTTCTTTTAACACTCAGCTGGGACACCGCTGAGGAAACTTGAAAAATTGCAGCGTTTATACCGTCATCGTCCCCAGAACTAACAGAGTTTAAGTCCGAGAAATCAAGATCTCTTGCAGCAGATCTCTCTGGAGCCTGAGGCTCGGACATGACAGAGCTCCTCTCGCAACACTCACAGTGAATGACTGCTGCAGTAGTCTTACGAGAACGGCTGGGGCAGTTTATAATGAAGTGCCCTGACTTACCACAGTAGAAACATAGATTTTCCTTTATACGATGTTCTTTGCGTGCATCACTAACCCGTCTTTGTAAAGAGTCCACCTGCATTGGTTCAGGTTCTGGTTCCCTTGTGATCCTACTCAAAGGTTCCTTAGCTGAGGAGGGAGGTAGTAAAAGGTTAGTGCGATTATTTTCGAACCATCTCTCTTGTCTGCGTTCAGTCAGATGAGCATCAATACGGATACAATAGTTAATAAAGTCACCTAACGCAGTGGGAGGGTCGGCACGAGCAAGTTCATCCTTAATCAGTGGAGACAACCCTTTCCGAAAAATAGATTTTTTAGCGGAAGTGTCCCAAGTGGTATCAAGAGCCCATCTCCTGAAATCCAGGGCATATTCGGCTACTGAACGCTTACCTTGGCGCAAAGTTAACATGGCTGCTTCAGCTGTTGCACCTCGATTGGGGTCATCAAACACCTGCCCCATGGCTGAAATAAAAGCATCAAGGTGATTCAAACAATCATCCTCAGTCTCAATCAGAGGGTTTGCCCACATCAAAGCCTTATTGGTAACCAACATGATTATAGTAAGCACTTTGGATCGTTCAGTGGGAAATTGTGAAGCATGTGCAGAGAAAAATAAATTGCATTGATTAATAAATCCCCTGAATTTCTCACGTTCACCGCCAAAACGAAAAGGAGGTAATTTGGGGATCCCAGAACTTGGGGTTATGGCAGGAGCCTGGGCTCGTTCCTCTAGAGCCTCAATCCTGGCTCGCAATTCTTGGGTAGTCTGTCCAAACACTTGCAAATTATGATTAGTGAGGTCCTGTAGGCTTGCAAAACGGGTTTTTAAAGTCTGTACATCTGAAAGGATTGTATCAGTCACTCCGCAAAGTTCCTTTATGCGGGCCTCCATCTTCCAGATCTTTTAAGGCAGAGGTGCTGGAAGGAGAAGAGGAAAGGAAAAAAAAAAAAAAAACAATAGTGTTTACCTGTGGTAACACTCCAGAGTAAAATTTTAAGGGAATGCGCTCACCTGGAATGGTTGTGAGAAGTCACAACCACTGTCATCACATAAGGTATTAAACGGACATCTGATATCCACAGTCACAGCAGACACGGCTTTCCCAGACCCAGCAGACACTAAACATTGGCTCCTGAATCTTGTCATGTATAGTGTACAGTTCCTATAGCGTCTTGTGCTTGGGTGCGAGGAAAACACAGGAGACATAGGTTGAAATGAAATGACTTGTATTACTTCATACAAGCATGCTGAAAAGTTCACACAGTTTGCAGGAACAGCGACAGGAGACACAGCAGGCCAGAGTAACTTCAAGCACTACAATAACTCTCCAAAGCAGGTTCAGGATCTCTTCTCTGTACCGTAATTCCTCTGCAAACATGGATTCACCAAACAGCAGGTTTCCAGAGTCCAAAAGTGTTCCAAGGTTCCTCAGTAGGGAATAGCTGGAGTACAAGTCCAAGGCTTCCAGGAGTCAGGTCACAGACTGACTAAGGCTTGATTCAGGAGCACTGATTGTTCAGCTGAGGCTGCTTAAGAAGCAAGAGGGAAGAATCAGGGCGGGAACATGAAAACTGGAAACTCCATATTAACTGAGGGCAAGAGCTGCAGAAAGACAGAAAGCAAAATGGCCGACGGAAAACTGAGTTTCAAGGAACATGTCAACAGAGACAAAGAACCTTACACCTATATTTTATTTTCACAGGGGTAACAGAAGAAATTGGACCTCAAAAGTTGTTGTCCAATTTGTCCTGATTATGCTGATACCATATATGTGGGAGAAAACTACTGTATGGGCACATGTCGGGGCTCGGAAGGGAAGTAGTGACGTTTAGGATGCAGACTTTGATGGAATGGTCTGCGGGCGTCATGTCAAGTTTGTAAAGCTCCTGATGTGCCTAAACATTGAAAACCCGTTACAAGTGACCTCATTTTTGAAACTAGACCACCCAAGAAACTTATCTAGATGTGTGGGGAGAACTTTGAACCCCAAGTTCTTCATAGAAGTTTATAACGTAGAGCCATAAAAATAAAAAATCATTCTTTTTTCCACAAAAATGATATTTTCACCCCAATTTTTTATTTTCCCAAGGGTAACAGATGAAATTGGACCCCAAGAGTTATTGTGCAATTTGTCCTGAGTACGCTGATACCCCATATGTGGGGAAAACAACTGTTTGGGCGTATGTCAGAGCTCAGTAGGGAAGGAACACCGTTTGACTTTTTCAAGGCAGAATTGGCTGGAATTGAGATCAGACGCCATGTCACGTTTGGAGAGCCCCTGATGTGCCTAAACAGTGGAAATCCCCCAATTCTAACTCCAACCCTAGCCCCAACACACCCTCAACCCTAGGCCCAACCCTAACCACAACCCTAACTCCAACACACCCCTAACCCTAATCCCAAACATAACCCTAATTCTAATTTTAGACCCAACCCTATCCCTAAGTTTAGCCCCAACCCTAACCTTAACCCTAATGGAAAAATGGAAATAATTTTTTTAAATTTTATTATTTTTCCTTAACTAAGGGGGAGATAAAGGGGGTTTGATTTACTTTTTATAGCGTGTTTTTATGTTTGGCAGCTGTCACACGCTAAAAGACCCTTTTTATTACAAAAAATGATTTTTGCATTACCACATTTTGAGATCTATAATTTTTGCATATTTTGGCCCACAGAGTCATGTGATGTCTTAATTTTTGCCGGACAAGTTGACGTTTTTATTGGTGCCATTTTTGGGCACGTGACATTTTTTGATCGCTTTTTATTACGATTTTTGGGAGGTAATACCATTTCACGTGTGATAAAATTGATTAAGTAGTTTTATTCTTCGGGTTAGTACGATTACAGCGATACCTCATTTATATCATTTTTTATGTTTTGGCGCTTATATACAATTAAAACTATTTTATATAAAAAATTATTATTTTTGCATCGCTTTTTTATTTTTTTGCTGGTGATGCTGTATGGCAGCTTGATTTTTGCGGGACAAGATGACGTTTTCAGCGCTACCATGTTTATTTATATCCGCCTTTTTGATCGGGTTTTATTCCACTTTGTGTTCGTCGGTATGATGATAAAGCATAGTTTTTTGCTTTTTTTTTAAGGGGTTCACTAAACGGGTTAACTAGTGGGACAGTTTTTTAGGGCGGGTCGTTACGGACGCGCCAATACTAAATATGTGTACTTTTATTGTTTTTTTTTTATTTACATAAAGAAATGAATTTATTGTGGAATAATTTTTTTCCTTATTTGTGGATTTTTTAAAATTATTTTTACAGACGTTTATTTTATTTTTTTTACATTTTTACATTGTCCCAGGGTGGGACATGACTGTATAATGTCAGATCAGTGGTCTGACAGTTTGCTTAGCACTCTGTCAGACCAGAGATCTGACAGGCACTGAAGCAGGCTTTCTCAGCGCCTGCTCTCAGCAGCTGAGAGCAGGCGCTGAGAAAGTGACCTCCCTGCAGGACCCGGAAGGTCCTCGTGGCCATCTTGGATCCTGGGTTCTATAGGGAGGAGGCCTTCGGAACAGCGTGATCACATCGCACTGCTCTGAGGGTCTCAGGGAAGCACGCAGGGAGCCCCCTCTCTGTGCGATGCTTCCCTATACCGCCAGAACACTGCGATCACGTTTGATCGCAGTGTGCCTGGAGTTAAAGGGAACTTGTCACCCCCCGGGCGTTTTTAAGTAAAATAGCCACCTTCAGCAACACTAAGGCAGCAGTCTGTGAAGGTAGCTTGTTTTTTTCTGGTCCCCTGCAACGCTGAAATATACAGTTTTAAAACTAGGTCCCCATACCTTAAATGTGTCCCTGAGGCATGGCTTCTTCCTCTGACTCATCCTCCCCTCAGCCGTCCATCAAGCCCCTTCAGCGTCACAGCGCCTCCTCCAGACTTGTTTTGCTTTCATTTCGTTTCTGTGTGGCTTCTGCGTCTTTCTCTTTCCCCAGATTCCTGCCTGCAGTGTGTTATCATGTATTCACACTGCGGGGAGGGATCTGGAGAAAGAGTTACAACAGCGCAGGTGCCACACAGAAATGAAATGGAAGCAAAACAAGTCTGGAGGAGGCGTGGTGACGCTAAAGGGGCTTGATGGACGGCTGGGGAGGATGAGTCAGGGGAAGAGGCGATGCCTCAGGGACGCATTTAAGGTATGGGGGCCAAGTTTTAAAACTGTATATTTCAGCGTTGCAGGGGACCAGAAAAAAAGCCACCTTCATAGACTGCTGCCTTAGTACTGCTGAAGGTGGCTCTTTTACTTAAAAACACCCGGGGGGTGACAAGTTCCCTTTAATGTGCCAGGAGCAGTCCGTGACTGCTCCTGGCACATAGTGTGATAATCAACTGACAACCAGCCGCGATCGGCCGTGCTCCCCTCGGGAGCGCGGCCGATCGCCTGTGACGTACTATCCCGTCCATGGTCATATGGGCCCAGTTACCATGGACAGGATTGTACGTCCGATGTCAGAAAGGGGTTAACCTTCTCAGATAAGACACTATTTGCGCTCTTTCCTTCAACAGTGTTTTTAACATACAAAGATAATAAGAGATTTGTGTATTACATATAATTTCATATTTGAATAAAGAGTATTCCCTTATCACAGTATCCTGGTCCAAATTGCATACAATATTCAACAGTTATTAACTCCTTCACCCCGAAACCTGTTTCCATCTTCCTAACCAGGTACATTTTTTCAATTCTGACCAGTGTTATTTTAAGAAATAATAACTCTGGAATGCTTCATTGGATCCCACTGATTCTGAGTTTTTTCGTGACATATCGTATTTCATGATAATGGTACAATTTATTGAATACGACTTGTGTTTTAGATCATAGGCCAGACAGAGACCACATAGCCTTCATCTGCCTCATTTTAGGGAATCTTCTGTTCGGGTTTCTGTCTGAATCACGCATTTCAGAGATTTACATGGAATCCTTTGTGTTAGCGCTCAGCGTACAGCACAAGATAAAAATGCGCCAAATCTTACTGCGATCTTTGGGAGACAGAATGAACAAAGCAACAGCAGGTGAAGATTTAGTTTTATATATTTTTTATGCAGTTCCTCATGCGATATAAGTGATTAGACAACTTTATTCTTCAGGTTGGTGCGATTACAGCGATACCAGATTTATATCAGGTTTTTATGTGTGGCTGCTGTCACACACTAAAACACGCTTATTATTACAAAAACAAGTTTTTGTATCCCCATATTTAAATTGCTAGGATTTTTCCACTTTGAGGGCTTTTTTTTTGTGGGATGAGTTAAGGTTGCTATTGTTACCATTTTCGGGCACATGACATTTCTTGATCGCTTTCTATTCCAATTTTTGAGATGCAGAATGAAAAAAAATGGAATTCAGGATTCTTTTTATTATTATTCCGTTCCGTGTGTGGTAAACTTGATAAGTGAGCTTTGTTCCTTGGGTCTGCATGATTACAGTGATACCACAATTATATCTTTTTTATGTTTTGGAACTTTTACACAATAAAAACTATAGAAAAAAAATATTATTTTTGCATTACTTTATTCTGAGAGCTGCATCTTTTTTTCTACTGATGAAGATGTATGGTGGCTTGATTTTTACGAGACAAGGTGATGTTTTCAGAGTCTATTTTTATTTACATTTGTGTTTTTGGTCGCGTTTTATTCCGCTTTTTTTCCAATGGTATGATGCAAAAGCAATTTTTTTGACCCATTTTTATTTATTTTTATGGTGTTCACTGAAGGGGCTAACTAGTGCAACAGTTAAATAGGTTTGGTCAGTCTGAATTTGGAAATACCAAATATATGTACTTTTTATGCTTATTTTTGTTTACATAGATTAATGTATTTATTATATTAACATTTTTTATTTTTTTATTTTTTTTATATTTTTTACAATTCTCAATAACTTTTTTACCTTTACCAGGAAGAGACATGAACTTTCCCTGCCCTGATTACTGATATAGTACTCTGCAATGCTTTTGCATTGCAGGGTATTAGCTCAGCCTCTCATAGGCAGGAAGGAGGCACGTCAGCTCCTTCTCTGAGCAGGAGCTTAGAGGCCACCACCTCTGGGTGACCCTACTGCCATATTTCGGTCCAGGGTCACCATGGAGACCATTGGCACAACGCGATTACAATTGCATTGTGCCAATGGGAGCAAAGAGGGAGTTCCCTCTCTCTGCGATGCCCATTGACGTCGCTGTCACCACTGACAGTGGCATTAGAGAGATTAAACACCCATTATTGGTGCTAGCGCTGATTATGGGTGTTGCTGCAGGGCATCAGCTGTATAGGATGCCCACATTTGTTTTGATTGCGGCAACACAGGTAAAGAAGGGGTACAGGTAGGCAGGAATTAGGCGACAGTGCTTAGATCAAAGGTCAGTGGTTAGGAAATTAAAGGATCATTCTTCAACTGCAAAATAGCACAACAGCAGCAGTTATAAAGGAGGCAACTGATTGTGGTAGTACTATAAGTCCCATCAGGCCACAGATTGCAGATTGCATAGGAGACCAGCAGAGAAGCACAGTAACCACTAAGCACAAGGTACCTGATTGGAATGGATGTGAACAGAGTGGTGGTCAACAGATGCGATATAAGTGATTAGACAACTTTATTCTTCAGGTTGGTACGATTACAGCGATACCAGATTTATATCAGGTTTTTATGTGTGGCTGCTGTCACACACTAAAACACGCTTATTATTGCAAAAAGAAGTTTTTGCATCCCCATATTTAAATTGCTAGGATTTTTCCACTTTGAGTTATGTGAGGGCTTGTTTTTTGTGGGATGAGTTAAGGTTGTTATTGATACCATTTTCGGGCACATGACATTTCTTGATCGCTTTCTATTCCAATTTTTGAGAAGCAGAATGAAAAAAAATGGAATTCAGGATTCTTTTTATTATTATTCCGTTCCGTGTGTGGTAAACTTGATAAGTGAGCTTTGTTCCTTGGGTCTGCATGATTACAGTGATACCACAATTATATCTTTTTTATGTTTTGGAACTTTTACACAATAAAAACTATTTATAGAAAAAAATATTATTTTTGCATTGCTTTATTCTGAGAGCTGCACCTTTTTTTCCACTGATGAAGATGTATGGTGGCTTGATTTTTGCGAGACAAGGTGATGTTTTCAGAGTCTATTTTTATTTACATTTGTGTTTTTGGTCGCGTTTTATTCCGCTTTTTTACCAATGGTATGATGCGAAAGCAATTTTTTGCCCCATTTTTATTTTTTATGGTGTTCACTGAAGGGGCTATCTAGTGCAACAGTTAAATAGGTTTGGTCAGTCTGAATTTGGAAATACCAAATATATGTACTTTTTATGCTTATTTATGTTTTACATAGATTATTGTATTTATTATATTAACAATTTTTATTTTTTTATTTTTTTACAATTCTCAATAACTTTTTTACCTTTTACCAGGAAGAGACATGAACTTTCCCTGCCCTGATTACTGATATAGTACTCTGCAATGCTTTTACATTTCAGGGTATTAGCTCAGCCTCTCATAGGCAGGAAGGAGGCACGTCAGCTCCTTCTCTGAGCAGGAGCTTAGAGGCCACCACCTCTGGGTGACCCTACTGCCATATTTCGGTCCAGGGTCACCATGGAGACCATTGGCACAACGCGATTACAATTGCATTGTGCCAATGGGAACAAAGAGGGAGTTTCCTCTCTTTGCGATGCCCATTGACGTCGCTGTCACAACTGACAGTGGCATTAGAGAGATTAAACACCCATTATTGGTGCTAGCGCTGATTATGGGTGTTGCTGCAGGGCATCAGCTGCATAGGATGCCCACATTTGATTGCGGCAACACAGGTAAAGAAGGGGTACAGGTAGGCGGGAATTAGGCGACAGTGCTTAGATCAAAGGTCAGTGGTTAGGAAATTAAAGGATCATTCTTCAACTGCAAAATAGCACAACAGCAGCAGTTATAAAGGAGTCAACTGATTGTGGTAGTACTATAAGTCCTATCAGGCCACAGATTGCAGATTGAATAGGAGACCAGCAGAGAAGCACAGTAACCACTAAGGACAATGTACCTGATTGGAATGGATGTGAACAGAGTGGTGGTCAACAGATTACCTAGCGCCAATGACATCTTATTAACTGATCCTATTATCTCGACCATGCATGGCGATGAGCAATTACTGGGGGGCATGTAGGTGGACACCAGACTGTGCTGTGATTGGTGCTGACTAGCAGCACCAAACACAACTGTGAAGATAGGATATGGCTTTTAAATGTATGATTGCTGTGATTGGTCAGACAGAATTGAGGGATTAAAAGAGTGGACAGAATGAACAATATAGAGATCTTTCTAATGATCGTTTAACACAGGGGTCTGCAAAGATGTCAAGGGTGCATCCTCAACCTCTAACGAAAAGGAAGATTCATCATTACAGATTCTTTACTGAACAAGCAATGAGACTATGTGACACTATAGAATACTCCTCCATGACATGCTGTAACAATTGATTAATTGAACAGGTTTAAGGAGGACCTAGATCATTTATTTGAAAAAAGATATATAACAAACCATGTGTAATTAATTGGTATGGTAGAAATTGATCCAGAAAACATTTGTGATTACTATGTTTAGAGTCAGCAACAAATTATTCTCCAATTAACATCTGCTTCATGGGTTTTAATCAGAATGTTAGATTATAAGTTGAACTCATAAAACCTTTATCCGACAATGTCAATCATAGAGGTCTGCTTCAGACCTCAGGTTGTCATGCCGACCCATTGGTGACCCGTGATCATGTGACAAGGTCACTGATGGGCGGGATTTACGATTTTCATCTGATAAACGTGAGTTAAATGCTGCTGTCAGAAATTTACAGTGAAATTTAAGTAGTTATCTGACAGGGCTGGACTGTGATTCCACCCACTGCTGTTGCGAGCACACGTAAGCTGTATAGATCAGCTGTCATGTGTCCAGAAAGGTGCGGGCTCAGTGCCGGAGCCCGCACCAAACAGGGGAAGTCCAACATCGGCGTACTACGTGGCTTTTATTCTTGCAATTTCTTTGAAATCCTGCATACTTTATGTCTATTGTATAGACATTTTTTATCTTAGTCTTCACTATAGGACAAGAGAATGTTTAGAAAAACACATGTGAATAAAAGAATACTACAGTACAAAAAGTGCTTGTAAAAATGTATGAAATTCATGACATTTTACATAAGTCATAAAAATGATTAAAAAAAACTATGTTTGAAGAAAGCTTTAGGCACTAAAAAAATGTATATAAATAAAAGTATTTTCCTTACATGAATACAAAGATTGTCTTGAGATGTCTTTTATCATAATTGATATTGGCAATCCCTTGATGCCTTCACACTTAGACTTTTGTATGCATGTGCTTCTCTATATTATCCCTCTAGTCTTGAAATGTCCCAAATAATATGAAACCTTTGTTGTAGCTAGAAGCAGAAGAACGTCGCTTTCTTGTGCACATTAGAGTGAGTTAATCTATCACCTTGTGTCATCCTTAGGGAATCTATCAGGCTTCCAGTCACACTTTTCTACATTGTATAATTTAATATTAATTAAGTGAAGTTCTTTTGGAGGCATTTGCTTGAAATGCAGTAACTTTATTGTATGAATTTTAGAATATAAAAAACACACTATACTCGTACAATACAGTAATTCGTAACATATTTTGACATTTGCCCTGTTTCAGATTTCCTAAAGGGAATGTCATCACGTTTTTTGCCACTTCTGAGTGCATCATAATGGCCGTGATATTGACCTCAATTAAGGTGACAAACCACTTTCTTGGATGCTTTCTGCAGTTTGAATAATTTCCTGCTGATAGAACAGTGATTTTGTCACTTGTTATCACTTGAACTCTTTTAACACCTCCCACAGACAATGATTGGCAGCTTTATGTCCTTGTATAATGAAATCTGTCAATCAGTGGTGTGGATGGGGTTATGCAGAGCATATACTTCAGAGAATTCATACTTCTGCAACTGATAAAACAATAATTTATGAAACTGCAGCTGTTAGGGGTCAAGTTCCCGCTTCTGCACAAGGGGAATCTCGAGCCGTCCCTGCTGCGGTCTCCCATCAGTCTCCGGCCGCAGTGGACTCTGCTCAGCTTAGACGTCGGTCCCAGTGTCTCGCCCAGTCTAACATTGTGCAGAGGATTACTGCTGCTCCTCCAGGCTCTGCTATTGTAGCCAGTACTGGTTAGCGGCTAGCAGAAGTCTTTAGGACTAAGTCCTTGCTTTCCCCTTCTGAGCATGCCCAGAGTAAGATCTCTCATTGGAGATCAGGGGTCACATGCTCAGGTACTGCAGCAGCTCCTATTGGTCCGCCAGGAAGGTCCTGAAACCACTTGTGTTCTGGAGCAGTTTCCTATTGGTCCTTATCTGGCAGGTCCTGTAGTTGCTACTATAAAAGGGTGGCATGGTCGTGCCGCCATGCGCTATTATCAATTACATTATGTGCTTTGCGCCAGTGTGATCTTGCACGCATGTGTTAGGGCTCAGCTGAAATAAGCCCCTAGAATACCGGCTTCTCCGGTGAGGAGATTGTCTGTTTGCGTTGCTGATTGCGTTTACTATGGACTGCTGTCCGCACAGCAGTTGTCTGTGCATTCCTGTGGAGTTAACAGGACACAGTCCATATCTCTGAGTATCTACCTTAGCGACACTGTGATGTAACAGAGTTCGCTTATACTGCCGTATAGGGCCACAGTGTCTAAAGTTGCTACTCTGTGAAGTAACAGAGTTCACCTTACCGCCCTCTTACCAGCAGCAGGCTCAGCCTGCACGGTGGACCCCGGGCTGTGAATGCACTTATTATTTATATTATTTTGTGCTTTCCGCCAGCCCTAACAGTATACTAGCGCCAGGGTCTGGCTGGTAAAATGGCGGACGACCAGCGTCTGCAGCGGTATATCCAGCAGCTGGAGGGTAGGTTGGCGACTCTAGAGCGCACAACCTCAGCTGTTTATGTTACCGCAGTCGCGGTTCAGGCTGCTAGTGTGGCCGCAGCCAGTTTGTCCTCTGCCACCCCTGCTCCGACTATTTCCCGCCTCCCACATCCAGACAAGTTTACCGGTGACAGTAAACAATGTCGGGGTTTCTTCAGTCAGTGCTCCATACATTTAAAGCTTCTGGCTGCACGTTTTCCCACGGAGCGGGCGAAAGTGGGTCTTATCATATCCCTTTTGTCAGGCAGGGCGTTGGAGTGGGCAACGTCGTTGTGGGAGCGCGATGATCGTGTGGTGCAGAGTGCTCCTCTCTTCTTGGACACTCTGAAACAGGTCTTTTTAGGACCTCGCGTCACCCACAATACGGCTCTCCAACTGTTGGCAATCACCCAGGGTTCATCCATGGTCAGCCAGTTCACCGTCCACTTTCGGACCCTGGCCTCTGAGCTGGAGTAGCCAGATAAATTCCTTATACCAGTGTACTGGAGGGGACTGGCAGACCACGTGAAGGACGCCTTGTCCACCAGGGTGATTCCTGCCACCCTGGAGGAGCTCATTACCATATCCACCCGCATTGACCTCCGTTTTAACGAGCGGAGGTTGGAGCGGGTCCAGTGTAGGCAGAGGTTCCGGCTGGCACCCACCTTCGCCAGACCTCTTGAATCTTCCAGTCAGGCACCCGATTCCCCTGAGGCCATGGAGATTTCTCGAGCGAGACCTAAGTCTCGGGCCGCTCGAGTACCTGTGACTTGTAATGCTTGCCAACAAGTAGGGCATTATGCTAATAAATGTCCACAGCGGTCGGGAAATGACCAGGTCTAGTAACCATTGGAGGGGGTTCACTAGACACAGCAGTACACGCCTCCAAGTTGTCCTTTAGGGGGACAATCAATTTTGGCTCATCCACTTTAACAGTCACGCTTTGTGTGGACTCTGGAGCCAAAGGAAATTTCATGTCCTCTACCTTCGCTCCCCACCACTCTATACCTCTGGTGATGCTCGCCAAACCCGTGACTGTTTGAGTAGTGAATGGGTCGACACTGCCTTCACCAATCACACATCAGACCATCCGTTTCACGTTGTCAATGTCCCCTTCCCATCAGGAGATTATCTCACTTCTGGTCATTCCCGAGGGAATAGATGAGATTTTGCTGGGGATGCCCTGGCTCCGTTTACACTCCCCAAACATTGAGTGGATCTCTGAGAGGATATTGGGTTGGAGTGAGTCATGTAAAGGCAGATGTATGAGGGAATGCATTCAGGTAGCCACTACAGAGATACCCGCAGATCTTACTTCACTTCCTAAATGCTTTTGGTTGTATGCAGACGTATTCTCCAAAAAGGCTGTGGAAATTCTTCCGCCTCACCATCCCTATGACTGTCCTATTGACCTCTTGCCCGGAGCAGAACCTCCTCGGGACGAGTCTATCTCCTTTCTTTCCCGGAGACGGAGGATATGTCTCAACATATTCAGGAGAACCTGGCAAGAGGATTCATTAGGAAGTCAGTGTCAGCTGCAGGGGCGGGGTTCTTCTTCGTGCAGAAGAAGAACAGAGAATTACGTCCATGCATCGATTACAGGGGTCTTAATGCCATCACCATCAAGAATAAATACCCGTTGCCCCTGATCTCTGAGCTCTTTGATAGGCTACGGGGGGCAAGGGTATTTCCGAAATTAGATCTGCGGGGTGCTTATAACCTGATACGCATCCGTGAGGGGACGAATGGAAGACGGCTTTTAATACCAGGGACGGGCACTATGAATATCTGGTGATGCCCTTCGGGCTCTGTAATGCCCCAGCCGTCTTCCAAGACTTTGTTAATGACATCTTCCGGAATATGCTCTCCACCTCAGTCGTAGTCTATGTGGATGATATTCTCATCTTTTCCCCAGATATTGACTCCCACCGGAGAGATGTCTGCAGAGTCTTCAACCTCTTAAGGGCAAATTCCCTCTACGCAAAGTTGGAGAAATGTGTGTTTGAGCAGGAGTCCTTACCCTTCCTGGGCTATATCATTTCCGCCCAGGGATTGGCTATGGATCCTGCCAAACTACAGGTGGTGATGGACTGGCAAGAACCCCATTCTCTGAAGGCGGTGCAGCGCTTTATGGGTTTCATTAATTACTACCGCCAGTTTATCCCTCACTTCTCAACTTTGGTAGCTCCCATGGTAGCCCTCACCAAAAAGGGAGCAAATCCCAAATTGTGGCTTGAAGAGGTCTCCAAGGCCTTCACTTCTATTAAGTCCCATTTTGCTAGCGCTCCCATCCTACATCGCCCCGATGTTAATAAGCCTTTTATATTGGAGGTGGATGCCTCATCCGTTGGTGCTGGAGCAGTCCTCTTTCAAAAGGATGATCAAGGTCGGAAGCACCCGTGCTTCTTTTTCTCCAAGAACTTCACACCAGCGGAGAGGAATTATTCCATCGGGGCAGGGAGTTGCTAGCAATGAAGTTGGCCTTCTCAGAGTGGAGACATCTGTTGGAGGGGGGCTCGCTTTCCCTTCCAAGTCTTCACAGATCACAAAAATCTGGTGTATTTACAAACTGCCCAGCGGCAAAATTCCCGTCAGGCCAGATGGTCCTTGTTTTTCTCCCGCTTTCACTTCACCCTCCATTTTCTGTCGGGAGAGAAGAACATTCGGGTTGACGCTCTCTCTCGCTCCCTTGTGTCTTCTGAGGAGAAGGAGGGGCCACGGCTTATTGTTCCCTCTGAGAGCCTGAGAACTGTAGCTCCGGTGTCGCTAGAGTCTGTCCCTCCGGGCAAGACCTTTGTACCATCTAATTTGCGACCGGAGGTTCTCTCTTGGGCCCATTCGTCCAGGGTGGGTGGACATTTTGGGAAAAAAAGACATCTGAGCTACTCGCGAGGACATACTGGTGGCCGCATATGGTCAGGGACGTTGGAGACTACATTCGGACATGTGAAAAAATAACCGTGTGCACAACCAAGAAGGTGCCAGAGTAGGTTCCCACACCGTATCTAATAGAAAATGAACTCGGCACTCAACTTTAGTATAGTGAGAATAAAGATTTTTATTCACAGTAGTAACACGAAACGTTTCGGTCCTATATCATGGACCTTCATCAGTCACTACATTTATAAAAAAACAGAAGAAAAAAATTATATTAACAAAATAAAGTATGTACAATCAAAATTTGGTCAATAGTAAAGGTAGAGAGTAGTTGTATACAATGCTTCAGGAGATTTAGGGAGCAATCATAGGTCAGAGTTGTATCAGAGGTATCACAAAGGCAGAAAGAATATATATGGTGAGGACATACCAGATACTACTGGGAAGGGGGTTGATCCACATAGGGAAGAAAGAAAGGGCTGGATATAGCTGTAGGTGAAAATAAGATAAACGTAAGTGCCGATATACTTTTATGTATAAGTAGATTTTGTGCCTATGCCTGTAGATGTGACATACCCTGTGTTGGTGGGGTGAGATGAGGAAGAGGACAATGCCTCTATTGCACTAGTAACCTGTAGAAACAGCGCAAAACATAGATACCATAAATATCACAACTATCAATGTGATGGTGAAGCGGTGGAGCCGCTATACTTGTCTGTGACTGACCTGTTGTGAAGGAGTCCGGTAGTGAGGATAGGTCTCTGCATTGGACGCGGTGTCCACCGCTAGTCTGGGTGCAGAGAAAGCTAGAAAGCAGCATGTATATGAGAGGAAGAGGCGGGACTATAGTGTCAGTCAAACAGAGCATTAGACAGGAAGTGAGGTGGCAGGAAGTTAATGGACATGCGTTCCAAGTGAATACTAGGTAACCAGAGGCCGTCCTACAGGTGGGAGGAGTAAAGGAGCGGCGTGCTGATGGAGATGTGCCCAACAGGATGACGTGGCAGCATTATAGTATTTAATATAAGCGGCTCTAAAGTGAATGAAAGAGAGGCATGTTAGTACAAGCATAAAGGAGTTTACAGCAATAAATATTGCGATCTTATACATTAGCTTAAAGCGATAGGAATACATAACAGGCTTGCAGCATCAGTATGCGTCAAAAGGGGCATAACAGTAATATGAGTACTGATTTAGTACATTATCATAAGACAGTATGGAAGACAAATCTGCAGGCAACAAGGAATAATTAATAACCACCTAACAGAGATCAAAGCAGCATGTGGTAAATGACAGGTGATGTGTAAACATCTGTATGCATCATTTATAAAGTAAAAGGGTGTCACAGCAAAATTCATATTGGTATAGTGCGTTATCAGAAGACAGTATGGGAAAATGGGAGCACGGATCATTAAATAAATAAACACCTGGCTGAGATCAACATATCATGTGGTATATGGCAAGTGATGTATAAAAAAGGGGGGGTGGGGGAATTATAGCCTCAGTGGTCATATGCAGAATTACATGAAGGAGAGTAAATCGTATTCACGATTAAGACCCTTAGGTGATAGAGTGTCTAGGGTGTGTATCCAATAGGCCTCTCTCCTTTTCAATTGACGTATGCGGTCGCCTCCTCATCGTGAATGTGGTATTTGTTCCAAAACTTGGTATTTTAATTGGGCTATGGTATGTCCCATTGTGATGAAGTGGTGTGGGATGGGGAGTAAGGTATTCTTACATCTTATGGTTGATTTGTGTTTTGAAATGCGTTGTTTTACAGGTTGACTAGTTTCCCCAACATATAATAACCCACAAGGACACTTAATCACGTATATCACGAAGGCCGTGTCGCAAGTAAAGAAACCACGGACTCTAAATGTTTTTCCCGTATATGGGTGATGGATGGTTTCTCCTCTGAGTACGTTATTACATTGAGTGCATCCCAGACATGGGAAAGTACCCGTTCTTGGTTTTTTCAGGAATTGTTGTGTAGTTCCTGATTTTTTAGGGCCTAAGTCAGCTCTGATCAATGCATCCCTTAGGTTGGGTGCACGGCGGAAGCATGGGAGAAAAGGTCTAGAGAATTCTTTAATGTCCGGGTGCGCAGTCTGGAGGAGCGGCCAATGTTGGCGAATGGATTTGTGCAATATATACGCATAGGGGTGGTAATGGTGTACGAAAGCAATTCTGCCCCCCATATCTTGTTTATTGCGAGTGACCGTAGTTCTGGAACGATCCAGGACTCCTTGTGGATAGCCCCTCTCTCTAAATTTTGAATTCATTTCTGAGAGGCGGGTTTCCTGAGTGGTATGATCGGAGACGATCTTTTTGACCCGATAGAATTGGGATGTCGGAATGGATTTCTTCATGGCGACTGGATGGAAGCTATTAAAATGAAGTAAGCTGTTACGATCTGTCGGTTTGACATATAGATCAGTGGATAAACAGCCACTGGAATCCTTTTAATCACAGTGTCTAGGAAATTGATCCTGGAGTGGTCGTGTGAGATGGTAAAGCTGAGTCCCGGCCAAGAGCAATTCAGAAATTGATGAAAGAGTGCTAAGGACTCGAACGTGCCCCCCCATATGCAGAAGACATCGTCTATGTAACGTTTCCAGACAATGGCGTTGTTCTTGAATAGAGGGTTTGTGTAGATCAATGTCTCCTCAAAATGGGCCATGTAGCAATTTGCATATGGGGGTGCTACGTTCGAGCCCATCGCGGTCCCGCGTATCTGCAGGTAGAAATCATCCTGGAACATAAAGTAGTTGTGTTTAAGTACGATGGTTAACAGATCCAGACAGAGAGCGATCTCTGCTGGATTAAAGTCCGATTTTTCAAGTAAGCGTTGGACAGACCGTATACCGTTCTCATGAGGTATGGAAGTGTAGAGGTCTTTTACGTCAAATGTGACTAATAGGGAATTAGCTGGAACTTGATTGATGGAACGGATCATGTCAGAAACGCTCCAGTGTCCAAAATGAATGATTTGCTAGTTTTGATTAGAGGAGTGAAGATTTTTTCTAGATAAATTGCCAATGGTGAGAAAATGGAGTCCGAGGCGGCCACGATTGGCCTGCCAGGGGGTTGCTGGAGGTTCTTATGGATTTTGGGGAGTATGTAGAATACAGGGATGATCGGATTATGAGAGATTAGAAACTCATGAGTTTTACTGTCAGGATGCCTGCATCACAATGTTGTCTGAGTGTGTCGCTAATGCGGGTCCGTATATCATTGGTGGGATCACGCGGTAATTTCTGATAAATAGTGATGTTGTCGAGTTGCCGGAGTGCCTCAGAGATGTAATATGAGCGGTCCATCACGACAATTGCACCCCCTTTATCCGCAGGTTTTATGATGATATTTTTATCATCTTGTAAGGATTTAAGGGCATGATGATCAGTAGCCGTGAGGTTATGTGGGTAGTGTAATTTGCCTTTTTCCATGTCAGATTTAAGACCATGGAAAGAGGAATAAATGAAATCAATAAAGGTCTCAAGAGCATTCGATCCGGGGGGAGGTCTGAAGAGGCTCTTTGTTCTCAGGCCCAGAGTAGTGGCTGAGAGTCGTCCCGGTTCTCCCGGAGACTGTATAGGTCTAGGTGCGGGAGGTTGAGAAAAATACACCCGTAGTCGTAGGGAACGAAAAAACCTTTGAAGGTCCATTTCAAGTTCAAATGTCCTATATTTGTAAGAGGGGCAGAAGGAAAGTCCTTTTGGAGGACATAATATTCTGCGATACTCAAAGTCCTGGATGAGATGTTAATGACGAGTGGGCACATACCTGGGAACGAGTTGTCCGTATTTGATTCGGATTGTCCCTTCGGTCTGTGCCCCCGTCTGGTCCTCTTCGTCTTGTTTGGCGTCTGCGTGGGCCTAAAAAAGGAATAGGAGCAGAAGAAAGGCCACCTCTGTCCTGTTCTGAGCCGGAGGTAGAGGCATCGGTTGAAGATCTTTGACCTGGACGATAGGAAGGTCGCCATGAAGAGGGTCTCTCTCGCCACTTGTAGACACGATCTAGGTTATAGTCCTCTAGATCTCGGGCAAATTTCTGGCGCTTGCGATCCTCTATGTCCTTTCTGTGTTGAATTATGTTGTTATTTATCTGTGATTTTAAGGAGGAGATTTCCTCTGGTGTCCCCGTGGAAGACAGTTGTGCCTCGATGGAGCCAACTTTCTCGGTGCTGGTAGCTATGGCCTTCTGCAAGTTCTCTACGGTTAAAAGCATGAGGTCGAAAGAGCACTTGTTAAGTATTTGTTCATATTTTTGACAATATTCAGTGGAGTCAGAGAAGAGGGTGGGACGAAGGGGTACTCGTAGGCCCCGTGGAATTCTCTGAACTCTAATATATTCAGTGAGAGTGGCACAGTGCAATTCTAGGTTTGTGCGGTGGCGTAATTCTCTCTCTAAATCGCGTCCACGGGTCTCCCGAGGGGGAGCCTTGAGGAAATCACTTGAAAGGGTGGTCTGAGCTAGGATTCTCGATGTCTCATCAGCATTATACGAAAAAGTGAGAGAGGATAGTGACATGACCAAAGATGGCGTGCTACACGTATGGGTAATCATATGAAAAAATAACCGTGTGCACAACCAAGAAGGTGCCAGAGTAGGTTCCCACACCGTATCTAATAGAAAATGAACTCGGCACTCAACTTTAGTATAGTGAGAATAAAGATTTTTATTCACAGTAGTAACACGAAACGTTTCGGTCCTATATCATGGACCTTCATCAGTCACTACATTTATAAAAAAACAGAAGAAAAAAATTATATTAACAAAATAAAGTATGTACAATCAAAATTTGGTCAATAGTAAAGGTAGAGAGTAGTTGTATACAATGCTTCAGGAGATTTAGGGAGCAATCATAGGTCAGAGTTGTATCAGAGGTATCACAAAGGCAGAAAGAATATATATGGTGAGGACATACCAGATACTACTGGGAAGGGGGTTGATCCACATAGGGAAGAAAAAAGGGCTGGATATAGCTGTAGGTGAAAATAAGATAAACGTAAGTGCCGATATACTTTTATGTATAAGTAGATTTTGTGCCTATGCCTGTAGATGTGACATACCCTGTGTTGGTGGGGTGAGATGAGGAAGAGGACAATGCCTCTATTGCACTAGTAACCTGTAGAAACAGCGCAAAACATAGATACCATAAATATCACAACTATCAATGTGATGGTGAAGCGGTGGAGCCGCTATACTTGTCTGTGACTGACCTGTTGTGAAGGAGTCCGGTAGTGAGGATAGGTCTCTGCATTGGACGCGGTGTCCACCGCTAGTCTGGGTGCAGAGAAAGCTAGAAAGCAGCATGTATATGAGAGGAAGAGGCGGGACTATAGTGTCAGTCAAACAGAGCATTAGACAGGAAGTGAGGTGGCAGGAAGTTAATGGACATGCGTTCCAAGTGAATACTAGGTAACCAGAGGCCGTCCTACAGGTGGGAGGAGTAAAGGAGCGGCGTGCTGATGGAGATGTGCCCAACAGGATGACGTGGCAGCATTATAGTATTTAATATAAGCGGCTCTAAAGTGAATGAAAGAGAGGCATGTTAGTACAAGCATAAAGGAGTTTACAGCAATAAATATTGCGATCTTATACATTAGCTTAAAGCGATAGGAATACATAACAGGCTTGCAGCATCAGTATGCGTCAAAAGGGGCATAACAGTAATATGAGTACTGATTTAGTACATTATCATAAGACAGTATGGAAGACAAATCTGCAGGCAACAAGGAATAATTAATAACCACCTAACAGAGATCAAAGCAGCATGTGGTAAATGACAGGTGATGTGTAAACATCTGTATGCATCATTTATAAAGTAAAAGGGTGTCACAGCAAAATTCATATTGGTATAGTGCGTTATCAGAAGACAGTATGGGAAAATGGGAGCACGGATCATTAAATAAATAAACACCTGGCTGAGATCAACATATCATGTGGTATATGGCAAGTGATGTATAAAAAAGGGGGGGTGGGGGAATTATAGCCTCAGTGGTCATATGCAGAATTACATGAAGGAGAGTAAATCGTATTCACGATTAAGACCCTTAGGTGATAGAGTGTCTAGGGTGTGTATCCAATAGGCCTCTCTCCTTTTCAATTGACGTTGCGGTCGCCTCCTCGTCGTGAATGTGGTATTTGTTCCAAAACTTGGTATTTTAATTGGGCTATGGTATGTCCCATTGTGATGAAGTGGTGTGGGATGGGGAGTAAGGTATTCTTACATCTTATGGTTGATTTGTGTTTTGAAATGCGTTGTTTTACAGGGGCCTACGAGTACCCCTTCGTCCCACCCTCTTCTCTGACTCCACTGAATATTGTCAAAAATATGAACAAATACTTAACAAGTGCTCTTTCGACCTCATGCTTTTAACCGTAGAGAACTTGCAGAAGGCCATAGCTACCAGCACCGAGAAAGTTGGCTCCATCGAGGCACAACTGTCTTCCACGGGGACACCAGAGGAAATCTCCTCCTTAAAATCACAGATAAATAACAACATAATTCAACACAGAAAGGACATAGAGGATCGCAAGCGCCAGAAATTTGCCCGAGATCTAGAGGACTATAACCTAGATCGTGTCTACAAGTGGCGAGAGAGACCCTCTTCATGGCGACCTTCCTATCGTCCAGGTCAAAGATCTTCAACCGATGCCTCTACCTCCGGCTCAGAACAGGACAGAGGTGGCCTTTCTTCTGCTCCTATTCCTTTTTTAGGCCCACGCAGACGCCAAACAAGACGAAGAGGACCAGACGGGGGCACAGACCGAAGGGACAATCCGAATCAAATACGGACAACTCGTTCCCAGGTATGTGCCCACTCGTCATTAACATCTCATCCAGGACTTTGAGTATCGCAGAATATTATGTCCTCCAGAAAGGACTTTCCTTCTGCCCCTCTTACAAATATAGGACATTTGAACTTGAAATGGACCTTCAAAGGTTTTTTCGTTCCCTACGACTACGGGTGTATTTTTCTCAACCTCCCGCACCTAGACCTATACAGTCTCCGGGAGAACCGGGACGACTCTCAGCCACTACTCTGGGCCTGAGAACAAAGAGCCTCTTCAGACCTCCCCCCGGATCGAATGCTCTTGAGACCTTTATTGATTTCATTTATTCCTCTTTCCATGGTCTTAAATCTGACATGGAAAAAGGCAAATTACACTACCCACATAACCTCACGGCTACTGATCATCATGCCCTTAAATCCTTACAAGATGATAAAAATATCATCATAAAACCTGCGGATAAAGGGGGTGCAATTGTCGTGATGGACCGCTCATATTACATCTCTGAGGCACTCCGGCAACTCGACAACATCACTATTTATCAGAAATTACCGCGTGATCCCACCAATGATATACGGACCCGCATTAGCGACACACTCAGACAACATTGTGATGCAGGCATCCTGAACAGTAAAACTCATGAGTTTCTAATCTCTCATAATCCGATCATCCCTGTATTCTACATACTCCCCAAAATCCATAAGAACCTCCAGCAACCCCCTGGCAGGCCAATCGTGGCCGCCTCGGACTCCATTTTCTCACCATTGGCAATTTATCTAGAAAAAATCTTCAATCCTCTAATCAAAACTAGCAAATCATTCATTTTGGACACTGGAGCGTTTCTGGACATGATCCGTTCCATCAATCAAGTTCCAGCTAATTCCCTATTAGTCACATTTGACGTAAAAGACCTCTACACTTCCATACCTCATGAGAACGGTATACGGTCTGTCCAACGCTTACTTGAAAAATCGGACTTTAATCCAGCAGAGATCGCTCTCTGTCTGGATCTGTTAACCATCGTACTTAAACACAACTACTTTATGTTCCAGGATGATTTCTACCTGCAGATACGCGGGACCGCGATGGGCTCGAACGTAGCACCCCCATATGCAAATTGCTACATGGCCCATTTTGAGGAGACATTGATCTACACAAACCCTCTATTCAAGAACAACGCCATTGTCTGGAAACGTTACATAGACGATGTCTTCTGCATATGGGGGGGCACGTTCGAGTCCTTAGCACTCTTTCATCAATTTCTGAATTGCTCTTGGCCGGGACTCAGCTTTACCATCTCACACGACCACTCCAGGATCAATTTCCTAGACACTGTGATTATAAAGGATTCCAGTGGCTGTTTATCCACTGATCTATATGTCAAACCGACAGATCGTAACAGCTTACTTCATTTTAATAGCTTCCATCCAGTCGCCATGAAGAAATCCATTCCGACATCCCAATTCTATCGGGTCAAAAAGATCGTCTCCGATCATACCACTCAGGAAACCCGCCTCTCAGAAATGAATTCAAAATTTAGAGAGAGGGGCTATCCACAAGGAGTCCTGGATCGTTCCAGAACTACGGTCACTCGCAATAAACAAGATATGGGGGGCAGAATTGCTTTCGTACACCATTACCACCCCTATGCGTATATATTGCACAAATCCATTCGCCAACATTGGCCGCTCCTCCAGACTGCGCACCCGGACATTAAAGAATTCTCTAGACCTTTTCTCCCATGCTTCCGCCGTGCACCCAACCTAAGGGATGCATTGATCAGAGCTGACTTAGGCCCTAAAAAATCAGGAACTACACAACAATTCCTGAAAAAACCAAGAACGGGTACTTTCCCATGTCTGGGATGCACTCAATGTAATAACGTACTCAGAGGAGAAACCATCCATCACCCATATACGGGAAAAACATTTAGAGTCCGTGGTTTCTTTACTTGCGACACGGCCTTCGTGATATACGTGATTAAGTGTCCTTGTGGGTTATTATATGTTGGGGAAACTAGTCAACCTGTAAAACAACGCATTTCAAAACACAAATCAACCATAAGATGTAAGAATACCTTACTCCCCATCCCACACCACTTCATCACAATGGGACATACCATAGCCCAATTAAAATACCAAGTTTTGGAACAAATACCACATTCACGACGAGGAGGCGACCGCATACGTCAATTGAAAAGGAGAGAGGCCTATTGGATACACACCCTAGACACTCTATCACCTAAGGGTCTTAATCGTGAATACGATTTACTCTCCTTCATGTAATTCTGCATATGACCACTGAGGCTATAATTCCCCCACCCCCCCTTTTTTATACATCACTTGCCATATACCACATGATATGTTGATCTCAGCCAGGTGTTTATTTATTTAATGATCCGTGCTCCCATTTTCCCATACTGTCTTCTGATAACGCACTATACCAATATGAATTTTGCTGTGACACCCTTTTACTTTATAAATGATGCATACAGATGTTTACTAGAGTTGAGCGATACTTTCCGATATCCTAAAGTATCGGAATCGTAATGGTATCGCCGATATCACTAAAATATCGGCGATACCCGATACCGATACCGGAAGTCCCATGTAAGTCTATGGGAACAAAATATCGAAATTAAAAAAAACCCATTCTTGCCTTGTTGGTTAATTGTACATGAAGGAAAACAAGAAAGAGTAATGTAGAATGTATTGGGGGAGGTTGAGGAGACATTAAAGGCATAGATGTTTGACCCAATCCAATGGAATAGCATTAATTTTTTTTTTTTAGGAAATACGTTCGGATTGACGAACAAATTGACAATGTTGTTAACCTTTTTTCTATTTTGTCAAATATGTCTGTTTCACAACTTCCATGGTCTTCACCTTTTTAACTTTTCACACACTTTCTCCTTCATAATTTTCAGCAGCATCATCTTTCTCATCAAATTATTCTTCATCTTCACCTTATTAATCTTCTAAAACTTCTTGCTATTCATCTTTTTGTTAACATTACTTATATTGTTCTTATTAAACAGTTATTATTCTTCATATTCTACTTCTTCATCTTCTTCCTATTCATCCTTTTCATCATATTCTTATTTGTGACAGACATTCCTGTACTTGTAATCTGTAAAACTCTGAATTTTCATCCTTCCGTTCTTGCTGTCACGAAAGATTTTAATTACAACAGTATTTGTCCGCGTTCAGTTTAGCCTGCAGCAGCATCAGGCATTTTCCAGGGGCACCACGAGGAGGAACGGACTCACCCCCATACACTGCTTAGTCTTCTTCTGCTTAGAATTTAGAGCATATATTTTGCTCTTCATTTTGGTCTTATACTTAATGTTCTTCTGCTTTTTGATCTTCTGCTTATTGTTCTTCTGTCTCTTGTTCTGTATCTTGTAGTTTGTCTTAACCTTCTTTGTCCTGTTGGTGATGGTACAAAAGCCAATGGAAGTAACGAGGACCAGCTGACTGTGCTGGAACCCGGAGGGTCAGCAGAAGGAAAAGAGCCAATGGCACAACCGAGGACCAGCTGACGTTACTGGGACAGGGTTACTAAGCAGGAGGTACCTGTGCTCCAAAGCACTACCAAGGACCAGCAGACGTTGCTGGAACTCGGATACCGACATGGAGGCACCTAGGCCAAAGGCACTGCGGAGAACCAGCTGACGGTACTGGAACCCGGATGGGTAGCAGAAGGTACAAGAGCCAATGAAAGTAACGAGGACCAGCTGACTGTGCTGGAACCCGGAGGGTCAGCAGAAGGAAAAGAGCCAATGGCACAACCGAGGACCAGCTGACGTTACTGGGACAGGGTTACTAAGCAGGAGGTACCTGTGCTCCAAAGCACTACCAAGGACCAGCAGACGTTGCTGGAACTCGGATACCGACATGGAGGCACCTAGGCCAAAGGCACTGCGGAGAACCAGCTGACGGTACTGGAACCCGGATGGGTAGCAGAAGGTACAAGACCAATGAAAGTAACGAGGACCAGCTGACTGTGCTGGAACCCGGAGGGTCAGCAGAAGGAAAAGAGCCAATGGCACAACCGAGGACCAGCTGACGTTACTGGGACAGGGTTACTAAGCAGGAGGTACCTGTGCTCCAAAGCACTACCAAGGACCAGCAGACGTTGCTGGAACTCGGATACCGACATGGAGGCACCTAGGCCAAAGGCACTGCGGAGAACCAGCTGACGGTACTGGAACCCGGATGGGTAGCAGAAGGTACAAGAACCAATGAAAGTAACGAGGACCAGCTGACTGTGCTGGAACCCGGAGGGTCAGCAGAAGGAAAAGAGCCAATGGCACAACCGAGGACCAGCTGACGTTACTGGGACAGGGTTACTAAGCAGGAGGTACCTGTGCTCCAAAGCACTACCAAGGACCAGCAGACGTTGCTGGAACTCGGATACCGACATGGAGGCACCTAGGCCAAAGGCACTGCGGAGAACCAGCTGACGGTACTGGAACCCGGATGGGTAGCAGAAGGTACAAGAACCAATGAAAGTAACGAGGACCAGCTGACTGTGCTGGAACCCGGAGGGTCAGCAGAAGGAAAAGAGCCAATGGCACAACCGAGGACCAGCTGACGTTACTGGGACAGGGTTACTAAGCAGGAGGTACCTGTGCTCCAAAGCACTACCAAGGACCAGCAGACGTTGCTGGAACTCGGATACCGACATGGAGGCACCTAGGCCAAAGGCACTGCGGAGAACCAGCTGACGGTACTGGAACCCGGATGGGTAGCAGAAGGTACAAGACCAATGAAAGTAACGAGGACCAGCTGACTGTGCTGGAACCCGGAGGGTCAGCAGAAGGAAAAGAGCCAATGGCACAACCGAGGACCAGCTGACGTTACTGGGACAGGGTTACTAAGCAGGAGGTACCTGTGCTCCAAAGCACTACCAAGGACCAGCAGACGTTGCTGGAACTCGGATACCGACATGGAGGCACCTAGGCCAAAGGCACTGCGGAGAACCAGCTGACGGTACTGGAACCCGGATGGGTAGCAGAAGGTACAAGAACCAATGAAAGTAACGAGGACCAGCTGACTGTGCTGGAACCCGGAGGGTCAGCAGAAGGAAAAGAGCCAATGGCACAACCGAGGACCAGCTGACGTTACTGGGACAGGGTTACTAAGCAGGAGGTACCTGTGCTCCAAAGCACTACCAAGGACCAGCAGACGTTGCTGGAACTCGGATACCGACATGGAGGCACCTAGGCCAAAGGCACTGCGGAGAACCAGCTGACGGTACTGGAACCCGGATGGGTAGCAGAAGGTACAAGAACCAATGAAAGTAACGAGGACCAGCTGACTGTGCTGGAACCCGGAGGGTCAGCAGAAGGAAAAGAGCCAATGGCACAACCGAGGACCAGCTGACGTTACTGGGACAGGGTTACTAAGCAGGAGGTACCTGTGCTCCAAAGCACTACCAAGGACCAGCAGACGTTGCTGGAACTCGGATACCGACATGGAGGCACCTAGGCCAAAGGCACTGCGGAGAACCAGCTGACGGTACTGGAACCCGGATGGGTAGCAGAAGGTACAAGAACCAATGAAAGTAACGAGGACCAGCTGACTGTGCTGGAACCCGGAGGGTCAGCAGAAGGAAAAGAGCCAATGGCACAACCGAGGACCAGCTGACGTTACTGGGACAGGGTTACTAAGCAGGAGGTACCTGTGCTCCAAAGCACTACCAAGGACCAGCAGACGTTGCTGGAACTCGGATACCGACATGGAGGCACCTAGGCCAAAGGCACTGCGGAGAACCAGCTGACGGTACTGGAACCCGGATGGGTAGCAGAAGGTACAAGACCAATGAAAGTAACGAGGACCAGCTGACTGTGCTGAACCGGAGGGTCAGCAGAAGGAAAAGAGCCAATGGCACAACCGAGGACCAGCTGACGTTACTGGGACAGGTTACTAAGCAGGAGGTACCTGTGCTCCAAAGCACTACAAGGACCAGCAGACGTTGCTGGAACTCGGATACCGACATGGAGGCACTAGGCCAAAGGCACTGGGAGAACAGCTGACGGTACTGGAACCCGGATGGGTAGCAGAAGGTACAAGAACCAATGAAAGTAACAGGACCAGCTGACTGTGCTGGAACCCGGAGGGTCAGCAGAAGGAAAAGAGCCAATGGCAAACCGAGGACCAGCTGACGTTACTGGGACAGGGTTACTAGCAGGAGTACCTGTGCTCCAAAGCACTACCAGACAGCAGACTCTGAACTCGATACCGACATGGAGGCACCAGGCCAAAGGCACTGCGGAGAACCAGCTGCGGTACTGGAACGGATGGTAGCAGGGTACAAGAGCCAAGAAGTAACGAGGACCAGCTGACTGTGCTGAACCCGGAGGGTCAGCAGAAGGAAAGAGCCAATGGCACAACGAGGACCAGCTGAGTTACTGGACGGTTACTAAGCAGGGGTACCTTGCTCAAAGCCTACCAGGACAGCAACGTGCTGAACTCGGTACGACATGGAGGACTAGGCAAAGATGCGGAGAACAGTGACGGTACTGGAACCCGGATGGGTAGCAGAAGGAACAGAATGAAGTGAGAGCAGCAGGACTGTTTGACCGATCACACAGCAGGAGGAACAGCTGACATTAACTGATACCCCAAACCACAGGAAGCAAGTTGTAACTGTGCTAACAGCAGCACTCGAGAAACAACTTGGCGGTGTTGTAAGCCCAGGGATGAGAAGAGAACATGGTGGAGGCAGCAGGACTATTTGCCGTTCACACAGCAGGGGAACAGCTGACATTACTGAACCCCAGTAACACGGGAGCAAGTGTAGACTGTGCTAACAGCACTTCCGAGAAACAACTGGCGGTGTTGTAACCCAGGGATGACAAGAGAACATGGTGGAGGCAGCAGGACTATTTGCCGTTCACACAGCAGGGGAACAGCTGACATTACTGAACCCCAGTAACACAGGAGCAAGTGTAGACTGTGCTAACAGCACTTCCGAGCTACAACTGGCGGTGTTGTAGCCCAGGGATGAGAAGAGAACAGGGTGGAGGCAGCAGGACTTTTTGCCGTTCACACAGCAGGGGAACAGCTGACATTACTGAACCCCAGTAACACAGGAGCAAGTGTAGACTGTGCTAACAGCACTTCCGAGCTACAACTGGCGGTGTTGTAGCCCAGGGATGAGAAGAGAACAGGGTGGAGGCAGCAGGACTTTTTGCCGTTCACACAGCAGGGGAACAGCTGACATTACTGACCCCAGTAACACGGGAGCAAGTGTAGACTGTGCTAACAGCACTTCCGAGAAACAACTGGCGGTGTTGTAACCCAGGGATGAGAAGAGAACATGGTGGAGGCAGCAGGACTATTTGCCGTTCACACAGCAGGGGAACAGCTGACATTACTGAACCCCAGTAACACGGGAGCAAGTGTAGACTGTGCTAACAGCACTTCCGAGAAACAACTGGCGGTGTTGTAACCCAGGGATGAGAAGAGAACATGGTGGAGGCAGCAGGACTATTTGCCGTTCACACAGCAGGGGAACAGCTGACATTACTGAACCCCAGTAACACAGGAGCAAGTGTAGACTGTGCTAACAGCACTTCCGAGCTACAACTGGCGGTGTTGTAGCCCAGGGATGAGAAGAGAACAGGGTGGAGGCAGCAGGACTTTTTGCCGTTCACACAGCAGGGGAACAGCTGACATTACTGAACCCCAGTAACACGGGAGCAAGTGTAGACTGTGCTAACAGCACTTCCGAGAAACAACTGGCGGTGTTGTAACCCAGGGATGAGAAGAGAACATGGTGGAGGCAGCAGGACTATTTGCCGTTCACACAGCAGGGGAACAGCTGACATTACTGAACCCCAGTAACACAGGAGCAAGTGTTCACTGTGCTAACAGCACTTCCGAGAAACAACTGGCGGTGTTGTAACCCGGGGATGAGAAGAGAACATGGTGGAGGCAGCAGGACTATTTGCCGTTCACACAGCAGGGGAACAGCTGACATTACTGAACCCCAGTAACACAGGAGCAAGTGTAGACTGTGCTAACAGCACTTCCGAGCTACAACTGGCGGTGTTGTAGCCCAGGGATGAGAAGAGAACAGGGTGGAGGCAGCAGGACTTTTTGCCGTTCACACAGCAGGGGAACAGCTGACATTACTGAACCCCAGTAACACGGGAGCAAGTGTAGACTGTGCTAACAGCACTTCCGAGAAACAACTGGCGGTGTTGTAACCCAGGGATGAGAAGAGAACATGGTGGAGGCAGCAGGACTATTTGCCGTTCACACAGCAGGGGAACAGCTGACATTACTGAACCCCAGTAACACAGGAGCAAGTGTAGACTGTGCTAACAGCACTTCCGAGCTACAACTGGCGGTGTTGTAGCCCAGGGATGAGAAGAGAACAGGGTGGAGGCAGCAGGACTTTTTGCCGTTCACACAGCAGGGGAACAGCTGACATTACTGAACCCCAGTAACACGGGAGCAAGTGTAGACTGTGCTAACAGCACTTCGAGAAACAACTGGCGGTGTTGTAACCCAGGGATGAGAAGAGAACATGGTGGAGGCAGCAGGACTATTTGCCGTTCACACAGCAGGGGAACAGCTGACATT
This sequence comes from Oophaga sylvatica, assembly GCA_033576555.1. Classification (NCBI taxonomy): domain Eukaryota; kingdom Metazoa; phylum Chordata; class Amphibia; order Anura; family Dendrobatidae; genus Oophaga; species Oophaga sylvatica. Next base: position 295,286,466 of record JARQOD010000005.1, on the reverse strand, counting down.
ACTGAACCCAGTAACACAGGAGCAAGTGTTCACTGTGCTAACAGCACTTCCGAGAAACAACTGGCGGTGTTGTAACCCAGGGATGAGAAGAGAACATGGTGGAGGCAGCAGGACTATTTGCCGTTCACACAGCAGGGGAACAGCTGACATTACTGAACCCCAGTAACACAGGAGCAAGTGTTCACTGTGCTAACAGCACTTCCGAGAAACAACTGGCGGTGTTGTAACCCAGGGATGAGAAGAGAACATGGTGGAGGCAGCAGGACTATTTGCCGTTCACACAGCAGGGGAACAGCTGACATTACTGAACCCCAGTAACACAGGAGCAAGTGTTCACTGTGCTAACAGCACTTCCGAGAAACAACTGGCGGTGTTGTAACCCAGGGATGAGAAGAGAACAGGGTGGAGGCAGCAGGACTTTTTGCCGTTCACACAGCAGGGGAACAGCTGACATTACTGAACCCCAGTAACACGGGAGCAAGTGTAGACTGTGCTAACAGCACTTCCGAGAAACAACTGGCGGTGTTGTAGCCCAGGTCAAGGAGGGTGTAGGCAGAGGCCTAGTATGAGACGTTTGAAGTTGAAGTTGTAGTTAGCAGCAGTAATTTTTGCCAGACACACAGCAGGGGAACAGCAGGCGTTACTGAACCCACAAACACATCAGCGATTGTTTTCATCTGTGCATCTAACACTTCTGAGCAGCAACTGGCGCTGTTGAAGCCCAGGGTCAAGGAGGGTGTAGGCATAAAATATAGAGTTATTGCCTTGTTACGTGGCCATTGCAAATGTATGTACTTCAAACAAGAATAAATGAAGTTTTACTACAACAATAAAATGATAAATTTCAATTACAAGAATATAAAAATATTTATACTTGACAGTCCTCTGTGGTTGATAACGTTTAATGGCTAACTGAAAATATGGTAACAAATTCAAAGCTTTCGAGACTACTCAGGTGTCTTCATCAGGCTAAGAGTAAAGCCAAAAATGAAGAATCACATATTTCTACACACAACAGGACACAGGAATAGCTAAGACAAGTGAGGGAGGGACAAGTGAGGGGAGACCGGCAACAAAAAGGAGAACAAGGATGAATTATCAGCACCACACAATCACAGATAAATTAATGAATTTAGCTGTGGCAAAAGACTTTTGTTATGCCCGGTCATAGCATCATGGATATGGAATTACTGTTATTAAAATATAACTTCAAATATGAGAAACGTACAAAGGTTTCAGAATATAAGCTCATCATGACCTTTGACACTGTTAGTGATGGAATGAATAGATCACATGGATTTATGTCATTCTATATCAATTAAGGAATCTGCGTCTATGCCCTTCCAGGGTCATGAAAACCCCAAAAAATACGCCAATGAGAGGGCAATCAAACTTTCTATCCTTATCTAGGAACTGTTCGAATATTTATGTTCATCCCTGTGAGATAATGACAGTTCTGATACACGTCACTTACTTGTCTTACCTATTGCACTATTCCTGTGTCCTGTTGTGTATAGAAATATGTGATGCTTAATTTTTTTAGTTAGTCTTTCCCTGATGAAGAGACGTGAGTAGCCTTGAAAGCTTGCAATTTGTTTCCATCTTTTCAGTTATCCATAAAAAGGTATCAACCACTGCTGACTCTGAAGTCTAAATATTTTTCTATCTACTGGCTAACACGGTACAAAGATACACATGTTTTCTAATTTCAAGAAGGAAAAATAAAGAAAATACAAATATAAACGCATATATGCACATGCCAAAAATAAATGGAACAACACAACACCCAAAAAATTGGTAACAAAATATAGTGTTGTAAATTTAATAATAAAAGTAAATTTTTTTTTTTATGAATAATGCTTAAGGAACGCAATGTTAAACCATAACATAGTGAAGACAATGGATTTTGTAATAGTCACTCATCATCATCATCGCAAATTTTATGTGACAGTCACAGACAATTCAATTATTTAAGTTCATAAAATCGTAACTTTCTATAGCATGTATGACATGTCCAGCATGGACTCATCAATGTGATTGATGACACAATAATGTACAATAAAAAATAAGCATTTAAAAAAACATTAGGCATTGTTTGTCACAATTTAAGTGTGTGCCTGCAAGTGTAGGTGAAACAAAGGCTACGGATAGCAAAGGTATATTCTATGTCTGTATCACACAGTGGACAGCCTCTGATGGGTAATGCCGATGTTATACTGTACGTCAATAAAGTCTGCGGCTGAAATCATGCATTTTTTGCTTGTAGAGTGTTGAAGAGGGTAAAAGAATGTCTGGTTGCGCAAAGCTTTATCCGTCAACACTACCTTCCTACTGTCACGCGTAGGGTAGGGTAGCGTGTGGCAATTAGCTGACTATCAAATGTGAGGTTAGGCTGCGTTATTGCGCACTAGGGACGCCAAAAAAAAGTACAGCAGTAATAATTTAATGTGTAATACTACACCTATGACAAACCAAAAAATTACGTTCCCTCTTTAACAATGTACAAGACTAACAAGCCTAATGGTTGACACTGACTTAATTGAGATACAGTATTACATCAACATTGTCCATGAGTAACTATGCACTGTGATACCTATATACCAGTATTAATTTATATCTCTTGTGGTTGTTTCAACAGCACTTGCAGGTATAAGTACCTATTGTCAGTATGCATGATGCACTTTCTAGATGTAATAATTTATTATTGGACATTATTACCATGTTTACATGCTGGCCATTTCATATATGGTGTTTGAAGTTACAGTTGGCATCAGTATGTGTATTTTATAATGTCTGTCATAAATAAAACTCGTGATGATGATGATGAGGATGTAATGATTCGTACATCCATTGAGTGCATTATCTTACAGGTACAGATAAAGTTCCTTAAAAAGCATTAATTCATAAGTCTGAAATGTACTTTTATGCATTAATTTAAAATGTGAAGAGTAGACTATGTTTTATTTTTTGTTACCATTTCTAATAGACATGTGCAGATATGCGCTGTGATGACAAATTATTATTTGTCCATATTTGTCATAAAAATTTATCATTCTAGGCCTGCAAAACTTCACAATTTCATGTTTTCAGCATAACAAGCAGGGTGACGGCTCTTCCCTATTTGGAGCATGTTGGTCATGTGTTTTTCTGTCCATGTGTCGGGAACAGGAGACTTCTTGCCGTTGACACAGCAGGGGAACAGCTGGCGTTACTGAACCCCACTAACAGTAGAGCTTGTGTTTTGTTCTGTGGACACGACACTTCTGAGCAGCAACTGGCAGTGTTGGAGCCCAGGGAGTAGAGTTCAGGTGGTAGAAAGATGAACATAACAGGAGACATGGATAACGTTGCGAACCAGTTATTTAATCTGAAAACGGACAGACAAATTCTGGCGAGATCCATGCCTTGTTCATTTTCAGAAAAGTAAGCCGGTCTACATTATCGGAGGATAGTCGCATGCGACGGTCTGTTAGTACACCACCTGCAGCACTAAAGACGCGCTCCGATAATACACTGGCAGCAGGGCAAGCCAGCACCTCCAATGCATACTGGCTAAGCTCTGGCCATGTATCCAGCTTAGAGACCCAAAACTTGAATGGGGAAGAGCCATCTGGGAGTACACTGAGAGGCAAAGCCAAGTAGTCTGTCACCATCTGACGGATACGTTGCCTCCCGCTGACTGGAGCCCTCTCGGATGGTGTAGACATTTGTGGCGCTGCCACAAAACTTTGCCACATTTTGAACATACTGGTCTTTCCCTGTGCAGAGGCACTGCGTGTGCTCCCTCTTGTTGCAGAGCTCTCTACACTGCCTCGACGCACAGAGCTGCTTTGTAAAGCAGTAGCAGCAGCAGTGCTCTCGGCAGTAAGGTAGAACATTAGGGATTGCACCAGTGTGTCTTGGTACTCCCGCATTTTACGCTCCCGGTTCAACGGTGTGATGAGGCTTTTGACGTTGTCCCGGTAGCGAGGGTCTAGGAGGGTGTACACCCAATAATCAGACGTCGTGAGAATGTGGGCGATGCGGCGGTCGTTTCTTAGGCACTGCAGCATGAAATCAACCATGTGCTGCAGACTCCCAACTGGCAAAGAAACGCTGTCCTCTGCAAGAGGCGTTATCTCTGCCTGCTCTGCATCACCCCACCCTCGCTCTACATACTGACTAGAGCGTTGTGTACCTCCCTCTGGAGCGATGTCTTCCTCCTCCATTGACTCCTCCTCCTCATCCTCCTCACAAAGTGAGCCCTGCCCAGCCCTTTGTGAGGAACCACGTTGCGCTGACTTTCCAGAAGGTGATGGAATTTGTGACTCCTCATCCTCCACCTCTTCCAAAACCTCATCCCTTATTGCTTGCAGTGTTTTTTGAAGCAGGCAGATAAGGGGGACAGTCAGGCTGACTAGTGCATCATCTGCACTCGCCATCCGCGTTGACTCATCAAACGCACGCAAAACGTGGCACATGTCCTTCATAGTGGCCCACTCATTAATGGTGAAGTGTGGACGGCGCAAATTGCGTGTTGATTGCGCCTGATGCAGCTGATACTCCATAACTGCTGGCTGCTGCTCACACAACCGCTCCAACATATGTAACGTTGAATTCCACCTGGTGGATACGTCACATATGATGCGATGTTCAGGAAGGCGCAATCTGCGTTGCAGAGCTGCAATGCGCGATCTGGCCATGCTGGAACGTCGCAAGTGAGCGCACTCTAGGCGGACCTTGTGCAGCAGTGCATCAAGATCCGGATAGTCCCTCAAAAAACTCTGCACGACCAAGTTGAGCACATGTGCCAGACATGGTATGTGAGTGAGGTTGCCAAGGCCCAGAGCTGCCACCAGATTTCGGCCATTGTCACACACTACCAAGCCTGGCTGGAGATTCGCTGGCAAAAACCACACGTCGCTCTCCTGCTTGATGGCATTCCAGACCTCCTGCGCTGTGTGGCTTCGATTCCCCATGGGAATTAATTTCAGAACGGCCTGTTGCCGTTTGGCCACGGCTGTGCTCATATCGGTCGCATCAGGTAAGCGTCCACGGGTCCATGTGGAGGTAGACCGTGACGGCTCCTGCAGCGATGATTCTGAGGAACTGGAGTAGGAGGAGGAGTCAATGTGGACAGACTTGATTCCGGCAATCCTTGGAGTTGGCAGAACACGTACAGCGCCACTCGCAAGATCTGTACCCGGCTCCACAACATTCACCCAATGGGCAGTGAGTGAAAGGTATCGTCCCTGGCCATGGGTACTGGTCCACGCATCGGTGGTCAGGTGGACCTTGCTACTGACGGCGTTTAGTAGCGCATGTTTAATTTTTGCCTCAACATGCTTTTGCAGACCAGGGACGGCTTGCCTGCTGAAATAAAATCGGCTGGGCACATTGTATTGTGGGACTGCCAATGCCATTAATTCACGGAAACTGTCAGTCTCCACCAGCCTGAATGACAGCATTTCAAGGGACAGGAGTTTTGCAATGACAGCATTCAGAGCCTGTGCTCGTGGATGGTTTGCCGAGTATGGCCGTCTTTTATCCCATGCCTGTGCTACCGATGGCTGTTTTGTGGCCTGGGTGTGTGAGGATGACAGGGAACTTGCACCTGTGGGTGGAATAACACTGTGTCTCTGGACAACAGTGACAGAGGTTCTTCCATGGCGATCCTTTGAGGAAGCCTTACCAGCTGTGTGTGAACTGGAGGAAGAGGCTCCAACAGGAGCTGAAGATGTAGGTGCTGCTGTAGGTTGGCCTACATCTCCAGTGTGTCTTTGTAACTCAACAAAGTGCTTTGACCGCACATGTTTCCACATATTTGTTGTATTAAGGTTACTGACACTTTTACCTCTTTTAATTTTTTGATTACACAGCTTGCATTTGACATAGCAAATATCATCTGCAACTGTATCAAAAAAGGACCACGCAGAGCAAGTCCTGGGAGCGCCCGGTTTGGCTGTTGTAAGAGAACTGCTCCGAACGGGTGCCAAACTGGAGGCTACAGGCAAGCGAGTCTGCAGCCTACCTCTCCCTACTGTTTGGACCGTTGGTGCAATCTCTTCCTCAGAGCTGCTCCCACCACCTTCCTGTTCCTCACGCCATGTTGGGTCTTGGACCTCATCATCTCCACCACTACCCTCTTCCAACACCTGCTGTTGTTGGGTGGTCTGGCCAGCACCATGCTCAACAGAAACTGGCAACTGAGTCTCATCATCATCAGATGCGTTCTGCGGTGTGCTGACCATCGGCACTGGCTCACCCGCCTCTTCAGATTCAGAGAGACACAGCTGTTGCGCATCACTGCATACTGCCTCTTCTTCACATTCCAGAATGCTGCTTGGCTGGGCCCCTGTTTCCAAGCCAACAGATTCTGAGAACAGAAGCAGAGACTCAGCTGGCTCCTGTACAGAGCTCTCTGACTGCCTGGGCAATTTGGCAGGCGGTGAAGAGACTGATGGTTGTTCAACAGTGCTGTGGTCCTGAGAGGAGGTGGAAGGTATTGAAGTCGATGCATTGGCTGCCATCCAACCAACAACGGCTTCAATTTGTTCTTCACGCAGCAGGGGGGTACGCTGAGCTCCTACAAAAGTGCGCATAAAGGAACGCTCACGGGGAAAACTGGTGGATGCTGTGTCACTGGGTGCGGCAGCAGCCACAGAATCCCCACGTCCTCTCCCTGCTGCAAATCCACGGCCTCGACCACGACCACGTGCCTTACTCACTGACTTCTTCATCTTGGTAGATTGATAAAGAAAGTCAGAAAAGTTAAGGCCTAAGTGTGGTTATTCCTCACAGACTACAGTGAACCCTGCAGACAACTGTTCAGTATCTGTGAAAGGCCCCTTTGTGTACTTCTATAGTGTTTGCAACCAATGTATTGTATACGGATGGAAGCGCGTCACACTAATAGATTAGATTTTTTTCCACTAAAATGGAGCAGCACCAATTAGAGAAAAATGTGAAGGATGAGGCAGTGACACACGCTCAGCAGACTACAACCGGCAGTGGTTGAAGTACAAACTGGAGCGTAATCTGCACTCACAAAATGAAAAGCTCACAGACTACAGTGAACACTGAAACACAACTATTCACTATCTGTGAAAAGCTCCTTTGTGTACTTCTATAGTGTTTGCAACCAATGTATTGTATACGGATGGAAGCGCGTCACACTAATAGATTAGATTTTTTTCCACTAAAATGGAGCAGCACCAATTAGAGAAAAATGTGAAGGATGAGGCAGTGACACACGCTCAGCAGACTACAACCGGCAGTGGTTGAAGTACAAACTGGAGCGTAATCTGCACTCACAAAATGAAAAGCTCACAGACTACAGTGAACACTGAAACACAACTATTCACTATCTGTGAAAAGCTCCTTTGTGTACTTCTATAGTGTTTGCAACCAATGTATTGTATACGGATGGAAGCGCGTCACACTAATAGATTAGATTTTTTTCCACTAAAATGGAGCAGCACCAATTAGAGAAAAATGTGAAGGATGAGGCAGTGACACACGCTCAGCAGACTACAACCGGCAGTGGTTGAAGTACAAACTGGAGCGTAATCTGCACTCACAAAATGAAAAGCTCACAGACTACAGTGAACACTGAAACACAACTATTCACTATCTGTGAAAAGCTCCTTTGTGTACTTCTATAGTGTTTGCAACCAATGTATTGTATACGGATGGAAGCGCGTCACACTAATAGATTAGATTTTTTTCCACTAAAATGGAGCAGCACCAATTAGAGAAAAATGTGAAGGATGAGGCAGTGACACACGCTCAGCAGACTACAACCGGCAGTGGTTGAAGTACAAACTGGAGCGTAATCTGCACTCACAAAATGAAAAGCTCACAGACTACAGTGAACACTGAAACACAACTATTCACTATCTGTGAAAAGCTCCTTTGTGTACTTCTATAGTGTTTGCAACCAATGTATTGTATACGGATGGAAGCGCGTCACACTAATAGATTAGATTTTTTTCCACTAAAATGGAGCAGCACCAATTAGAGAAAAATGTGAAGGATGAGGCAGTGACACACGCTCAGCAGACTACAACCGGCAGTGGTTGAAGTACAAACTGGAGCGTAATCTGCACTCACAAAATGAAAAGCTCACAGACTACAGTGAACACTGAAACACAACTATTCACTATCTGTGAAAAGCTCCTTTGTGTACTTCTATAGTGTTTGCAACCAATGTATTGTATACGGATGGAAGCGCGTCACACTAATAGATTAGATTTTTTTCCACTAAAATGGAGCAGCACCAATTAGAGAAAAATGTGAAGGATGAGGCAGTGACACACGCTCAGCAGACTACAACCGGCAGTGGTTGAAGTACAAACTGGAGCGTAATCTGCACTCACAAAATGAAAAGCTCACAGACTACAGTGAACACTGAAACACAACTATTCACTATCTGTGAAAAGCTCCTTTGTGTACTTCTATAGTGTTTGCAACCAATGTATTGTATACGGATGGAAGCGCGTCACACTAATAGATTAGATTTTTTTCCACTAAAATGGAGCAGCACCAATTAGAGAAAAATGTGAAGGATGAGGCAGTGACACACGCTCAGCAGACTACAACCGGCAGTGGTTGAAGTACAAACTGGAGCGTAATCTGCACTCACAAAATGAAAAGCTCACAGACTACAGTGAACACTGAAACACAACTATTCACTATCTGTGAAAAGCTCCTTTGTGTACTTCTATAGTGTTTGCAACCAATGTATTGTATACGGATGGAAGCGCGTCACACTAATAGATTAGATTTTTTTCCACTAAAATGGAGCAGCACCAATTAGAGAAAAATGTGAAGGATGAGGCAGTGACACACGCTCAGCAGACTACAACCGGCAGTGGTTGAAGAACTAACTGGAGCGTGATCTGCACTCAAAAAATCAAAACCTCACAGACTGCAGTGAACACTGAAACACAACTATTCACTATCTGTGAAAAGCTCCTTTGTGTACTTCTATAGTGTTTGCAACCAATGTATTGTATACGGATGGAAGCACGTCACACTAATAGATTTGATTTTTTTCTAATATAATGGAGCTGCACCAATTCCACTAAATAAAATAAAAAAAAAAAGAGTCAGTGACACGTGCAGATGCCTACAAACAGCGGTGGATGCAGAGCAAACTGCAGCGTCACCTGCACTGTCACACACACACCTTGCACAGAGCTGTTAAAACAACACTGGCAAAATGAAGCTTTACACAGCGGTTGGTAAACTAGCCTGCCTCAAGCACAGTAGTACACAAAATCGCAATATCTAACTGTCCCTCAGAGTGAGCAGAGTAGCGTTCTGTCCCTTACTGAGTTCACAGCACAGTGACGCTAAAATGGCGGCGGCGCCTTTTTATAGGCATTCTGACATCATTTCAGCAGCCAATCACAGCCATGCCATTAGTTAAGATGACCGCAGCATTACAGGATGTGCCCACACTTCGTAGGATTCCTCATTGGCTGACTAAAATCACATTGCCTCTCAAAGAATTATGGGAACTTCCGATTCCGGTATACGATATGGAAAAAGTATCGGAATTAAGTATCGGAATTCCGATAACGCGAATATCGGCCGATACCCGATACTTGCGGTATCGGAATGCTCAACACTAATGTTTACACATCACCTGTCATTTACCACATGCTGCTTTGATCTCTGTTAGGTGGTTATTAATTATTCCTTGTTGCCTGCAGATTTGTCTTCCATACTGTCTTATGATAATGTACTAAATCAGTACTCATATTACTGTTATGCCCCTTTTGACGCATACTGATGCTGCAAGCCTGTTATGTATTCCTATCGCTTTAAGCTAATGTATAAGATCGCAATATTTATTGCTGTAAACTCCTTTATGCTTGTACTAACATGCCTCTCTTTCATTCACTTTAGAGCCGCTTATATTAAATACTATAATGCTGCCACGTCATCCTGTTGGGCACATCTCCATCAGCACGCCGCTCCTTTACTCCTCCCACCTGTAGGACGGCCTCTGGTTACCTAGTATTCACTTGGAACGCATGTCCATTAACTTCCTGCCACCTCACTTCCTGTCTAATGCTCTGTTTGACTGACACTATAGTCCCGCCTCTTCCTCTCATATACATGCTGCTTTCTAGCTTTCTCTGCACCCAGACTAGCGGTGGACACCGCTTCCAATGCAGAGACCTATCCTCACTACCGGACTCCTTCACAACAGGTCAGTCACAGACAAGTATAGCGGCTCCACCGCTTCACCATCACATTGATAGTTGTGATATTTATGGTATCTATGTTTTGCGCTGTTTCTACAGGTTACTAGTGCAATAGAGGCATTGTCCTCTTCCTCATCTCACCCCACCAACACAGGGTATGTCACATCTACAGGCATAGGCACAAAATCTACTTATACATAAAAGTATATCGGCACTTACGTTTATCTTATTTTCACCTACAGCTATATCCAGCCCTTTCTTTCTTCCCTATGTGGATCAACCCCCTTCCCAGTAGTATCTGGTATGTCCTCACCATATATATTCTTTCTGCCTTTGTGATACCTCTGATACAACTCTGACCTATGATTGCTCCCTAAATCTCCTGAAGCATTGTATACAACTACTCTCTACCTTTACTATTGACCAAATTTTGATTGTACATACTTTATTTTGTTAATATAATTTTTTTCTTCTGTTTTTTTATAAATGTAGTGACTGATGAAGGTCCATGATATAGGACCGAAACGTTTCGTGTTACTACTGTGAATAAAAATCTTTATTCTCACTATACTAAAGTTGAGTACATTCGGACATGTGTCTCCTGTGCCAAAAATAAATCCCCTCGTCAGCGGCCAGCTGGGTTACTTTACCCATTGCCGGTGGCAGACAGGCCTTGGGAAATGGTCGGGATGGACTGTGCGATAGGCTTGCCCAAATCTCGTGGGTGCACCATCATATGTGTTATCACCGATCACTTCTCCAAAATGGTGCACTTGGTGCCGCTACCCCGGATACCCTCTGCACGGGCCTTGGCGACACTGTTTATTAAACATATCTTCCGCTTACACGGTATGCTGGACAAAATTGTCAGCACCCGGGGTCCCCAGTTTGTGTCTCGTTTCTGGAGAGAGCTTTGTAGCCTTCTCAGTGTTGAGTTAAATCTCTCTTCTGCTTATCACCCCGAGACGAATGGGCTGGTAGAGAGGGCCAACCAGACCTTGGTTACATATCTGCGACATTTTGCTTCAGCTAGGCAAGATGACTGGGCATCCTTGTTACCGTGGGCGGAGTTTGCATTAAATAACGCTGTGGCTGATTCCACTGGACAAACCCCATTTCTTCTTAATTACGGCCAGCATCCGCGGGTTCCCGTACCTATGCCCGTGTCTTACGCCGACTCCAGGGTGGCAGACTGGGCTGTGGAGGCTCGGGACATTTGGGACCGCATTCAGGATGCCATTCAAGCCTCCAAGGAGAGAATGAGGTCATCCGCTGATGCACATTGGCGCCCCGCTCCGACTTTTGCACCTGGCGACTTAGTGTGGCTCTCCGCCCGTAACATCAGGCTGCGAGTAGAGTCCACTAAGTTCGCACCTTGCTTCTTGGGTCCCTTCAAGGTCCTCGAACAGGTCAATCCTGTGGTCTACCGGTTAGCCCTTCCGCCACGCCTGGGTATCACCAACACATTCCATGTCTCCCTCCTGAAACCCGTATATTTGTCCCGGTTTTCCGAGTCATCTGCCAGGACATCGGGTTCGTCTGCGAACGATTATGAGGTGAATGCTATTCTGGGGTGCAAGGTGGTACGTGGCAAAAAGTTTTATTTGATGGATTGGAGGGTTATGGGCCTGAGGATAGGTTATGGGAGCCTGCTGAGCGTATTCAGGCTCCGCAGCTCATTGCTGCCTTCGAGCGTAGCGAGGCCCAAAGAAGGGGGGCCTTAGGAGGAGGGGTAATGTTAGGGGTCGAGTTCCCGCTTCTGCACAAGGGGAAGCTCGAGCCGTCCCTGCTGAAATCTCCCATCCGTCTCCGGCCACAGTGGACTCTGCTCAGCTTAGACGTCGGTCCCAGCATCTCGCCCAGTCTAACATTGTGCAGAGGATTACTGCTGCTCCTCCAGGCTCTGCTATTGTAGCCAGTACTGGTTAGCGGCAAGCAGACGTCTTTAGGACAAAGTCCTTGCTTTCCCCTTCTGAGAATGCCCAGAGTAAGATCTCTCATTGGAGACCAGGGGTCACATGCTCAGGTACTGCAGCAGCTCCTATTGGTCCACCAGGAAGGTCCTGAAACCACTTGTGTTCTGGAGCAGTTTCCTATTGGTCCTTATCTGGCAGGTCCTGTAGTTGCTAATATAAAAGGGTGGCATGGTCGTGCCACCATGCGCTAGTATCAATTACATTATGTGCTATGTTCCAGTGTGATCATGCACGCATGTGTTAGGGCTCGGCTGAAATAAACCCCTAGAATACCGGCTTCTCCGGTGAGGAGATTGTCTATTTGCGCTGCTGATTGCGTTTACTACGGACTGCTGTCCGCACAGCAGTTGTCTGTGCATTCCTGTGGATTTAACAGGACACAGTCCATATCTCTGAGTCTCTACCTTAGCGACACTGTGATATAACAGAGTATGCTTAAACCGCCATATAGGGCCACAGTGTCTAAAGTTGCTACTCTGTGAAGTAACTGAGTTCACCTTACCGCTCTCTTACCAGCAGCAGGCTCAGCCTGTATGGTGGACCCTTGGCTGCGAACGCACTTATTATTTATATTATTTTGTGCGTTCCTCCAGCCCTAACAGCAGCAAGCAGTCCAGTAAGTGATGCATCGCTGCATTCAAGGACTCTGTTTCTACATCACGCTGTTCTCAAATGGAGTATCAAAAACCTGGTGACTGGTTTCTTCTATGTCACTGTGGACTTTAGTGCTTGTAAGTGGATTCTGATCTACTTTCAAAGATTATCTCCGCTTTAGCTTAATAATATAACACTTTAAAAAAGAGACATATTTAGATCTTATTTTTATTTTCCACTGATGGTGCCTTCTGCGAAATAGTTTTTTGCTGGATGAATTGATTCTGTTACTGGTCCAATTTTAGCATATACGAAATGTAACTTTTTGATCACTGCTCTATTTTTGGGAGACTGGGTGTGCAAAAACAAAGCCTTTTAAGCTTTTTTTGGGTGTAATATGATAATTTTATATTTTGGATCATTATCGGCACAATGATACCACTTATGCATAGAATTATTAATGTTTCACTGCTTCTTCACAATTAAAACACGCTTTCTGCATTTTTTGTTACCAATATCTAAAAGCTATAATTGTTTTGTGTAATTATACTCATATCTGGTCTTGTTTATTTTGAGATGTAGAGATAAAACAATTCTAAAATTGTTGTTTATTTTACTTTGCATAGCTAAAGTGGACCTTTCAACATTTGTTTCCACATCCAACATGTTATACGATATAATAGCAGCGCGGAATAAAACATTTTTTTTATGTAATTTAGCATCCTTGTTGCCCAGGTATTAGCAATCAAATTATTCGATACTTAAATAGTTAACTTTTGATAAGCTCAATCATTCTGCCACCATTGTACGTGGGTGAGATGTGCCTGAGGGATGTGAACATAGTTCTCTGTATAAGCAATAGAAGATAGCGTTAACTTGCTAACTCGTGCTACTATTCCCGAAGAGCTGCACGTGATTAGTCCAGAAGGATGATGCAGTGATGAATTCAACAGGTTTTATTCACAGTACCTTGATGAGACAAGGTGAGATATCAGGAAGATGAAGGAATGAAGATGAGGTAGGAGTTATGTGTTGTCCAAGATGGCACTGACCAAGAAAAAGGAAGTGAGATAAAGATAGCAAGAGTTGCAGAAAGAAAAGTATTATGGGTAAAGCACAGTAATTCCGGGTTGGGTGTACTGGAAGACCTGTTGGTCGCTTTTATACTATTCCTACTGTGGTAAAATTGAAGCAACTTTGATAGTGTCTGCCACAAATTTTTTAAATCTTTAGATTCCGCATTGGATTTCCTTCATTTGTGTTGCCTGTAGCAGTAGGCCTTCGATACCGGAAGTCCTCCACTGTCTTTGAGTCAACTACCCGTGTTACTATCCTTACATTTTTCTGACATTAGTCAACGAAGCTGATATGTGTACCACCTGAGTGTGACTGAGCATCACTTTCAATTTTGTGGCGAGTTTTATCACTTATATAGTGCCAATAATTCAACATTCGCTTTACTGACATTACTGTCACTGTCATCATTGGGACTCACAAGCTAAATTTACTATCTGTATGTCTTTGTAGTGTAGGTAGAAAAATAATTAGTGGGAGTAAACCCTCGCAAACATGGGTAGAACATACAAACTCTTTGCAGATGCTGTCCTTGGTGGGGTTGTAACACAGGACTACAGTGCTGCAAGATTGCTAATGTTTTTGCATTGACAACTGAACGTTTCTGTGGGTGGTAGGCTATCACTGCGATTCAAACTGTATGCCCCACTGCTGTGTTGGGGGAAACCGCTGTCAAGATTGACTACCAGTATGTTTTGATACTGCAGCATGGGGGAGTCCGCTTCCAGGGGGAAGCAACTGGCAAAATTTACTTTTGTATTGTGGATAACACACACTGGCAACCCAGTAGTCAGCACTATTTGGAATCATAACTGTTATGTTTCGGTAACTGAGGAGAAATAGCAAAAAACAGCAAAAGCGGTAATACACCAGAGAGGCTGGAACCTATTGGATTGCAGTAACCTGAACTAACCACACAACTAGAAGTAGCCATGGAGCGTTCCTACGGTGATCTTAGACGCCTCGTCACAGCCTGAGAGATAACTACACCTAAAGGCAGAAAGATGAAAGCTATCTGCCCCGGAGCAGATCCCCAAAGAAAATAGGAAGCCCCCAAACATGTAATGGCGGTTAGACAAGAAGAAAGCACGGACACAGACGGAAAATAGAATGAGCAAACGCTGGGGCCCAATCTGTCTAGACAGAAAAGTACATGAAAGAATTCTGACTGCAATCCAAAAAAAACCCCTAACAAAAATACCAACACTTCTGATTGCCAAAAACCTGAGATCACACTATCTCATCCACCTAAATCAGATCTCTGGTGTAACAAAAGACTATTCAGCAAATAAAAAGTTACAAAGGAGCAAAGCAAAAGTGCAGACAAAAACGGAGCACAATTGCAGTGCCAGGCCCCCAAAAGGGGACAGGCTGCAGTCCACTGCCAGCAGCAAACCAGCAGAGAAAATCCAACAGAGGAAAAAAAACAGCAAACACTTATCTGAAGGAGAGCAGGAAACTAGCAGTGCTTCAAGCAAGACCAGAAGGAACAATTGATAACCGGCAAGGCTGCTGGGAACTCAGGCCACTTATATCCTACCATTCAGCGCCAGCTGAAGGTCATTCAGTAATCAGTTCATTACCCTCAGCAACCACCAGAGGGAGCCCCAGCTCAGAAGCCACCTCCAGCATATTCACAACAGTACCCCCCCTTGAGGAGGGGTCACCGAACCCTCACCTGCGCATTCAGGCCGATCAGGATGAGCTCGATGATAGGCATGGATAAGTCTACTAGCATGAATGTCCGAAGCAAACACCCAAGAATTGTCCTCCTGACCATAACCTCTCCATTTAACCAAATACTGGAGTTTCTGTCTAGCAAAACGAGAATCCAATATTTTCTCAACCACATACTCCAAATTGCCCTCAATCAAACAGGGTCGGGAGGCGCAGCCATAGGAACCACTGGTTCGACAAACCTCTTCAATAAGGACTTGTGGAACACGTTATGGATCTTAAATGTCCCTGGAAGAAGCAAATGGAAGGAAATCGGATTAATAATTTCCATGATCTTATAAGGTCCAATGAACCTTGGCTTAAATTTTGGAGATGCAACCTTCATAGGGATATTCCTTGAGGACAACCAAACCAAGTCCCCCACTTTAAACGAGGACCATCAGTCCTATGCCGGTTGGCAAACCGCTGGGCCTTCTACTGAGAGAGAGACAACCTCTCCACTACCTGGTCCCAAATCTGCTGTATACGCTGCACAATAGAGTCAACCCCCGGACAGACAGAAGCCTCCGCCTGTCCTGAAGAAAATCGAGGATGAAACACGGAATTGCAGAAAAATGGAGACATCAAGGTGGCAGAGCTAGCTCTATTATTAAGAGCAAACTCAGCCAAAGGCAAAAAAGAGACCCAGTCATCTTGATCAGCAGACACAAAACATCTCAAATAAGTCTCCAAGGTCTGGTTTGTTCTCTCGGTTTGTCCATTGGTCTGAGGGTGAAATGCAGAGGAGAAAGACAACTGAACATCAAGTTTAGAACAAAATGTCCTCCAAAATCTGGAAACAAACTGGACTCTCTGTCAGACGCAATGTTCTCCGGAATGCCATGTAACCGAGCCACGTGCTGAAAGAACAAAGGCACCAATTCGGAGGAGGAAGGCAACTTAGGTAATGGCACAAGATGTATCATCTTGGAAAACCTATCACAGATTACCCAGATAACGGTCATTCTCTGAGAGGAAGGAAGGTCAGAAATAAAATCCATAGAAATATGGGTCCATGGCCTCTTGGGTACAGGTAATGGCAGTAACAAACCACTAGAACGAGAGCAAGACTTGGATCGAGAGCAAGTCCCACAGGACTGCACAAAGACCCTAAAGTCACGAGACAAAGTAGGCCACCAAAAGGAGCGACTCACCAAGTCTCTGATACCAAAAATCCCGGGATGACCAGCCAACGCGGAACAATGAATCTCAGACATTACACTCTTTTTCCACTGGTCTGGAATAAACAACTTCCCAACAGGGCAGCGCTCGGGTTTATCTTCCTGACACCCCTCCAGAGACAGTCTCAAATTGGGCGAAATGGCAGAAAGAACCACACCCTCTTTCAAAATAACAGCAGGATCAGATAACTCAGGAGAATCTGCAAAGAAACTCCTCGAGAGGGCATCCGCCTTGACATTCTTAGTGCCCGGAAGAAAAGTAACCACAAAATGAAAACGTGTGAAAAACAAGGCCCACCTGGCCTGTCTAGGATTAAGTCGCTTGGCTGATTCGAGATAAACCAGGTTCTTATGGTCATTGAGGACCACCACCTGATGTTTGGCTCCTTCCAGCCAATGTCTCCACTCTTCAAAGGCCCACTTCATGGCCAATAACTCCCGATTACCCACGTCATAATTACGTTCAGTTGGAGAAAATTTTCTAGAGAAAAAGGCACAAGGGTTACTCTTAGAGGTCTCTGTATCCCTTTGGGACAAAATGGCACCTGCCCTAATCTCAGAGGCATCAACCTCCACCTGAAATGGCAGAGAAACATCAGGCTGTCGTAGAACAGGAGCAGAAATGAATCTCTGCTTAAGTTCCTGAAACGCAGAAACTGCCTCAGGAGGCCAATTCACCACATCTGAACCCTTTTTGGTGAAATCAGTCAATGGTTTAACAATACCAGAGAAATTACCAATAAATTTACGATAAAAATTGGCAAAACCCAAAAATCTCTAAAGAGCCTTCAGTGAAGTAGGTTGTACCCAATCACAGATGGCCTGAACCTTGACCGGGTCCATTTCAACAACAGACGGAGACAAAATGAATCAGAGAAATGAGACCTTCTGTATGCCAAAAAGACACTTTGATCCCTTCAGATACAGTGCATTCTCTCTCAAAATCTGGAACACAGTCCAAACATGTTTCACATGAGAGTCCCAGTCATTGGAAAAAATCAAGATATCATCCAAATAAACAATCAGAAATATATCCACAAAATTCCTGAAAATATCATTCATGAAGGATTGGAAGATGGAAGGGGCATTAGTAAGCCCAAAAGGCATCACTAGGTGCTCAAAATGCCCCTCTGGGGTATTAAACGCCGTCTTCCATTCATCACCGTGCTTAATGCGAATAAGGTTATACGCCCCCCTGAGGTTAAGCTTCGTAAACCAACTAGCACTTTTCACTCTGGAAAATAGGTCAGAAATCAAAGGTAACGGATATTGATGTTTAACAGTGATCTTATTTAGGAGGCGATAATCAATACACAGCCTCAATGAACCATCCTTTTTGGCCACAAAGAAAAAACCGGCACCCAAGCGTGAAGAGGATGGTCTGATATGACCCTTCTACAATGACTCCTTGATATAAGATCGCATAGCATCGTGTTCAGGTACAGATAAATTAAAAAGGCGACCTTTAGGAAATTTACCACCAGGCACTAACTCAATAGCGCAATCATAGCTCCTGTGAGGGGCAAGGATGCAGATTTACTTTCACTAAACACATTAGAAAAATCAGTCAAAAAGTCAGGGACATCCTGAGACTGGGAAGAGGCAGAAAAAACAGGAGTGTCAGTTTTAACACATTGGCAGCCCCAACTGGTCACAGACACAGATTTCCAATCCAAAACAGGATTATGAGACTGTAACCAAGGGAAACCTAGTACAATAATGTCTTGCAGATTATGCAACTGTCATGTATAATGTACAGTTCCTATAGCGTCTTGTGCTTGGGTGCGAGGAAAACACAGGAGACATAGGTTGAAATGAAATGACTTGTATTACTTCATACAAGCATGCAGAAAAGGTCA
Source organism: Oophaga sylvatica (assembly GCA_033576555.1). Taxonomy (NCBI): domain Eukaryota; kingdom Metazoa; phylum Chordata; class Amphibia; order Anura; family Dendrobatidae; genus Oophaga; species Oophaga sylvatica. The sequence continues at coordinate 295,267,870 of JARQOD010000005.1, read as the reverse complement.
CACAGTTTGCAGGAACAGTGACAGGAGACACAGCAGGCCAGAGTAACTTCAAGCACTACAATAAATCTCCAAAGCAGGTTCAGGATCTCTTCTCTGTACCGTAATTCCTCTGCAAACATGGATTCACCAAACAGCAGGTTTCCAGAGTCCAAAAGTGTTCCAAGGTTCCTCAGTAGGGAATAGCTGGAGTACAAGTCCAAGGCTTCCAGGAGTCAGGTCACAGACTGACTGAGGCTTGATTCAGGAGCACTGATTGTTCAGCTGAGGCTGCTTAAGAAGCAAGAGGGAAGAATCAGGGCGGGAACATGAAAACTGAAACTCCATATTAACTGAGGGCAAGAGCTGCAGAAAGACAGAAAGCAAAATGGCCGACGGAAAACTGAGTTTCAAGGAACATGTCAACAGAGACAAAGAACCTTACATTACTCCCCCCTTGGGGACAACCTCCGGATGACCTCAGACCAGGCTTGTCAGGGTACCTCTGATGAAACTGGCGGAGCAGGCGAGGAGCATTTACATTATTGACTGGTTCCCATGAGTTGTCCTCCACTGGGTAGCCCTGCCATTTAATCAAATATTGCAACTGATTTCTGTACAACCTGGAATCTAGAATCCTTTCCACCATAAATTCTTCCTGACCATCGACCAGCACTGGGTCAGGGCAAGGAGAAGAACGTCCAGGAAACGTATTGGGTGTTGCAGCCTTTAGTAGGGATACATGAAAGACAGGGTGGATTCTCATAGTTCTGGGCAGTTGAAGACGACAAGCAACAGCACTTATAATCTTACTGATCTTATAAGGTCCAATGTACTTATGTCCCAATTTAGACGATGAAATCTTTAATTTAAGATTTCTGGTTGACAGCCAGACCAAATCTCCTACCTTGAAAGCTGGTGCAGGTTTACGAAATTTATCTGCTTCTTTCTTGTACCTTTCCTGAGCCAATTCTAGATTTTCCTTTAGAAGATCCATATTCTTTTGTAAAGAAGTGATTCTTTCAGCCACTGCCGGCAAGGGCGTATCTATGGGAAATCGAGGAAGAATGTTAGGATGATAACCTAGATTGGAGTAAAAAGGAGACTGCTTAGTGGAGGCGCTCTGAGAGTTGTTATAAGAGAACTCAGCCAGTGGAAGTAGATCCACCCAATCATCCTGTAGGTGGCAGATAAAACAGCGGAGATACTGCTCCAGGGTCTGATTGGTTCGTTCTGTCTGTCCATTAGTCTGGGATGAAAAGCAGAAGAAAGGTTTACTTTAATGTCCAATGCTGCACAGAAATTTTGCCAAAACGTTGAAGTGAATTGCACCCCTCGATCCGAAATGACCTCATCCGGTACTCCATGTAAGCGAAACACATTCTTAATCATCAAGTCTGATGTCTGTTTTGCAGTGGGTAAGCCGACACAAGGGATAAAATGAGCTGCCTTTGTTAGACGGTCAACCACCACTAGAATGGTGTTCTTCCCTTGAGAGGTTGGTAACTCCACAATGAAGTCCATAGAAATGGATCCCCAACGGGCGGGACAGGATGGGAAGAGGTTGCAACAGACCAGTTGGTGAGGAGCGAGGTGTTTTGCATCTTCCACAGACTTCACATGAAGTGACATAGTTTAAAACATCTTTCCTGTAAGTGGGCCACCAAAAGAAACGAGAAAGAAATTCTTGTGTCTTTAGAATTCCCCTATGCCCGGCTATCTTGGAATCGTGGATGAGTTGCAATACTCTCAATCTGACTGTTTCAGGTATATACAGACGTTGTCCCTGAATCCACACACCATTCTTAAAGACAAGACTTACGTCCCTTGGGGTTGAGCCAACAAAGAATCCGCATGGTATGCTTCCTTGATGTCCTTAAGTAGGTCTTGATTATGAATCACTCCCAGGAATCTAGAGTCAGGAAGAATAGTCTTAGGAGGAGTAAGTGGATGTGTCTCTGCTGAATGAATCCTAGAGAGTGCATCAGCCTTTCCATTGCGCGATCCTGGTCTATAAGAAATGACAAAATTAAATTGGTTTAGGAAAAGATTCCAGCGAGCCTGGCGAGGAGTCAGGCACTTAGCCGACCTGATAAATTCAAGGTTACGATGGTCTGTCAGGACGACTATTTGCTGTGCAGCTCCCTGAAGAAGGTGTCTCCATTCCTTGAAGGCGGCAATAATGGCCAACAATTCTCTATTGCCCACATCGTAGTTCCTCTCAGCCGAAGACAACTGCTGGGAAAAGAAGGCACAGGGATGCAAGACATTCTTCTCACCTGTTCTCTGAGAGAGTATAGCTCCAACGGCACAGTCTGAAGCATCCACCTCTATTATGAAGGCAAGCTCGGAGTTGGGATGTACTAAGATAGGTGCGGTGGTAAATTTATCCTTTAAACAGGAAAATGCTTCCTGAGCTTGCGGGATCCAGGAGAACCTAGACTGTTTCCGGGTAAGTTGGGTGATAGGTGACACTACCTCAGAAAAATTCTTAATGAAACGTCTATAGAAGTTGGCAAACCCGATGAAACGCTGCACCTCCTTCACATTTCTAGGAATTGGCCAATCCTTGATGGCTTGGGTCTTGCTTCCATCCATACTAATCCCTTGCGTAGATAGTACATACCCCAGAAATTGAATTTCGGTCCTATGGAATTCACATTTTTCAAGCTTGATGTAGAGATGGTTTTGTCTTAGGCGTTCTAAGACCATTCTCACATGTCCATGATGTTCCTCTGTGGAGTTAGAAAAAATTAGAATATCATCCAGATAAATCACCACAAATGTATCTAGGAGATCCCTGAAGATATCATTCACGAAGTGTTGGAAAGTGGCTGGGGCGGTACTCAGACCAAAAGGCATAACTAGATATTCAAAGTGTCCATAGCGTGACCTGAAAGCAGTCTTCCATTCATCCCCAGGTCTAATACGGACCAAGTTATAGGCCCCACGGAGATCCAGTTTAGAGAAAATTTTGGCATGCCGCACTCTCTCCAACAACTCAGGGATTAAAGGCAATGGATAACGGTTTCTAATAGTAACCTTATTGAGTTCCCTATAGTCTATGCAGGGTCTCAGAGATCCATCTTTCTTCTTCACAAAGAAGATGGGTGCACCTGCGGGAGATGAAGAGGGGCGTATGAAGCCCTTGGCTAAATTTTCGTCTATATAATCCTTCAAAGCTTTTAGCTCGGGCCCCGCTAGGGGGTAGATCTTACCAAAAGGTATCTCGGCTCCAGGCAATAATTCAATTGGACAATCATATGGACGGTGAGGAGGAAGCTGATCAGCGTTCTTCTTGTCACATAAATCCACATAGTCCTGGTATACAGCTGGTAGTTCAGGGACTGACATGGTTCCTTTAGGAACAGAGCAAGCTGAAACTCCTTGACTCATCTGTTTCTCTGGAAAGTGTAATTGCTTGGTCTACCAGTTAATCGTAGGATTCTGCGCCTGCAGCCATGGTAGCCCTAGAATAATGGGAAAGTGGGGAGAAGAGATAAGCATAAAAGTCATTTTTTCCTGATGATCTTTACCCATAAGGACCCTCAAAGGCTCTGTTTCTTGATCCACTGGTCCAGAAGTCAGTAGAGAGCCATCCACAGTCTCCATCTGTACTGGAGTAGCCTTCTTCACTGAACGTATCCCCTGTTTCAGAGCAAAGGAGATATCCATAAAATTTCCACTTGCTCCTGAGTCGATCATAGCAGAGGTAGACACCCAGACTGAGTCAACCCAGAGTTTGATGGAAAGGAAGCAATGAGAATTGTTTCTTTTACAACTCAGCTGGGACACCGCTGAGGAAACTTGAAAAATTGCAGCGTTTATACCATCATCGTCCCCAGAACTAACAGAGTTTAAGTCCGAGAAATCAAGATCTCTTGCAGCAGATCTCTCTGGAGCCTGAGGCTCGGACATGACAGAGCTCCTCTCGCAACACTCACAGTGAATGACTGCTGCAGTAGTCTTACGAGAACGGCTGGGGCAGTTTATAATGAAGTGCCCTGACTTACCACAGTAGAAACATAGATTTTCCTTTATACGATGTTCTTTGCGTGCATCACTAACCCGTCTTTGTAAAGAGTCCACCTGCATGGGTTCAGGTTCTGGTTCCCTTGTGATCCTACTCAAAGGTTCCTTAGCTGAGGAGGGAGGTAGTAAAAGGTTAGTGCGATTATTTTCGAACCATCTCTCTTGTCTGCGTTCAGACGAGCATCAATACGGATACAATAGTTAATAAAGTCACCTAACGCAGTGGGAGGGTCGGCACGAGCAAGTTCATCCTTAATCAGTGGAGACAACCCTTTCCGAAAAATAGATTTTTTTAGCGGAAGTGTCCCAAGTGGTATCAAGAGCCCATCTCCTGAAATCCAGGGCATATTCGGCTACTGAAAGCTTACCTTGGTGCAAAGTTAACATGGCTGCTTCAGCTGTTGCACCTCGATTGGGGTCATTAAACACCTGCCCCATGGCTGAAATAAAAGCATCAAGGTGATTCAAACAATCATCCTCAGTCTCAATCAGAGGGTTTGCCCACATCAAAGCCTTATTGGTAAGCAACATGATTATAGTAAGCACTTTGGATCGTTCAGTGGGAAATTGTGAAGCATGTGCAGAGAAAAATAAATTGCATTGATTAATAAATCCCCTGAATTTCTCACGTTCACCGCCAAAACGAAAAGGAGGTAATTTGGGGATCCCAGAACTTGGGGTTATGGCAGGAGCCTGGGCTCGTTCCTCTAGAGCCTCAATCCTGGCTCGCAATTCCTGGGTAGTCTGTCCAAACACTTGCAAATTATGATTAGTGAGGTCCTGTAGGCTTGCAAAACGGGTTTACTGATGGAGTCATTTTGACTCCTTTCGTTTTTTATTTCTCTTCTGTGACTACATTTTTCAGAATTCCGGCTTGAAACTCGGTGACTTTTCCTCAAATATGATGTGAAAAAAGATTTTGTGAGAATAAATAATTTTGGTGAAAAATTTGCGCGTTTTTTCAAAATTTACCAAGAACTACTGAAGGGAGTCATTTTGACTCCCTACTATATTTTGAGGTCCTTTTGTCACTAAATGTTGCTATAAAGTTTTGTGCATAATTTTTTCACTCTGTCTTATTTACCCTGATGTTCATATAGATGTAGAACACTTGCCTGGTAGGCGTGACAGCCAAAATATTCTTCGAGAAGCACCTGGCCCTACAGGATACGCCAGAAGAAATATCATTATCGATAGTCCTTTGAGCGCATGGCGTTTATTTTTTGATTCATATATATTGACACATATAAAGAACTGTACGCTTGCAGAAGCATGCAGGAACAATAATTTACAGTTTACTCTATCTGATGAGGAGCTAGATGCATTCATTGCGATATTCTATGCTCGTGGAATATCTGGCACGAACCGTCACTCGAGTAGCAGTATTTGGTGTAATGACTGGGGAATACCGTTTTGCAAAGCGACAATGTCTAGGGACCGCTTTGTTGAAATTATGAGGTTTCTCAGATTTGATGAGAAATCTACTCGATCGGAGAGACTGCAAACGGACAAGTTTGCTCTATTTTCTACTGTGTGGGACAGGTTTATTGAAAATTGTATTGCGTGTTACAAACCTGGCCCATACATAACGGTGGATGAGCAACTTTTCCCAAGCAAAACTAGGTGTCCATTCACGCAGTACATGCCTTCCAAACCAGATAAATATGGCCACAAATATTGGCTAGCTGTTGATAAGGAGAGCAAATATCTGGCAAATGGCTTCCCTTATCTAGGCAAAGATGACACACGCCGTGCTGAGGACCGTTTAGCTGACCATGTGGTAATGAAGTTATTGGACCCGTTTTTGAAAAAAGGTCGCAATGTTACAACCGATAATTATTTCACTTCAGTAAAATTAGCTAAACAGCTAAAAAGCAAAGGAACAACCATCGTGGGAACACTGAACAAGATAAGGCGAGAAGTGCCTAAAGAAATAAAATCCATGAAAGAGGAATTGTACAACACTAAAGTGTTTAGAAATGAAGACAATTTTACACTTACAGTATATCAAGGAAAGCCCAACAAAAATGTTGTCATTTTGAGTTCCGTCCATCCAGATGTTGTTGTTGCGTCTGATTCCGCTAAAAAAACTCCAGAAACGGTAAAGTTTTACAATGAAACAAAATATGGAGTAGATGTAGTGGATCAGATGGCACGAAAATATACCACACGAACATGCACAAGGAGATGGCCTGTTCATGCATTTGAAAATGCCTTAGACTTTGCGGGTATAAATGCATGGATAATATTCAATGAGATAACCCACCAAAAAATGTCACGCAAGGCATTTTTGCAAACGCTTGTGAGAGAGTTGAGTGGTCCTTATGTCACAGATAGGGAAAAGGGTTCCACGTCCCAAGTTTCTACATGCTCAGAAGTGATGGTTCAAACAAAATTTTGCCAGATCAAAGAAAAGTGCAAGAAAAATAGATCTGTCGGCAATTGTAAGACTTGTGGTAAGTCTTTGTGTGGGCAATGTACTGCCATAAATCAAAGGCAATGCCTAAAATGCGAAACACCAAATGTTTAGAAGGTGAATTCTGCGCCATATTTTCATTTTTATGCTCCTCCACCTACAATTTCTCTGCTTTTTGTTCTTCAGTTGTTGTTTATATGTGTGCACTTGAATAAAAAAAAATGTTTGAAAAACGTCTATTATAATTATTGTTATTTTCTGTAGAAAAATAAGAAAAGCAGAAAAAAAAAATCAAAAGCATTACTGTTGGATCTCACAATAATAATACATTACAAAAAATATAATTATTAATAAATAACCACAAATGAAACTCTAAAAATAAACGAAAACAAGCAAGGAGTCAAAATGACTCCTTTCAGTAGTTCTAGGCGGGTCACGAGTCCAGTAGTCCTAGTGTTAAAGTCTGTACATCTGAAAGGATTGTATCAGTCACTCCGCAAAGTTCCTTTATGCGGGCCTCCATCTTCCAGATCTTTTAAGGCAGAAGTGCTGGAAGGAGAAGAGGAAAGAAAAAAAAAAAAAAAAACAATAGTGTTTACCTGTGGTAACACTCCAGAGTAAAATTTTAAGGGAATGCGCTCACCTGGAATGGTTGTGAGAAGTCACAACCACTGTCATCACATAAGGTATTAAACGGACATCTGATATCCACAGTCACAGCAGACACAGCTTTCCCAGACCCAGCAGACACTAAACATTGGCTCCTGAATCTTGTCATGTATAGTGTACAGTTCCTATAGCGTCTTGTGCTTGGGTGCGAGGAAAACACAGGAGACATAGGTTGAAATGAAATGACTTGTATTACTTCATACAAGCATGCAGAAAAGGTCACACAGTTTGCAGGAACAGTGACAGGAGACAAGCAGGCCAGAGTAACTTCAAGCACTACAATAAATCTCCAAAGCAGGTTCAGGATCTCTTCTCTGTACCGTAACTCCTCTGCAAACATGGATTCACCAAACAGCAGGTTTCCAGAGTCCAAAAGTGTTCCAAGGTTCCTCAGTAGGAATAGCTGGAGTACAAGTCCAAGGCTTCCAGGAGTCAGGTCACAGACTGACTGAGGCTTGATTCAGGAGCACTGATTGTTCAGCTGAGGCTGCTTAAGAAGCAAGAGGGAAGAATCAGGGCGGGAACATGAAAACTGAAACTCCATATTAACTGAGGGCAAGAGCTGCAGAAAGACAGAAAGCAAAATGGCCGACGGAAAACTGAGTTTCAAGGAACATGTCAACAGAGACAAAGAACCTTACAGCAAGACCAGAAATTTGCAACTCTCCTGATGATCTGGTTCAACCCTCATTATCACCTGAGTAGAAAACTGGGGTTTATTCTCCGCCAAAGGGGTAGAATCAATGCCCAGTAGGGAATAGACTTCTGCAGTAGTATCATGGGAAACCCACAACGATTGGCAAAGTCAAAATCCATCAGGTTAATAGCTGCACCTGAATCAACAAAAGCTTGAGCCGAAAATGTGGACAGGGAGCAAATCAGGGTAACAGTCAACAGAAATTTAGTCTGAACACTACTCAAGACAACCGAGCGTGCAAAACGTCTTCCCCGCTTAGGGCAGACAGAAATAGCATGGGAAGCGTCACCACAGTAGAAACATAACTAGAGTTGAGCGATACTTTCCGATATCCAAAAGTATCGGAATCTGAATGGTATCGCCGATACCATTAAAATATCGGCGATACCCGATACCGGAAATCCAATGTAAGTCTATGGGAACAAAATATCGTAACTAAAAAAACCTCTTTCTTTCCTTGTAAACACTAAATATACACACATAGAATACATATATATATATATATATATATACATGTCATTGTGACATATATATATACATATATTTATAGTTTATACACTTCTACATAGTAAAATAGCCTCTGATTCAATTGCCGGGTAAAGCCGGCTTTTGTGAAAAGACAGAAGCACCCGACATGAAATGACACTTGGTTTACATAGAGTTAACCATGTCTTTTCATGTAGTTTGATATCTGATTTGCACAAACAATTACATGAGTGTAAGTGTGCAAAATTTCACACCTGTAGGGGTTAATTAAAGGTGTAAATTCGTTGTAAAAAAAACGGACTTTTTTGCTACGAATTTACACCTTTAATTAACCCCTACAGGTGTGAAATTTTGCACACTTAAGGGTATGCCACACTAAACAACATCGCTAACGGGATCGCTAAAAAACGTCACTATTTAGCGATCCCGTTAGCGATGTTGTTGTGTGCGGCAGCTGCCAGCGACGAGCTTCCTGCTGTGATCTCGCTCGTCGCTGGAATCGTTCCGGACCCTATTTTCGTCGCTGGCGCCCCGCTGGGTAAGTATATATCGCTAAGTGTGGCATCTTTTTTAGCGATTTAGCGGTACTTTTGTACCGCTAAAGTCGTTAAGGAGATCGCTAACCGCGATAGCGTCCTTAACGATATCGCTAAAATAGGTAGCTACTAGCGATATAGAAACAATCCCGCTAGCGATCTCATTAGTATGCGACGCTAACGAGATCGCTAGCGGGATTGTGTAGTGTGGCAGTACCTTTACACTCATGTAATTGTTTGTGCAAATCAGATATCAAACTACATGAAAAGACATGGTTAACTCTATGTAAACCAAGTGTCATTTCATGTCGGGTTCTGCATTTTCACAAAAGCCGGCAATTGAATTAGCGGCTATTATACTATGTAGAAGTGTATGAACTATAAATATATATATATATGTGTCACAAACTCAATGACGTATATATATATATATATATGAGGTGTAAAATTGCTGAAAAAAAATGCGTGGGCTCCCGCCCTATTTTCGCAACCAGACAGACAAAGCCAGTGAGTGGGGCAGATAATAATAGCCCAGAGAGGGACCATTATTTTTGCCCCCCCCCTCGGCTACTAACATCTGCCCCCAGACACCCCAGAAAGGGCAAATCTAATTAGATTTGCCCTTTCTGGCACTTTGCCCGTCTATTCCCATTGCCCTGTAGCGGTGGCGAATGGGTTAATAAGGGGTTAAAATGACCTTGCAATTGAAAGGTCACTTTAAGCCAGGTTAATAATTGAGAGCTGTCAATTAGACAACTATCAATTATTAATCCTATTGTATGAAAGAAAAATCAAACACACACACTTTAATAAAAAAGAAGTTTAATGAAATAATCACACAGTTTTTGACCATATTTTATTTACCTGCTAAAACCATTTCCTGTAATAAAAATAAAATAATAAAGAAAAATTATTCTTACCTATCCCATGCACAGTCAGGTCCCACGGTGTAATCCTTCAGAAAGGGTTAATGTTTACTGCAGGGACCGCAGCTAATGCTGCAGCCTCACAGTAAACCCCCAAATGAATGAGCTCCTCTCCTGGCTGACAGGAGAGGCAGTGGAAAGCTTAATTGATTGCTTTCCACTTTCACTTCAGGTCAGCCAGGGACACCATCAGTGACGTCAGAGGGAACTGATTAACAAAAATAGGGGTTCCCTTTGAAAAAAAAATGGCGTGGGGTCCCCCCTATTTTGTTAACCAGCCAGATGAAGCAGACCACTGAGGCCTGGATTTTCAGGCTGTTAAGGAGCCAAGATCCATGGACCTTGCCAGCCTGATAATACCAGGCCACAGCAGTCTGCATATCTTGGCTGATTAACAAAAATAGGGGATCCCCTCGAAAAAAATTGGCGTGGGGTCCCCCCTATTTTTGTTAACCAGCCAGATGAAGCAGACCGCTGAGGCCTGGTTTTTCAGGCTGGTAAGGATCCAATATCCATGGACCTTGCCAGCCTGATAATACCAGGCCACAGCAGTCTGCTTAGCTTGGCTGGTTAACAAAAATAGGGGATCCCCTCGAAAAAAAAACGGCGTGGGGATCCCCCTATTTTTGTTAACCAGCCAAGTAAAATGCAGACTGCTGCGGCCTGGTATTAAAAGACTGTCAAGGCCCATGGATTTTGGCCCTCAACAGCCTGATAATACCAGGCTACAGCAGCCCCACATTTGGCGCATCAAAAGATGTGCCAATTGTGGCACTTTACCCGGCTTTTCCCACTTGCCCTGTAGCGGTGGCAAGCGGGGTAATAAGGGGTTAATGTCACCGTTGATTGCACGGTGACAATAAGCCCGGTTAATAATGGAGAGGCGTCAATAAGACACCGATCCATTATTAATCTCAAAGTTTTTAAATGTTTAAAAAAAAGACAAAGCAAGAAAAAAGTCTTTTAATGAAATAAAAGAGACAACACAGTTTTCATTTATTTTATTACTCTCTCATTCCTGCGACGCCATCGATCTCCTGTAAAAAAAAGAAAAAAAACAAACCAACAGTATACCACCTGTCCGACGCAGTCCATAGTAACGATTGTCCCACGACGATCCAGCTCTGCTACATCGGAATGCCAGGCAGAGCCTGACATCCCGGCGCAGCACAGCTGATTACCTGCTTCTCCGGCGGTGACGTCATCGGACTGCTTTACGGCCGCGATTACCCAGCAGTCACTGCAGTTATCGCGAGAAACTGCATGTGACCGCCAGGGAGAAGAGGATGGCGGCCATCAAGCAGTCCGGGATGTGACCGCCGGAGATCTTCTGCCGGGTAAGTGCCGCTGACTCCCGACGGACACTGACAGTGACAGTGACATTCCGATTCCGGTATCCGATATGACGAAAATATCGGAACTCGGAATCGGAATTCCGATACAGCCAATATCGGCCGATACCCGATATTTGCAGTATCGGAATGCTCAACCCTAAACATAACCCATTGCGCTTACGAAACTCATGACGCTGAGCCCCAGAAGTCACTCCATCACACTGCATGGGCTCAGGAGCTGGCTCACAAGGTAAAACTATCTCACGCATACCTCTGCGCTCACGCAAACGTCTGTCAATTTGAATGGCCAAAGACATAGAATCATTGAGGCCAGAGGGAACAGGGAATCCCACCATAACGTCATTTACTTTTTCTGACAGACCCTTTCGAAAAAGGGCTGCCAAAGCATCAACATTCCATTTGGTCAGGGCTGCCCACTTTCGAAATTTCTGACAGTACAGCTCAGCGTCTTCAAGACCCTGATTTAATGCCAACAAGGTCTTTTCAGCTTGATCAGTGACATTAGGTTCATCGTACAATAACCCCAGAGCCTGAAAAAATACATCAACATCATTCAAAACAGGATCCCCAGGTGTCAGGGAAAAAGCCCAATCCTGAGGGTCGCCGTGCAGCAGAGAGATAACTACACCTAAAGGCAGAAAGATGAAAGCTATCTGCCCCTGAGCAGATCCCCAAAGAAAATAGTAAGCCCCCAAACATGTAATGGCGGTTAGACAAGAAGAAAGCACGGACACAGACAGAAAATAGAATGAGCAAACGCTGGGGCCCAATCTGTCTAGTCAGAAAAGTACATGAAAGAATTCTGACTGCAATCCAAAAAAAAACCCTAACAAAAAATACCAACACTTCTGATTGCCAAAAAACCTGAGATCACACGATCTCATCCACCTAAATCAGATCTCTGGTGTAACAAAACGCTATTCAGCAAATAAAAAGTAACAAAGGAGCAAAGCAAAAGTGCAGACAAAAACGGAGCACAATTGCAGCGCCAGACCCCCAAAAGGGGACAGGCTGCAGTCTACTGCTAGCAGCAAACCAGCAGAGAAAATCCAACAGAGGAAAAAAAACAGCAAACACTTATCTGAAGGAGAGCAGGAAACTAGCAGTGCTTCAAGCAAGACCAGAAGGAACAATTGATAACCGGCAAGGCTGCTGGGAACTCAGGCCATTTATCTCCTACCATTCAGCGCCAGCTGAAGGCCATTCAGTAATCAGTTCATTACCCTCAGCAACCACCGGAGGGAGCCCCAGCTCAGAAGCCGCCTCCAGCATATTCACAACACATAACTATACGGGTAACAATCCTGTTGTAGACAGTGCTGCAAGTAGGCGCTCATGGGTCAGTCTCTTTCATGATGTCTAACTCCAAAATGTGTTGGTGGTGTAATAACACTCAAGCTTTCTTCCTCCATCCCCTCTTGACACCACGTACAACATAGAGGGAATCATTATCGTTTTCATGTTAAGGGCCTGCAGAACGCACCTAATAGATATTAAGGAGAGGTGCGTTCACAGCCCGGGGTCCACCGTGCAGGCATAGCCTGCTGCTAGTAAGATGATGCAAATAGGCAGTATGAGCGAACTCTGTTATCCCGCAGAGTCGCAGATGTAAACGCCGTAGCACTATATGGCCGTATGGGCGAACTCTGTTATTCCACAGAGTCGCTAACTAAAATGCTGTAGCGCAATATGGCGATATAAGCAGACTCTGTTAATTCACAGAGCCGCTGTGAAAAAGACTGTGTCTTGTTAGACTCACAGGGGACACAGATGACTGCTAAGCGGATTGCAGTCTATGGTCATGCAATCAGAACACAAGCAATAATCTCCTCACTGGAGTAGCCGGTATTCTAATGGCGTTTTCAGCCGAGCCCTGAACACGTGCATACAAAACTCTTCACCGGAGGTGCCGGTATTCTAGGGCTTATTTCAGCCAGACCTAACCACATGCATACATGACCACACTGGTGCAAGCACGTAACAGGTTTGATACTAGCGCACGGCCGTGCGGTCATTCACATCTTTTATAGTAGCAGCTACAGGACCTTCCAGAAAAGGACCAATGGAAAAGCTGCTCCAGAACTAAAGAATCTTCAGGACCAATGGGAGTCGCTGCAGTACCCGACCATGTGACCCCTGATCTCCTATGAGAGATCTTACCCTGAGCATGCTCAGAAGGGAACACACGGGACTTAGTCCCAACTACGTCTGCTTGCCGCTGACCTGCACTGGTTACAATGGTAGGACCTGGGGAGGCAGCAGTCATCCTCTGCACAGTATTAGACTGGGCGAGACGCTAGGACCGACGTCTTTGCTGAGCAGGCTCCACTGCAGCCGGAGACGGATGGGGGACCGCAGCGGGGATGGCTCGAGATTCCCCTTGTGCAGCAGTGGGAAATCGATCCCTAACACTTCATCTCCTAACTGTTGCGTGTCCATCACCTCTTCCTTATTGTCATTTTCATGACACTTCTCCATTTGTTCGGCAACATTACCGCTAAACATCTTAGTAGCCATTAAGAAAATATACAGAAAGGTGCAGAAGTCCTTCATCTGTATCCAGTACTCAAGTGTGAATTGCACCACGTCGGTACTGCATTGTGCCAGGCTATGGAAAATGTCATCCTGCAGCAGGTCTCGATTTTGCTGCCACAATCGCTGCAACATGTGCAGATTTTAATTCCACAGTGTGGTCATATCGCATATCAACTGGTTAACCGGTAGTCTGATAGATCTCTATACCAACTGAAGCGAAATGGTGGAAGTCAGCGCGACAGTGGTTTCTGCAGCAGCGCATCCAGGCTGGGACAGTGGTGGCGGAATTGCTGTACCATCAGGTTGAGGATGCGAACAATGCAAGGCATGTGTGTAAGGTTGGCATGTGTGTAATGTTGGCCCGGTGTAGGTCCGCCAGCAGGTTTGCATTGTTATCGCACACGGCCTTCCCTGGCTCCAGGCTGATTGCAGACAGCCATTGCTCAATCTCGGCATGGATAGCTGTCCACAACTGTTGATCTGTTTGCCTGCGATCTCCAAGGAATATTATTGTAAACACTGCCTGATTATGGTGAGCCTTGGCTGTGCAGTACATAGGTAGGGGAGGGATTCTTTCTGAAGTGTTGGAAAATGTGTGTTAAATTAAGACAGAGGATGAGGGTGAAGGTGGAGGCCCTAGAGGAGGTGGAGGAGGCAGAAGTGCTGCAGGAACTGTTACGTACAGAGGTTTGTTCCACAAGCCCTGGGGATTCCAAGACTTGGTGTCTAGTGACACCTTGAGGTCTATTGCTTTAGTTCTCCATCCCCTGGTATGTACTAGTTCTCCAACTCAAGCTGTTTTGTATTTTAGTTCTCCAATCCCTTTTGTCTATTAGTTTAGTTATCCATCATATGGTGTGAAGCGGTTTATTTCTACAACCCTAGCTGTTTAGTAGTTTAGTTCTCCAACCCTTGTTGTCTAGCAGTTTAGATATCCATCTTATAGTGTGTAGTGGCTTATTTCTCCATCTCCAAACACTCTGCAAGCTTTGGGGATTGCAAGACTTGTGGAGCAGCCCCTACTCCGACTGCCCCTACATCCACCAAAGTCACCCAGTGCCCAGTCATCTAGATGTGACTCCCTTGTCCATGCTTGCAGGTCCAGGTGTCATTGCTTAAATGCACCCTGGCAGACATAGAATTTTTAGGGAATGGGTGATGTTGTCTGCGACTTGTTGCTGTAGCGCAGGTACATCTTTCTTAGAGTAGCAAAGGTGACTGAGCAACTGGTACTTGGGGGACTGCGATGGCCATCAGCTTTCGGAAACCATCTGTATCCATAAGACGGAAAGGCTGCATTTCCATGGCCAACAGATTGCAGTGTCCATGCATAAATCACAGAGATCACAGGCCATGAGTCATACAGAAACAAGCTCTGTGATCTTTGTAGCGAATAGCTCTCAGCTGGCCCCTATTGTCCACACAATTACACAATTGGGCAATAAATCATCCGAGGAGGCCGCAGGCTGTTCACAATAATTAGTTCTCAGAAAAGTAATAGTGAGCATACGGATTATCCATGTCCAGATTCGAACACATTCAATATGTGTATATCACGCCGTACGTTCACTGCTAACTCCACGATACCCCTACACGCCTCACTGCCAGCAACAATCCTGTTTTTAATCCAATAAATAAATACAGGCCGATTGGATGCCATTCTCCTTTTGAGGTTCACACCATCAGAGTGTTCCATCCCCTCTCCCTAGCAGTCATATGCTGTCCCCAGGCTCACCCACCCACTTCCTTGACCACTTTTATGCATTGTGGCCACACTTCATGTCCTCAGACTTGACAACCCTTATCCTGGTAGACTTCAACAGCTCAACCTCCCCAACTGCATCCCAGCTTCTATCTCTAGACAATTCTTGTGGCCTCTCAAAAATTTCACACTCTGAGATACACAAAGACGGTAACACCACTGATCGGGAGTTTGTCTGCTTCAGTTCAATCTCCTACCTAGATGACTCATATCTTACCCTTTGTACCCATGAAATTATGAGTATAACCACAACTTAGACATTTTTAGGTGCTTCCTAAAAATACATCTGTTTAGGGTGACCTATCACGTTCCCTAATCAAAATCCTTTTTAGATATATATATAGCTTGTTTTCTACTTCTGTGAACATAATTCACCATCAAACTCAACCCTACTGAAAAGGTTCATGCAGCCTTTATCTACCCCGCATTTCCTCAAGATGATTGTACCATCATTGTAAATAAGCACCTGTAATTGGTGTCACCCCCACCTCATTGTAGATTGTAAGCTCTGAAGAGCAGGGTTTTCATTATTTTTGCTTTAATTGTTTGATTATCTTAAACTTGGTAACTTTTGACTGTTTTATATGAACTGCTGACTTGCAAAGCTATGCGGAATGTGTTTGCGATATATAAATAAAGGTTATTATTACTAGTAGATTGAAGATGGTGAAATTAAAGCTGTTAACTTTGCCAGTTGTAGGAGTAAAGAATCTTTTACATGGGTTTGCTGCTGTGCTGATACAGGGTGGAGTAGGGTGAACACGACAAGCTGCTGGAATGTGAGAGAGGTGCAGGCACAGATGTTATGGTGTATTGAGAAAGATGGGATGTGCTTGGTATGTAAGATCAGTCAAAAACAGCAGGCATGTCCAATTCTGTATCAGCTGACATGCTCTCAGTCACCACAACTGTAGGGGGTAAACAAGTGGAGGTTCTTTGGCCAGAGACCTATGTGACAACACTTGCCACAGTGAGGGAGAAGGAAGAATCAGAAGATGCAGCTTATGGTGTGGACAATCGTTGGTGACACATACTAGTCTGCATTTTAGCACAGTGATATTACCAGATTAACACATGTTGATCGCGCATGTGCCAGGTCATGCATTTATTGCTGAAATTATTTCATTTTTTTTACTCTACTAGGTTGTTTTTAAAAAAGGTTGACAGATAATGTTTTTTTAAGTTTTTGCCAGTTTGAAAAAAAGACCCAAGCTATCATCTGAAGAACCATGAATGCTTCTGTCCGCTACCTAAGTTGGGCCTCAGGATGCATTAGTTGTCATGTTTACATAACTCTGTGTCTACATAACCTCCTCGTCTTCCTCCTCCTCCTCTGCTGAGCTACTCAGCTGCATGTCTCTGGGTTTACACCAAGTGTCATCTGTTACCTCAACATCATCCACTCTGTTCTCCCACTCCTCACCCTGAGAGTCATCCTCCTCCTCCTTCAGATGCTTGATAGGAATTAATGGAATTTTGAATGAAAAAAATATTTTATTTTTTTCACAAAAATTTAGTCAGTTGGGCGCTTGGAGAGTTGTGATGTGCGGGAAAAAAAGGGTAATTTGGGTGCCACCCCTGAAGACTGTACTGTGTGTGATGTTAAGGTGGAGGAAGAGGAACAGAGGTCACTTGATACAGCGCTTGCCACCTACTGGAGCATATGGTCTTTATGGCCCTCATCTACAAAGCATACTGTTGTACGACTACCAAAGAAAGGGAGCAGAGTTACCCATCCAGTAACAGAAGTTGTAGAAATGCTGAGTAAATTCTGACTGCAGCAAAACAAACCGACTTCTCATCCCTCAAATCATACCTGTCTCACAACCCTAAACAGCTATTCAGTACTTTCAATTCTTTCCTGCATCCACCAGTTTCCCCTCCCTCTCATCTCAGCTAAATACTTTTCCTCACCACCTGTGAACTTGACACAATAACTTCCCACCTCATTCCAAACTTTACCACCCTCTTCATCCCGAGTCTAACCCACATCTTCAACCTGTCACTAACAGCTAGTGTTTTCCATCCTGATTGAAACATACCTTGATCACAACATCCTCAAAAGCCCACCCTTGACCCATCCGCTGTTTCTAGCTATCGCCCCATATCATTTCTCCATATGCCTCCAAACTACTGGAACAACATGTCCATTTTGAACTGTCCTCCCACATCTCCTCTTGCTCCCTCTTTGACCACTTACAATCTGACTTCAGACCGCACCATTCCACTGAAACTGCCCTGACTAAAGTCACCAACGACCTACTAACTGCCAAATGAAAGCAACGTGAGTTTTTCCTCTTCCTTCTCCTGGACCTGGCATCTGTCTTTGACACAGTGGACCATTTCCTCTTACTACAGACTTTCTGATCTGTTGACATTACAAATTTGGCCCTTTGTTGGATTTCCTTGTACCTAACAGACAGGACATTCAGTGTCTCTCACACTCAAACACCATCTCCTCATCTCGCCCACTTTGTGTCAGTGTCCACCAAGGTTCAAGTGTAGGATCGAAAACAATGCATAGAGGGCGCATGTGTGCGCTCATTCCCTCTTAAAGGGACCGCCTGCATCAACCTAAGGTATTCCCAACCTAAAGCTGAGCGACACGTTCTATTTAATGCTTCTCCCCCAATATGGAGGTGCATGAACTACGTTGTTAGTTTGCCTTGCATGCTTGCTAGTTGTCAGGTTCCCCAGGTCCGCCTGTCTGCTTGTCTACCCTGTACCCATTTGCTCTAATCTGTCTGTGCCCATCTGCTGGTACATGTCTGCGCTCTTCTGTCCATCAGCCAGTCCAGATCGCACCTGCCAGTGCCCATCTGTCTAACACCTGTCTAGCCAACATCTACCAGTGCTTTTCTGTTCTTTAGCTAGTCCCATCTGCACCTGTGGTTTCAGACTCTGCACAGTGCCTGCCTGCATTTTTCATCCCTCCTTCGGACCGTAGCAGCTTACCAGCTGTAGGGTGTCTGGTCCCACCTTCAATAGGTCAGCCATGTGGTAGCACCTGGGGCCACCTCTCTGTACCTCCTTGGGTTGCAGTTTTTGCCTGCTGCCAATTGTCCAAGTAGGGATTTGGTAGGCCACCTTGTCACACCCCTTCCAGGCTTTTGGAGGGAAATGGAGGAGTGATTCCACCACCTTGCCCACTACAGTCTCAATCTGCTGGATTGGCTGTAGTGGAATAGATGTCGGTACCCACTATACTAATTCTAATTTATTGCAATTGATGCCACTTTTTTGGTGTCTGCCATTAATTTTTGTAAATGTGTAGACTCCTGGTTGGGTTTCCTTCATGCGTGTTGCCTGTAGCAGTAGGCCTCCAAAACCGTCAGACAGCCATTTCCTTGACTTCATGTTACTATGCTTAGATTTTTATGATAATAGTTGTCTATGAAATTTATATGATATTTGTGCCACCTGAGTGTAGCTGAGCATGAAAAGCAGGTTGAGCTGTTACATGCAGTATCAGAGCTCCCAGCACAGGAGGCCTACACTGATCCCTCACACACCTCGTCTTACTGTGATGTTCAATAGAAAGCTGTAAATGCTGTCCCAGACCCCGATGCCTCATACCTGGCTGATTGCTGCAGTGCCATGCTACAATTAGTACTGTGGGTAAATTGAGGCCGCTTTTCTGGTGTCTGCCCCTCATTTGATGTGTTTTGTCAAAATTTGGGGCCGTTATAAGGTGTTGTGCATGCTTTTGTTTTTGCCTCCCATTGAGCTATTGAAGTTTGGTCATGTTCAGCGAATATTGCAAATTTGGCGATCGTAAACGAAACATTGAAATATTCGCTCATAGTGTTGAGCACAAGTGCTCATTACTCGAGTATGCATGCGTCGCTCAAGCACTCACTAAACTTGCTGCATACCAGAGCACCCCGATACAAAATCTAGTAGCGAGCACTTGCACCCAACACTAATAACACATATTCAATATGACGACCTAATGTTATCAAATTCTGTGCAGTCCCTTTAGGTTAAAAACCATCCCTATACCCCTGGAAAAAATCCATGAGAGGTGTAGTTTCCAAAATGGGATCACTTTTGAGAGATTTCCACTGTTCAAGCACATTAGGGTCTCCCCAAACGCGACATGGCTTTCGCTATCTATTGTGCCCATTTTTGTTTTCAAAAAGTTAAGCAGAGCTCTTTCCCTACTGAGCCCTGCCATTTGCTCAAACAGTAGTTTTCCCCCACATATGGGGTATTGGCGTACTCAGGAGAAATTGAACAACAAATTTTGTAATCTATTTTCTTCTGTTATCTTTGAGAAAGTAAAAAATTTGGGGCTAAGGCTAAATTTTTGTGAAAAAAATAAATATTTTTTTCATTCAAAATTCCATTAATTCCTATCAAGCATCTGAAGGGTTAAAACACTTCTTGAATGTTTTGAGGACATTGATGGCTGCAGTTTCTAGAATGGTGTAACTTTTGTGCATTTTCTGTCATGTAGACCACTCAAAGTAACTTCAAATGTGATGTATACCTAAAAATTAACTTTGTAAATTTTGTTGAAAAATTGCTGATCAACTTTAAACCCTTCTAACTTCCAAACAAAAAATGATGTTACTAAAATTATGTTGATGGAAAGTTGACATGTGGAAATGATATTTAATAACTATTTTGTGTGGTATAACTATTTGATTTAAAGGCATGCAAATTTAAAGTTTTAAAAATTGCGAACTTGTCAAATTTTTGGTCAAATTTTCAATATTTTCGTAAATATACGCTAATCATATCGACGAAAATTTACCATTATAATGAAGTACAATATGTCACAAAAATGAAATCAGAATCACTCGGATCTTTTGAAGTGTTATTACCACATAAAATGACACTGATCAGATTTCAAAAATTTGAAACATAAATATATGTTTTTGTAATGAAATTTGAGGCATGTGCATGTGTGGCCCTTGAGACTTCCATGGCTATCACATCATGACTCAGTGCAACATATGTCCAGTGCTTAGACTTATTTTTCTTTTTGAATAAAACATTCCTGATTATTATATATTTATTATATTTTAAAAGTGTTGACTAGGGATGAACAAATGTGTTCAGTGATTTACGGATATCACTCGAGTATCTGGGTGCTCGGAGTTGCTCAGTACTTGATGATCATTGGCTGGTGCTCGTATTTTCAACTCAAATCCCTGCCCCTCATGTTTGATGCCTGTTACACGGCCAAAAAGCATGCAACGATTGCTCACCAGTCATTGCAATGCGATAGCAATCTTGTTAGGGGTATTTCTGTGAATGGCTGCCCACATTACCTCATGAGTGGTTATAAAATGACAGGTGCTACCATGCTTGGCTCACTGACACCATTGCACAGCTCACGGACAGCTGTGACTGGAGGAACAGAGCAGTTATCCAGACTAGAGTTGAGCCATAGCGTGCAGCCGGCCATGCGGTCATCGACCCCAGCGCCCAAGTCGGTTTTCCTATAATGCTTGTAGGCGCCTTTTTTCAGCCAATGAGCAAGGATGTACACTGTGAGCAAAGAGATGACATCTGCAGCGTCCACCACCATCTTAGAGAAGGGCATTGCAGTGATTGGCTTGCTTTGGGGGGAGTCATAGTGTCTATAAAAGCCCTGAGCGCCGACCTCCATTTTACTTCTGCCGATATTAACAGTAGGGAGAGGTTGCTGATGCTGTTTATCATTAGTGAGAGAGTTAAGGCTGGAAAGATAAGTTCTTCTGTGCTTGTGCTGATAGCAATTGTGCTGTACAGTTAGTGTGCAGTGACAGGGGAGGATTTTCTTGTGTGCAGCAGCGATGGTTATCAGGCTGCCTGATAACTGTATTGCTGTGTGTACACTGCTGTGCATACTGCTTTTTACACAGCACAAATACTTTTGTTCTTTTTTTTCTGAACACTTACCGACCGTTCATTTTTTCCCACACCGCATAGAGCTGTATGCTCCTCACATACTACCGTGTACCGGCTGGTATCACGGACAAATACATGCTGACTATCTGTGTGTGACTCCGGAAATATATATGGAGATTGCAATTTTCCCCTACACCATATACAGTTGTACGTTTCTGAGACAGTACAGTATATCTGCTCTTTGTATTATGGTCAAATCTATACTGAGTGAGCGTGTGTGTGTGACTCCGGAAATATATATGGAGATTGCAATTTTCCCCTACACCGTGTACAGCTGTATGCTTCTGAGACAGTACCATATATCTGCTCTTTGTATTACGGTCAAATCCATTCTGATTGATTGTCTGTGTGTGACTCCGGAAATATATACGGAGATTGCAATTTTCCCCTACACAGTAAACAGCTGTACGCTTCTGATACAGTACCGTATATCTGCTCTTTTTATTACGGTCAAATCCATACTGAGTGAGCGTCTGTGTGTGACTCGGGAAATATATATGGAGATTTAAATTTTCCCCAAAACGGTATACAGCTGTCCGCTTCTGATACGGTACCGTATATCTGCTCTTTGTATTACGGTCAAATCCATACTGGGTGAGCTTCTGTGTGTGATTCCAGAAATATATACGGAGATTGCAATTTTCCCCTACACCGTGTACAGCTGTACGCTTCTGAGTCAGTACCATATATCTGCTCTTTGTATTACGGTCAAATCCATACTGAGTGATCGTCTGTGTGTGACTCTGGAAATATATACGGAGATTTAAATTTTCCCCAAAACCGTATACAGCTGTCCGCTTCTGATACAGTACCGTATATATGCTCTTTGTATTATGGTCTAATCCATACTGAGTGAGCATCTGTGTCTGACTCCGGAAATATATACGGAGATTTAAATTTTCCCCAAAACCGTATACAGCTGTCCGCTTCTGATACAGTACCGTATATCTGCTCTTTGTATTATGGTCTAATCCATACTGAGTGAGCGTCTGTGTGTGACTTCGGAAATATGTACGGAGATTGCACTTTTCCCCTACACCGTATACAGCTGTCCGTTTCTGATACAGTACCGTATATCTGCTCTTTGTATTACGGTCAAATCTATACCGAGTGAGCGTGTGTTTGTGACTCCGGAAATATATACGGAGATTTCAATTTTCCCCTACACCGTGTACAGCTGTACGCTTCTGAGACAGTACCATATATCTGCTCTTTGTATTACGGTCAAATCCATACTGATTGATTGTCTGTGTGTGACTCCGGAAATATATACGGAGATTGCAATTTTCCCCTACACAGTAAACAGCTGTACGCTTCTGATACAGTACCGTATATCTGCTCTTTTTATTACGGTCAAATCCATACTGAGTGAGCGTCTGTGTGTGACTCGGGAAATATATATGGAGATTTAAATTTTCCCCAAAACGGTATACAGCTGTCCGCTTCTGATATGGTACCGTATATCTGCTCTTTGTATTATGGTCAAATCCATACTCGATGAGCTTCTGTGTGTGACTTCGGAAATATATACGGAGATTGCAATTTTCCCCTACACCGTGTACAGCTGTCCGCTTCTGATACAGTACCATATATCTGCTCTTTGTATTATGGTCAATCCATACTGAGTGATCGTCTGTGTGTGACTCCGGAAATATATACGGAGATTGCAATTTTCCCCTACACCGTATACAGCTGTACGCTTTTGATACATTACCGTATACCTGCTCTTTGTATTACGGTCAAATCCATACTGAATGAGCGTCTGTGTGTGACTCGGGAAATATATACGGAGATTTAAATTTTCCCCAAAACCGTATACAGCTGTCCGCTTCTGATACAGTACCGTATAACTTGGCATTGTGACATTTGTACTGTAGATCAGCCTGGAAGTGGGAAATGCACTGCTGCAAAAATTTTTGTTGTGATTTTTTTTTTTTTTTTTTAAAAAACGTTAAAAGTTAATTCAGAGTGTCATTTATTATTCAACCCCTCAAACCACAAGAATTCTGTTTGGTCCCCCTAAAGTATTAAGGAGTAGTTCAGGCATCAGGAATAATGAGCTTCACATGTGTGGATTAATGATCTCTTTTGCGAGCCTTTTCTGACTATTTAAGACCCTCCCCAAACTTGTGAACAGCACTCATACATGGTCAACATGGGAAAGACAAAGGAGCATTCCAAGGCCATCAGAGACAAGATCGTGGAGGGTCAAAAGGCTGGCAAGGGGTACAAAACCCTTTCCAAGGAGTTGGCCCTACCTGTCTCCACTGTTGGGAGCATCATCCGTAAGTGGAAGGCTTATGGAACTACTGTTAGCCTTCCACGGCCTGGACAGCCTTTGAAAGTTTCCTCCCGTGCCGAGGCCAGGCTTGTCCGAAGAGTCAAGGCTAACCCAAGGACAACAAGGAAGGAGCTCCAGGAAGATCTCATGGCAGTGGGGACATTGGTTTCAGTCAATACCATAAGTAACGTACTCCACCGCAATGGTCTCCGTTCCAGACGAGCCCGTAAGGTACCTTTACTTTCAAAGCGTCATGTCAAGGCTCGTCTACAGTTTGCTCATGATCACTTGGAGGACTCTGAGACAGACTGGTTCAAGGTTCTATGGTCTGATGAGACCAAGATCGAGATCTTTGGTGCCAACCACACACGTGACGTTTGGAGACTGGATGGCACTGCATACGACCCCAAGAATACCATCCCTACAGTCAAGCATGGTGGTGGCAGCATCATGCTGTGGGGCTGTTTCTCAGCCAAGGGGCCTGGCCATCTGGTCCGCATCCATGGGAGGATGGATAGCACGGCCTACCTGGAGATTTTGGCCAAGAACCTCAGCTCCTCCATCAAGGATCTTAAGATGGGTCATAATTTCATCTTCCAACAAGACAACGACCCAAAGCACACAGCCAAGAAAACCAAGGCCTGGTTCAAGAGGGAAAAAGTCAAGGTGTTGGAGTGGCCTAGTCAGTCTCCTGACCTTAACCCAATTGAAAACTTGTGGAAGGAGCTCAAGATTAAAGTCCACATGAGACACCCAAAGAACCTAGATAACTTGGAGAAGATATGCATGGAGGAGTGGGCCAAGATAACTCCACAGACCTGTGCCGGCCTGATCAGGTCTTATAAAAGACGATTATTAGCTGTAATTGCAAACAAGGGTTATTCCACGAAATATTAAACATAGGGGTTGTATAATAATTGAACCACACTTTTATGTTTAAAATTTATTAAAATTCAACTGAGCAACATAACTTTTTGTTTTGTAAGATTTATGCTTCTGTTAATAAATCCTACTCTCGTTTGCAGTTTGAAGGCTCTAACTTATTTGCATCTTATCAAACCAGCTAAATCTGCAGGGGGTTGAATACTACTTGTAGGCACTGTATCTGGTGGTATTTTTGGTACATTTTCGTAAACATGAGGAAGTATGGTGGAAGAGGCCGCGGACGTGGGCAGGGGGCCAGCTGGGAATGATGGTGGTGGTGGTGGTGCATCTGCTGGTACTGCCAAAAGCCCAATAGCACCTAAGGCAGGAGGTGTTGAGCCTGCTTCATTGTCTGGCTCCAGAAGGCCTGGAAGGCTCCCTTTTCGAGGAGTAGGTAAACCGCTTTTAAAGCTGGAGCATCAGGAATAGGTTTTGGCTTACATTGCCTAAACAGCCTCCAGCTCTATCGCCTCCTCTTCTGAAGTTTCAAAAAATGCAAGCACTAAGTCGTCAGTGCAAGCTCCTGGTCAGGAACATCACCTTTCCTTGTGCCGTTCACCCCCATCAAAAGTGAAGGATGCTGCAGGCCACACTTCAGATTACTTCCTGGAGCTCTTTTCACATACCATGCCTTGGTTATCAAGTCAAATCCTGAATTCCCCAGTCCAAGATGAATATGACATGAAGTGCACTGATGCACAGCCACTGCTATCTGATTCTGCTGGTACATTCACCCAGAGCACTGCATTGCCCTCACAGTCTCCTGAGCCAGAATGTAACCCTGATGCAACTCATGTGCCCCTTCCCGCATACTCTACCACTTTACACGATGACACAGAGGAAGGTGCAGATGAAATTGAAGAGGAGGTGATGGATGACCCAGTTGTTGACCTGGATTGGCATCCATTGGGGAAGAGGGTGCCGTTGGCAAAAGCTCAGAAGAGGAGGAGGATCCGCGGCAGGCATCGACATCGCAGCTGGGGTTATCTGGCAGGCCCGTAGCAGTCCAAAAACGTGTTAAAAAAACTAAAAGAGTTGCAGGACAGCTTGGCCAGACGGTCAAATTAGCACTGCGTGCAAGCCCTGAAAATTTATCCCGTAGTAGGAAGAGTGCAGTGTGGCACTTTTTTGACCAAAATCCTATTGATGAGGCAAAGGTTAACTGTAAAAAGTGCAGAAGAACCTTTAGCCGAGGGAAAAATCTCTGAAAATTCAATACCAGTTGCATGCTTAGACATTTAAACACCATGCACTTGCAAGCGTGGATGGACTGCAAAACCTCACTGGCTTTGAAAGCCAAAGTGATCTTATTAGACATGATGCCCTTCCGTTTGGTTTAAAGTGCAGCGATCCGAGAACTCATGGCCTACGCTGTCCCACGCTATGACCTACCCAGTCGGTACTTCTTTTTTTTAGAAAAACCATCCCTGCCCTCCACCTGCATGTGAAAGACCGCATTGTCCATGCACTCAAACAATCAGTGAGTGGAAAGGTGCACCTCACAACAGATGCATGGGCCAGTAGGCATGGCCATGGCCATTACTTGTCCATCACTGTTCACTGGGTTAATGTGGTGGATGCAGGGTTCACAGGGGACAGCGGCAGTGGGACATTGCTGCCCAGCCCACTGTATAGGCAACAGTTGGGTGTAGGCGTTCAATCCTCCTCCAGAAGCGAAAGCTCATCGACAGAGCGCAGTCGCATGAGCACTCCATCCGCAGCTGCCAGTGTTGCACACAAGGTGTCCCTCTATCAAACAGATAGTGGTAAGTGTCAGCAGGCTGTTTTAAAGATGATGTCATTGGGCGACAACAGACACACCGCGGAGGTACTGGCCGACAACTTGCAGCGAGAAATTGAGTCATGGCTGGGCAGTATACATCTTGAGCCAGGCAAGGTAGTCAGTGATAACGGCCGTAATTTTGTGGCATCCATAGCCCTGGCAAAACTCAGACACATACCTTGCCTGGCTCACAACTTGAACCTGGTGGTGCAGTGCTTCATAAATAATTATCCGGAGTTACCAGCCCTGCTCCATAAGGTGCGAAGACTGTGCTCACACATCCGTCACTCGCCCGTAGACTCCAGTCGTATGCAGAGGCTGTAGCGATCGCTCCAACTCCCCAAGCACCGCCTAACCATAGACGTTGCAACAAGGTGGAACTCCACCATGCACATGGTTGAGAGGCTTTGCGAACAGAGGCAGGCTGTAATGCATTTGTGGGAGGATTCACTGGCAGGCAGTTTGAGGGCGGACATGGAGTTTTTGGATGTGCAGTGGTCAAAGCTGAAAGACCTCTGTAAAGTCTTTCAGTGCTTTGAGGAATGCACACGGCTGGTAAGCACAGACGACGCCATCATAAGCATGAGCATCCCACTTATGCGTCTGCTTATGCAAACTTTGACGCAGATTAAGGATCAGGCATCTGCAGTGGAGGAGGAGGAGGAGGGAAGCCTTCATGACAGTCAGGCATTGTCTGCTCAGAGAACTGTCCTGGACGAGGTGGAGGAAGAAGAGGAGAAGGAGGATGAGGATGAGGGGGATGATTATTTTGGGGATGATGATGCTTCTCAGGGGGCAAGAGAAAATGTTGGCTTTCCAAGGTCAGGTACAGGGTTTATGCGTGAATGGAGGGATGTGGATTTGACAGAAAGTGCTCCTCCACCCACCACGGGCAGTGCATTATTGACACATGGAACATTGGCCCACATGTGTCATTATGCCTTGCGGATCCTAAAAAGGAACCCCCGCATTGCCAAAATTTTGAAGGATTGACGACTACTGGTTGGCCAGCATCCTCGATCCACGCTATAAAGGCAAATTACAGAACATCATACCACAGGAGAACCTAGAGCTAATATTGGCGAACAGACAAGCAACTCTGGTAAACTGTTTGTTAGAGGCATTCCAAGCACACAGCAGTGGTGCAGGTTCTGCCACGAGCTGTACTGGGCCAAATTGAAGAGGTGTTTGTGGTACACACAGCCAAAGTGGCATTGGAGACAGGGGTTTCATGACCATTTTGTGGACTGATTTCTCGAATACCGCTCACACGACTGTTAATACTGAATCGATTGCAACAGACAGGAGACAACAGTTGTCAACTATGGTTCAAAATTACCTCTCCTCCCCTATCGATGTTCTCCCTCACAGTTCATTCCCCTTTGACTACTGGGCCTGTAAACTGGACACCTGGCCTGAATTTGCACAATATGCCTTATAGGAACTCGCTTGCCCTGCTGGTTGTGTGATATCAGAAAGAGTCTTCAGTGCTGCTGGATCAATCCTGACAGAAAGAAGGACCCGGCTATTGATGATCTCATCTTCATTAAAATGAACCATCCCTGGGTTTCAAAGGATTCTGTACCACCTTCCCCTGATGACACATAGGTTGCCTGCAAAATGGCTCGCTTTGTCCTCCTCTTCTTCCAACTTCTCAAATTCCTCCATTTGCAGCTGCTGAATGTCCAGCCTAAACCTCAACATATGCCAGTTTTTCCACTTCCCCAACTGGGCTGTACCCCCCCCCAGGGCCGGGGTCAGCACTTGGCGCACCCGGGCAAGTGCCGGTGCCCTGAGCAGGTGGGGGGGCCCATTCGCCGTCAGAGACACCGGCGTACTATGAAGGGCCTTGTGCCAGTTCCCGGTGCCCACAAGTGTGTCCCTTGCTGGCTCAGGGTCCCAGCACTTGCAATACTTACCTCTCCCTGCTCCACCGCTGTGACGTCTTCTGCTTTCTCTGACAGTGACATTCAGGTCAGAGAGCGCGATGATGTCACATCTGTGCGCCCTCTGCCTGAACAGTCACAGTGCAGAGAGCTGGAAGATGGTGACGCTGAGGAGTCCAGAGTAGAGCAGTGCCCAGCGAGGAGAGGTATTTCATTATTTTAATGGTTGGAGCAATATATGTTGAGCATTATATACTGGAGAATTATATATGGGGCCCATCATACACTTGAGCATCATCCATGGGGCACATCATATACTGGAGCATCATATGGGAACCATTATATATGGCGCATCATATGGGGTTCATTATTTACGGGGCATCATATAGGGCCTTTTATATATGGAGCATCATATGGAGCACATATGGGGCTTATTCTGTATGGAGCATTATATGGAGCCCATTCTGTATTAATCAATATATGGGGCTCATTATTCTGTATAGAGCAATATATGGGGCTCATTATTCTGTATGGCACACTATGTGGTGCCCATAATACTGTATGGAGGAATATACTGTCTGTTTTTTGAGCTATTGTAGAATTTAAAATAGATATCACTCATGTAATGTAAGAAGTGAAGTATTTGGCTTTGTGCTATACCTATATTTCTCTGCCGTATCGGAACATCATGAATTGTGGTATGTGTTAAAGGGGCCCACTGAGACTCTTTGGCCGGCGCCCATGAAAACCTGGAGCCAGCACTGCCCTCCCCACAACTTTAGCCAAATAACCCCCAGTTTTCAATGCGCTACTATTATTATAAAGTTAATTAAGGTTGACAAGCTTAAGTACCGTATATACTCGAGTATAAGCTGAGATTTTCAGCCCATTTTTTAGGGCTGAAAGTGCCCCTCTCAGCTTATACTCGAGTCATATACCAAGGGGTCGGCGGGGGAGCGCAGCTGTCCTATATACTCACCCCCTCCTGGCGCGGTCTCTGCAGCCCCTGCTCTTCTCCCACGGTCTCCGGCGCCTGTGTTCAGCCATTAGTACAGTATATTCATGACTAGTGTTGAGCATTCCGATACTGCAAATATCGGGTATCGGCCGATATTGGCTGTATCGGAATTCCGATTCCGAGTTCCGATATTTTCGTCTTATCGGATACCGGAATCGGGATTGTCACTGTCACTGTCAGTGTCCGTCGGTTGGGTCTGTCAGGAGTCAGCGGCACTTACCTGGCAGAAGATCTCCGGCGGTCACATCCCGGACTGCTTCATGGCCGCCATCTTCTTTCCCGGCGGTCACATGCAGTTTCTCGCGATAACTGCAGTGACTGCTGGGTAATCCCGGCCGTAAAGCAGTCAGTCCGATGACGTCACCGCCGGGGAAGCAGGTAATCAGCTGTGCTGCGTCGCGATGACAGGCTCTGCCTGTCATTGCGATGTAGCACAGCTGGATCGTCGTGGGACTGTCGTTCTGGACTGCGTCGGACAGGTGGTATACTGTTGGTTTGTTTTTTTTCTTTTTTTACAGGAGATCGATGGCGTCGCAGGAATGAGTGTATAATAAAATTAATGAAAACTGTGTTGTCTCTTTTATTTCATTAAAATACTTTTTTCTTGCTTTGTCTTTTTTTTATACATTTAATAACTTTGGGATTAATAATGGATCGGTGTCTTATTGACACCTCTCCATTATTAACCGGGCTTATTGTCACCGTGCAATCAACGGTGACAATAACCCCTTATTACCCCGCTTGCCACCGCTACAGGGCAAGTGGGAAGAGCCGGGTAAAGTGCCACAATTGGCACATCTTTTGATGCGCCAAATGTGGGGCTGCTGTAGCCTGGTATTATCAGGCTGTTGAGGGCCAAAATCCATGGGCCTTGACAGTCTTTTAATACCAGGCCGCAGCAGTCTGCATTTTACTTGGCTGGTTAACAAAAATAGGGGGACCCCTACGCCGTTTTTTTTTTCGAGGGGATCCCCTATTTTTGTTAACCAGCCAAGCTAAGCAGACTGCTGTGGCCTGGTATTATCAGGCTTGCAAGGTCCATGGATATTGGATCCTTACCAGCCTGAAAAACCAGGCCTCAGCGGTCTGCTTCATCTGGCTGGTTAACAAAAATAGGGGGACCCCACGCCAATTTTTTTCGAGGGGATCCCCTATTTTTGTTAATCAGCCAAGATATGCAGACTGCTGTGGCCTGGTATTATCAGGCTGGCAAGGTCCATGGATCTTGGCTCCTTAACAGCCTGAAAATCCAGGCCTCAGCGGTCTGCTTCATCTGGCTGGTTAACAAAAATAGGGGGGACCCCACGCCAATTTTTTTCGAGGGGATCCCCTATTTTTGTTAATCAGCCAAGATATGCAGACTGCTGTGGCCTGGTATTATCAGGCTGGCAAGGTCCATGGATCTTGGCTCCTTAACAGCCTGAAAATCCAGGCCTCAGCGGTCTGCTTCATCTGGCTGGTTAACAAAAATAGGGGGGACCCCACGCCAATTTTTTTCGAGGGGATCCCCTATTTTTGTTAATCAGCCAAGATATGCAGACTGCTGTGGCCTGGTATTATCAGGCTGGAAAGGTCCATGGATCTTGGCTCCTTAACAGCCTGAAAATCCAGGCCTCAGCGGTCTGCTTCATCTGGCTGGTTAACAAAAATAGGGGGGACCCCACGCCAATTTTTTTCGAGGGGATCCCCTATTTTTGTTAATCAGCCAAGATATGCAGACTGCTGTGGCCTAGTATTATCAGGCTGGCAAGGTCCATGGATCTTGGCTCCTTAACAGCCTGAAAATCCAGGCCTCAGTGGTCTGCTTCATCTGGCTGGTTAACAAAAATAGGGGGACCCCACGCCATTTTTTTTTCGAAGGGAACCCCTATTTTTGTTAATCAGTTCCCTCTGACGTCACTGATTGTGTCCCTGGCTGACCTGAAGTGAAAGTGGAAAGCAATCAATTAAGCTTTCCACTTAAGGGCCCGTCTCACATAGCGATATCGCTACCGAGATCGCTGCTGAGTCACTAGTTTTGTGACGCAGCAGCGAGCTCACCAGCGATATCGCTGTGTGTGACATTCAGCGACGATCAGCCCCCCTGCCGGGTATCGCTGATCGTCGCTGAAATGTCAGGACCTTTTTTTGATCGCTGGTTTCCCGCTGACAGGCACACATCGCTGCGTGTGACAGGCGGGAGACCAGCGATCCGCTGGTAACCAAGGTACACAGCGGGTTTCCAGGCGCGGGGCTGTGCCTAGAAACCCGCTGTGTACCTTGGATACCAGCGCCCTGATGCAGGGAGCTGGTATCCAAGGTACACAGCGGGTTTCCAAGCGCTGCGCGGTGCCTGGAAACCCGCTGTGTACCTTGGTTACCAGCGGATCGCTGGTCTCCCGCCTGTCACACGCAGCGATGCGTGCCTGTCAGAGGGAAACCAGCGATCAAAAAAAGGTCCTGACATTTCTGCGACGATCAGCGATACCCGGCAGGGGGGCTGATCGTCGCTGAATGTCACACACAGCGATATCGCTGGTGAGCTCGCTGCTGCGTCACAAAACTAGTGACTCAGCAGCGATCTCGGTAGCGATATCGCTATGTGAGACGGGCCCTTAAGCGATGTTACCCGCAGTGTCGCTGTCCCAGATCGCTGCCTGAGCTGCCTGTTTGGCAGCTCAGCAGTGATCATGTAGCGATACACCAGCGATCCTGACAAGTGCATATCGTTGTCGGGATCGCTGGTGTATCGTTATGTGACACCCAGCCTTTACTCTCCTGTCAGGCAGGAGAGGAACTCATTCATTTGGGGTTTACTGTGAGGCTGCAGCATTAGCTGCGGTCCCTGCAGTAAACATTAACCCTTTCTGAAGGATTTCACCGTGGGACCTGACTGTGCATGGGATAGGTAAGAATAATTTTGCTTTTTTATTTTATTTTTATTACAGGAAATGGTTTTAGCAGGTAAATAAAATATGGTCAAAAACTGTGATTATTTCATTAAACTTCTTTTTTATTAAAGTGTGTGTGTTTGATTTTTCTTTCATACAATAGGATTAATAATTGATAGTTGTCTAATTGACAGCTCTCAATTATTAACCTGGCTTAAAGTGACCTTTCAATTGCAAGGTCATTTTAACCCCTTATTAACCCATTCGCCACCGCTACAGGGCAATGGGAATAGACGGGCAAAGTGCCAGAAAGGGCAAATCTAATTAGAGATTTGCCCTTTCTGGGGTGTCTGGGGGCAGATGTTAAGTAGCCGGGGGGGGCCAAAAATAATGGTCCCTCTCTGGGCTATTATTATCTGCCCCCACTCACTGGCTTTGTCTGTCTGGTTGCGAAAATAGGGCGGGAGCCCACGCATTTTTTTTCAGCAATTTTACACCTCATATATATATATATATATACATGTCATTGAATTTGTGACACATATATATATATATTTATATTTGTAGTTCATACACTTCTACATAGTATAATAGCCGCTAATTCAATTGCCGGCTTTTGTGAAAATGCAGAACCCGACATGAAATGACACTTGGTGTACATAGGGTTAACCATGTATTTTCATGTCCTTTGCTATCTAATTTGCACAAACAATTAAATCAGACTATGTGTGCAAAATTTCACACCTGTAGGGTTAATTAAAGGTGTAAATTCGTAGCAAAAAAGTCCGTTTTTTTTACAACGAATTTACACCTTTAATTAACCCCTACAGGTGTGAAATTTTGCACACATAGTCTGATTTAATTGTTTGTGCAAATCAGATAGCAAACGACATGAAAAGACATGGTTAACCCTATGTACACCAAGTGTCATTTCATGTCGGGTGCTTCTGTCTTTTCACTGAAGCCGGCTTTACCCGGCAATTGAATCAAAGGATATTTTACTATGTAGAAGTGTATAAACTATACATATATGTATATATATATGTCACAATGACATGTATATATATATATATATGTATTCTATGTGTGTATATTTAGTGTTTACAAGGAAAGAATGGGGTTTTTTTAGTTGCGATATTTTGTTCCCATAGACTTACATGGGACTTCCGGTATCGGTATCGGGTATCGCCGATTTTTTAGTGATATCGGCGATATCATTCCGATTCCGATACTTTAGGATATCGGAAAGTATCGCTCAACTCTATTCATGACTTTAATGAGCGGTACCACGTGACCGCTGAAGGAATGAAGAGCTGCTGCACCGGTGACAATGGGAGACGCAGGGGCTGCAGAGATGAGCCAGGAGGGGGTGAGTATGACGGGGAGAACGGAGTGAGCCCTGCTATATTCACCTGTCCCCGTTCCACCGCTGCGCACCGCTCTATCCTCGCGTCCCCTGGCTGTGACTTTCAGGTCAGAGGGCGCAATGACGTGGTTAGTGCGCGCCGCTCCCTCTCCCTGAACATTGACAACCAGAGTACCGACCCGGAAGACACAGAGGCGCGCGGCGGTGGAACGGGGACAGGTGAATATTGCAGGTGCCTGGAGCTTGAGCCAGCGGTGACACCGGCACCTGTCACCCATAGCGCTCAGGACACTGGCATCTGGCCCTCAGCGACGAGAGGTGAGTATGTCATTTTTTTTATTTTATTCGCAGCAGCATATGGGGGCATATTCTATGGGGCATCTTATGGGGCCATAACAATAATGGAGCAGCATATGGGGCCTATTCTATGGGGCATCTCATGGGGCCATAACCTTTATGGAGCAGCATATGGGGCATATTATTCTATGGAGAATCTTATGGGGCCATTATTAACCTTTGTGCAGCATTATAAGGGGTGTATTTTGTATGGAGGATCTTATGGGGCCATCATGAACTGTATGGAGCATTATATGGGGCTCCTGATTAAATATGGATATTCAAAAACATTTAACCTACTGATGTCTCAATTAATTTTGCTTTTATTGGCATCTATTTTTATTTTTGAAATTTACCAGTAGCTGCTGCAGTTCCCACCCTAGGCTTATACTCAAGTCAATAAGTTTTCCCAATTTTTTGTGACAAAATTAGGGGGTCAGCTTATACTCGGGTCGGCTTATACTCGAGTATATACGGTAATAAGAATTGATGTCGTTGGCATTGAAATGGGCACTGTAGGTGTGTTTACTGTCCTCCACTCCCTGCCAACTTTTATTCCCCATTGACTTGCATTGGGGTCAGATTTTCGACTCCGACCCGACCATTTCCGTTAGTCGGCCGACTTCGTTCAACTCGACTTTTGAGAAAGTCTGGTTTCACGAAACCCGACTCGACCCTAAAAAAGGCAAAGTCGCTCATCTCTAATCCAGACATGTGTATAGACAATTTACTGTATATAAATTTGCAAAAAAAGGCTACACATCTTTTTCTAGATTGAATTAGTCACCTATACAGTGTAATGTGGTTAGTTTTACTTTACAGTGGTATATAAACCTCCAAAACAAAGCCCAGAATTTTTTTCTGGATTCAATTAGTCATCTGTGCGGTGTTGCATTACGGTGGTATATAAACCTCCAAAAAAAGTTTACACTTTTTATGGATTCAATTAGTCATTCATATAGTTTAACTTGGTTATTGCTGCAATATACTTGTATAAAAAAATGCCCAAAAATTTTTATTTTTTTTTAATTGAACTAGTCATCTGTAGAGTTTAATGTGGTTACTGTTACATCATGGTGGTATATAAAACTAAAAATAAGCTATTTTTTTCTGGATTCAATTAATCATCCACAGAATTTAATGTGGTTATTGTTGAAGTATGGTGGTATAAAAATAAGCATTTTTTCTGGTTTAAATTAGTCATCCATATAGTTTTATGTGGTTACTGATATATTATGGTAGTATATAAAACAACAACAAAAAAATGCTTTCTTTATTCAAATAGTCATAAATAGAGTTTAACATGTAGGAGTAAAATTACACATGCATGTGACATGTGACACCACTTCTGAAGTCACAACAGTGCGAACAGGAGGTCATTTGGATAGCAGATGATGTTTCCAACATGCTTGGCAGCACCACCCAGTCTTTCACATGGTCCTGTCAACAGTTTGGATCACTTAATCCTCCTTCCTCCCAACTTGTTGAGTCCCAGGAGACCAGTGATCCCACACTGTATTTTTGACAAGGAAGGAAATTTTTTTAAAGATGGTCAAGTAATACCTGGCTTACAAAACCAGAATGCTCCCTAATTCCTCTATGACATTCATCTGTTGGGTGTCAAGGCTGGACACCTGGCATCATCTGTCCCTTTATGCCTTCAAGCTGTTATGCGCGCTGCTGCTAGCATTTTGTATGAGCGTGGTTTTAATCCTGCCGGGGCAGTCATAATAGACAAGAACATTCGGCTGTCAACAGGAAACCCTGACATGCTCGCTCTGATAAAGATCAAAAAATCCTGGATTAGGCCTGAATTTTCCACACCACCAGATGACAGCAACACATAAAGTGATTTTAATCTTCAATATTTGAATAAGGACTGCCAATTTTTGCCCTGAAGGGTCTATGGATGACTGGATGACCCTTCTCATAATTTGTTCCAGGTTTTGCACTGTATGCAAAGCCTTTATGCGTGTTGAAGTGTCACAACTACACTTTCTTAATTCTTTTATGAGGCCCACAAGTTGTTGCCTTCATGTATCTATGGATGACTGTTTTACCAAGCTTATCATTTTCCTGGCTTTGCATTTTGTGCAAATGCTACATCATTGTAATAGTATCAACTTCACTTTCAAATTATTTGAATGAGGCCCACCAATTGTTGCGTTCAAGGGTCAATGGATGACTGGATGATCCTCCCTATCTTTTTTTCTTGGCTTTGCACTGTGTGCAAAACCTTGAGTTTAGGACTGCCACAACTACGCTTTCTTAATTTTTTAATGAGGCACACCAGCAGTTGCCTTGACGAGTGTATGGATGACCCTGCTTGTAATTTTTCGCACTTTTGCAGACCTTTTATGAATTTGCGAGTACCAAAACAACACTTTGGACACAATATTTGAATGTGGTACTACACTTGTTGCTTTGAAGGGTGTATGGATGAATCTGCTTCTTATTTTTGGTAGTCTTTGCAATTGGTGCATGGACTTTATAAGTCTAGGAGCACCACTGCATGATAATTTGAAAAGAATGTGTATTAGGTCCTCCTTTATGTTTAATAGAGGGTGTATCACAGTCCCTCTTCCATCTAATTTTTAGCAGTTCTTGCTTCCTTCAAAAATTATGCTGAAATTTCTAATTTAATCTTTTAATAAATATTTCAATATGAGTTTACTTAAAGTATTATTTATTTTTAAATCCTTTTTAAATGTTGCCTTATATACGACTCGTACAAGTTATTATGCAGAAAAGAATATTTCTTAACATCATTTCTTAGTAGTGATATGGGAGTCACAAATGCTTCCAGGGATATTTTCCATGCTAATCTCCTTTCATTCAATACTTTTTCCATCCATTTCCACATTTTCACTGCCCCTCAGACCTCTTTTAAGGGTCTGCTGGAAAAATGCTCTGATTTCCAATTGACTCCCATTTTGCTCGTTACTAGAAAAGAGAATCTGAGCATTAGGAATTGCTCGGTTTGAGTAACGAGCATCCAAGCATTTTAGTGCTTGCTCATCTATAGTGTTAACTTTTAAGATACGACCGGTAATTTTGACCAATTAAGTATTCTATCAGTCTAATATTGGAGAGTTTCAAATAAAGATTCTGCTTTACAGTATTTGTTGCATAGATGGACAGATTTGGCAAGAACAAAATGTCATTCAAATATTAAGTACTTCACAAAGCAATTGAGATCTTACTGAACCTACAACTAAAAACATTTTTTTCCAAAGACTTCTGTTGAATAAAGCTTTCACAATCTTTTGTTCTTAAGAAATACAGTAATTCATAACATGACTTTGAACTGTTTCAAAGTATTCAGGCAACAACAAAAAGCATAGATTCTCATTGTGAATAGGGGAGAAAAATGTAATATAAGAGCGTCAAGAATTAAACAAAAATGTGTTGGTTAGTAAAAAGGTCTAGTGAATGTGTCTTATTTCATTTCACAGGGATAAAGGAAACAAAAAATCTTTATACAATCTATAGACTATATTTTGTAGAAAAGTGTAACACAATAGAAAAGAAACCCCCTAGATAACGGGAATTGAAAATTGTAGGTCCCCCTGAATAAGGGGAATGAGATGAAAATCACAATGGCCCACTAGGGCCTGTAACGGTGGTAAGGTTATAATATTGCAGATCCAATGAGACATAGGAGGAACTTTAGAGATAGCAGCTAAAGTGCATCTGTTCATTTAAGCCACTCGGGAATACAACGTCTAACCTGTGGATCCTTCTCAATTCCTCTAGCAAAATCTTTTGTTCCAGTCGCCCTGTGTAACTGATGGGGAAATAACCTCAATGGCACTAAATGAAAAGGAATCCAAACCCCCCTGGTGTACATCCCTGACATGTGTTGATATTTGTGTGTCCCTAGCATGTCAGATGTCCCCCAGGTGGTCTCCTAAATTCCCTTTTCGCTTTTCCCACATAGATGAGAGGACAGGAGCATTTAAATAGATAGATAACCCCGACTATCTGTAGAGATGTTGCGGAATTGTTTGCTAACTTCAGTAAATTTACAAAAAGAGCAACCACCACATCCGAAGGTGCCAACCTCCAGCCTATGAAACCATGTGCCTTTCTTGGACGGTGGTGTATAATTGCTGTGAACCAGCTGGTCCCCAAAGGATCTCCCACTTCTATATGATACGGCAGGCCAATCAGGTAGGAACTCACATATCTCACAATCAGCCCTTAACCCCTTTACCCTCAAGGGTGGTTTGTATGTTAATGACCAGGCAAATATTTACAATTCTGACCACTGTCCATTTATGAGGTAATAACTCTGAAACGCTTCCATGGATCCTAGTGATTCTGACATTGTTTTCTCGAGACATATTGTACTTCATGAGAGTTGTAAAATTTATTTGATAGCACTTGCGTTTATTTGTGAAAAAACAGAAATTTGGTGAAAATTTTTAAAAATTCGCAATTTTCCAAATTTCAATTTTCATGCCCTTAAATCAGAGAGATATGCCACACAAAATACTTAATAAGTAACATTTCCCACATGTCTACTTTACATCAGCACAATTTTGGAACCAGATTTTTTTTTGTTAGGAAGTTATAAGGGTTAAAATTTAAGCAGCAATTTCTCATTTTTACAACCCCATTTTTTTTAGGGACCACATCACATTTGAAGTCACTTTTAGGGGTCTATATGATAGAAAATACCCAAAAGTGACACAATTCTAAGAACTGCACACCTCAATGTGCTCAAAACCACATTCGAAAAGTTTATTAACTCTTCAGGTGCTGCACAGGAATTTCTGGAATATTTAAAAAAATAAACCTTTAACTTTTTTTCACAAAAAATTCTTTCAGATCCAATTTGTTTTATTTTACCATGTGTAACCGGAGAAATTGGACCGCAAAAGTTGTTGTTCAATTTGTCCTGAGTACGCTGATACCCCATATATGCAGTAAAACCACAGTTTGGGTGCATGGCAGAGCCCGAAAGGGAAGGAGCACTGTTTGACTTTTCAATGCAAAATTGGCTGGAATTGAGATCTGACGTCATGTTGTGTTTGGAAAGTCCCTGATATGCCTAAATAGTGAAAACTCCACACAACTGACACAATTTTGGAAATTAGACACCTTAAGGAACTTATCTAGATGTGTGGTGAGCACTTTGAACCCCAAAGTGCTTCACAGAAGTTTATAGCGTTGAGCCGTAAAAATAAGAAATCATATTTTTCCACAAAAATGATTTTTTCGCCCCCAATTTTTTTATTTTACCAAGGGTAACAGGAGAAATTGGACCCCAAAAGTTGTTGTGCAAATTGTCATGAGTATCCTGATAGCCCATATGTGAGGGTAAATTACTGTTTGGGCGCATGGCAGAGCTTGGAAAGGAAGGAGCACTGTTTGACTTTTTCACTTCAGAATTGGTTGGAAATGAGATCAGACGCCATGTCGCGTCTGGTTGAGAAAATAGGGCAAATTTACACCTTTCATTAACCCCTACATGTGTGAAATTTTGCACACATACACTCATGTAATTGTTAGTGAAAACCAGATATCAAACTACATGAAATGACATGGTTAACTGTATGTAAACCATATGTCATTTCATGTCTGGTCTGTAATTTCACAAAAGCCGGCAATTGAATTAGCGGCTATTATACTATGTAGAAGTGTATGACCTATATATATATATATATGTCACAATGACATGTATATATGTATATGTATATATATATATATATATATATGTATTTTATGTGTGTATATGTATTCTTTCCATTCTTTATTAAAGCTGTCAGTGTGATTTTACAGTATAGCCGGGGATGAATTAGCTCCTTTTATACTATGTAGAAGTGTATGACCTATATATATAAATATATATATATATATATATATATATATATTGTAGGGATGTGGTCTCGCTGGTGTGCGACCGGAGGTAAGCAGGAGGGTGACTCTTCCAGGTTCTTTAAGCAAGTTTATTACAACTTCATAAACTTGCCTTAAAACAGACTCACTTATATACACCAGCCGTTCAGCTAACACAGAGCACATTACCTGTCATGTGCTCTTGTGACCTCATCACAGGTCCTTTAACCACATACAAAGGTATAGTGAAGTCTTACTATCACTACATACCTCCCCCCTCTGCCTAAAGCCGTGGGCTTGGCACATTTCATTCACCGACTAGAAACTCCTTTCAGTCGTCTCCACAATCAGTCGGTCTGTCACAGTTTGCCTTAGGTCACTGAGTCCTGATCTAATTGAGGTGTCACTGCCTCTAGCTCTTATTTCAGGCCATCTATGTTCTGTCTTAGTTTCACTTCGATGACCTTCATTCTGTAGCGAAACTCTGCGCCTCTCTATACTGTGGGTTGAAGGTGACTGCCTTTTTTTTCTCAACTCTTGCAGCTGCCTGTTGATCTGCTTCTTCTCAAGTTTTAGCTGCTCTATTCTTCCCTGGTTCATCTCCAAGAGCATCCGGATCTTCCCAAGGCTTTCCACTAACGCCCTCAAACTTGGAGGTTTTCTTGTTGGCTCCCGACATCTCTGCTTCTCGTGGAGGTATTGTAGTGGCATAGCTTTTATGTCCGCCTCCTGCTTCACTGTGACTTTCCGGGTGTGGCCATCTGGGTGGCGGTTCCCTTGCTGGCTTTCTTTCGCCGTCGAGGCCCCTTCTTTGGTCAACCTCTTCAGTTCACTCTCTTCCCGTACGCACGGACCGGGAGAGCGCAACCGTTCGATTTCCTGGTCTGTCGTGGATTTCCTGAGCTGTGCGTTAGCTTCCTTCTCTATCTGGAGTTTTTGGAGAATTTTCTCTTGCCCAGCATCGGTGCTCTTCTTCTCTCCGTAGAAGTTCCTGCTGATGCTTCTCCTGGGCCTCTCTGAGCATCTCCGTATCTTTCACAAGGACTTGGTTCGCCGTCAGGCACGCTGATAGTTGACCTTGGACTTTAGAGAGTTCTTTCTCCAGGTCCTTCATTCGTTGCTCCATCTCTTGTCCCCGTATCTTTTCTCGCATGACTGTCTCTTTAAGCAGCTCTATCTCATGGGCCTGCTCTCTTTTATCCAGTACATGTGACACCATCCTTCTCCCCTTTTTTCTCTTCTTAGAGAGCATAGGCTGTCTGGCCTTCCTGCAGCCCCTGCGGTGAGGAGAAGGTCTGCCACTTGTACCTGACTCCACCTTGCTGCACTCGCTTTCACTTGCGGTTAAGTTACAGTCTGCATAGGAGTCATTCCCACTCCCTCTGTCATCTTGGAACGGCAAGTCCCCACTTAACCAGGTGTCGGCCCCTATTCCTGGGCGACCCAGTTTTCTGCGGACCTATATTTGGTCACCCCAAAGTCCTGACTTTGGTCTGAGCCACCCTTTCTTACGGCTACCAGGCACTGGGTATCTTTGACTTTAGGGGTGGCTACCTCTGGTTTACCCCCCACACTATCAGCAACCACTACAGCCTCTTGCAGAGGTGGGCCTCTCTTAGGGTCATTTTGGTTCCCTTCTGAGCAATCAGCCAGTGCTTCGTCCCACACCTCCCAAAACCGTTTACAATTCTGGCCTATTATTATAGGATATGGTAAGTCTGGGACTACAGGGACATCCTGGGTAGAAAAATAGTGTCCGTCTCAACAATTACCCTGGTTACCTGATACTCCCTAGTGACCCCATGAATGCAAGGGACTTCCATCTTTTTTCCGGGAATCAGATAGACAGGGATGTGTCACTCAGCAGAGTCACCTGGCTTCCTGAGTCTAGAAGTCCATTCACACACTCTCCATTCACTATTAGAGAACAGTTCAATGCCCCCTGGTCAGATGTAAAGTCAGTACACCATTCGCGACATACAGTGTTCAAACCCCGAACCCGGCAACAGTTCCTCGGCTCATCCGCCGCCACCTCTCCTCTCCTCATCGACTCAGCTTGAGACTCCGCCCCTTCTGAGTGTGGCAATAGTTTGTTAGGGTTTATTGGTTCCCCATTCTCGCTAGGGATTTCAGAACCCTTTCTCCACAGATCCCAAAACAGACAGAAATCCCGGCCTATAATTATAGGACGCACCAAGTCCCGAACGACGCCGACTTCATGGGACTCAGTGCCATGCGTCGTTTCAATGTCCACTCTGGCCATAGGGTAGTCCTTTACATCACCATGTATGCATTGAACACCGATTTTTTTCCCTGTAGTATGTTGAGAGGAAAAGTGGCCCTAATCAAGGTCACTAAGCTCCCAGAGTCTAGCAGCGCCGTTACTGCTTCACCGTTCACCTTCACGGGACATACTTGAGGACCCTGATTGGGGAACGGGTTTCCACTGCAGACTGGATATGCATACCATGAAATACGGTGTCCTATGCTGCAGTCCATCTGCTCAGTGGTCTGCGGACACCGGGCAGCTATATGTCCTGGCTCGCGGCACCTCCAACAAATAATATCACCCGTAGTGACCTTGGGCACCACCTCCCCCCGCCATTTTGACCTTGGGCTCCCCACCCCTTTTTGGGACTCTGCCCCCTGTTGGGGCCGCCAGTACGGAATAGGCTGCTTCCCCAAGGCGCCTTCCATTCCCTGGTACCTCTCGACCAGTCCGACCAGTTCATCAGCATTCCGGGGATCACCCTGGGCAACCCAAGTCTGTAGGGGTTTTGGCAGGGAGTGCACAAACCGATCCATGACGACTCTTTCTACCATCTGTGCCGGCGTAGCGGACTCTGGCTGTAGCCATTTCTGGACCAGGTGCAGTAAGTCAAACATTTGGGAGCGAGGTGGTTTGTCCCGGTGATAAGCCCAGCGGTGCACCCTCTGTGCCCTGATAGTCATTGTTACCCCATACGTGTGAGGATCTCTACCTTTAGCTTAGGATATTCCTGAGCGTCCTGCACAGTCAAATCGTAATACGCCTTCTGGGGTTCACCTGTCAGGTATGGGGCCAATATCTCTGCCCACTGCCCTGGGGGAAGTCTTTCCCTCTCAGCAATCCTCTCAAATACAGCCAGGAAGGCTTCCACATCATCCCCGGGGGTCATTTTTTGTAATATGCGTCTTACCGCCTTTCTGACGTGGTTGTCATCAGTCAGACCTGGGGTTGGGGCGCTCGTCCTGCCCTGGATGGCGGTTGTCAACAGCTGCATCTGCTGCCGATGCTCCTGCTGCATCTGCTGAAAGAACATCCTGTTGGCTTCTTGCTGCTGTTCCTGTGCCTGTTGCTGCTGTACCTGTGCCTGGACCAAGTGTTTCAGCAGGTCTTCCATTTTCTCCGGCAATGCTGGCTGGATTGCTATAGCCTTGACCCACGACATGCAGTAACCAGTCTCACTTCTATGATGGGAACGCTGCCCACATTTACGCCACCAATTGTAGGGATGTGGTCTCGCTGGTGTGCGACCGGAGGTAAGCAGGAGGGCGACTCTTCCAGGTTCTTTAAGCAAGTTTATTACAACTTCATAAACTTGCCTTAAAACAGAAAAAGAAAACAGCCTTCTCTGGTACAAAGTAACAAAAACAGATATAAAATCCTGGTACTCTAACTGAGCACTCTTTCAGCAACCAGACTGGTGGTCTCCTCAGAACTCCCACACTGGAGGTTTCCACTCCTCCAGCCACTCACACCTGTGGTCAGCAGCAGACTCACTTATATACACCAGCCGTTCAGCTAACACAGAGCACATGACCTGTCATGTGCTCTTGTGACCTCATCACAGGTCCTTTAACCACATACAAAGGTATAGTGAAGTCTTACTATCACTACAATATATATAATTATTTGCTTTTTGTGTACATTTTTTTGTTACAATGTGATTTTTACATGAATTTTTACATAGAGAGAACTGCTCTATGTAAAATGTCATGTTAAAATCGCATTGCGTACAGATGGAAAGCGGATGGAAAACGGATGGTGCGATTAAAAATCACATACAAATCGCATGACAATCGCATGACAATTGCATATATTCATACCATTTTTTTCCATCCAGAAATGGACCGTTTTTTTTTTCCACAAATGGGTATGAGCCCTTTGGTGGCTCATTTTCTGCAGGACAAGATGATGTTTTCAGCGGTATAATGTTTATTTATAACCATCTTTTTGATTGCGTGTTATTCAACTTTTTGTCTGGAGGAATGATGATAAAGCATTGATTTTTGCCTTTTTTACAGTGTTCACTAAAGGGGTTAACTAGTGAAACAGTTTT
Source organism: Oophaga sylvatica (assembly GCA_033576555.1). Lineage (NCBI taxonomy): Eukaryota > Metazoa > Chordata > Amphibia > Anura > Dendrobatidae > Oophaga > Oophaga sylvatica. The sequence goes on along the minus strand of JARQOD010000005.1, from coordinate 295,223,949 downwards.
ATAGGTCGAGTAGTTACGGACGCTGCGATACCAAATATGTGCACTTTTATTGTTTAGATTTTTTTTATTCAATATTTATTTAGTGATAGAATAAATATTGATTCTTTTTATTATTTTTTTATAATTTTTTAAAATATTTTTACAATTATTTAAAAAATCTTTTTTTACTTCATTCTAAGCTTCACACCTTGTCCCACTAAGGGACAATCATTTTGGGCAGGCTGATCGCTTCTATAGCATGTAGATGAAGCAGCATCTGCATGCTACAGAGGTTGTGAGCGCTACACTCAGTGCACACTGACCTGACAGACTTCCTGACATACAATGCGCATGACAGGAAGTTTCTCAGCTCTGGATATCCAGATGTCATCATGATGACATCGGGTCTCCATAGCAGCGATCGGGACCCCGCAGCGTGCCGTGGGGTCTCCAATCCAAAGGCAGAGGGGCAGCCCCTGTGCCAGCTCTGAAACGCTGTGATCTTGCTTGATCACAGTGTTTTGGGAGTTAAAGTGCCAGGAGCAGTCTGTGACTTAGTGCCGGTGTCAGCTGTGACAATCAGCTGACAACCGTCCACGATTGGCCACGCTTATCCCGTTAGTGCGCACGATCACCCATGATGTACTATCCCATCCATGGACAGACAGGCCCAGGGCACACGGATGGGCTAGTATGTCAGATGTAAGAAAGGGGTTAATATCCCCCAGTGTTTTCGGATGACCTCACTAGAACAACCAGAGTGCAATAATAAGTCGGTGATATCTAGGGATAGTCCTCTTGCACTAGGTATTTTCCTAATCAAGCTAAGGTATAGAGTAGTGATACATGTTTTTGATTACATCTAATTCTTGACATCAAGACATTGACATATTCTATTATCTTTTCTCTCTGTCCCACTTACTTAACATCTTACCACTCCTCAGACACCAATAGGGCCATCAGGGAGAGATGTCGAAGAGCGGGGTGATGTTGTGCAGGTTTTTAGGGTGCCAAGCTCCTCTGGCAGATAGGGAGGCTCAATTAATTACAGGGTCTGGCACCGACCTGTGGGATTATTCCCTTTAATTGAGTTGGTGATGGAGTTATGTTCACTGTTGTGAATGCTATGGATTCTGAGTTGGGGTTCCCTCTGGTGGGTGTTGATATTACTGAAGGTGTCTTGACTGACAGAGGCCCTTCAGCTGAGGATCTAGCTGCGGACGATCTTGGAGTGATGGGGTGATTTAAGGGAGTAACTTTCCCATGATCCTCACCGGTGATTAGTTTTCTCTTCCTGGTCCAGTTTGGAAGTTAGCTGCTGTGGGCTCCTGCTGCTTTCAGATAAGCTATTTTCTGCTCATTTCTATGGTTTTGTTTCCTTTTGTTTATCTGCCTTCTGAGTAAGGTCAGCCGGGTCCCCCTGCTGGGGCCTGCACTGGTCTCTGTTTCTCAGTTATCTCTGTTCATTTGTTCAGTCCCTGTTATTTCAGTGGCTGCTGGGTAGCTGCCTGTTCACACCAGAGTTCTGACATAGCGGGGAGAGATTGTGTGGTCTCAGTATTTTTTTTGGAATCAGAAGTGTTGAAACTTTTCTTAGGGTTTTCTGGATTGCAGAAAGTATTCTTTTCTGTCCTGTCCTATCTAGACAGTTCTGGGCTCCAGTGTTTGCTTACTCTATTTTCTGCCTGCGTTTGTATTTCATCTTGTCTCACCGCCAATATATGTGTGGGAGCTACCTATTCCTTTGGGGCGCTATTCCGGGGCAGTTAGCTTTCCCCTTTCTATCTCTAGGCTTAGCTAACTCTCCGGCTGTGTCGAGACGTCTAGGTCATCGTAGATACGTCCCACGGCTGCTTCTAGCTGTGCGGTTATTTTAGGGTTCTGCAATCAATTAGTTACCAACCTCTCTGGGTGACTGGCTGTCTCTGCTATTTTTGTTGCTGTCCTCCTCGGCTACCATATCATAACAGAATCACCGGCCTAACCGTAATCCTAGGGTACTCAAAAGAAGGAAAGAATGGTAAAAAAAAAAAAGTTTTTCTTTTTCCTCTTTTTCTCTGGGGGCCGTAGGAGGTTTTTCTTTCTTCTTCAATGGAGATTGTGCAGTTGTCTGGTCGTGTTGAGCGGCTCGCTACTGAAGTTTGGGGAATTTCTGCTTATCTCTCTCCGTTTTCTAATATGGAACCTTGGATTTCTCTGCCTGATTTATTTTCTGGGGATCGGTCTAAATTTTTGAACTTTAGGAATAATTGTAAATTATTTTTTGCCTTGAAACCTAAGTCCTCGGGGAATGCAGCAGATTCAAATTATCATCTCCCTGTTGCGTGGTGACCCTCAGGACTGGGCCTTTTCCCTGACTCCTGTAGATCCTGTGTTGGCTAATGTCGATGTTTTTTTTCAAGCACTGGGATTACTGTACGATGAACCTAATGTGATTGATCAAGCTGAGAAAACCCTGTTGGCATTGAACCAGGGTCAGGAAACTGCAGTTATATTGTCAGAAATTCCAAAAATGGGCAGTTCTTACTAAATGGAACGATGATGCACTAGCGGCTCTTTTTCGGAAAGGGCTGGCAGAGACTCTAAAAGATGTTATGGTGGGTTTTCCTGTTCCCTCGGGGCTCAACGAATCTTTGTCGTTAGCCATTCAAATTGACCGACCCCTGAGTGAACGTAAAACTATGCCAGAGGTGGTGTTACCTTTCGAACAGGACCCTGAGCCCATGCAGTGTGATGGGGTTGTTTATGGGGCTCAGCGTAGAGAATTTCGGAAGCGTAATAAGTTGTGTTTTTATTGTGGAGATGCTTCTCATACTATTTCCTTCTGCCCTAAACGGGGAAAATGTTTTTTGTGCTCATTTGTTTTGGGCAATATACAGTCTAAATTTCTCTTGACTGTTACCTTGATCTGCTCCTTGTCCACATTTTCCGCTCAGGCTTTTGTCGATTCAGGAGCAGCCCTGAACCTGATGTATTTCGACTTTGCCAAACATTGTGAGTTTCCCATTGTACCACTGCAGATTCCTATTCCTTTGCTGGGCATTGATTCAACGCCTTTGGTGGAAAATAAACTCCAGTTTTGGACCCAGGTGATAATGCGGGAAGCCCCGGACCACCAAGAGAATTGTAAATTTTTGGTGTTACATAATTTACATGACATTATTGTGCTGGGTTTTCCTTGGTTGCAGACCCATAATCCTGTTTTGGATTGGAAGTCTGTGTCTGTGGCCAGTTGGGGTTGTCAATGTGTTCATGGGGACACTCCTGTGTTTTCTACCTCTCCCCAGCCTCAGGAGATCCCCGGGCAATTTGGCTGATTATTCTGATGTGTTTAGTGAAAGTAAGTCTGCGTCCTTGCCTCCTCATAGGAGTTATGATTGCGCAATTGAGTTGATGCCCGGTTGTAAATTTCCCAAGGGTTGGCTCTTCAATTTGTTTGTACCTGAGCATGATGCTATGCGATCTTATATCAAAGAGTCATTGGAGAAGGGTCATATTAGACCGTCCTCTTCACCCTTGGGTGCTGGCTTTTTTGCCGGGATTTTGTGCATAAGTTTCTAATCGTCTATTTGGACGATACAGTTATATGAAAAAGTTTGGGCACCCCTATTAATCTTAAGCTTAATGTTTTATAAAAATTGGTGTTTTTGCAACAGCTATTTCAGTTTGATATATCTAATAACTATTGGACACAGTAATGTTTCTGCCTTGAAATGAGGTTTATTGTACTAACAGAAAATGTGCAATCTGCATCCAAACAAAATTTGACAGGTGCATAAGTATGGGCACCCTTATCATTTTCTTGTTTTAAATACTCCTACCTACTTTTTACTGACTTACTAAAGCACTTTTTTTGGTTTTGTAACCTCATTGAGCTTTGAACTTCATAGCCAAGTGTATGCAATCATGAGAAAAGCTACTTAAAGTGGCCACTTAAAAGTTGTTGTCCTGTTTGAATCTCCTCTGAAGAGTGGCATCATGGGCTCCTCAAAACAACTGTCAAATGATCTGAAAACACAGATTATTCAACATAGTTGTTCAGGGAAGGATACAAAAAGCTGTCTCAGAGATTTAACCTGTCAGTTTCCACTGTGAGGAACATAGTAAGGAAATGGAAGAACACAGGGACAGTTCTTGTTAAGACTTGAAGTGGCAGGCCAAGAAAAACATCAGAAAGGCAGAGAAGAAGAATGGTGAGATCAGTCAAGGACAATCCTCAGACCACCTCCAGAGAGCTGCAGCATCAACTTGCTGCAGATGGTGTCACTGTGCATCGGTCAACTATACAACGCACTTTGCACAAGGAGAAGCTGTATGGGAGAGTGATGCGAAAGAAGCCATTTCTGCAAGCATGCCACAAACAGAGTCGGCTGAGGTATGCAAAAGCACATTTGTAGAAGCCAATTTCCTTTTGGAAGAAGGTCCTGTGGACTGATGAAACCAAGATTGAGTTGTTTGGTCATGCAAAAAGGCGTTATGCATGGCATCAAAAAAACACAGCATTCCAAGAAAAACAGTTGCTACCCACAGTAAAATTTGGTGGAGGTTCCATCATGCTTTGGGGCTGTGTGGCCAATGCCGGCACCGGGAATCTTGTTAAAGTTAAGGGACGCATGGATTCCACTCAGTATCAGCAGATTCTTGACAATAATGTTCAAGAATCAGTGACAAAGTTGAAGTTATGCAGGGGATGGATCTTTCAGCAAGACAATGATCCAAAACACCGCTCCAAATCTAGTCAGGCATTCATGCAGAGGAACAATTACAATGTTCTGGAATGGCCATCCCAGTCCCCAGACCTGAATATCATTGAACATCTGTGGGATCATTTGAAGAGGGCTGTCCATGCTCGGCGGCCATCAAACTTAACTGAACTGGAATTGTTTTTTAAAGGAATGGTCAAAAATACCTTCATCCAGGATCCAGGAACTCATTAAAAGCTACAGGAAGCGACTAGAGGCTGTTATTTTTGCAAAAGGAGGATCTACTAAATATTAATGTCACTTTTCTGGTGAGGTGCCCATACTTATGCACCTGTCAAATTTTGTTTGGATGCAGATTGCACATTTTCTGTTAGTACAATAAACCTCATTTCAAGGCAGAAACATTACTGTGTCCAACAGTTATTAGATATATCAAACTGAAATAGCTGTTGCAAAAGCACCAATTTTTTATAAAACATTAAGCTTAAGATTAATAGGGGTGCCAAAACTTTTTCATATAACTGTATTTTGATTTTTTCTAATAATTGGGATTCTCATATGGAGCATGTTCGGATGGTGTTACGTATTTTCAAAGAAAATGCTTTTTATGTCAAGGGATCAAAATGTCCCTTTGGCGTACAGAAGGTTTCGTTTTTGGGATTCATTTTGTCTCTGTCTGCTATTGAAATGGACCCAGTCAAGGTTAAGGCCATTTCTGAATGGGTTCAGCCCACTTCATTGAAGGCTCTTCAGAGATTTTGGGGTTTTGCTAATTTTTACCGTAAATTTAGAAGTAATTTTTCTGGTATTGTGAAACCACTGACTGATTTGACCAAAAAGGTCTCTGATGTGGTAAATTGGTCTCCAGAGGCAGTTTCGGCTTTTCAGGAGCTTAAGCGGAGATTCACTTCTGCTCCGGTTCTGCGGCAACCTGATGTTTCTCTCCCATTTCAGGTGGAAATAGATGCTTCTGAGATTGGGGCAGGAGCTGTTTTGTCCCAAAGGGATCCTGTAACTTCTAAGATTAACTCTTGTGCCTTCTTCTCCCGAAAGTTTCCCCAGCTTAACTTAATTATGATGTGGGGAATAGGGAATTATTGGCTATGAAGTGGGCGTTCGAAGAGTGGAGACATTGGTTAGAGGGAGCCAAACATCAAGTTGCGGTCCTTACTGACCACAAAAACTTGATCTATCTTGAATCAGCCAAGCGATTGAATACTAGACAGGCCTGGTGGGCCTTGTTTTTCATACGTTTTAACTTTGTGGTCTCCTTTCTCCAGGGTACTAAGAATATGAAGGCAGATGCCCTCTCTAGGAGTTTCCTTGCGGATTCTCTTGATATGACTGAGCCTACGGCCATTCGGAAGGAAGGTGTCATTCTTTCCGCTATCTCACCCGATTTGAGACTGGCCCTGGAGCAATTTCAGTGGGATAAACCTGAACGTTGCCCTTCGGGGAAATTGTATGTCCCAGACCAATGGTGGGAAAAAGTTATGTCTGAAGTTCATTGCTCTGCGTTGGCTGGTCATCCCGTTATTTTTGGTGAGTCGGTCCTTTTGGTGGCTTACTTTATCTCATGATGTCAGGAACTTTGTGCAGTCCTGTGGGACTTGTTCTCGGTCCAAACCTTGCTCTCGCTCTAGTGGATTGTTAATGCCATTGCCTGTACCCAGGAGGCCATGGACCCATATCTCTATGGATTTTATTTCCGACATCCCTGTCTCTCAGAGAATGACCGTTATCTGGGTGATCTGTGATAGGTTCTCCAAGATGATCCATCTTGTGCCACTGCCGAAGTTGCCATCCTCTTCCGAGTTGGTGCCCTTGTTTTTTCAGCAGGTGGTTCGGTTGCACAGCATTCCAGAGAACATTGTGTCTGACAGAGGAGTCCAATTTGTTTCCAGATTTTGAAGGAACTTTTGTTCTAAACTGGGAGTTCAGCTGTCTTTCTCCTCTGCGTTTCACCCTCAGACCAATGGGCAGACTGAGAGAACAAACCAGGCCTTGGAAACTTATTTGAGATGTTTTGTGTCTGCTGATCAAGATGACTGGGTCTCTTTTTTGCCTTTGGCTGAATTTGCTCTAAATAATATGGCTAGTTCTGCCACTTTGATGTCCCCTTTTTCTGCAATTTCGGGTTTCACAAGTAGTGGATAAGCTGTCTCTCTCTCTCACAAGAGGGCCCAACGGTTTGCCAACAGGCACAGTACTGATGGTCCTAGGTTTAAAGTGGGTGATATGGTTTGGTTGTCCTCAAGAAATATCCCTATGAAGGTTGCATCTCCAAAATTTAAGCCAAGGTTCATTGGACCTTATAAGATCTTGGAAATTCTTAATCCCGATTCCTTCTGTTTGGCTCTTCCAGGGACGTTTAAGATTCACAACGTCTTCCACAAATCTTTATTGAAAAGGTTTGTTGAGCCAGTGGTTCCTATGGCTGCGCCCCCTGAGCATGTTTTGGTTGAGGGCAATCTGGAGTCTGAAGTGGAGAAGATATTGGATTCTCGTCTGGCTAGATGGAGACTCCAGTACTTGGTTAAGTGGAAAGGTTATGGTCAGGAGGACAATTCTTGGGTGTTTGCTTCTGATATTCATGCGGAGAGATTGGTTTGCGCCTTTCACCGGGCGGGGTACTGTTGTGAATGCTATGAATTCTGAGATGAGGCTCCCTCTGGTGGCTGTTGAAATTAATGAAGCTGTCTTGACTGACAGAGGCCCTTCAGCTGAGGATCCAGCTGCGGACGATCTGGGAGTGATGACTGGGGAGATTTAAGGGAGTAACTTTCCGATGATCCTCGCCAGTGATTAGTTTTCTCTTCCTGGTCCAGTTTGGAAGTAAGCAGCTGTGGGCTCCTGCAACTTTCAAATAAGCTATTTTCTGCTCGTTCCTGTGGTTTTGTTTTCTTTTGCTTTTCTGCCCTCTGAGTGAGGTCAGCCGGGTCCCCCTGCTGGGGCCTGCGCTGGTCTCTGTTTTTCAGTTATCTCTGTTCATTTGTTCAGTCCCTGTTATTTCAGTGGCTGCTGGGTAGCTACCTGTTCACACCAGAGTTCTGACATAGCGGGGAGAGATAGTGTGGTCTCAGTATTTTTGGGAATCAGAAGTGTTGGAATTTTTCTTAGGGTTTTCTGGATTGCAGAAAGTATTCTTTTCTGTCCTGTCCTATCTAGACAGTTCTGCGCCCCAGCGTTTGCTTACTCTAATTTCTGCCTGCGTTTGTATTTCATCTTGTCTCACCGCCAATATATGTGTGAGGGCTACCTATTCCTTTTGGGCGTTACTCCGGGGCAGTTAGCTTTCCCCTTTCTATCTCTAGGCTTAGCTAACTCTCCGGCTGTGTCGAGGCATCTAGGTCATCGTAGGTACATACCACGGCTGCTTCTAGTTGTGCGGTTAGTTTAGGGTTCTGCAATCCATTAGTTACCAACCTCTCTGTGTGACTGGCTGCCTCTGCTATTTTTGCTACTGTCCTCCTTGGCTACTATATCATAACAGTTCACGTTTGTTTAATATTTTTAATTAATTGAAATAAAAGTGATATTTTAATTAAAAGCATAAGAGTTAACGTGAGATTATTGATTTTACTACTCTTATTCCCTATTTTTTAAACCTGTGAAAGTTGAGGGCACAGGTGGATGAGGTGGTAGAGGCAGAAGCAGTGGAGAAACCGTTAGAAACAGAAGTTTGTCCAGAAAGCCTTGGAAGAGCCCATTGACAACCTTCCCCCCACAGCCACGAGAGCCTCTCAGTGCCCAGTCAGTGAGATGTAATGCCCCTGCTCATGTTTGATCAACTAGATGATAGTGGTGAAATGCACCTTGGCAGACATAGATTTTTTCAGGGAACGGGTGATTTTGTCAGCAACATGCTGGTTTATCGCAAGCACAGCTCTCTTAGAATAGTAATGGTGACTGGGCAACTGCCACTGTGAGACTAGGGGAATTTTCCAACTTTGAATTTTCATGCCTTTAAATCAGAGAGATATGCCACACAAAATACTTAATAAGTGACATTTCCCTTATGTCTACTTTACATCAGCACAATTTTGGAACCAAAATTTTTTTGGGTTGGGAAGTTATAAGGGTTAAAAATTAAACAGCAATTTCTCATTTTTACAACACCATTTTTTTTAGGGACCACATCACATTTGAAGTCACTTTGAGGGGTCTATATGATAGAAAATACTCAAAAGTGACACCATTCTAAAAACTGTACCCCTCAAGTTTCTCAAAACCACATTCAAGAAGTTTAATAACCCTTCAGGTGCTTCACAATTATTTTTGGAATGCTTTAAAAAAAATGAACATTTAACTTTTTTTCACAAAAAAAATTATTACAGATCCATTTTTTTATTTTACCAAGGGTAACAGGAGAAATTGGACCCCAAAAGTTGTTGTGCAATTTCTCCTGAGAACGCTGATATGATATATGCATTTAAATCACTGTTTGGGCGCATGGCAGTGCTCGGAAGCGAAGGAGCGCTGTTTGACTTTTCAAAGCAAAATTGGCTGGAATTGAGACCGGATGCCATGTCGCGTTTGGAGAGCCCCTGATGTGCCTAAACAAGGGAAACACCCACAAGTGACACCATTTTAGAAATAAGTCACCATTAAGGAACTTATCTAGATGTGAGGTGAGCACTTTGAACCCCCCAAGTGCTTCACAGAATTTTATAACGTAGAGCCGTAAAAATAAGAAATCATATTTTCTTCATAAAAATGATATTTTTGCCCCCAATTTTTTATTTTCCCAAGTGTAACAGGAGAAATTGGACCCCAAGAGTTGTTTTTTAAATTTGTCCTGAGTACGCTAATACCCCATATATGGGGGTAAACCACTGTTTGGGCACATGGCAGAGCTTGGAAGGGAAGGAGCGCCGTTTTACTTTTTCAACGAAAAATTTCTGGAATTAAGATCGGACGTGTTTGCAGAGCCCCTGATGTGTCTAAACAGTGGAAACCCCCCACAAGTGACACCATTTTGGAAACTAGAGCCCCTAAGGAACTTATTTAGATGTGTTGTGAGCACATTGAATAATAGTAAGAAATCATTTTTCTTTCACAAAAATGATATTTTTGCCCCCAATTTTTTATTTTACCATAGGTAACAGGAGAAATTGGACCCCAAAAGTTGTTGTGCAATTTATCCTGAGTACGCTGATACCCCATATGGGGGATAAACCACTGTTTGGGCGCATGGCAGAGCACAGAAGGGAAGGAGTGCTAGATTTAACTGTTATGGTTTGCAGGGGCCTTGATCAACTAGGAGGCTCTCATCATTCTCCCCTGCTCTGCCGGCGATTGTCGCGAGCAGGGGAGAATGATGAGAGTTCCATTTAAGCAATAAAATAGACAGCAGGTAGAGGCTGATGGGAGTAATAGTCTGCTGTCTCTTTTATTACTTAAATGCTCCTGCCGATCGCTGGCAGAGCAGGGGAGAATGATGAGAGCCGTGTTCAGCAGCCGGCACTGGGGAACAGAGCTTACTGTATTGCTTCTTCCCTGGCACCCGTCCTTGTGGTACTGATGTGGCACATGCATGCCACACATGTGCCGCAAGTATTGCACACATGGATATTGACATCTCTGGTACAGGAAATATCAGGACATGTGAAAGGACTTATAGCGGGTTTTTATTGCAAAAAATTGTTTTGCATCACCACATTTTGAGAGCTATAATTTTTCCAGATTTTGGCCCACAGAGTCATTTGAAGTCTTGTTTTTTGCGGGATGAACTGATGTTTTTATTTGTCAGATTTTCGGGCACATGACATTTTTTGATTTCTTTATATTACTATTTTTGGGAGACAGAATGAGCAAAAACCTGCAATTCATGAATTTTTTTTGGTGGGCGTTTATACTGTTCTGTGTGTGGTAAAATTAATAAGGCAGTTTTATTCTTCGGGTCGGTATGATTACAGCGATATCTCATTTATTTTTTTTATGTTTTGGTGCTTTTATATAATAAAAACTATTTTATAGAAAAAATTATTATTTTTGCATTGTTTCATTCTGAGAGCTATAACATTTTTATTTTTCCACTGATGGAGATGTATGGTGGCTCAGTTTTTGTGAGACAAGATGACGTCTTCAGCGGTACTATGTTTATTTATATCTGTCTTTTTGATCGTGTGTTATTCCACTTTTTGATCGGCGGTATGATGATACAGCATAGTTTTTTGGCTTGTTTTTTTTTTAATGCTGTTCACTAAAGGGGTTAACCAGTAGGACAGTTTAATAGGGCGGGTCGTTACGGATGCGGCGATACCAATTATGTGTACTTTTATTGTTTAGATTTTTCAACATTAAAATATTTATTTAATGATAGAATATATGTTGTTTTTAAGAATTATTTTTGAATTTTTTTTTATATTTTCACAAACATTTTTTTTTTTTTACTTTTTCCTAACTTTTATACTTTGTCTCACTATTGGACAATCATTTTTTGCATGCTGATCACTTCTATAGCATGCAGATGAAGCAGCATCTGCATGCCATATAAGCTGTCAGCGCTGCTCTGACACAGGGAGAGTTGCTGATCATGCACTGCGCATGATCAACAAGTTTTCCAAGTTTCATAGCTCTGGTAAGCCGGATGTCGTCATGGTCATGGTCCAAAGGCAGAGGGGCTGTCAACCCTGCGTAGGCTCCCGGAAGGCTGCGAGCCGGGTTTAATAACAACAGTATCACTGTGCTTGATTGGCCAGCAAACTCTCCTGACCTTAACCTCATAGAGAATCTATATACACAGTAATCTCCAGCGATATCAGGCAGAAAAGTAGTTATTTAAAATATTCCTTTATTTCTTTTCATTAAAAGAGCATGTTACAGGTAGTGGATACCCCAGTGGATGGTAAAAAATTCCGACGCGTTTCAACTCAAAGGAGTCTTAATCATGGATTACAAATTCTGACAAAATGTGACATTTTAAAAGTCTCCAGACAGGAGTGAGGGGGTGGTCGGCAATGCCCTCATTAGCATGATTAATTGATGTATCTAATTATCCACACCCAACCTCCTGGTTGAAGACAAGTTAAAAAGAGAGAGAGAAAAAAAAGCCAAAAAAACAAAAAAAAGCCTCTCAAAATTATTTACTTTGCATGCAATATCAAAAAAAGAGAAAATGCATTAAAAGAATATATATAGGAGGTCTATATGCTTGACACAGTAAAAACAATTATTTTCTTGATATTATTTTACTTTTACTGCATGATCAAATCCTGTCTGGTGTTCAGACCTGTTGGGACTCTTGTACATCATTTAAATATCTAGTTAGATTCCTGATTGAGGGTTCTTCTCTGAAAATTTCCACCTCTACTGATTTTTTTATTTTTTCTATGCCTATAAATCCAAAATGGGTGAGGTCTCGGTTAAGGCAATTAAAGAAATGCTTGGACAACGCAGAGACATTCAATGCATCAGGATTAGTAGTGTCAGATAGATGTCTTCTAATGCGTTTCTTTAAGGTAATAATAGTGCAACCTACATACTACACCTCACATTTCATACACTGAATTAAATATATGACACCAGGAGTATTACAGTTTATAAAGCTATGAATAGGATAAGAATTTCCAGTTTGTAACCATGTGAAAGACCTACTTTTAAGTGCATAAGAACAAGAGATGCAGCAACTATGGCAGCATTTAAAATATCCCCTATATGAGAGTCATGTAGAATTTTGTGAGAAAGTATTACTGGTTACTAGGGTTGAGCGAAACAGGTCGGTCAATTTAAGAAAACACCGACTTTCGGCAAAGTCGGGTTTCGCCGAGCGAAACCCGACCATAGCGTGAGGTCGGTCACGTGTTCGTCAACCATTGCACCCAAATCGGTTTTCCCATAATACTTTAAGGGCCTTTTCTTGGCCAATGAGCAAGGACGCAGACTGTGGGCAACGCAATGACATATGCAGCAGCCAGCACCATCTTACAGAAGGGCATTGCAGTGATTGGCTGGCTTTTTGTGGCATCACAGTGCATATAAAATCCCTCACCACCGACCGCCATTTTACTTCTGCCGATCTTAGTGTAGGGAGAGGTTGCTGACGCTGTTTATCAGTAGGGAGAGCATTAGGCAGGCCCCCCCAAAAAAATCTGTGCTTGTGCTGATAGCGATTAGCTGTACAGTTACTGTGCAGTGACAGGGGAGGATTTTGGTGTGTGCAGCAGTGCTGGTTCTTTGGCTGCCTGCCAGTGACAGGGTAGAAATTGCTTGTGTGGAGCAGCAGAGCTGATTATTTGGCTGCCTGCCGGTGAGAAGGGAGAAATTTCTTTTGTGGAGTAGCAGAGCTGATTATTAGGCTGCTTGCTACCTGTATTGGTGTGTGTACACTGCTGTGCAGACTGCTTTTTAACACAGCACCTACACAGCACTAATACTTTTCTTCATTTTTTCTGCACAGTTACCAAGTGTTCATTTTTTCCCACACCGTATAGAGCTGTACGCTCCTCACAGTACCATGTACCGGCTGGTATCATGAACAAAAACATGCTGACTATCTGTGTGTGACTCTGGAAATATATACGGAGATTTACAATTCCCCCAACACTGTATACAACTGTACGCTACTGATAGAGTAAACTTTTCTGATTTTCATATTCTGGTGTTATCCAGACTGGGCCTCTGACCGTGTGTGTTCCTCCTTGAATATATACGGAGATTTACAATTCTCCCAACACTGTATACAGCTGTCCGCTACTGATATAGTACACTTTTCTGATTTTTATATTCTGGTGTTATCCAGACTGGGCCTCTTACTGTGTGACGCTCCTGAAATATATACGGAGAATTAAAATTCCCCCATCACTGTATACAGCTGTACGCTACAGATAGAGTACACTTTTCTGATTTTCATATTCTGGTGTTATCCTGACTGGGCCTCTGACTGTGTGTGTTGCTCCTGAAATATATACGGAAATTTACAATTCCCCCAACACTGTATACAGCTGTACGCTACTGATAGAGTACACTTTTCTGATTTTCATAATCTGGTGTTATCCAGATTGGGCCTCTGACTGTGTGTGTTGCTCCTGAAATATATACAGAATTTTACAATTCCCCCAACACTGTTTACAGCTGTACGCTACTGATAGAGCACACTTTTCTGATTTTGATATTCTGTTGTTATCTAGACTGGGCCTCTGACTGTGTGTGTTGCTCCTGAAATATATACGGAGATTTACAATTCCCCCAACACTGTATACAGCTGTACGCTACTGATAGAGTACACTTTTTCTGATTTTCATATTCTGGTGTTATCAATACTGGGTCTCTGACCGTGTGTCTTACTGCTGAAATATATGCGGAGATTTTAAATTCCACCAACACTGTATAGAGCTGTACGCTACTGATAGAGTACACTTTTCTGATTTTCATATTCTGGTGTTATCCTGACTGGGCCTCTGACTGTGTGTGTTGCTCCTGAAATATATACGGAAATTTACAATTCCCCCGACACTGTATACAGCTGTACGCTACTGATAGAGTACACTTTTCTGATTTTCATAATCTGGTGTTATCCAGATTGTGCCTCTGACTGTGTGTGTTGCTCCTGAAATATACAGTCATGGCCAAAAGTTTTGAGAATGACACAAATATTAATTTTTACAAAGTCTACTGCTTCACTTTTTCTAATGGCAGTTTGCACATACTCCAGAATATTATAAAGAGTGATCAGCTTAACAGCAATTACTTGCAAAGTCAATATTTGGCTAGAAAATGAACTTTATCCCCCAAAACACATTTCAACATCATTGCAGCCCTGCTTTAAAAGGACCAGCTAACCTCTTTTCAGTGATTGCTCCATTAACACAGGTGTGGGTGTTGATGAGGACATGGCTGGAGATCAATCTGTCATGATTAAGTAAAAATGACACCACTGGACACTTTGAAAGGAGGCTGGTGCTTGGCATCATTGTTTCTCTTCTGTTAACCATGGTTATCTCTATAGAAACACGTGCAGTCATCATTGCAATGCACAAAAATGGCCTAACAGGGAAGAGTATTGCAGCTAGAAAGATTGCACCTCAGTCAACAATCTATCGCATCATCAAGAACTTCAAGGAGAGAGGTTCCATTGTTGCCAAAAAGGCTCCAGGGCGCCCAAGAAAGACCAGCAAGCGCCAGGACCATCTCTTAAAAGTGTTTCAGCTGCGGGATCGGGCTACCAGCAGTGCAGAGCTTGCTCAGGAATGGCAGCAGGCAGGTGTGAGTGCATCTGCACGCACTGTGAGGCGGAGACTCTTGGAGCAAGGCCTGGTCTCAAGGAGGGCAGCAAAGAAGCCACTTTTCTCCAGAATAAACATCATGGACAGACTGATATTCTGCAAAAGGTACAGGCAGTGGACTGCTGAGGACTGGGTTAAAGTTATTTTCTCTGATGAATCCCCTTTTCGATTGTTTGGGACATCAGGAAAACGCCTCATTCGGAGAAGACAAGGTGAGCGCTACAACCAGTCTTGTCTCATGCCAACTGTTAAGCATCCTGAAACCATTCATGCGTGGGGTTGCTTCTCAGCCAAGGGAATCGGCTCTCTCACATTCTTGCCTAAAAACACAGCCATGAATAAAGAATGGTACCATAATGTCCTCCAAGAGCAACTTCTCCCAACCCTCCAAGAGCAGTTTGGCGATCAACAATGCCTTTTCCAGCATGATGGAGCACCTTGCCATAAAGCAAAGGTGATAACTAAATGGCTCAGGGAACAAAACATAGAGATTTTGGGTCCATGGCCTGGAATCTCCCCAGATCTTAATCCCATTGAGAACTTGTGGTCAATCATCAAGAGACGGGTGGACAAACAAAAACCTAAAAATTCTGACAAAATGAAAGCATTGATTGTGCAAGAATGGACTGCTATCAGTCAGGATTTGGTCCAGAAGTTGATTGAGAGCATGCCAGGGAGAATTGCAGAGGTCCTGAAGAAGAAGAGTCAACACTGCAAATATTGACTTGCTGCATTAACTCATTCTAACTGTCAATATAAGCTTTTAAAAAAATATTTAGAGTTGAGAGTCCTCAGTGGTTGATACCTTTTAATGGCTAACTGAAAAGATGGTAACATCGCCACACAATAAGAGAAAAAAGAATGGCTCTACCTGTGGCAAAACATTTTTGCTCCCCTGATCATAGCATGTCATATCTACTGGCTAACACGGTACAAAGATATACATCTTTACTGTAATATAAGCTTTTGTTACTCATATGTTTGCAATTATATTTCTGTCTGTGATAAAAACATCTGTCAAAACACACATAAAAACCAGAGGGCAGCAGATCATGTGAAAATATAATATTTGTGTCATTCTCAAAACTTTTGGCCTTGACTGTATACAAAATTTTACAATTCCCCCAACACTGTTTACAGCTGTACGCTACTGATAGAGTACACTTTTCTGATTTTGATATTCTGTTGTTATCTAGACTGGGCCTCTGACTGTGTGTGTTGCTCCTGAAATATATACGGAGATTTACAATTTCCCCAACACTGTATACAGCTGTACGCTACTGATAGAGTACACTTTTTCTGATTTTCATATTTTGGTGTTATCAATACTGGGTCTCTGGCCGTGTGTCTTACTGCTGAAATATATACGGAGATTTTAAATTCCACCAACACTGTATACAGCTGTACGCTACTGATAGAGTACACTTTTCTGATTTTCATATTCTGGTGTTATCCAGACTGGGCCTCTGACTGTGTGTGTTGCTCCTGAAATATATACGGAGTTTTACATTTCCCCCAACACTGTATACAGCTGTACGCTACTGATAGAGCACACTTTTCAGATTTTCATATTCTGGTGTTATACAGACTGGGCCTCTGACTGTGTGTGTTGCTCCTGAAATATATACGGAGATTTACAATTCCCCCAACACTGTACACAGCTGTACGGTTCTGATACTGTACACTTTTTTGGTTTTCATATTCTAGTGTAATCTATACTGAGCCTGTGAGAGTCTGTGTCTGTTACTCTGCAAATATACTGTATACGGAGATTAAAAATTTTCACCTTCATCGTATACAGCTGTATGCTTCTGATACTGTACCATATATCTGCTGTTATTTTGGGTACATTTGCACAAACATGAGGAAGTATGGTGGAAGAGGTCGCGGACGTGGTCGTGGGGGGCCACCTGCTACTGATGGTAGTGGTGGTGGTGCATCTGTTGGTAGTGCCAAATGCACAATAGCACCTAAGGCAGGAGGTGTTGAGCCTGCCTCATCGTCTGGCTCCAGAAGGCCTGGAAGGCTCCCTTTTGTGGGAGTAGGTAAACCGCTTTTAAAGCCGAAGCATCAGGAACAGGTTTTGTCTTACATTGCCGAAACAGCCTCCAGCTCTATCTCCTCCTCTTCTGAAGTTTTAAAAGCTCCAAGCACTGAGTCGTCAGTGCAGGCTTCTGGTCAGAAACAACCCCTTTCCTTCTGTCCTTCACCCCAACCAAAAGTGAAGGATGCGGCAGCACACACTTCAAATTACTCCATAGTAGTGTTGAGCGATACGATACTGCAAATATCGGATATCGGCCGATATTAGCTCTATCGGCCTTTCGATTCCGAATACCGATATTTTCGTCATATCGAATACCGGAATCGGATTTGTCACTGTCACTGTCTGTGTCCGTCGGTCGGGTCTGTCACTGTCAGTGTCCGTCGGTCGGGTCTGTCAGGAGTCAGCGGCACTTACCTGGCAGAAGATCTCCGGCGGTCACGTCCTGGACTGCTTCATGGCCGCCATCCTCTTCTCCCCGGCGGTCACATGCAGTTTCTCGCGATAACTGCAGTGACTGCTGGGTAATCCCGGCCGTAAAGCAGTCAGTCCGATGACGTCACCGCCGGGGAAGCAGGTAATCAGCTGTGCTGCGTCGCGATAACAGGCCCTGCCTGTCATTGCGATGTAGCAGAGCTGGATCGTCGTGGGACTGTCGTTACTATGGACTGCGTCGGACAGGTGGTATACTGTTGGTTTGTTTTTTTTTCTTTTTTTACAGGAGATCGATGGCGTCGCAGGAATGAGAGTATAATAAAAGAAATGAAAACTGTGTTGTCTCTTTTATTTCATTAAAATACTTTTTTCTTGCTTTGTCTTTTTTTTATGCATTTAATAACTTTGGGATTAATAATGGATCGGTGTCTTATTGACGCCTCTCCATTATTAACCGGGCTTATTGTCACCGTGCAATCAACGGTGACATTAACCCCTTATTACCCCGCTTGCCACCGCTACAGGGCAAGTGGGAAGAGCCGGGTAAAGTGCCACAATTGGCACATCTTTTGATGCGCCAAATGTGGGGCTGCTGTAGCCTGGTATTATCAGGCTGTTGAGGGCCAAAATCCATGGGCCTTGACAGTCTTTTAATACCAGGCCGCAGCAGTCTGCATTTTACTTGGCTGGTTAACAAAAATAGGGGGACCCCTACGCCGTTTTTTTTTTTCGAGGGGATCCCCTGTTTTTGTTAACCAGCCAAGCTAAGCAGACTGCTGTGGCCTGGTATTATCAGGCTTGCAAGGTCCATGGATATTGGATCCTTACCAGCCTGAAAAACCAGGCCTCAGCGGTCTGCTTCATCTGGCTGGTTAACAAAAATAGGGGGGACCCCACGCCAATTTTTTTCGAGGGGATCCCCTATTTTTGTTAATCAGCCAAGATATGCAGACTGCTGTGGCCTGGTATTATCAGGCTGGCAAGGTCCATGGATCTTGGCTCCTTAACAGCCTGAAAATCCAGGCCTCAGCGGTCTGCTTCATCTGGCTGGTTAACAAAAATAGGGGGGACCCCACGCCATTTTTTTTCGAGGGGATCCCCTATTTTTGTTAACCAGTTCCCTCTGACGTCACTGATTGTGTCCCTGGCTGACCTGAAGTGAAAGTGGAAAGCAATCAATTAAGCTTTCCACTTCCTCTCCTGTCAGCCAGGAGAGGAGCTCATTAATTTGGGGGTTTACTGTGAGGCTGCAGCATTAGCTGCGGTCCCTGCAGTAAACATTAACCCTTTCTGATGGATTACACCGTGGGACCTGACTGTACATCGGATTGGTAAGAATAATTTTGCTTTATTATTTTATTTTTATTACAGGAAATGGTTTTAGCAGGTAAATAAAATATGGTCAAAAACTGTGTGATTATTTCATTAAACTTCTTTTTTATTAAACTGTGTGTGTTTGATTTTTCTTTCATACAATAGGATTGATAATTGATAGTTGTCTGATTGACAGCTCTCAATTATTAACCTGGCTTAAAGTGACCTTTCAATTGCAAGGTCATTTTAACCCCTTATTAACCCATTCGCCACCGCTACAGGGCAATGGGAATAGACGGGCAAAGTGCCAGAAAGGGCAAATCTAATTAGAGATTTGCCCTTTCTGGGGTGTCTGGGGGCAGATGTTAGTAGCCGGGGGGGCAAAAATAATGGTCCCTCTCTGGGCTATTATTATCTGCCCCCACTCACTGGCTTTGTCTGTCTGGTTGCGAAAATAGGGCGGGAGCCCACGCATTTTTTTTCAGCAATTTTACACCTCATATATATATATATATACATGTCATTGAATTTGTGACACATATATATATATTTATATTTATAGTTCATACACTTCTACATAGTATAATAGCCGCTAATTCAATTGCCGGCTTTTGTGAAAATGCAGAACCCGACATGAAATGACACTTGGTTTACATAGAGTTAACCATGTCTTTTCATGTAGTTTGATATCTGATTTGCACAAACAATTACATGAGTGTAAGTGTGCAAAATTTCACACCTGTAGGGGTTAATTAAAGGTGTAAATTCGTAGCAAAAAAGTCCGTTTTTTTTACAACGAATTTACACCTTTAATTAACCCCTACAGGTGTGAAATTTTGCACACATAGACTGATGTAATTGTTTGTGCAAATCAGATATCAAAGTACATGAAAAGACATGGTTAACCCTATGTACACCAAGTGTCATTTCATGTCGGGTGCTTCTGTCTTTTCACAGAAGCCGGCTTTACCCGGCAATTGAATCAAAGGATATTTTACTATGTAGAAGTGTATAAACTATACATATATGTATATATATATGTCACAATGACATGTATATATATATATATATATATCAGTACAGACCAAAAGTTTGGACACACTTTCTCATTCAAAGATTCTTCTGTATTTTCATGACTATGAAAATTGTACATTCACACTGAAGGCATCAAAACTATGAATTATCACATGTGGAATTATACATTACACTTTACAAAAAAGTGTGAAACAACTGAAAATATGTCTTATATTCTAAGTTCTTCAAAGTAGCCACCTTTTGCTTTGATTACTGCTTTGCACGCAGAAAAGGTGAACGGCTGGACTCTACATGCCTGGTTCCCACCGTGAAGCATGGAGGAGGTGGTGTGATGGTGTGATGGTGCTTTGCTGGTGACAATGTTGGGGATTATTCAAAATTGAAGCTGTGAGCGGTCCAGTTCACCCCAAACCATCTCGATTAGGTTCAGGTCTGGTGACTGTGGAGGCCAGGTCATCTGGTGTAGCACCCCATCACTCTCCTTCTTGGTCAAATAGCCCATACACAGCCTGGAGGTGTGTTTGGGGTCATTGTCCTGTTGAAAAATAAATGATGGTCCAACTAAACGCAAACCGGATGGAATAGCATGCTGCTGCAAGATGCTGTGGTAGCCATGCTGGTTCAGTATGCCTTTAATTTTGAATAAATCCCCAACAGTGTCACCATCAGAGCACCCCCACACCATCACACCACCTCCTCCATGCTTCACGGTGGGAACCAGGCATGTAGAGTCCATCCGTTCACCTTTTCTGTGTGCAAAGCAGTAATCAAAGCAAAAGGTGGCTACTTTGAAGAACCTAGAATATAAGACATATTTTCAGTTGTTTCACAGTTTTCTGTAAAGTGTAATGTATAATTCCACATGTGTTAATTCATAGTTTTGATGCCTTCAGTGTGATTCTACAATTTTCATAGCCATGAAAATACAGAAAAATCTTTGAATGAGAAGGTGTGTCCAAACTTTTGATCTGTACTGTATATGTATTCTATGTGTGTATATTTAGTGTTTACAAGGAAATAAAGGTTTTTTTTTAGTTGCGATATTTTGTTCCCATAGACTTACATTGGACTTCCGGTATCGAAATCGGATATCGACGATATTTAGTGATATCGGCGATACCATTTCGATACGATATTTTTAGATATCGAGCAGTATCGCTCAACACTACTCCATAGAGATTTTTTCACATACCATGCCTGGGTTATCAAGTCAATCCTGAATTCCCCAGTCCAAGATGAATCTGACATGGAGTGCACTGATGCACAGCCGCTGCTAGATGATTGTGCTGGTACATTCAACCATAGCACTACATTGCCCTCGCAGTGTACTGAGCCAGAATGTAACCCTGATGAAACTCCGGTGCCCCTTCCCGCATACTCTACCACCTTACACGGTGACACAGAGGAAGGTGCAGATGAAATTGAAGAGGAGGTGATGGATGACCCAGTTGTTGACCCGGATTGGCATCCAGGGGGGAATAGGGTGCCACTGGCAATAGCTCAGAAGAGGAGAAGGATCAGCAGCAGGCATCGACATCGCAGCTGGGGTTATCTGGCAGGCCCGTATTACTCCAAAAACGTGTTAAAGGAACAAAAAGAGTTGCAGGACAGCTTGGCCAGATGGTCAAATTAGCACAGCGTGCAAGCCCTGAAAATTTATACCATAGTAGGAAGAGTCCAGTGTGGCACTTTTTTTTACCAAAATCCTATTGATGAGGCAAAGGTTATCTGTAACAAGTGCCGAAGGACCTTTAGCCGAGGGAAAAATCTCAGAAATTTGAATACCAGTTGCATGCTTAAACATTTACTGAACATGCACTTGCGAGCGTGGATGGACTACAAAACCTCAGGTAACACATGTGCACCGGCTCCGACTGAAGTTAGCCAGCAACGTTCCATCACTTCCCCCACTGTAAGCCCACCGGTTGGCACACCACCAGCAAATGTTGAGGTGTCGTCCCAAGGCCAAATCAGTCAGGGAGTCACAATGTTTTTGCAACGAAAGACTGCATTTAGGCCATCACCACCACCACCATCACCAACCCCCTCTCAGTCCGTTATGTCCACCGATAGTTCCCCCATATTCAGCTCTCGAGTCCAGCTCACCCTAGCAGACATTCTGAGTAGGACAAGAAAGTACTCATCCTCTCATCCGCGCACACTGTGTTTGAACGCCTGCATTGTCAAACTGATCTCATTAGAGATGATGCCCTTCTGTTTGGTTGAAAGTGCAGCGGTCCGAGAGCTCATGGCCTACCCTGTCCCACGCTATGACCTACCCAGTCCCCACTTTTTTTCTAGAAAACCCATCCCTGCCCTCCA
The DNA here is from genome assembly GCA_033576555.1 of Oophaga sylvatica. NCBI lineage: Eukaryota > Metazoa > Chordata > Amphibia > Anura > Dendrobatidae > Oophaga > Oophaga sylvatica. Next base: position 295,201,891 of record JARQOD010000005.1, on the reverse strand, counting down.
CCTGCATGTGAAAGACCGCATTGTCCATGCACTCAAACAATCAGTGAGTGGAAAGGTGCACCTCACAACAGATGCATGGGCCAGTAGGCATGGCCAGGGCCATTACGTGTCCATCACTGCGCACTGGGTTTATGTGATGAATGCAGGGTCCACAGGGGACAGCGGCGGTGGAACAGTGCTGCCCAGCCCAAGGTATAGGTAACAGTTGGCTGTAGGCGTTCGACCCTCCTCCTCCAGAAGCAAAAGCTCATCGACAGAGCGAAGTTGCACGAGCACTCCATCCATAACTGCCAGTGTTGCACATGAGGTGTCCCACTATCGAACAGCTAGTGGTAAGCATCAGCAGGCTGTTTTAAAAATGATGTCTTTGGTCGACAACAGACACACCGCGGAGAAACTGGCCGACTACTTGCAGCGAGAAACTGAGTCATGGCTGGGCAGTATACATCTTGAGCCAGGAAAGGTAGTCAGTGATAACGGGTGTTATTTTGTGGCGGCCATAGCCGCAAAACTCAGACACATACCTTGCCTGGCTCAAACCTTGAACCTGGTGGTGCAGTGGTTCTTAAATAATTATCCTGAGTTAACAGCCCTGCTCCATAAAATGCGAAGTCTCTGCTCGCACATCCGTCGCTCGCCCGTAGACCCCAGTCACATGCAGAGGCTGCAGCGATCGCTCCACCTCCCCAAGCACCGCCTAATCATAGACATTGCAACAAGGTGGAACTCCAACATGCACATGGTTGAGAGGCTGTGCGAACAGAGGCAGGCTGTAATGCATTTGTGGGAGGATACACGGGCAGGCAGTTTGAGGGCAGACATGGAGTTTTCGGGTGTGCAGTGGTCAAAGCTGAAAGACCGCTGTAAAGTCCTTCAGTGTTTTGAGGAAAGCACAGGGCTGGTAAGCGCAGACGACGCCATCATAAGCATGAGCATCCCACTTATGTGTCTGCTCATGCAAACTTTGACGCACGTTAAGGATCAGGCGTCTGCAGCGGAGGAGGAAGAGGGAAGCCTTGATGACTGTCAGCCATTGTCTGCTCAAGGAACTGTCCAGGACGAGGTGGAGGAAGGGGAGGAGGAGAAGGGAGTATGATTATTTTGGGGAGGAGGATGCTTTTCAGGGGGCAAGAGAAATGTTGTCTTGCCGAGTTCAGGTACAGGGTTTGTGCATGACTGGAGGGATGTGGATTTGGCAGAAAGTGCTACACCCACCACTGGCAGTGCATCACTGACACCAGGAACATGGGCCCACATGTGTGATTATGCCTTGCGGATCCTAAAAAGGGACCCCCGCATTGCCAAAATGATGAAGGATGATGACTACAGGTTGGCCAGTATCCTCTATCCACGCTATAAAGGCAAATTACAGAACATAATGCCACAGGAGAACCTAGAGCTAATATTGGCCAACAAACAAGCAACTCTGGTAAACCGTTTGTAAGAGGAATTCCCAGCAAACAGCAGCGGTGCAGGTTCTACCACAAGCCGTACTAGCCCAAATGGAAGAGGTGTTCGTGGTGCACACAGCCGAAGTGGCGTTGGAAACGGGTTTCATGACCATGTTGTGGACTGATTTCTCCAGGACAGCTCACACGCATCACATGCCTGGTAATCAGGAATCTATAGCAACAGACAGGAGACAACAGTTGTCCCTCACTGGTCAGTCCCCTTTGACTGGGCCTGTAAACTGGACACCTGGTCTGAATTGGCACAATATGCCTTACAGGAGCTCACTTGCCCTGCTGGTGGTGTGCTATCAGAAAGAGTCTACAGTGCTGGATCAATCCTGACAGAAAGAAGGACACGTCTGTCGACACAAAATGTTGATGATCTAACCTTCATTAAAATGAACCATACATGGGTTTCAAAGGATTTTGTCCCACCTTCCCCTGATGACACATAGGTTGCTAGCAAAATGGTTTGTTTTGTCCTACTCTTCCTCTGACTTCTCCATTTCCTCCATTTGCAGCTGCTGAGCGTCCACCTACAACTGAACATATGCCATTTTTGCCACTTCCTTATCTGGGCTGCCCCCCCGCCTAGTACCAGTGCCCTGAGCAAGTGGCAGGTCCCACTCTGGGGCGACGGTACTTGCACAGGGTCCCTCATAGTATAAAAAACTGTCTCTGACGGTGGGAGGGCACACTCGCTGTCAGACACAACAGCGTACTATGAGGGGTCCTGTGCCAGTGCCGTTGCCCACAAGTCGGCCCCCATGCTTGCAAAGGGCCCCAGCACTTGCAATACTTACCTCTCCATGCTCCACTGCTGTGACGTCTTCCGCATTTCCTGACAGTAACATTCAGGTTACAGAGCGCAATGACGTCACATCTGTAATCCCTCTGCCTAAACAGTCCAACTGCAGAAAGCTAGATGGCACACGAGAGTCCAGGTGAGCTGCACACGAGGAGGGGTATTCAGTTTATGAAGTGTTGGAGGAATATATGGTCATTTTATACTGGATCATAATAATGTGGCCCATTATAATGGACATTGATTTGGTCCATTAAACTGGAGCATCATTTGGTCCATAGACACTGGAGCACGCATGGGCCCATCATGTATTGGAGCATTCTAAATGGGGCAGATCAGACACTGGAGCAGCATTTACGGGGCCCATTATACCCTTGAACATTAATGGGGCCCATTATATATGGAGCATTCTTTTGGCCCACAAGACACTGGAGCATCATCCATGGGGCACATTATGTATTGGAGCATTCTAAATTAGGCAGATCAGACACTGGTGCAGCATTTATGGGGCCCATTATACCCTTCAACATTAATGGAGCACATTTTATATGGAGCATTCTTTTGGCCCATAAGACACTGGAGCATTATCCATGGGGCCCATCATATACTGGAGTATTGTAAATGTTGGACATCAGACACAGGAGCAGCATTTACGGGGCCCATTATACACTGGTACATTATTAATGGGGCCCATTATATATGGAGCATTCTTTTGGCCCATAAGACACTGGAGCATCATCCATGGGGCCAATCATATACTGGAGTATTGTAAATGGGGGACATCAGACACAGGAGCAGCATTTACGGGGTCCATTATACACTGGTACATTATTAATGTGGCCCATTATATATGGAGCATTCTTTTGGCCCATAAGACACTGAAGCATCATCCATGGGGCACATCATATACTGGAGTATTGTAAATGGGGGACATCAGACACAGGAGCAGCATTTCCAAGGTCTGGTTTGTTCTCTCGGTTTGTCCATTGGTCTGAGGATGAAATGCAGAGGAGAAAGATAATTGAGCACCAAGTTTAGAACAAAATGTCCTCCAAAATCTGGAAACAAACTGGACTCCTCTGTCACACACAATGTTCTCTGGAATGCCGTGCAACCGAACCACCTGTTGAAAAAATAAGGGCACCAACTCGGAGGAGGATGGCAACTTAGGTAGTGGCACAAGTTGCATCATCTTGGAAAACCTATCACAGATTGCCCAAATAACAGTCATTCTCTGATAGACAGGGAGTTCGGAAATAAAATCCATAGAGATATGGATCCATGGCCTCTTGGGCACAGGCAATGGAATTAATGAACCACTAGAGCAAGAGCAAGGTTTGGACTGTGAACAAGTTCCTCAGGACTGCACAAAGTCCCTGATGTCACGAGACAAAGTGGGCCACCAAAAGGACCGACTCACCAAATCTCTGGTACCAAAAATACCAGGATGGTCAGCCAACGTGGAGCAATGAATCTCAGACATCACATTCTTCCTCCACTGGTCAGGGACAAACAATTTCCCAACAGGGCAGCGTTCAGGTTTATCCTCCTAAAATGGCTCCAGGGCCAGTCTCAAATCGGGCGAGATAGCGGAAAGAACCACACCCTCCTTCAGAATAACAGCGGGCTCAGTTACCTCAGGAGAATCTGCAGAGAAACTCCTCGAGAGGGCATACGCCTTAACATTTTTAGTGCCCGCGAGAAAAGAGACCACAAAATGAAAACGTGTGAAATACAAGGCCCACCTGGCCTGTCTAGGATTAAGTCGCTTGGCTGATTCGAGATAAACAAGGTTCTTATGGTCAGTGAGGACTACCATCTGATGTTTGGCTCCTTCCAGCCAATGTCTCCACTCTTCAAAGGCCCACTTCATAGCCAATAACTCCCGATTTCCCACATCATAATTACGTTCCGCTGGGGAAAATTTTCGAGAGAAAAAGGCACAAGGGTTACTCTTAGAAGTCTCCGGATCCCTTTGGGACAAAACGGCTCCTGCATCAATCTCAGAAGCATCAACCTCCACCTGCAATGGCAGAGAAACATCAGGTTGCCGTGGAACATTAGCAGAAGTGAATCTCCGCTTAAGCTCCTGAAACGCAGAAACTGCCTCAGGAGACCAATTCACTACATCAGAACCCTTTTTGGTCAATTCAGTCAGTGGTTTCACAATAGTAGAGAAGTTACCTATAAATTTACGATAAAAATTAGCAAAACCCAAAAATCTCTGAAAAGCCTTCAATGTAGTGGGCTGAACCCAATCACAAATGGCCTGAACTTTGACCGGGTCCATTTCAATAACAGACGGAGACAAAATGAATCCCAGAAATGAAACCTTCTGTATGCCAAAAATACATTTTAATCCCCTCACATACAATGCATTTTCTCACAAAATCCGGAATACAGTCTGAACATGTTCCACATGAGAATCCCAGTCATTGGAAAAAAATCAAGATATCTGTCATGTGTGCATCGCCACGAAGATCGTCGCGGTTGCACATTCTGACTTCTCACAGCTGAATTGCTGTTTCTTTGTGTTTGGCAGTTAGGGAGTTAATTCTGTCTGTGCTCAGTTCTGGGACTGGGTGCAGTTTCTCCCGGCTGCAATTAATTATTTGTTGATTGGTTTCCTTTAAATCTCTGGTTGTCTGTGTTGGGAGTTGCCAGTGAAATTCTTCATGCAGACCACAGTTAGGATTGTATCTGTATAGACTTAAGTTAAAGAGCTCCTTAGTTGTTTTAAGCTCACCTTGCTTAGAGTTTAATATCCCAGATCATTTATGTTCCTTCTGTGTTTGAGTGTGTATGCAAGTCTGTGTTTTCTCCAGTCTGTCTTATATGTCTAATATGTGTATTTAGCAGAGATCAGCCCATATCCCTTTGGTGGTAATCAGAATCCTTCTTAGGACTGATTACAGGGTTCAGGGACTGATAGGAGACAGGGTTAGGCTGGAGACTTGGACCTCTGAACCATTATCAGTACCTCCAAGGTGAGGGATTAGTTAGGACCCCAGTTTAGGGTCAGGTTAGACCCCCGGTCCTCCTCTTTCCTGTGACAGTGTATCAAGTCCTCAAGATTAACCCTGAGTTCAACGGATATCGTGTCAGGTAAATCTATTCTATATTTACATGCTGATGTTGCTAATCTATATGTTGTATAGAGTGTTGTTCTTTTAAGAATAGTTTACTGACATCGTACACATATCATAAGACCGCGTGACATTTTCACTGGCCCATAAAATTATTCCCAGTTGCCATGGATCCAGTAGCCCAGCTGGCTCTGCAGTTGCAGGGATTATCCATGGAGCTGACGGACATTAAGTCCAAAGTTTTGTCTCCCTCGGAGCAAACCAGATTTGAACCTAAAGTAGCTCTCCCGGACAGGTTCACTGGTGGGCGAGACAAATTTTTTACCTTCAGGGAAGCATGTAAATTGTATTTTCGGCTTCGGCCTCGATCATCAGGGAGTGAAGAGCAGAGAGTGGGAATTGTTATCTCGCTCCTACAAGGGGACCCTCAATCCTGGGCCTTCTCCCTTCCTCCGGGATCCCCGGCTCTACAGTCAGTAGATCGATTTTTTACTGCCCTGGGTTTGGTATATGATGACCCAGATCGGGTCTCTCTTGCTGAGACAAAATTACGTAAGATACAGCAGGGAGATCGTCCGGCGGAGGAATTTGCTTCTGAGTTCCGTAGATGGGCCACAGATACTCAGTGGAATGACCCAGCTCTTAGAAGCCAGTTTTGTCATGGGCTTTCTGACAAATTAAAGGACGTTTTGGCTCAGTATGATTCTCCTCCATCACTGGAGGCTGCTATGGCCCTAGCTATCCGTACTGATAGACGGCTCCGGGAGAGGTGCGAGGTAACTCCGCCCCCTGTTGTTACTCCACCTACTACTAAAGTCCCTTATGTTGAGGTTCCCCTTGTCTGTTCGGAGGAGCCTATGCAGTTGGGAGGGACATCATTTCGTAGGAGGGGATTGGCGGTACGCCGCAGGACTAGAAGGTGTTTCTTCTGCGGGAAAGAGGGACATTTTGTTGGGGGATGTCCATCCCGTGCCTTGTTGAGCAAAAAGTCGCCGGAAAACTGTTAATCCCAGGTTGTGTGGTGGACGACAACCTGGGAGTATGTATTTCGTCCGCTAGTTCTTCTCAGTTCCTTGTACCAGTGGAGGTGGTGGTTGGTACGAGAGTGGAGAGATTTTCTGTTCTTCTTGATAGTGGGTCCGGGGCTAATCTGGTTGACGCTCAGTTTGCTCAGGCTCAAGGTATGCATCTGAGTGTATTGGTCAAACCGATCCCTATATTCTCCATTGACGCCAGGCCTCTCGGCCAAGGTAGCTTTGTTCATGAGGTTCATAACATTGACCTTCGGGTAGGGGCAATACATAGGGAACTATTATCTTGTTATGTGTTGGAGGGTCTACCTACTCCTATTGTGTTGGGACTTCCTTGGTTGGTTAAACATAACCCTGTGATTAATTGGCAGTCCAGAGATATAAGCCAATGGGGTGAGTTTTGCAAAAGTAACTGCATGAACACAGTCATCAGTGCGGTCGTGCCTAGTACTTTGCCTCCTTTTTTAGAGGACTTTGGGGATGTGTTCTCTGAGGAGGGGTGTCAGGAGTTGCCTCCTCATCGCGTGTATGACTGCTCTATTAATTTACTTCCTGATGCTAAGTTACCTAAAGCTAGGTTATATAACCTTTCTGGTCCTGAGAGGCAGGCTATGAAAGATTATATTTCGGAAAGTCTGGCCAAAGGGCATATTAGACCTTCATCTTCCCCAGTGGCCGCGGGGTTCTTCTTTGTGAAGAAAAAAGATGGAGGCCTACGCCCTTGCTTGGATTTCCGCGAACTTAATCGGATTACTGTTCGAGATCCGTATCCACTCCCTCTGATTCCTGATCTCTTCAATCAAATTGTTGGCGCCAAATGGTTCTCTAAATTGGATCTCAGGGGGGCGTATAATCTGATTAGGATAAAAGAGGGGGATGAGTGGAAAACGGCGTTTAACACGCCAGAGGGACATTATGAGAACCTTGTCATGCCTTTTGGTCTGACTACTGCACCAGCAGTATTCCAACATTTTGTTAATGACATTTTTTGTCATCTGGTGGGGCTGTTTGTGGTCGTATATTTGGATGACATTTTAATTTACTCACCAGATCTTGTGTCTCACCAGGAGCATGTGAGACAGGTGTTGCAGATCTTGCGAGACAATAAACTATACGCCAAACTGGAAAAGTGTGTATTCGCCGTACAGGAACTTCAGTTTTTGGGTTTCTTGGTGTCAGCCTCCGGTTTCCGTATGGACCCTGAAAAGGTGAGAGCAGTGCTTGAATGGGATCAGCCAGAGGATCTTAAGGCTCTGCAGCGTTTTCTGGGGTTTGCTAACTACTACCGGAAATTTATTTGTAATTTCTCATCTGTTGTCAAACCTCTCACTGACATGACAAGAAAAGGGCCGGATTTTTCTAAATGGTCGGACAAAGCTTGCCAAGCTTTTTCCTCTTTGAAAAAATGTTTTGCTTCGGCACCCGTTCTCATCCAACCAGATGCATCACAGCCGTTCGTTGTGGAGGTGGACGCGTCTGACGTAGGGGTGGGTGCAATATTGTCCCAGGGTCCGTCCCCTGGTAAATGGCATCCGTGCGCTTTCTTTTCTAAAAAATTGTCGTCCGCCGAAAGGAATTATGATATCGGCAATAGGGAACTTTTGGCCATTAAGTTGGCTTTTGAAGAATGGCGTCACTTTTTGGAGGGGGCAGTCCACCCGGTCACCGTCATTACTGATCACAAGAACCTGCTGTATTTGGAATCTGCTAAGCGTCTGAATTCCAGACAAGCTCGATGGTCGTTGTTTTTTACCAGGTTTAATTTTGTTGTCACTTATCGCCCTGGATCTAAGAATGTTAAGGCGGATGCCTTGTCTCGCAGTTTCCCAGGGGCCGGGAAAATGGATGACCCGATTCCTATCCTTCAGGAGGGGGTGGTAGTGTCGGCTGTATGTTCTGAGCTTGAGGAGGAGGTGTTAGAGGCTCAGGGGGACGCCCCTGCAGGACCTCCAGGGAGACTGTTTGTCCCAAATCAGTTGAGACAAAAGGTTATTGAGGCACATCATAATTCTGCTTTAGCAGGACATCCAGGGAGTAAGGCTACTTTAGATCTCCTTTCTCGCCGGTTTTGGTGGCCTAACGTTAATAAAGATGTTTTAACTTTTGTCGCGTCCTGTGGGGTTTGTGCTCGCTCTAAGACCCCTCATACCCGTCCGTCTGGGACCCTCTTACCCTTGAAACTTCCGGAGCGTCCATGGACTCATTCGTCTATGGACTTCATCACGGACCTTCCTCAGTCGTCAGGGAAGACTGTCATACTGGTGGTTGTTGACAGGTTCAGTAAGATGGCACATTTCATTGCTCTTCCTGCCCTCCCTAATGCTAAAACTCTGGCGCAGGTGTTCATTGGGGAGATTGTGAGACTTCATGGGTTGCCTTCTGATGTGGTGTCAGATAGGGGGTCTCAGTTTGTGTCCAAGTTTTGGAGGGCATTTTGTTTACGTCGGGGGATGCAATTGTCATTTTCCTCGGCTTTTCATCCGCAGACCAATGGTCAGACAGAGCGTCTGAATCAAAGCCTAGAGACTTATCTTCGGTGTTTTGTCTCAGAGAACCAGGAGGACTGGTCTTCTTTCTTGCCTCTGGCAGAGTTCGCTCTTAACAACAGGCGGAGCGAGTCCACTGGTAAGTCCCCGTTTTTTGGGGCATATGGTTTTCATCCCCAGTTTTGTACATTCAATGGGGGGGCCCTTCTGGGGTTCCTGAGGAGGAGCGTTTCTCGTCGTCACTTGCTTCAGTGTGGAGAGGTGTATTGAATAATTTGAGTGCTATGGGGAACAGTTATAAACGTATGGCTGATAGGAGGAGAGTTTCTGGTCCAGATCTTAATGTGAACGATCTGGTATGGTTGTCTACCAGGAATATAAAACTTAAAGTTCCCTCCTGGAAGCTGGGTCCCAGATTCATCGGGCCGTACAGGATCAGTTCCATAATTAATCCTGTGGCATTTCGTCTGGACCTCCCTCCTACGTTTAAAATCCACAATGTGTTCCACAAGTCATTACTTAAGAGGTACGTGGCACCAGTCATACCATCACCTCTACCTCCTCCTCCAGTGGTGGTCAATGGTAACTTGGAGTTTCAAGTGTCAAAGATCATTGACTCACGTCTGAATCGCCGGTCCCTTCAGTACTTGGTGCATTGGAAGGGGTATGGTCCAGAGGAGAGGACGTGGGTTCCTGCGTCTGACATTAACGCAGATCGTTTGGTGCGGACCTTCCACAGAACTCACCCGGGCAAACCTGGCCCTGGGGGCCGGAGGCCCCTCGTAGAAGGGGGGGGTACTGTCATGTGTGCATCGCCACGAAGATCGTCGCGGTTGCACATTCTGACTTCTCACAGCTGAGTTGCTGTTTCTTTGTTTTTGGCAGTTAGGGAGTTAATTCTGTCTGTGCTCAGTTCTGGGACTGGGTGCAGTTTCTCCCGGCTGCAATTAATTATTTGTTGATTGGTTTCCTTTAAATCTCTGGTTGTCTGTGTTGGGAGTTGCCAGTGAAATTCTTCATGCAGACCACAGTTAGGATTGTATCTGTATAGACTTAAGTTAAAGAGCTCCTTAGTTGTTTTAAGCTCACCTTGCTTAGAGTTTAATATCCCAGATCATTTATGTTCCTTCTGTGTTTGAGTGTGTATGCAAGTCTGTGTTTTCTCCAGTCTGTCTTATATGTCTAATCTGTGTATTTAGCAGAGATCAGCCCATATCCCTTTGGTGGTAATCAGAATCCTTCTTAGGACTGATTACAGGGTTCAGGGACTGATAGGAGACAGGGTTAGGCTGGAGACTTGGACCTCTGAACCATTATCAGTACCTCCAAGGTGAGGGATTAGTTAGGACCCCAGTTTAGGGTCAGGTTAGACCCCCGGTCCTCCTCTTTCCTGTGACAGTGTATCAAGTCCTCAAGATTAACCCTGAGTTCAACGGATATCGTGTCAGGTAAATCTATTCTATATTTACATGCTGATGTTGCTAATCTATATGTTGTATAGAGTGTTGTTCTTTTAAGAATAGTTTACTGACATCGTACACATATCATAAGACCGCGTGACAATATCGTCCAAATAAACGATCAGAAATTTATCCACGAAATCCCGGAAAATATCGTTCATAAAGGATTGGATGATGGAAGGGGCATTAGTGAGCCCAAAAGGCATCACTAGGTGCTCGAAATGCCCCTCTGGGGTATTAAACTCCGTCTTCCATTCATCACCGTGCTTGATGCGAACAAGATTATACGCGCCCCTGAGGTCAAGCTTGGTAAACCAACTAGCACCTTTCACTCTGCAAAATCGGTCAGAAATCAAGGGTAACGGATATTGATATTTAATAGTGATCTTATTCAGGAGACGATAGTCAATACACGGCCTCAATGAGCCATCCTTCTTGGCCACAAAGAAAAGCCGGCGCCCAAGGGTGAAGAGGATGGTCTGATATGACCCTTCTCTAAAGACTCTTTGATATAAGATCACATAGCATCATGCTCAGGTACAGATAAAATAAAGGGCTGATCCTTGGGAAATTTACAACCGGGTACTAAGTCAGCAGCATTTACGGAGACCATTATGCCTTTGAACATTAATGGGGCCCATTATATATGGAGCATTCTTTTGGCCCATAAGACACTTGAGCATCATCCATGGGGCCCATCATATACTGTTGTATTGTAAATGGGTGACATTAGACACAGGAGAGGCATTTACGGGGCCCATTATACACTGGTACATTATTAATGGGGCCCATTATATATAGAGCATTCTTTTTGCCCATAAGACACTGGAGCATCATCCATGGGACACATCATATACTGGAGCATTCTAAATGGGGCAGATCAGACACTGGAGCAGCATTTACAGGACCCTTTATACCCTTGAACATTAATGGGGCCCATTATATATGGAGCATTATTTTGGCCCATAAGACACTGGAGCATCATCCATGGGGCCCATCATATACTGGAGAATCATATGGGGTTCATTATTTATGGGGCATCATATAGGGTATGGATGCCCCATAAATGGATTATCCCCTACAAAATATACACAAATTAATATGTGAAAAATGTGTCAAACACAAAGTGCAACTAGTGCAAAAAGGCTCACAGCAGAACTACTGAACAAAACACCTGCACTAAATTATTTGCTCACAGAAGGTATGAGATATAGATTGTGATCAGAGCAAAAATGTCACTTTCTTGGGGAAATATCTAACACTGGCCAAGTACTACTGATGTTGTCACATAGAAAAACATTAAATATAAATCAATAGCCCCAATTCAATACCTTTATAAGGCCTCTTTCACACATCAGTTTTTTTACGTCAGGCGCGATCTGGCATGTTGTTAAAAAAACGGATCCGGTACCGGATGCGTTTTTTTGTCATTGACTTTCATTAGCACCGGAATGTACATTCTGGCGGCCGGACAAAACGGTCACTGCAACGTTTTTTTTTTTAGCGGACCCGCCTGATAGTGCCTGAAGCAGCGCATCAGGCCGCCGGAAACAATAGAATTCTATGGTACCGGACCAGTCATTTGTGCAATCCGCCAAAAGACTGATCCGGATTCTGGAAACCAAGGTCTATCTTTCTCTCCTCTTCCAGACATGCGCACTCAGCATTTCCAGGTTCAAAAGTTCAGGACGGATCCGGCAACAAAACTCATCCGTTGCATCAGAATTTCAAAATCAGCACCGGATCCTTTCAGGTATTCGACGGATTATGCCTGACACAAAAAACCTGATGTGTGAAAATAGCCTAAGGAATCAAGCTGTCAGGCAAAAGGTGTGTGTAACGCGCCCCGACGAGTGTTTCGGAATTACTCCTTCATCAGTGGGTGTCGCCTAAACTAGAGGGGGTGTTTTTATACCCATGGAGCTCATTTTCATTGATGTGATGGGAGCCAGAACGATGCATGCGCCGATAAGCGCCACTAAGGTCCTTCGCCCCAGCGCCATGTAACAGTGACGTCAGGTCACATGACCCGGCGCCAAGGAAACAAAGAGACGCCAGGACAAAGAAACATCCCGGACACAGAAGGGGAGATTCGTACAGCAGCCATCCACAACAATGCTAAGTATACCAAGAGAATCCATCTCATAGAGTCTCCATTCTTTTTAATTTATTTGCAGCATCGCCAGAATTGTTCTGATTGTGTAAACAACATCTGCATTATACAAATTCAATGACAGGGGAAATAAACACCTACTGGTGCTATATAAGTGCAATATATCAAACAATAATAAATAAATAATAAAAAAATCAAAATTACAGCATATATCAAGAACTCTAATACAGATCACATGACAAAATTTCATTAAATTATGGCAGAATAAAGATTTTCTACTTTTCTTCACCTGGATGGATGCTGCTCCTTTTTTGTATTTTAAAATTTCATTAAAATCACAAAGATGGATATATAAATTAGATATCACACATATATATATACTTTTAACAAACCATATGAAAACTGTACACAAACATATTTTATTGGCTATCACACAAGATTAATAAATAAAAAATAAATAATAAAAATAAATAAAAAGGAAAAATGATAAAAAATAATAAATAAATAGTAAATAATTAGATAATAAATAAGAGAAAAAGGAGAGAAAAAAATGAATGAATAATTGATCAAAAGAAGAAAATAAATATAAGTATAATGAAATAAAAATAAAAAAATAAAAAATAAAAATAATAAATAATAATAATAAATAATAATAATAAAAAATAATAAAGATACACAATTGTTAGGGTCTGCGGAACGCACCTAATAGATATAGTAGAGAGGTGCGTTCGCAGCCTCTGTTATCCCTCAGAGTCGCTAAAATAAACGCCGTAGCGCGCTGTGGCAGTAAGTGCGACTCTGTTAATACCCAGAGCCGCTAGCGGGAATGCCACAGCGCTATATGGCGATAAGTGCGAACTCACTTAGCTTCAGTGAGCCGCAAAGTAAAATGCTAGGGCGCTGAACCAGCGTTATAAAGCGAACCCTGTTGCGTCACAGAGCCGCTGAGAAAAAGACTGTGTCCTGTTAACACCACAGGGATACACAGATAACTGCTGTGCGGATAGCAGTCCGTGATCATGCAGACAGCAACGCAATCAAGCAATCTCCTCACCGGAGAAGCTGGTATTCTAGCGGCTTATTTCAGCCAAGCCCTAACCACGTGCACTCAAATCTCCTCACCGGAGGTGTCGGTATTCTAGTTGCTTATTTCAGCCGAGCCCTAACCACATGCGTGCATGATCACACTGGCGCAAAGCACATAATGCAATTGTTACTAGCGCATGGCGGACCAGCCATGCCACCCTTTTATAGTAACAGCTACAGGACCTGCCAGAAAAAAGGACCAATGAGAAACTGTTCCAAAACACATGTAGTTTCAGGACCTTCCTGGCGGACCAATAGGAACTGCTGCAGTACCTGAACATGTGACCCCTGATCTCCAATGAGAGATCTTACCCTGGGCATGCTCAGAAGGGGAAACGCAGGACTTCATCCCAAAGATGTCTGCTCCAGCACTGGGTATAATAGAAGATCCAGGAAGGGCAGCAGCAAGTCTCTGCACAGTATTGGAATGAGCAAGACGCTGGGACCGACGTCTTTGTGTTAGAACCCTCTTGTTAGGTTTTTTTTCAGTTTGCTCGTCACATGACCTTTTTTCCCTATTTAGTCTGGCTCCACCCTTCTGGCTTTGCTGGACTTCATTGTATTATCTACTCTTAAGCTAGCCGGGTGCTTAGGTGCCTTTCTCAGTCAGTTTTGCTTGATCTTAGGATCTCTACGTAATTTGTTTTCTGTTTTATTTTCCCTGCTACAATTTCTGTTAGGAGGTGTCCACCTTTTCTCCCAGTCCCTAGATCTTGTAGGGATTCCTCCCTCGCAACTATAGGTCTTCGTTCAGACTAGCTGAGGACTTTAGCGGGTCTGGTCGCAGGATCAGGTTCCCCGTTACATCGTAGGGCTCCAGCTTAGTTCTATTGTAGGGACAGAATTCCCATCTTTCCTTAGTGCTTGTAGCAGATCATAACAGTAAGTCCAGCCCAAAAAAAAAAAATCTCTAAGGAAAGATTTTCTGTTTCCATCATGGTGTCGGTTCAGGATTTGGCTCAACGCCTGCAGGGACTTTCTCTGGAGGTGACTGAGATCCAGCAACACTTGAGTAGTTGTTCTGGAGCACATTTCGTGGAGCCAAAGGTACGTTTGCCTGATTTATTTTTTGGTGAACAACAAGATTTTTTTTCTTTTAAAAATGCTTGCTTGTTGTATTTCTGTTTGAGACCCAGATCCTCTGGTGATGAATCACAGCGCATAGGGTTCATAATGTCACTTTTGCGCAAAGAACCTCAGGACTGGGCCTTTTTTCTGCAGCCTAGTGATTCATGCTTTAGATCAGTGGATAGTTTTTTTTCTGCTTTGGGGTTATTGTATGACAATCCTGATCGTGTTTCATCAGCTGAGACAGAATTGAGACGTTTGAGACAGGGATCAGGTAATGTGGAAAAATATTGTACTCACTTCCGAATGTGGTTCACTCAGGTGGGGTGGAACGATTCAGCTTTGAAAAGTTTATTTCTTGCAGGGTTAAGTGAAAAGGTTAAAGATTTGCTGATTGCTTATCCTATACCTGGTAACTTGCAAGAGGCTATGCAATTAGCCATACGGGTGGATAGGAGACTGCGTGCAAGGGTTAATAAGAGTAAATCTGCCTTGTCAGCTCCAAGTCTGGAGAGGGACTGTACTGACATTGGAGAGCCGATGGAAATTGGAGCAATGACACCTCACTCTCGGGAAAAAGACCGTAGATTTGCTGAAGATTTGTGTTTCTATTGTGGCAAATCTGACCATTTCATTAAGAACTGTGCTCTTCGTATGAATAAAGAAAAAAAAAAAAATGAGGTCAGTTTCGCCCGTATAGCTTGTTTAAACAATAAAGGTGTCTTTCTTTCTGCTACCACTGCTGTTGAGGAGGAATTAATGGAGTTTCGGGTATTTGTGGATTGGGGTTCAACTCTCAATGTGATTGATGGGAAATTTTTGGAAAAACTAAAATTAAAACCCAAACTTCTGTCTTCCCCTATTAATGTGGTTGCTGTGGATGGTTCTCCCTTGAAAAATGTTACTCACCATAACTGTGAATTTCCTCTTACTATTAATGGTGTTCATCAAGAAAATTTGGATTTGGTAGTTTTGAATAATTTGCCCTCACCGGTGATTTTGGGGTTACCTTGGTTAAAATTGCACAATCCGGTACTGGATTGGTCTACTAATGAAATTAAGTCCTGAAGTCCTAATTGTTATGACAAGTGTTGTAATGGGCGTATCGCTGCTGTAGTTAAGGGTGAGTTACCTGTACCTATTCAGGATTTTTGGAAAGTTTTTTCTGATAAGGAATCACAGGTATTGCCTCCTCATAGAGATTATGATTGTGCAATTGAATTTGTCCCTGGAGCAACTCTTCCTAAAAGTCGTTTATTTAATTTGACTATTCCTGAGAGAAAGGCTTTGGAGGAATACATACAGACAAGCTTGGCCGCCGGTCACATTAGGCCTTCTAAGTCTCCTGTGGCGGTTGGATTTTTTTTTGTTAAAAAAAAGGACGGCGGTTTACGGCCTTGTCTAGACTTTCGTGAGATTAATAAGATTACTGTACGCAATCCTTACCCACTGCCATTGATTCCTGATTTGTTTAACCAGTTAGTGGGGGCCAAGTGGTTCTCAAAAATTGATCTTCGAGGGACATACAATTTGTTGCGCATGAAGGAGGGGGATGAATGGAAGTTTAACACTCCACTGGGTCATTTTGAGAATCTGGTTATGCCTTTTGGCCTTTCCAGTGCTCCGGCATTTTTTCAGAATCTTATTAATGACATCCTTAGACCTTTGATCGGCAGAAGTGTGGTTGTGTATTTGGATGACATTTTGATTTATTCACCGGATTTGGAGTCTCATTGGAGGAGTGTGCGTGAAGTATTACAGTTACTGAGTGATAATTCACTTTTTGCCAAGCTAGAAAAATGTGAGTTCGCTGTACAGAGACTTAGTTTTTTGGGCTACATTGTCTCCAGTGAAGGTTTTGAGATGGATCCGGTGAAAGTGCAAGCTGTGCAGGATTGGCCTAGACCTATTGGTGTGAAATCAATACAGAGGTTTTTGGGGTTCGCCAATTATTACAGAAAATTCATTAAAAAATTTTCTGTGATTGCCAAACCTCTGACCGATCTCACCAGGAAAGGTGCTGATGCGGTTCAGTGGACTACTGAGGCCATTGAGGCTTTTGTGTTGCTAAAGGAGAAGTTCAGCTCTGCTCCTATCCTTACGCAGCCTGATGTGACTAAACCATTTTTGGTTGAGGTTGATGCTTCTTCTGTGGGGGTCGGCGTTGTGTTGTCTCAGGAAAAGACGGATGGAGTACATCCCTGTGCTTTTTTTTCAAAGAAATTTTCTGAGTCTGAACTAAATTATGATATCGGTAATCGGGAATTGTTGGCAATTAAACTCGCATTTGAACACTGACGTCATTTTTTGGAGGGAGCGGAATTTCCCGTTCAAGTCTTCACCGATCATAAAAATCTGGTCTACCTTGATGCTGCCAAACGCTTGAATGCCGTCAGGCTAGGTGGGCACTGTTTTTCTCACGGTTTAATTTTACCGCTACTTACATCCCAGGTACTAAAAATGTTAAAGCTGATGCTTTGTCTCGCAGCTTTTCTCCTATGGTGGGTACTGAGGAGGAGGAAAACATTTTGCAAGAGGGGGTTGTTATTGCTGTTTTGGACTCTGTATTGGAAGATGAGATTCTTAAAGCACAGGAGAATGCCCCATCTAACACGCCGCATGGGAGGTTGTTTGTGCCTGGTACCCTGAGGAGAGATTTGTTTGTTGAATGTCATGACTCTCGGTTGGCAGGTCATCCTGGAATCTCTGAGACCAAGAGACTTGTGGGTCACAGCTTTTGGTGGCCTGGATGGCAGAAGGAAGTCATTAAGTGGGTGCGTCAATGCACGGTGTGTGCTAGATCTAAGTCTTCTCATACTCCTGCTGCGGGGTTGCTTTGCCCTCTGGAGGTCCCTAGTGCACCTTGGACACATTTGGCTATGGACTTTATTACTGACCTTCCCCCCTCTGAGGGTTTCACTGTCATCTGGGTGGTCGTGGACCGTTTTAGCAAGATGTGTCACTTGGTTCCTTTCATCAAACTGCCTTGCGCTAAGACTCTCGCTAAGGCCTTTGTCAAGGAAATTGTCAGACTACATGGCGTTCCTACTGACATTGTTTCCGATAGGGGACCTTAGTTTGTGGCTCGTTTTTGGGGCGCCTTTTGTGACAGGTTGGGAGTTCATTTGTCGCTTTCATCCGGATATCATCCTGAGTCTAATGGCCAGACAGAAAGGAAAAACCAGGATGTTGAGCAGTTCTTGCGTTGTTTTGTGACTGATAATCAAGAGGGGTGGTCTGAGTTTCTGCCACTTGCTGAGTTTGCTCTTAACAACCATACATCCGCTTCTGCTGGTTGTTCGCCTTTTTTTTGTTGTACTGGGAGACATCCGTCGTTTGGGTCATTTTCCAAGTTGGGATCGGCTGTACCTGAAGAGGAGAATTTTTCTGGTGTTTTGGAGAGAATTTGGACTGATGTGCGTGGTAATCTTCAGGAGGCTAACAAAAGATCCAAAGTGTATTTTGATAGAAAACGACAAGAGGTTTTGTTTGTTATTGGTGACATGGTTTGGTTGTCCTCTAAGAATCTGCGCTTGAGGATTCCGTCTAAGAAATTGGGTCCCAAGTTTGTAGGGCCCTTTAAGGTGCTTCAGGTTATTAACCAATCTGCTGTTAAGCTGGAGCTTCCTACCTCCTGGAAGATTAATCCGGTGTTTCATGTTTCTCTTCTTGAAAAAAGCTGAGGTCTCAGATGGAGACGTCTCGGCCACTATTCCCCTGGTGGTGGAGGACGGGCAATATGAGATTTCTCGCATCCTAAATTCTAGACGGTATAGAGGGAGTTTGCAGTATCTCGTCGCTTGGAAGGGTTATGGACCCGAGGATAACTCATGGGTGAGGTCGGATGATGTTTCTGCGTCTAGACTTGTCAAAGCGTTTCACAAGAGGTTTCCGGAAAAGCCTAAGTCCTAGGGGATGCGGAGGATCCTCTTAGAAGGGAGGGTACTGTTAGAACCCTCTTGTTAGGTTTTTTTTCAGTTTGCTGGTCACATGACCTTTTTTCCCTATTTAGTCTGGCTCCGCCCTTCTGGCTTTGCTGGACTTCATTGTATTATCTACTCTTAAGCTAGCCGGGTGCTTAGGTGCCTTTCTCAGTCAGTTTTGCTTGATCTTAGGATCTCTAAGTAATTTGTTTTCTGTTTTATTTTCCCTGCTACAATTTCTGTTAGGAGGTGTCCACCTTTTCTCCCAGTCCCTAGATCTTGTAGGGATTCCTCACTCGCAACTATAGGTCTTCGTTCAGACTAGCTGAGGACTTTAGCGGGTCTGGTCGCAGGATCAGGTTCCCCGTTACATCGTAGGGCTCCAGCTTAGTTCTATTGTAGGGACAGAATTCTCATCTTTCCTTAATGCTTGTAGCAGATCATAACACTCTGCTGAGCAGACTCCACTGCGGACGCAGATGAATGGGGGACCGCATCGGGACAGGTTCGAGATTCCCCTTGTGCAGCAGCGGGAACTCGAACCCTAACATTACCCCCCCCCCTCTTAGGGCTCCTCATTCTTTGAGCCTCGCTGCGCTCAAAGGCAGCGATGAGCTGTGGAGCGTGAACATGCTCGGCAGGCTCCCAGGACCTATCCTCAGGCCCATAACCCCTCCAATCCACCAAATAAAAATTTTTGCCTCGTACCACCTTGCACCCAACAATGGCGTTCACCTCATGATCGTCGGTAGATGAACCCGACGTCCCAGCAGATGACTTGGAAAACCGGGAAATGGCCACGGGTTTCAGGAGAGACACGTGAAAGGTGTCGTGAAACCAAGGCGAGGCGGAAGGGCTAGGCGGTAAACCACCGGGTTCACCTACTCAAGAACTTTAAAGGTGCCCAAAAAGCGAGGTGCCAACTTGGTGGACTCTACACGTAGCCTGATGTTTCGGGCAGAAAGCCACACTAGGTCACCCGGAGCAAATGTAGGAGTGGGGCGCCGATGGGCATCGGCCGAAGACCTCATCCTCTCTTTGGAGGCCTGAATGGCATCCTGGGTGCAGTCACAAATGTCCCGTGCCTCCACAGCCCAGTCTGCCACCCTGGAATCGGCGGAAGACACGGGCATGGGCACTGGTACCCGCGGATGCTGACTGTAGTTCAGGAGGAATGGGGTCTGTCCGGTGGAGTCAGCCACAGCATTATTTAGAGCGAGCTCAGCCCACGGTAGCAAGGATGCCCAGTCAACCTGCCTGGCAGAGACAAAATATCGCAAGTATGTGACCAAGGTCTGGTTGGCCCTCTCTACCAACCCATTCGTCTCTGGATGGTATGCAGAGGAGAGATTCAACTCAATGCTGAGTAAACGACACAGCTCTCTCCAGAACCGTGACGCAAACTGAGGACCTCGATCACTCACAATTTTGACTGGCATACCGTGTAGGCGGAAAATATGCCTGATGAATAATGCTGGCAAGGCCCATGCAGACGGTAACCGTGGTAACGGCACCAAGTGCACCATTTTGGAGAAGTGGTCGGTTATCACCCAGATGATAGTGCAGCCCTGAGACTTGGGTAAGCCCATCACAAAATCCATCCCAACCATCTAACAGGGCCTGTCTGCCACCGGTAAAGGGAAAAGTAACCCAGCAGGCCGTTGTCGAGGAGACTTATTCTTGGCGCAGGAGACGCACGCCTGAACGTATTCCCTGACGCCAAGAATAAGTCTCCTCGACAACGGCCTGCTGGGTTACTTTTCCCTTTACCGGTGGCAGACAGGCCCTGTTAGATGGTTGGGATGGATTTTGAACCCCATAAAGCGCTGTACCGCTTTAAGAGAGTGGGTTTCTTGCCAATCTATTACAGCCTGTATTTTGGCAGGATCCATAGCCAATCCCTGAGTGGAGATGATATAGCCCAGGAATGGCAGAGACTCCTGCTCAAACACACACTTGTCCAACTTCGCATATAAGGAATTTGCCCTCAAGAGGTCGAAGACCCTGCAAACATCTCTCCGGTGGGTGTCCATATCTGGAGAAAAGATGAGAATGTCATCCAGATAGACTACCACAGAGGTGGCAAGCATGTCCCGGAAGATGTCATTTACGAAATCTTGGAAGATGGCTGGAGCATTACAGAGCCCGAAGGGCATCACAAGATATTCGTAATGTCCATCTCTGGTATTGAACGCCGTCTTCCATTCGTCCCCCTCACGGATGCGGATCAAGTTATAGGCACCACGAAGATCCAGCTTAGTAAATACCCTTGCTCCCCGGAGCCTATCAAAGAGCTCAGATATTAGGGGCAAAGGATATTTGCTCTTAACGGTAATGGCGTTGAGACCCCTGTAGTCTATACACGGTCGTAATTCTCCATTCTTCTTCTGCACGAAGAAAAATCATGCCCCTGCTGGTGACACTGACTTCCTAATAAACCCTCTTGCCAGATTTTCCTGGATGTATTGTGACATGGCCTCCGTCTCAGGAAGAGAGAGCGGATACACTCTTCCCGAGGAGGCTCCTTTCCAGGCAAGAGGTCTATAGGACAGTCATGGGGGCGATGAGGTGGAAGAGTCTCCGCTGGCCTTTTTGGAGAATACGTCCGTGTTTGACCGACAAACCTTGGGGAGAGAAGCAAGGTCTATGGGTATTTCCGTGGTGGAAACCTGAACGTCCTCTCTGAGACATCTGTCTCTGCAATGATCACCCCAACCCAGTATTCTCCCAGAGGACCACTCAATATGGGGAGAGTGGTGGCGACGCCAGAGTAATCCCAACAAAACCTTATCTATTCCCTCAGGAAGAACAAAAAGGGATATATTCTCCTGATGAGAAGGGGACATAGACAGAGGTAGAGAGACAGTCTGGTGGGTGATTTGTGAGGGCAGGATTGTTCATTCAATACTCTCACCGATCTTGGCTCGGCGAGCGTCACCAGCGGTATGGAATGGCAAGAGGCAAAGGAGGAGGACATAAAATTCTCCTCTGCCCCAGAATCCACACAAAGCTTGGCGGGAAGAGTGGATGAACCTAGAGAGATTAACCCTTTAAGGAGCACTTTCGGAGCAAAAACCTTCGCGTCTAATGACCCTGCACATATGGTCACGGAACATGACCGTTTACTCATTCGCTGGGGACATCGGTTGGCATAATGTCCTGGCTGCTGACACACTCTACAGACCACGGATACTCGAGTGGTCCGAGACTTAGATTCCACTTGAGTAGTCTCCACGGTCTCTGGGGAGTCGGACACCCGAACGGGAAATTCAAGAGGTTTGGCAAAGGTGGGTGCCAGCCGAAACCTCTGCCTACACTGGGTCCGCTCTAACCTCCGCTCGTGAAAACGGAGGTCGATGCGGGTAGATATAGAAATGAGTTTCTCCAGTGTGGCAGGGATCTCCCTGGTAGCCAAAGCGTCCTTTAAATGGTCTGCCAGTCCTCTCCAGAACACTGGAATAAGAACTTTATCTGGCCACTCTAATTCAGAGGCCAAAGTCCGAAATTGGACTGAGAACTGGCTGACCATGGACAAGCCCTGTGACATTGCCAGCAGTTGGAGTGCCGTATCGTGCGTGACCTGAGGTCCTAAAAATACCTTTTTCAGAGCCTTCAAAAACCAAGGAGCACTCCGCACCACACGATCGTGGCGCTCCCACAGCGGCGTTGCCCACTCCATTGCTCTGCCCGACAGAAGAGACACATTAAAAGCCACTTGTGCCCGTTCCGTGGGGAAACGTGTTGCCAAAAGCTCAAGCTGTATAGAGCACTGACTCACGAATCCCCGACACTGTTTACTGACACCCGTAAACTTGTCTGGAAGTGGGAGGTGGGATAATGTCGGAGCAGAGGTAGCAGTGGACAAACTGGCTGCAGCTACGCTAGCAGCCTGAACAGCGACTGCGGTAACATCCACAGCTGAGGTTGTGCACTCAAGGACCGCCAACCTACCCTCCAGCAGCTGGATGTACTGCTGTAGATGCTGGTCGTCCGCCATTTTACTAGCCAGACCCTGGCGCTAGTATTAAGTTAGGGTCTGCGGAACGCACCTAATAGATATAGTAGAGAGGTGCGTTCGCAGCCCGGGGTCCACCGTGCAGGCGAAGCCCGCTGCTAGTAAGATGGCGAAAGTAGCGAACTCTGTTATCCCCAGAGTCACTGAAATAAACGCTGTAGCGTGCTGTGGCAGTAAGTGCGACTCTGTTAATCCCCAGAGCCGCTAACGGGAATGCCACAGCGCTATATGACGATAAGTGCGAACTCATTTAGCTTCAGTGCGCCGCAAAGTAAAATGATAGGGCGCTGAATCAGCGTTATAAAGCGAACCCTGTTGCGTCACAGAGCCGCTGAGAAAAATACTGTGTCCTGTTAACACCACAGGGATACACAGATAACTGCTGTGCGGATAGCAGTCCGTGATCATGCAGACAGCAATGCAATCAAGCAATCTCCTCACGGGAGAAGATGGGATTCTAGGGGCTAATTTCAGCCAAGCCCTAACCACGTGCACTCAAATCTCCTCACCGGTGGTGTCGGTATTCTAGTTGCTTATTTCAGCCGAGCCCTAACCACATGCGTGCATGATCACACTGGCGCAAAGCACATAATGCAATTGATACTAGCGCATGGCGGGTCAGCCATGCCACCCTTTTATAGTAACAGTTACAGGACCTGCCAGAAACAAGGACCAATGAGAAACTGTTCCAAAACACAAGTAGTTTCAGGACCTTCCTGGCGGACCAATAGGAACTGCTGCAGTACCTGAACATGTGACCCCTGATCTCCAATGAGAGATCTTACCCTGGGCATGCTCACAAGGGGAAACGCAGGACTTCGTCCCAAAGACGTCTGCTCCAGCACTGGCAATAATAGAAGAACCAGGAAGGGCAGCAGCAAGTTTCTGCACAGTATTGGAATGAGCAAGATGCTGGGACCGATGTCTCTGCTGAGCAGGCTCCACTGCGGACTGAGATGGATGGGGGATCGCAGCGGGACTGGCTTGAGACTCCCCTTGTGCAGCAGCAGGAACTCGAACCCTAACACACAATAATATAAAAATTATAATAATAATACTGATAAAAAAATAATTATAAAAATTAAATAATAAAAAATGTTTTTAAAGCAAAGAAAAAGTAATGATATTGAAGATGATAATAATAATAATAATAATAATAATAATAATAATAATAATAGTAAATAAATATAAATAATAATACATTTAAAGTAATAATAAATTAATACAAAATATAAATAAAAATAAATTATAATAAATTTAAAATAAAAATAAATAAATACTTCCATTTTACATAACATGATAGTCCATTATTCTTCCTCATATTCTTTTTTACAGGTAAATCAGAAAATATATTCATATTCTTCATAATTTTTCTCTTTTGCAAAAAATATCTTCTCTAAGATGTTAATACATGATCACCACTCCCAAACATCTGGAGCGGTCAAAAAATCTTTAGGAAAATAGTGACAGAATGGGCCATCATAGTCATCATGGTTTTTTATGTGCAAAAATCCTCCAAAAATATATAGTGTTAAAAAATGGAATTCAGTAAATTATTCTTCATAATGTTGTTCCTTTACAGGTCATCCATCTTCTTAAAAAAATCACCAATACAACTCCAGAAGCAGCCCGAAACATTTCACAGGAAAAGGCAACAGGATGAATCAAGGATTACTAGTAGTGTTGAGCATTCCGATACCGCAAGTATCGGGTATCGGCCGATATTAGCTGTATCGGAAATTCCGATACTTAGTTCCGATATTTTTCATATATCGTATACCGGAATCGGAAGTTCCCATAATTCTTTGAGAGGCAATGTGATTATAGTCAGCCAATGAGGAATCCTAAGAAGTGTGGGCACATCCTGTACTGCTGCGGTCATGTTAACTAATGGCATGGCTGTGAATGGATGCTGAAATGATGTCAGAATGCAGTATAAAAGGCACCGCCGCCATTTTAGCGTCACTGTGCTGTGAACTCAGGGAAAGAACGCTGCTCTGCTGACTCTGAGGGACAGTTAGAGATTGCGATTTAGTGTACTGTGCTTTAGGCAGACTAGTTTACCACCGGCTGTGTAAAGCTTCCTTTTGCCTGCAGTGTTGTTTTAACAGCTCTGCAAGGTGTGTGTGAGTGCAGGTGACGCTGCAGTTTGCTCTGTATGCAACGCTGTCTGTAGGCATCTGCACGTGTCACTCACAGACTCTTTTTTTTTTCTTCAGTGTAATTCTTGCTGCTCCATGTAATTGAAATAATAGTGTGACGTGCTTCCATCCGTATACAATACCTTGGTTGCAAACACTATAGAAGTCCACAAAGGAGCCTTTCACAGCAAGTGAACAGTTGTGTTTCAGTGTTCACTGCAGTCTGTGATTTTTTTTTTTTTTTTGAGTGCAGATCACGCTCCAGTTACTTCAACTAATGCTGCGTGTACTCTGCTGAGCGTCTGTCACTGGCTCATCCTTGTAATTTTTCAAAAATTGCTGCTGTTTTCTTCTATTTAAAATTTACAAAAATCTATTAGTGTGACGCTCTTCCATCAAAATACAATACATTGCTTGCAAACATAATAGAAGTCCACAAAAGGCCTTTCACAGCAAGTGAACAGTTGTGTTTCAGTGTTCACTCTAGTCTGAGCTTTAATTTTTTTGTAGGAGTGTAGATCCCGCTCCACTTACTTCAACCACCGCAGCGTGTACTCTGCTGAGTGTCTGTCACTGGCTCATCCTTGTAATTTTTCAAAAATTGCTGCTGCTTTCTTCTATTTTAAATTTACAAAAATCTATTAGTGTGACGCTCTTCCATCAAAATACAATACATTGCTTGCAAACATAATAGAAGTCCACAAAAAGGCCTTTCACAGCAAGTGAACAGTTGTGTTTCAGTGTTCACTCTAGTCTGAGCTTTAATTTTTTGTAGGAGTGTAGATCCCGCTCCACTTACTTCAACCACCGCAGCGTGTACTCTGCTGAGTGTCTGTCACTGGCTCATCCTTGTAATTTTTCAAAAATTGTTGCTGCTTTCTTCTATTTAAAATTTACAAAAATCTATTAGTGTGACGCTCTTCCATCAAAATACAATACATTGCTTGCAAACATAATAGAAGTCCACAAAAAGGCCTTTCACAGCAAGTGAACAGTTGTGTTTCAGTGTTCACTCTAGTCTGAGCTTTAATTTTTTTGTAGGAGTGTAGATCCCGCTCCACTTACTTCAACCACCGCAGCGTGTACTCTGCTGAGTGTCTGTCACTGGCTCATCCTTGTAATTTTTCAAAAATTGCTGCTGCTTTCTTCTATTTTAAATTTACAAAAATCTATTAGTGTGACGCTCTTCCACCAAAATACAATACATTGCTTGCAAACATAATAGAAGTCCACAAAAAGGCCTTTCACAGCAAGTGAACAGTTGTGTTTCAGTGTTCACTCTAGTCTGAGCTTTAATTTTTTTGTAGGAGTGTAGATCCCGCTCCACTTACTTCAACCACCACAGCGTGTACTCTGCTGAGTGTCTGTCACTGGCTCATCCTTGTAATTTTTCAAAATTTCTGCTGCTTTCTTCTATTTTAAATTTACAAAAATCTATTAGTGTGACGCTCTTCCAGAAGACAGCGTTTGTTGGCCAGTTGTGAGTCTGCAGCACATGGTTGATTTCATGCTGCAGTGCCTGAGAAACGACCGCCGCATCGGCCACATTCTCACCACGTCAGATTATTGGGTGTACACCCTCCTAGACCCTCGTTACCGGGACAACTTACAAAGCCTCATCACACACGTTGAACCGGGACCGTAAAATGCTGGAGGACCAAGACACACTGTTGAAATCCATAATGTTCTCCATTCCAGCCGAGAGCGCTGCTGCTGCTACTGCTTTACAAAGCAGCTCTGTGCGTCGAGGCATTGTAGACACCTCTGCAACAAGAGGGAGCACAAGCAGCGCCTCTGCACAGGGCAAGAGCTGTATGTTACAAATGTGGCGAAGTTTTGTGACAGCGCCACCAAGGTGTACACCATAGTGATGGGAAATCTAGTTAATTTTGTTGATTAGTTCACCATGAACTAGTTCACTGAAAAGATTAGTTCAAAAGATTAGTTCATTTAGTTCATTTAGTTCAGTTTTTCTCTACCCTATCCTGTGAGGAGCTGATAGGAAATGCATCATGTGACCTCTGAACTAAATGAACTAGATGAACTGCTGAACAAAATGTTCTATTGAGAATGACTCAGGACAGCCTAGTTCAATCTGATGCCTCTGACTGAGCCCAGCAGTGCCACATAATGATTGTGTATGAGGGGGCTGAGAAGCAGTTCAGCATCCACCATTTTAAGAACAGAACAGGGGTCAGTGTTAAAGATTTTAGCAAGACTGATCTTCTAGGCTAGAGGCATGAACTACACACAGAAACACTCTCTCTTATACACACATATGAGCTGTGTCTGTGTACTGTGTGTGCAATTTCATTTTTTATTAATAATATTATTATTACTGTTATATTTGTATTTGATGTGTGGTATGCCTTGGAGGTGCTGGCTTGCCCTGCTGCCAGTGTATTATCTGAGCGCGTCTTTAGTGCTGCAGGTGGTGTACTAACAGACCGTCGCATGCGATTATCCTCAGACAATGTAGACCGGCTTATTTTTCTGAAAATGAACAAGGCATGGATCTCACCTGAATTTGCCTGTCCGTTTTCAGATTAAATAACTGTTTGCCAACGTTTTCCAAGTCTCCTGTTATGTTCATCTTTCTACCACCTGAACTCTACTCCCTGGGCTACAACACTGCCAGTCACAGGGGAATGATCATTTACAAAACAAAATGTTATCCCCAACAAATAGTAGCGCAACGACTCCAGTGCCCACTTTATCGCCAGGCACTCTCTCTCTACAATGCTGTCTCTGTTTTTTGATGGAGAAAGTTTTCGACTCAGGAAACTAATGGGATGCTCCTCCCCGTTAAGCTCCAGTCCTGAGACAACACGGCACCCATACCTACCTCTGACGCATCAGTCTGGACAATGAATTCTCTTTTGAACTCGGGTGTGCTCAAAACTGGTGACCCACACAGTGCCCCTTTTATTGCCTCTGTTGATGACCCCTTGCTGATTTATTAACCGGCTACACCAGATCCATGGGTATTCTCTCAAACTGGACCTCTAAAATTTTTAATGGCACCAAGGGACTCACTAAATGAGGCTGAGGACTGTGTACCTGGCGCATGCGACAAGAGTTACAATACCGTTTAACTTCTTGATAGACCCCCTGCCAGTAAAACCGTTGTATAATTCTGTGTAGGGTTTTCTTTTGGCACAAATGTCACCCTAGTACATGCGCATGCGCTAAGTCCATTACCAACCTCCGATATGACTGCGGTAGCAGCAATTGTTAAAAAATTTCAACATGTATTTTATAAACCTGATACAGCAAATCTTGGTTCAGCTCTAATTGTTGAAATACTGTAGCTGCCCCGGGGTGTTGGGGTTCCCCATTGACAACCAGTAAATTTTCACGGGCTAGACTCAACGTAGGGGCCGCGGAGTTGCGCCTTAGCAAATTTGTCACCTGTCACATTTAAGTATTACAATTCAGGTCCCGGTGTCAAATCTTCCATCTCCCCAACTAACACTTCGATAGGAGAGGGGTTTTCCTACTCCACCGAAGGCAAAGGTAATACTGCCCACTGCACACATGTGTTATGCATAGTGAGACTGATAGTAGCCAACAAAGTAGCAAACAAAGGCCACTTGTGATCGCCCTATCAGCGTAGGACCAATGCTACTCAAAAGATCTGCCATGATCCTGGACAAAATCTTGATATAATGGTCAATGAGTGAGAATGTACGATAGGATCCAGGCAGATGTGAATGTTTGTTTGGTTTTAGTAGCAACTTCATGTGTGACATGTTTGAATGGCTGGGCAACCCTCCTGTCTCCAATATATGATTGAAGGTGCGTACCAATGTGGACGGGATATCCTCACTCAATAATTTAAATAATTTGGCTGTAAACCCGTCAGGTCCTGGAGCTTTCCCGTATTTAAAGTAACTTATCGCCGCTGTCACTTCCATCACCTCAATTTGTTTTTTTAAAAGGAGAAGCTGATAGTTTGTGATGGATGGTAACCGTATTCCATCTACAAAGGTGTTACCCTCCGCACTATCCGTATGTTCCACCTTATATAAGTCTGAGTAGTATTCTTGTAGAATGGTGTTTATGGTTCGAGGGTCTGTGTTCATGATCCCATGTTTATTCGTTAACGCTGTAATATGTTGATGACGAATGTGATTTCCTTTCGCTAGTCGTGATAATAGTCTCCCTCATTTGCTACCATAACGATATACATCGGCTCTATAATTGTTATTACTGCTTGTCTCTCGTCGATATACCCATACGTGTAAGTCAGCCTTAGCCTGCTTACATCTATTTTTAACCTGTGTTGATGAACTTGTCTTGTTTGCCGTGTACCTATCGCGTAATATCCTGCTAGCCTGCGAGTAGTTTGTCGCGATCTTCTTTTTTAGCGTAGTCTGATAACCTATTAGTTTCCCGCGCATTAATCCCTTCCCTGCTGCCCATAAAAGTTCCGGCCTATCCCTAGTATCTCCATTATCCCTTACATATTAAAAACACCATTGCTTCACGTGATGTCGAAACTTCTCATCCATTAACAAATAGGTCGGGAAGCGCCAAGTTTGGTTTGGCCCCATCTGCACCATATCTGGCAGGGTCACTGATACGGGCGCGTGGTCATATTTAGCTACGTTGTGCACATCTGCCTCTTCCACTCCCCTTAATAGCTCGTGAGCTAGCAATATATAATCTATTCTGGACCAAGAGTCATGTGGCGCCGAATAGAATGAATATTCACTGCCATCTGGGTTCAGGTGTGTCAAAATGTCTACAAAGTTACTCGTGTCTAGCAAGGGTTATTATAAACGTGTGTCATGTGATCGCACATTCATTCGCATCGACCTACATTTCTTCACTGTTTAAATTCACCATATTTAAGTCACCACCGTGGGTGGTTTTAATGCTCTCCTATCGGCCTGATATGCTTGGATACCTGGGATAAATTCAGGAACGTCTCCAAACTCCCTACTCACATGTCAGCGCAGGAACAGTAAGAGGGAACGTGCTTGTTTTGTTGCGCATAGGTGGAGTTTTATACAGTAAATGATTACTGCTGTCTTATTTTTTGCGTCCCAAGGGCAAAATAAGTCTGCGTAACGTTACATTTTACAGACACTAATATAATAGACACACGCTACCCTAACCGTGACACAAGGAAGGTATTGTTGCCGGATAAAGCCGCCATTTTAGCGTCACTGTGCTGTTAATTCTGTTTGGGACAGAACGCTGCTCTGCTGACTCTGAGGGACAGTTAGAGATTGCGATTTTGTGTACTGTGCTTTAGCAGGCTACTTTACCAACCGCTGTGTACATCTTCCTTTTGCCTTGCAGTGTTTTTTTCACAGGTCTGCAAGGTGTGTGTGTGAGTGCAGGTGACGCGCTGCAGTTTGCTCGGCATACAACGCTGTATGTAGGCATCTGCACATGTCACTCTCACACTCTTTTTTTTTTTTCTTTAGTGTAATTCTTGCTGCTCAATTCAATTGAAATTATAGTGTGACGTGCTTCCATCCGTATCCAATACATTGGTTGAAAACACTGTAGAAGGACACAAAAAGCCCTTTCACAGCTAAGAGTTGTGTTCACTGTAGTCTGAGATTTTAATTTATTCAATTTTGATCACGCTCAAGTTACTTCTTCAAGCAATGCTGCTTGTACTCTGCTGAGCGTGTCTTACTGCCTCATCCTTGTCATTTTTCTCTAATTGGTTTACATGTACATCAAAGTAGTCTTCATTTTGATCGAAATCCAAGCAGGTACCCGGACACTGTATGGCTGCTTTTATACGGTGGACTGGGTCCAACATTCAATAACACTTAAGATGCAATCGGGCACCTTGTCAAGGCCCAATCCTCTTCTCCCTCTGATATAATAATAATAATAATCTTTATTTATATAGCGCCAACATATTCCGCAGAGCTTTACACTTTAACAGTTTCAAAACACAAGTCATAGGTAACAACGTTAACAATACAATAATTAAAGTAAAATAAGCCGACCCTGCTCGTGAGAGCTTACAATCTACAATGAGGTGGGGGAGATACAAAGTACAGGTGTGTATATATAATGGTGCATTTCCAATGATGGTCCAGCCATCTTGAGGGAGTGAGGCATGGATGGAGATAGTGAATGGGCTCCACATACACACTTAAACATAGAACGACTTTAGTTATTGAATGTCATAGGCCACTCTGAACAAATGTGTTTTGAGGGAGCGCCTGAAACCAGGCAAATTGTGGATAGTCCTAATTTCTTGTGGTAGAGCATTCAAGAGGATTTGCGCAGCGCGGGAGAAGTCTTGTAGTCGGGAGTGGGAGGTACGGATTACTGCAGAGGTTAGTCGAAAGTCATTTGCAGAGCGCAGCAGTCGGTTAGGCCGATAGATAGAAATGAGGGAGGAGATGTAGGGGGGTGCTGCACTGTGGAGAGCTTTGTGGGTGAGAACCAGTACTTTGAATTGGATCCTATAATGAATGTGCAGCCAGTGTAAGGACTGGCGTAGAGCGGACGTGTCCGAGTACCGATTAGCCAGATGGATGACCCTGGCTGCTGCATTAAGGATGGACTGGAGAGGGGATAGTCGAGTAATGGGGAGGCCAAGTAATAGAGCATTGCAGTAGTCCAGGCGGGAGTGGATCAATGCTACAGTGAGGGTTTTTGTTGTTTCCATGGTGAGAAAAGGGCGGATTCTAGAGATGTTCTTTAGGTGTGTAGACGGCAAATATCTAACAAACAGGTCATGCTGGAGAGACTTGCACCTACTGCCACTCAGGGTCTTCAGCTCCTTTGTGAGAAACTAATGTTTGGCCAGCCAGTATATCAAATAAAATTAATGAGAAATGGGAACTGTGGTTGGCTTCAGTTTTGGTACTGGCTGGGTGCTAATACCAAACCATGGTGTGGCATTCAATGGTATTCCTGGCTGGTTGGAGACAAGCTCATTCCCACAGAAAAGTACCTGAAAGCTAAGGAGATGGTGGCCTCTCTCAACATAAAGGAGTTTGCTCGTTGTCTAGGAGACCGACCACCCCTGCTGTGTACCTTGTCAACGTTGTGTTGAAGCTTGCAAGGATTACGAGGTTACAGTGGTAAGTCTGGTTTTTACTAAAGATCCTGCTGTGTATTATAGTTTTTTATGTTTTAAAAAAAATTTATCTTAGGAATGTTAAATAAATTTGTTATTTTTTTGGTTAAATACAATGTATGTTATGAATAGTGTTGAGCGATACGATACTGCAAATATCGGGTATCGGCCGATATTAGCTGTATCGGGCTTTCGATTCCGAGTACCGATATTTTCGTCATATCGGATACCGGAATCGGATTTGTCACTGTCACTGTGAGTGTCCGTCGGTCGGGTCTGTCAGGAGTCAGCGGCACTTATCTGGCAGAAGATCTCCGGCGGTCACGTCCTGGACTGCTTGATGGCCGCCATTATCTTCTCCCTGGCGGTCACATGCAGTTTTTCGCGATAACTGCAGTGACTACAGGGTAATCCTGGCCGTAAACCAGTCCGATGACGTCACCGCCGGGAAGCAGGTAATCAGCTGTGCTGTGCCGGGATGACAGGCTCTGCCTGTCATTGCGATGTAGCAGAGCTGGATCGTCGTGGGACCCTCGTTACTATGGACTGCGTCGGACAGGTGGTATACTGCTGGGTTTTTTTTTTCATTTTTTTACAGGAGATCGATGGCGTCGCAGATGAGACTGTAATAAAAGTAATGAAAACTGTGTTGTTTTTTTTATTAAATTAAAAAACTTTTTTATGAACATTCACCCGTCCGGGTACATCAACAATTTAACTATTTACATACAGGGACCCTCTCCGGGTTATTTATAATTCTTTAGCAGGGGTGTTCCAGGTACCACCTGGTACTCTTCTGATGCTTGCCAAACATCCGAGACACCAAGGACCACCAGGACCTGATGACGTCGTGTGGCCTGTACAGTCAAGTCGTGACCCGCTATCTATGTCTGTGTGGCCACCTCTTTCATCTCCCTCCGGGTCTGGAGACCTATGTCCCGGACTGAACGAACCACAGGGGGCCTAACAGGCGCCGGGTACGGGCCAGCTATCATTAGCATGTCCATAGCTGGGGCTGCTGAGGAGACCACTGAGGGAGGCTGGGGAGATTTACGGCATGGGGTGGGCACTTGTGCAGAGGCCTGGATGTGGAGGCTGAAGGCTCCGAGGGTCTCACAGGTTCCTGACACTCTGGGGACCAGGGGTCGCACCTGGTGACATTTAGGGCATACCATCCATTGTAACCCAAGTGTCGGGTGTAAGTTACCAAGTCTCCTGGCAACAGGTCCCTCCCCGGGTGTCCTTCTGGGAGGTGAGTCTCCACGTCCCGCCGGGTCACAAACACTTCTAAATAAAGTCCAGGCTCCTGGATGAAGCCCCAACCAGCTTTCAATTTAAAGCTCCGTATTGCACCCTTACGCCGCGGCTCCCTCAGGGTTCCTTTATCTTTTCTCATCCGGTCCTTATCTGCCCGGTCCTTCTCGATGTGACGTTGGCGAAGCTTCTGGGATTCGCGCTGCTCCCTTTGTCGCTCGGCTTCTCTCTCCCAACGTCTCCACTCTTCCTCCTGACGCCGGTTGTAATTCTCCTCCACCAGCATCTCCATGTCTCCACCATCAAACTGCAGCTTATGATGTCCGGTTTGCGGCAGCTCTCCTGGCGCCCGACAGTCCTGGCGGCGCTCACCTGCGGAGGAAGCAGCCGGATCTGGAACAGATGACATTCGGGGCTCCGGTACAGACAGGTAGACCTCTGGTGCCTGCGCGGCCTCCTCCATGAGGACGGGTTTCGCTTCTTCTGTCTCAGCGAAGGGGGCAAATAGGGGGATCTGGGGTGCTGCCGGTGCAGCGTTTTTTGCAGGAACGGGTGCCTCCACTGCGACAACATCAACCGGATCACATTGCAAGGGCTGGGATGCCCGCACGGACTCCTCTACTAGAACGGGTGCCTCCACTGCGACAACGTCAACCGGATCACATTGCAATAGCTGGAATGCCCGCACGGACTCCTCTACTAGAACGGGTGCCTCACCTTCCGGTACAGACACTTCAGGTAAGAGGGATTGGCGCCGCTCCAAGTTTAGTTTTAGGGCACGGCAGCTGGCTTCCATCCTGTCGACCTCCTCCCGGTGCCGGGCCAGGCCTCTTAGGGTATCCTCCGCTTCTTGCAGCGTAGGAGGGTTTCCAGGCCGGGTGCCCAACGGTGGTTCCGTGGCGATCGGGTCGCTTCCGTGGGGGGAGAGCTCTGACTGCTCCATCCCTTCACACTTCTGCTCGTGTCCATTAGCCATCTCTGCCAAGTCACATGTGTCATTAGCATCTGGAAAGGGCCCCTCTTTTGTAGTGAGGCGGGACCTTCGTGTTAGTTTCCGCACACTGAGGAGGATGAGGAGGCGGAACTCAAGAGCTGTGGGGCACGATCTTACATTGCAGTACCATTTAGAGTGGTCGGCCATCGTTTTTGCGCCACTGAGTGAGTGTACACCCACGAAGAGCACGCCCTTCTTCTTCACCAGTGCCTCGTCGTGACGCAGATATGGCTGAAAAATGGCAAATACATTCTCTGATGATTTTAGCAATTCTCAAGCACAAAACCAGTTCAATTCAGGCACACAGGACTCGCTTATAGCGAGCTACAGAATCCTGTTCGTGACGCCCAAGTTGAGTCGCACAGAGCCAGAGGTTTTGGGGGTACTCGGCACCGAGCCCGTCGACTTCTATGGGGTATGTCACGGCTTTACCCGGCAATTGAATCAGAGTCTATTTTACTATGTAGAAGTGTATAAACTATAAATAGATGTATATATATATGTCACAATGACATGTATATATATATATATATATATATATATATATATATGTATTCTATGTGTGTATATTTTGTGTTTACAACGAAAGAAAGTGTTTTTTTAGTTGCGATATTTTGTTCCCATAGACTTACATGGGACTTCCGGTATCGGAATCGGATATCGACGATATTTAGTGATATCGGCGATACCATTCCGATCCGATATTTTTAGATATCGAGCAGTATCGCTCAACACTAGTTATGAATGTTAAATAATTTTTTTTTGTTTTTTTATAAAATAAAATGTATGTTATGAATGTTAAATAACTTTTTTTTTTTTTAAGGTATTTGATCTACCATAGCTAGTTGCTGATCGTTGACTCTACACCCCTCTCCCCAGAATGTTACTCGGGTTATGGGAGAAAATCACCGCTTTCCAGACTGATTTAATGTTAATATGTCTGGCTCTTACACAGCACACAGCACTTGATGTTAGTTTATCTTTTTCCTAAATTATTTGTTACACTGCCCTTCTCACATTTTATTTTCACTTTTTTTTTAAGCACAAGTTTTTTTACACTTCCTTGTTCTGTAAGTAGGCTTAATGGTTAAATGTTTTATACTAGATGTAAATATGTAACATGTAAATTTTAGATTAAGATTTTGCAAATTATTAGGTCCACACCATCAGGCTCTTTCGTCCCCTCTCCCTCAGAGTAGCGGTAATATATCGGACCCCAGGCTCGCCCACACACAGTTCCTTGACCACTTCTCTGCTTGGCTGCCGCACTTTCATGTCCTCAGAAGTACCAACCCTTATCCTTGGAGACTTTAACATCCCCATTAACAGCCCTACTTCCACACTCAAAACACATTTGTTCAGAGCGGCCTATCACATTCACTAATCAAAGTCATTCTATGTGTAACTGTGTGTGTGTGTAGCCCATTCACTATCTCCATCCATCCCTCACTCCCTGAAAATGGCTGGACAATCATTGTAAATACACCATTGTATATAAACAACTGTACTTTGGAGCTCCCCCTCCTCATTGTAGATTGTAAGGTCTCACGAGCAGGGGTGGCTTATATTGCTTTAATTATTGTATTGTTAACGTTGTCACTTATGACTTGTGTTATGAAACTGTTAAACTGTACAGCGCTGCGGAATCTGTTGGCGCTATATAAATAAAGATTATTATAGTAGAGGCCCACTCAGTAGTGGTGAAGTGAACGGCGCAAATTGCGAGCTGATTGCGACTGATGCAGCTGATACTCCATTACTGCTGGCTGCTGCTCACACAACCGCTCCAACATATGTAACGTGGAATTCCACCTGGTGGGTACGTCACATATGATGCGATGTTCAGGAAGGCAAAATCTGCGTTGCAGAGCTGCAATGAGCGATCTGGCCATGGTGGAACGTCGCAAGTTAGCGCACTGTAGGCGGACCTTGTGCAGCAGTGAATCAAGATCCGGATAGTCCCTCAAAAAACTGTGGACGACAAAGTTTAGCACATGTACCAGACATGGTATGTGAGTGACGTTGCCTAGGCCAGACCTGCCACCAGATTTCAGCCATTGTCACACACTACCAAGCCTGGCTGGAGATTCGCTGGCAAAATACACATGTCGCTCTCTTGCTTTATGGCATTCCAGAGCTCCAGCGCTGTGTGGCTTTGATTCCCCATGGAAATTAATTTCAGGACGGCCTGTTGACGTTTGGCCACGTCTGTGCTCATATCGGTCAACAGGCTCGCTGTCTGGGTGTTATGTTTGACACCAATCTCTCCTTCACCTCCCATATACAATCTGTTGCCCGCTATTGCCGCCTACACCTAAAGAACATCTCTCCCGAATCCAAGACTTCTCCCGCGCTGCGCCAATACTGTGGAATGCTGTACCCCAAGAAATTAGAACTATCCACAATTTGCATGTTATTGGGCGCTCACTCAAAACACATTTCTTCAAGGTCTTCCCTCTCCTAGTGTATCCTCACCCATCCCTGTAGACTCTGAGCCCTTGCGGGCAGGGTCCTCTCTCCTTCTGTACTTGTGTGTGCCTTGTATTGCTCATGTTTACTGTACTTGTCTATACTTGCCCCTCTTCACATGTAAAGCGCCATGGAATAAATGGCGCTATAAAAATCTATAATAATAATAGCGGCCTATCACCTTCACTAATCAAAGTCATTCTATGTGTAAGTGTGTGTGTGTAGCCCATTCACTATCTCCATCCATCCCTCACTCCCTCAAAATGGCTGGGCCATCATTCTAAATACACCATTGTATATAAACACCTGTACTTTGTATCTCCCCCACATATTTGTAAATTGTAAGCTCTCACGAGCGTGTGCGGATTATATTGCTTTCATTATTGTATTGGTAACGTTGTTACTTATGACTTGTGTACGGAAACTGTTAAACTGTAAAGCGCTGCGTAATCTGTTGGCGCTATATAACTAAAGATTCTTATTAAGCGTTCACGGGTCCATGTGGAGGTAGACCGTGACGGCTCCTGCAACAATGTTTCTGAGGAACTGGAAAAGGAGGAGTCAATGTGTACAGACTTGATTCCCGCAATCCTTGTAGTTGCCTGAACACGTACAGCGCCACTCGCAAGATCTGTACCCGGCTCCACAACATTGACCCAATGGGCAGTAAGGGAAAGGTATCGTCCCTGGCCATGGGTACTGGTCCACGCAGCGGTGGTCAGGTGGACATTGCTACTGACGGAGTTTAGTAGCGCATGTTTAATTTTAACCTCAACAACATGGTTTTGCAGACCAGGGACGGCTTGCCTGCTGAAATAAAATCAGCTTGGCACATTGTATTGTGGGACTGCCAATGCCATTAAGTTCCGTAAACTGTCAGTCTCCACCAGCCTGAATGACAGCATTTCAAGGGACAGGAGTTTTGCAATGCCAGCATTCAGAGCCTGTGGTCGTGGATGGTTTGCCACAACCTGACATCCACAGATAAACAAGCCATAAAATCTCTGAAAGATAACCCCAACATTAATATTAAACAAGCAGATAAGGGGGGTGCTATCGTTATTATGAATAAGACCCAATCTAATGCCGAAATTCATAGACAACTGTCAGTTAACCTAACCTACAGACAACTCAATTGTGACCCTACATTTTACATCTGTCAAAAAATTGATCGTATCCTGACAAAACATCTTTAATTGATCACCATAGACTGTAAGACTATGACATTCCTTAATATTCAATACCCATCACCCCTGTTTTCTACACACTCACAAAAATCAACAAAAAACTACATTATCCACCCGCATACCCTAGAGGGATAATTCTCCGTGTTCTACAGTATCACCCAAATGTTTAACATGTTGCCTAATTCCTATATATATATATTCTTCACCCTATGTATATATTGTATATATTATCCATTGTCATTGACTGTAAATTTTTCTATCTCTTCCAGCGACTATTTGATAAAGACCACTGCGTTGCCCAAAACGTCAGTCAGTCGTCTCATAGCTATTTTCTTTTTTCACATCAAGTGTGCAATAAAAATTTCAAATTTAACCATGACATATGCAGTTAAACTTGTGCTGTGATTCTCTATAGACTGTACATCTTCAGTGTGTCTTTGTAACTCAACTACGTGTTTTCTACGCACAATTTTAGACATATTTGTGGTATTGAGGTTACTGACACTTTACCTCTTTTTACTTTTTGATTACACAGCTTGCATTTGACATAGCAAATATCATCTGCAAGTGTGTGAAAAAAGGACCACGCAGTGCAAGTCCTGGGAGCGTCCGTTTAGACTTTTGGAAGAGAAATCCGAACAGGTGCCAAAATGGAGGCTACAGGCAACAGAGTATGCAGCCTAACTCTCCCTCCTGTTTGTACCGTTGGGGCAATCGCTTCCTCAGAGCTGCTGCCACCACCTTCCTGTTCCTCACGCCATGTTGGGTCTTGGACCTCATCATCTCCACTAACCTCTTACAACACCTGCTGCTGTTGGGTGGTCTGGCCACCACCATGCTCAACAGAAACTGGCACCTGAGTCTCATCATCATCAGATGCTTTCTGCGGTGTGCTGACCATCGGCACTGTCTCACCCGCCTTTTCAGATTCAGAGAGACACAGCTGTTGCGCATCACTGCATACTCCCTCTTCTTCACATTCCAGAATGCTGCTTGGCTGTGCCCCTGTTTGCAAACCAACAGATTCTGAGAACAGAAGCAGAGACTCAGCTGGCTCCTGTACAGAACTCTCTGACTGACTGGGCAATTTGGCAGGCGGTGAAGAGACAGATGGTTGATCAACAGTGCTGTGTTACTGAGAGGAGGTGGAAGCAATTGAAGTCGATGCATTGGACCCTGGGCTCCAACACCGCCAGTTGTTGCCTGTAAGTGCTGTTAGCACAGTCAACACTTGCTCCTGTGTTACTGGGGTTGAGTAATGGCAGCTGTTCCCCTGCTGTGTGTACGACAAAA
Source organism: Oophaga sylvatica (assembly GCA_033576555.1). Lineage (NCBI taxonomy): Eukaryota > Metazoa > Chordata > Amphibia > Anura > Dendrobatidae > Oophaga > Oophaga sylvatica. The sequence continues at coordinate 295,162,966 of JARQOD010000005.1, read as the reverse complement.
AGTCATGCTGCCTCCACCCTGTCCTCCTCTCATCCCTGGGCTCCAACACCGCCAGTTGTTGCTCGTAAGTAATTGGCACGGGTACTGACTCATGCCCACCCTGTTTACAGCACCACAGCTGTTTCCTGGCAGTGTCAACGTAAATTAGCCTCCAATAAGTTGTCCTGTCATGTTGCATTCCGGTTATCCGACTCTATGGTGCCTGCAGTTTAGGTGATTCCTATGTGTGCTGTGGGATATGTAAATAAAGGCTCTTTCCGTTGTGAAAATAGGACAAGCACCCACTCTAGCACTGTGTGATTTGGTAACTGCAGACGGCTTGCGGCCTGTCAACTTACATTTTCATGGGTGCCTTATGGTACCCGTCCGAGTTCCAGTACCGTTAGCTGGTTCTCCACAGTGCCTTTGGCCTAGGTGCCTCCATCTCGGTATCCGAGTTCCAGCAACGTCTGCTGGTCCTTGGTAGTGCTTTGGAGCACAGGTACCTCCTGCTTAGTAACCGTGTCCCAGTAACGTCAGCTGGTCCTCGGTTGTGCCATTGTCTCTTTTCCTTCTGCTGCCCCTCCGGGTTCCAGCACAGTCAGCTGGTCCTCGTTACTTGCATTGGCTCTTGTACCTTCTGCTACCCGTCTGGGTTCCAGTACCGTCAACTGGTTCTCCGCAGTGCCTTTGGCCTAGGTGCCTCCATCTCGGTATCCGAGTTCCAGCAACGTCTGCTGGTCCTTGGTAGTGCTTTGGAGCACAGGTACCTCCTGCTTAGTAACCGTGTCCCAGTAACGTCAGCTGGTCCTCGGTTGTGCCATTGGCTCTTTTCCTTCTGCTACCCCTCCGGGTTCCAGCACAGTCAGCTGGTCCTCGTTACTTGCATTGGCTCTTGTACCTTCTGCTACCCGTCCGGGTTCCAGTAACGTCAACTGGTTCTCGGAAGTTAGACGACCCTAAAGACCACCCCGAAGAAGATGACGACCCCAAGGACGACGAGCATCAAGCCAACCAGCCTGAACACCATCACAAAGAAGAAATATAAGATTACCCAGAAGAAGATCACCAACAGGAAAAAGAAGGTTACGACAAACTACAAGATACAGAACAAGAGACAGAAGAACAATAAGCAGAAGATCAAAAAGCAGAAGAACATGAAGTATAAGATTAAAATGAAGAGCAAAATATATGCTCTAAATTATAAGCAGAAGAAGACTAAGCAGTGTATGGGGGTGAGTCCGTTCCTCCTCGTGGTGCCCCTGGAAAATGCCTGCTGCTGCAGGCTAAACTGAACACGGACAAATACTGTTGTAATTTAAATCTTTTGTGACAGCAAGAACGGAAGGATGAAAAATTCATACTTTGACAGATTACAAGTACAGGAATCTCTGTCACAAATAAGAATATGATGAAGAAGATGAAGAGGAAGAAGATGAAGATGTAGAATATGAAGAAGAATAATAGTTTAATAAGAACAATATGAGTAATGTTAACAAAAAGATGAATAACAAGAAGTTTACGAAGAAGATAAAGAAGGTGAAGATGAAGAATAATTTGATGACAAAGATGATGCTGCTGAAGATTATGAAGGAGAAAGTGTGTCAAAAGTTAAAAAGGTGAAGAGCATGGAAGTTGTGAAACATACATGTTTGCCAAAATAGAAAAAAGGTTAACAACATAGTCAATTTCTTCGTCAATCCGAACGTATTTCCAAAAAAAAAATATTAATGCTATTCCATTGGATTGGGTTAAACATCTATGCCTTTAATGTCTCCTCAACCTCCCCCAATACATTGTACATTACTCTTTGTTTTTTCCTTCATGTACAATTAACCAACAAGGCAAGAATGTTTTTTTTTTAATTCCGATATTTTGTTCCCATAGACTTACATTGGATTTCCGGTATCGGTATCGGGTATCGCCGATATTTTTGGGTATCGGCGATACCATTCCGATTCCGATACTTTTGGATATCGGAAAGTATCGCTCAACTCTAATTACTAGGTAAGATAATGCATGAAAAGTGTTACAATCAATTATTATAAAAATGGAATAAAACTAATATTTTCATTCATACCAGCGGGAGAAATTGTGTTTCCTTGGAGCCGGGTCATGTGACCTGACGTCACGGTTGCATGGCGCTGGGGCGAAGGACCTTCCTGGCGCTTATTGGCGCATGCGTCGTTCTGGCTCCCATCCCACCAATGAAAATGAGCTCCATGGGTATAAAAACTCCCCCTTCTAGTGTAGGCGACACCCCCTGACGAAGGAGTAATTCCGAAACTCGCGTCAGGGCATGTTACACACACCTTTTGCCTGACAGCTTGATTCCTTATAAAGGTAATGAATTAGGGCTATTGATTTATATTTCATGTTTTTCTATGTGACGACATCAGTAGTACTTGGCAAGTGTTAGGGTATGTTTCCACGATCAGGAAACATTCCGGATTAGCTGTGTGTTTGACGCTGTGCGTTGGCGCAGCGTCAAATACGCAGCATCCAGATGTTACAGCATAGTGGAGGGGATTTCAAGAAATCCCGTCTCCACTATGCGTAAAAATATGCAGGCTGAAGACCTGCGTTTCCGGACATTTCCGCTCCGTCAAAGCGCTGTGGTTCCGGACCGTGGAACCACAGCCTAAGGTATTTCCCCAAGGAAGTGACATTTTTGCTGGGATCACAATCTATATCTCATACCTTCTGTGAGCAAATAATTTAGTGCAGGTGTTTTGTTCAGTCGTTCTGCTGTGAACCTTTTTGCACTATTTGCACTTAGTGTTTGACACATTTTTCACATATTAATTTGTGTATATTTTGTACGGGATAATTACAAGGGAATCCTGAGCGATAATTAGCACCTTATAGCATTATTTGCACTTTGAGTGGAGATTTCAGTTCTATTGCTGAGAGTTTTATATTACTTCACAATTTGAAGTTAGCACATTAGCACTAGCACCTTAGTTCTGCAATTTTGCACATGAGTGAGTGGGCAGCTGATCGTCATAAACTATAATCATATGAGCGGTGCATGTGTTATGATGTGCATTATTGTGCAATGATTATGGCTAATACACATTGAGGACGCTTTCCTCTGTCTCCATGACAATGATACAAGTGATATGCATCAATTTCCGGTCTGGTGTGTATTTTTACACGGTCTCCTTGTTACAACCTCACCCCCTGAGGAAGGAACAATCCGAAACGCGCGTTGGTGGCTAGCCAAGTATATATTTTGGTATGTATGCCAAATTATGTGGTCATTATTATTATTTTCATGATTTGATGTGGTGATTATTATTATTTATGATTTGATTGGTATACTTTGCATTATGTTGGTAATTCACTGATGTCCATTATTATTTTTTTGGCATGTTCACATACGCTGCTTCCTGCATGTTTTTGGTATATGTCTCATGTGGCACTTTTAATTGTTTTCTTTTTGTGCTCTGATTTTTTTGTGATATAAATAAAGATTATTTTCTACTTTTGTACAACGGACCTTATGACTGTTTTTTCTGTGCTATTGGTTAATTGTGCACATGTACCTGTTTGCTTGAAACAATTAAAGGGATTGTTCAGATTACCAGCACATTTTGCACTTTATTGTACATGAATTTAATATAAGGTATGGGATATATCTTTTTTTGATATTATTTATACCCACTTTTTTATTCCACAATTAATTTATTGTAGTGTTTTATTGGCTCTTGGTGGATAGAAATTTTACATTGAACCTTATTATTATCTTCTGAACATTATTTTATTGTGTATAGGTGAATAGAAATTTTATGTTGAACTGTGTTATTATTCACTGTCCATATATACCAGTGTGCCATACATTCATTTTTCGGTGTGTTTTTTATATTCTTTTTATATACTGTGTTAAACCATGATTTAATAAAGGTTTTTTATAATATTTCTTTGTTTGCATATTTATGTATTTATTTTATTTTTTTTAATAATTTTTGTATGAAGTATAGGAATTATGGATATAGGTTTCTTTTAAATACCGAATGGTCTGCCATTCTTTTACATGCAGATTAATATATAAGATATTTTATTAATTTTATCAATTTTATTTGTTAATTATTTATTTTTCTGCTGTTGTTTCACTGTGTCTTTGTTTAAGTAAACTTTATATTTCTTCATACTAGAAGTTGTGCAGTATCATCTAGTCCTGCATGTCACCATCTTGCCCACATGCTCAGCTTCCACAGACCCCGGTTGCTGCCCTCCCCTAGTCCGGTTAATAATAATCTTTATTTTTTTAATAATCTTTATTTTTTATATAGCGCTAACATATTCCGCAGCGCTTTACAGTTTGCTCACACATTATCGTCGCTGTCCCTGAAGAGGCTCACAATCTAGATTCCCTATCTGTATGTTTTTGGAGTGTGGGAGGAAACCAGAGTACCCGGAGGAAACCCACGCAAACACAGGGAGAACATACAAACTCCTTGCAGATGTTGTCCTTGGCGGGACTTGAACCCAGGACTCCAGCGCTGCAAGGCTGTAGTGCTATCCACTGAGCCACCGTGCTGCCCCGGTTAGGCCCGGGTCCCCCTCTGTGGTCCAGTGGGTCATGGTCTGGCGACGTGGATGTGTTGGATGGGCAGCATCCGCGGCCACAGCCGTAGCATAATGAGTCAATATAATATGAGTTTTACTTTTTGTTTTGAAGAACTGAAATAAATGAACTTTTTGATGATATTCCAATTTTGTGAGAAGCACCTGTATATAAAATTCCCAAAAAACAAATGTGGAATAGCACTTTTTTGCAATATTAATGCACTTGAATTTTTTTTACTATTTTCCAGTTCACTATAAGGTAAAATGATTGGTGTCATTCAATTGTATAACCCATCCCACAAAAAACAAGCCTTTACATGGCTATATGGCCAGAAAAGTAACAAAGTGTATGGCTTTTTGAAGAAGGGGAGGAAAAAAGGAACATCGCCAGTTAGTGAAGGGGCTAATACTAGGTCTTGCAGTGCCCCCTTCTTATCAAATCATGAACCAGTGTGAAAAGTAATAGTTATTCATTGTTTTCAAAAAACAGTTTCCTTTTCTATAACTGCAGATGTCTGCTCCCCAACATATTTCCTCTTTGCTTTATAAGAATATTTTCTGCCACTTTTCTTATATTTGGAGACTTATAACAAACACCTATCATTATTTCATTATGCTTCCTCCCTCCCCTTATCTCCACCCACATGGATTCTGCATTATCATTAACCTAATATATTATCAGATAGGATGAGATTTAGTGGCAATTTTACATATGAAAAACCCCTCCCCCTCACTTATTTGTATGGATTATTCTGAACAGTCGCTACCCCTGTAAATTAACAGACCAGTCATAGCTCTCATCCATGCTCATCATATCACAATTTTCTTTTAACAGTATTATTTCTAATTCTTTCATCTTGTTGGTGAGGCATCCGGTATTAGTTTAGTTGCACTTTATTTCTATGTAGCTCTATTCCTGCTTCGTGTATTGACTGCCCTAATTAGTGATGGGCAAGCACTAAAAGGCTCGGGTGCTTGTTGCCCGGGTTGAGCAAATTGGAATGCTCGGTGCTTGACCTGAGCAACGAGCCCAATATAAGTCTATGGGAAACTCGAGCATTTTTCCAGCCCCCCCCCCCCGTGGTCTGCACAGGAACTAAAAATTGCTGAAATCGATGGAACAGTGGTCAAATGACTTGGGAACTGCATGGGGAAGACCCCTGGAAGCATTTCTGACTCCCAGGTCACTTCTGTGAACAATGTTGTCAAAGTCTTATGCCACTTTTACAGACTCACAATAAAACATACCAAAACGAAACCAAAATGGATTTTCTTGGGAAATATGTTAAGGAACATCCTTTCCAGGGTAATGACTTGTATATAAGGCAAAATAAATGACCAAAGTCAAAAATGCTCCTCCACACCTTGGGCTATGTTCACACGTAGTGTTTTTGAAACATTTTTCAATTTTAGCATTGCTTTCAACCAAGACAAATGCATTCACTGGGAAATGTCATTTTAACATTTTACAACCTTATCTGGCCATGTGGTGTGAGACATATCATCAGACACATCCTGGTTAATTTATGAAGGAGGGACTCAGAAAGTCACAAACCCTATTTTTATAGGGCCATCAGGTGGCCTTTACTATTCTTAAAGGGCCAACAGTCAGCCCTCACTATTCTTAAGGTACTGCCACACTAAACAATCCCGCTAGCGATCACGATAACGACGCATACTAATGCGATCGCTAGCGGGATTGTTTCTATATCGCTAAATGCTGCCACATTTAGCGATATAGTTAACGACGCTATCGCCGTTAGCGATCTTCTTAACGACTTTAGCGGTACAAAAGTACCGCTAAATCGCTAAGAAAAGGTGCCACACAGCGATTAAATACTTACCCAGCGGGAGCGCCGACGAGAAAATAGGGTCCGGAGCGATTCCAGCGACGAGCGAGATCACAGCAGGAAGCTCGTCGCTGGCAGCTGCCGCACTGAACAATATCGCTAACGGGATCGCTAAATAGTGACGTTTTTTAGCGATCCCGTTAGCGATATTGTTTAGTGTGGCATACCCTTTAGAGAGCCATCAGCTGGCTAAGCTTTGTTGTTCCCATTATTAAACAGTGGGTCTCCTACACTGTTATAGCACATGCAGTGAGTGGCAGAGCTGCCCAAAATTTGGACTCACCCCAATACCCCTTTGAAGCGACGTACAGGAGGGCCTCCTGGAAGCAATGTTCCCATTATCAGTAAGTTGGTACTCCCATACTGTTTGCCTATGTAGTGAATGCAAGGCCTGGCCAAAATTTGGACGCAGCATAATACCCCTTTTAGGAAACTAGAGGATGGCCTCCAGAAAACAATGTTCCCATTATTAGGAAGTGTTTCCTCCATACTGTTTGCCTGTACAGTGAATGCAAGAGCTGCCAGAAATTTGGACACACCATAATACCCCTTTGAAGAGATGTAGAGGAGGGTCTCATGAGAACAATGTTCCCATTATTAGGAAGTGGGTCTCCCATACTGTTTGCCTATGCAGTGAATGCAAGGGCTGCCAAAAATTTGGAGGAATTCCAAAGCCCTTTGGAATAGACATGGAGGAGGGCCTCATAAAAAAATGTTCTCATTAGAAAGGTGCGGTACTCACATAATGTTTGCCTATGCAGTGAATGCAAGGGCTGCCAAAAATTTGAAGGCACTCCAATGCCCTTTGTAAGAGATGTGGAGGAGGACCTCATAAAAAAAATGCTCCCATTAGAAAGGAGCGGGTCTCCCATAGTGTTTGCCTATGCAGTGAATACAAGTGCTGCCAAAAATTTGGAGGCACTCCAATGCTCTTTGGAAGAGACGTGGAGGAGGGCCTCATAAAATATTGTTCCCATTATAAAGGAGCGAGTCTCCTTTACTTGTAATACCCATGCACTAAGTTTATGGGCTGACAAACATTTACCCCTGTTGGGTATACATGAACATACTTTCTAACAATTTTTATATTACAGGCATCATAAACACCCTTTAAAAAAATTATGTGGGTGTTGCATCATGGATCACGGTCACCCTCGTGATATGGTGGTGGAGGAGGAGGAGAAGGAGGAGGACAACAGCAAAAAGCCAAAATCAGGAAGTGTATACCTATGTGTAAGTGTGAAGATGTGCATTGGAATAGACCTCCTAAAAAAGACACAGAATTTGAGTTTATGTTATGCTGCTATTACTCAGTGGTGTTGAGAAGTCTGGCCCAACCAAGTCCTTGTTTATTTTTATAAGAGTCAGCCTATCAGCATTTTCAGTTGACAGGCGGATGCGCTTATCAGTTATAATTCCACCGGCGGCACTAAAAACCAACTCTGACAAAATGCTAGCGGCAGGGCAGGCCAGGACCTCCAAGGCATTGAGAGACAGTTCATGCTACGTGTCCTGTTTGGATACCCAATAATTATAAGGCACAGATGAATCACGGAGGACGTTGGTATGGTCAGCAAGGTAGTCCCTCATCATCTTTCCAAACTTTGCAATCCTTGTGGAATTACCCTGTGCCTCAGGGCCTGTGCGATGGGAGGGACTGAGGAAACTCTCCCAGAACTTTGACAGTGTCCTCCTGCCTCTGCTGGATTGGAGTTGTGTCTCACCTGTACTCATTGGGTGTCTATGGAGCTGTGACCTCTGCCGCCAGCATTTTCAGATGGGAATTTTTTTAATAATTCCGCAACAAGGTCCTCCTGGTACTGCCCCATTTTAGTAGACCTGTCCTCGTTGGGAATAAGAGATAGAAAATTCTCCTTGTAGCGTGGGTCTAGAAGTGTCACCAAAGAGTAATGATTGTCATCCAAAATTTGGAGAATGCAACGGTCACGTGAAAGGCAGTGTAGCATAAACTCAGCCTTGTGTGTCAGAGTGCTAACAGGCAAGACTTCCATGTCCTCACCAAGAGGATGACTGACCATGCTCTCCTCCTCCTCACTGTCCTCAGGCCATCCACGCTGAACAGATGGTATGACAGTTGTACAGGTAGTAACGTCTATAGCGCATGGAACTGGCTCCTGTTCTTCCTCCTCCTCTTCCTCATTGTCATCCAATCCATGCTGGGATGAGATGAGGCTGGGCTGTGTAATCACCCTGTATGGTTCCTTGCTCCATCTCATCATGCTCCGCCTGCAATGCAACCTCCTTGATGGTGAGCAGAGAGCATTTCCGAAGATAGAGAAGCAGGATGGTGATGCTAATTATGGCTTCATCGCAGCTCACCATCTTCGTAGAGTCCTCAAAGTTTTGGAGGACAGTACATATACCTGACATCCATGTCCACTCCTGAGGACTTATGTATGGAGTCTGCACTGAATACCGACAGCCTTGTTGATGCTGGTAGTCAACAACTGCCCTCTTCTGCTTACAAATCCTTCCCAACATCTGCAGTGTAGAGTTCTAACATGTGGGACATCACACACCAGTCCATGAGCCAGAAGCTGCAAACGCTGCTGAAGCATGGCAAGGGCGGCTGAAGCTGCAGCTGACTTTCTAAAATGGGCACACAGGCGACATTCTTTCACAAGCAAATCCGGCAGCTCTGGGTAGGTTTTTAGAAACCGTTGAACCATGAGGTTAAGCACATAGGCCAGGCATGGTACATGTGTGATCTCACCTCGCCTCAGGGCCGCCAACAGGTTGCGGCCATTGTCAAACACGACCATGCCTGGCTGTAGTTTCAGTGGTGTCAGTGACAGATCTGACTGCTCATTCAGAGCTATTCACAACTCTTCAGCATTGTGCAGTCTGTCACCTAAGCAGTTGTTCCTGCTTGTAATAGAGGTGGTTATTTTGTAGATGGAGGCAGAAGAGGAGGAGGGGTAGGATGAGGTACAGGAATGGTAGACTGTGGGGGCAACAATGATTGAACAAGGGCCCGCAATCCTCGGTGTTGGGAGGACGTGATTCATCCCAAGGTCCGACTGGGTCCCGGTTTCCACTATATTAAACCAGTGTGACATGTCTGAGATGTACAGTCCCTGGCCACAGCACTTGTCCATGTGTCCGTGGTTAGGTGGACTTTCCCAGAAACTGCATTGTAGAGAGAACGGCTAATGTTGTGGGACACAACTTTGTGTAATGCGGGGACGGCACACTGGGAAAAACAGTGGTGGCTGGGCACCGAGTACCGAGGGATGGACACCACCATCAGGTTACGGAAATCTTCCATATCCACAAGCCTAAAAGGCAACATTTTGAGCACAAGCAGTCACAAAATGTTTGAATTTAGTAGTGTGGCCTGTCGGGCATTGGTTGCATATTTGCACTTGCGTTCCAAGGACTGGGGTATGGACAACTGAAGGCTGCGCTGGGGCAAGGACATGGACGTGCTTGATGATGGTGCTAGTTGAGGTTGTGCAACGACAAGTGCAGGGTAGGAGGCATCTTCCCATGCACCATGGACAGGGATTGGCTTGCATACACAACAGTGGAAGAAGCAGTGTCTACAGACTCTGTTCCTGGACCCTGGTTTTTGGCCCACAAAGTCGGGTGCTTTGCTGCCATGTACCTGATCATGCTGGTGGTGGTCAGTCTGGTAGTTTTGCTATCTCTGCTGATGCTGGCCTGGCAGATGGTGCAAATGGCCTTTTTGGGGTTATCGTCAGCGTCTTTAAAAAACAACCAGACTCCGGAAGACCTAACAGTTGTACTGGAAACTTCTGTCATGTTGGTGTTACGGGGAACGGTTGACTGCCTTCTGTCTGCGGCCACCACACTGCTTCTTCCTGCCTTTTTTGGTGCTACGCCTCCCTTTCCATGTGTATTGCTGTCTTCACTCTACATGTCCTACTGCCAGGTGGGGTCAGTTACTATATTATTCACCACCTCGTCTTCCATTTACGCACTCTGGATCTCCCCCTGACATTTTTGCAATTGTGCCTCATCATTGTCCACCTCTTGTGACACTTTCCCACCGTCGCCTTTGTGTGACTGTGGTTGCTCAAATATTTGGGCATCTCTACATGCGATCTCCTCTTGCCCCACTTCAAGTGGACCGGGCGAGAGGTCCGAATTTATAAATGGAAAAGTGAACAGCTCTTCTTAGTGTTCAAGTGTGGGATCAGTTGTCTCCGGACATTCAGCATGGTGGCAGGAATGAGGATCAGGGTGAGGAATATGTGGCCCAGACTCACAGCTACTCACGGCTACTGAGACTTGACCGTGTAGAAGACAGGGTGGTGGTGATGGCTAAGTGACTGGAAGCATTATCTGCTATCCAACCAACAACCTTTTGACACTGCTCTGGGTTCAATAGTTGTGTGCTGCTGCGGTCCCCGAGTAATTGGGACAGGAAGATTGGGTGAGAAGATGTGGGTGTTTGTTGTGCCACAATTTCAGCTTGCCCATGGCCTTGACCTCGGCCTCTGCATGCACCATCACCATCACCATCACATCCAGTTCCCCGTCCCTTGCCATGTGCCTTGCCTACTTTAAATGGAGAACAATATTTTCCATGTTCACTATAAATGGTTGAATTTGGAGCTAATTTATTTGTGATCCGTGTGATGAAAAGCCACAGTTTGAAATATCTGGCCTGTAGGTAACATTTTTTTAAGCAAACAGGTGTAAATACCTTTGTTAAAACAATACAACAAAATTTAAATGGTAGGCCTGAAATGACATTATTTTGAGCGCACTGATATGTGATCCGTGTGACAGACAAACCTCAGTTTAAAATAGCTGGCCTGTATGTTACTATTTTTTTAAGCAAACTGGTGTCCATAACTTCATTAAGACACTGCAACAAAATTTAAATGGTAGGGCTGAAATGGCACAATTTTGAGCGCACTGATATGTGATCCGTATGATCTTCAAACCACAGTTTGAAATAACTGTTTTTAGCGCTGTAATATGGAAAGGATCTGACTGTATTCTGCAATGTCAACAAGCAAATGGACCAGAAAAATGGTGTGCTCTGGATTGCTTTTAAAGAAAATGATCAGGATTAAGATCCAAAAAAATTATTCCTTGACCTTGATACCTGGGGCTATGTCTACAAATATCTGTAATAGGCAGAAGCCGCAGACAGAACTAGAATGGACCCTCTTGCTATATGCCCTAAAGTCTGCCAAATACATTGCCTGCCTGCCTAGCACTGATATCTTTGCAGAAACATCAGACAGAACTGTAATCGACCCTTTTGCTATATGCCCTGAAGTCTGCTACATACACTGCTTGCCTGCCTAGCACTGATATCTATGCAGATTTATTAGTACTCATAAGGACTGTTTGTTGAGATGGATATGTGTATTATATATGGTATACCCACACTAAGTATGAAGCAAGCAAATCTCTCCCTAGATCAGCAGCAACACTCCTTACACTGCGTGATTCCGGAGCAGACTGTGATGAGTATGGCCGCACCAGATTTGTTATAGACCTGATGACGCTGTGGGGCCAGTCAATCACTGTAATGCCACAACCAACATGGCTGTGGCATTACAGTGTGTGGCAGACAATCCCTGCTTGTTCACTGGCTCTCTAAAGAGCTCCTAATATTCAAGGCGGTGACCCGAGCTCCCGCCAAGCAACCACGGAAATACTCAGCGAGCTCCGAGCACCTCAAGCACTGAGATGCTTGGGCGAGCACCCAGTAGTGGCGAGCATGCTTGCTCATCACTAGTCCTAATCCCTCCCCCAATGCCACCCTCAATGTTATTTCTAATGTTCAGGTCAATATTTACACTATTTCCCCTTCAGTACAGTAATTGCCCAGGGTAAGTGGGAAGAACAAGGTTAGGAGCCAGATTTGGTGCATGTTTATGATGTGCCATTTGTGGGGCCTTTGAGAGCTGATGTTATAAACCTGGAGGAAGGCCAATATCAAAGGCCCCCTCCCTAGCTATTCAGATCAGCCCACAGTTGTCTGTTTTGTCTTTGCTAGTTAGAATTTATACAGTAGAGGGACCATACGTCATTTTTTTTCTTGGATCCCTGTGTAAACTAACCAGTAAAGGCTAAGCACTACCACTATCATCAGAGTTGCCTGATCTCTGATCATAAGGACAGCAGGCAATAATGATCAGAGCTGTCTTCAGCACCCGGCACCTGGGAACAGTGTAAACTGTACATCTTTTCTCAAGCACCGGTACATGTCGCACTGATGATACACGGATGGCATTCATTATGTCCAAGGTGCTGGTTAAAAACTGACATGTCTGCGTGTTTTTCACAAGGACACATTGTCCGTGCAAAAAACCTGGCAAGTGCTCACCACCATTGAATATAAAGGGTGTGGGTGTTTCAGTATCTGCGGTCCTTTAAAAACAGATCACATACGGACATGATAAATGGACATGTGAAAGGGGCTGACAGCCTAATTCCCATGAATCATCTTTAAGGACCTTCTACCTACTTTTATCTTTGGTTTTGGTCCTGAAATGCACCATGAACGCTGGATCCTCACAAGCACCTCCAAGTAATCTTTCAACACAGTTAGCGATGTGCTTATTTCGAGCTACAGGAAGACAACATAAATTCTGCAATGCTTTTCATTTTGACAGATTACCCTATCTGCTTCCTAGCAATGAAGTCCCCCACTACTAGCACCTGTCTGGCCTGCTCTGCACTGATACCTCCTCATTACTGGGTCAGACACTCTCCCTGCTTTCAGAGGATATGTCTTGCTGCAGCAGTGCTATTCCAGTACTGACACCTTACTTATTTGCCAATTTTGCAAACTTGTTGTAGTGTGCAAGATCAGGGTTAGCCTCCCTGAAACGCTTCACCTACCCTGCTTGCTGTCACCCAGCCATCTGTCCCAGTGTCCTGAAGCTCCATACTGCAATCCTCCCCCACATTTACCACAATAAGCACCTACTTCATCAACATCAAACTCCTTTCCATACTGTCTATGGATCTCTGTCCTGCCAGCTGTTTTTTTGAGATACAGTACCTGAACTTCCAAATGTAAAACATGCACCCATTTTGCAAGGCAATATGTACCCTTAAATGGCTGTTCACGTATTATGGATTTGTGAAATAATGTACACTGGATGGCATTGTTATTGGATGGCATGTTCAATAATGGAGTACATTTTCCTAATAGAAATCAAGACAGAAATAATAATAAGTAGATAAGCAAGAAAATAGAATCAGTGATTTATAACTAGTTACTCCATTCAAAATAACCTAAATCAAAAGTCATGTAATCAACAGTCACACACTTCAGCCAAATCACACTTAAAAACAAATCACTTGCGAATTCTTTCACATTTGCTATTTCAGATGATTTAAATACTATTGCAGCACACACCCAATTATTTGTTCAGTATGCACAATGACTTCCACGTTGTGCATGTTTTGAGCCAGGTTATTAGATCTGTGATAGATTTATTTAATTTTTTATTTTTAGCTAAATCAGCCTAGTATTTCTAGCTTTAAAGGGCAAAAAATACATTTTAATAATTATCTCATGTTTATTTCTTTTTAGCTTACTAGTTTTCTCTATTGTACCAATCTGTTGGATTTTTTTTTGTCATTTTTCACATTTTCACATTGCATGATCGTTTAATCCATAACAGGATTTCCATGAATTGAAAGTGATCCCCGAATGATTGGACCCAAAGTGTTCCTGAAAATGGGGTTCTGCAAAGCCCCTTATCAATGGAGTGAAGGTCAAGTATGTACACCACAGCTCCATGCTTTGTCCATAGGACTACTGCAAAATTCTGAGTACATTGCTCAGCCATTTGTGGAAATACCATAAAGTATTACTGGAGCAGAGGTGAGCATCCTTCATTGAGATTGGACTTGGAGAGTTGAGTTCTCAAGATTGCTGGAGCTCTCAGAGTTTGGACGGCAGTCGAATCTTAATAATTTAAACTTTGAATCTTTCCACTGATGGAGCATTGAATAAAATTTGATGAACACATATAAGAAAACCTCTAAATAGCCAGCGATTATTGTTGAAATAAAAGTGTATATTTGCTAGTACATTAAAAGGATGAGGAACAAATTGTTCAGGTGAAGTTACCAAAAAGTGAGAGGTTATGCATTCTCCAAACTCCACTAGGTAGTGCCTCTAAGGGAACATGACATTGAGTTCAGTGTACCAGAATTATCTTGTATTTTCTGTTGTATTCATACATTTTTAGGCCCCATTCAGAAATCCTTGTATCATGTAAGTTTTATAGCCTTGTGTTTCATGGATAGAACATGCACCCATTATAATCTGTGGTGCTGTTCACATGCATGTACAAAAAAAACCACGGAGACGTCCATTCTTTTATTACAGCCACTACTCAAAATTAGCCATAAAAGTCTATAGGTTTTTGAGAAATCAATGACGGCACACATTGCAATATGTGCTTTGTTTGTGATTAATATTGCAATGAATTTTATTTGCAATTTATTTATTTTTCCAAATGAGAAAATAACTGATTAAACACTGATGGTAAAATCTGAAACACTTACTTCTCAACATCTGTTCAAAAACACTAATAAAAATGTGGACTGTTTTTTACATATCAGAAACACTGATGTCTGAATGATGCCATAGACAGAGAAAAAAACTGTATACTGCATATTAAATTGGAGGTATAAAGATGCACTGAAGGCCCTAATTCACCTCAATGTTTGTAAGGAGTCATAATTTCTTGTTCATACAATCCAGTTTGCTAAAACTTTGTGTTTGCATAAAAGATTAATAACAAAAAGATGCAAGCTTCTCTTTTTGGATTCAATCCTAGCTTTGACTTGTGTGTAGATTACATCAAAACAGCGCTGGGTGATTGCCTAGACATATATTTCCACGGATTGTTCTCACAGTACATATTGTGCTTAAGTATACAAGAGCGAAATGTGTTTGATAAAATGTTATCTGGCATACAAAATAAAATAGATAAATCCATTGAGTTTTTGCTTATGTTTATTTTGTGCATTGAATTCAAACAGGAAACTGTGTGCACTTCAACTGTTATCACAATGTGGTCAAGAAGACTGTGTATTTAACCATTTACACACAATTGATCATTACAGTATGTTCTTAGCTTTGTGAAAATCAGGGGTATGGCATGGGAAGCAGTGCTGGTAGTGCAACTAGCAATACTGAACTTGAAAATAAATGTTTTATATTGAATTTGAATTTGATAAAAATAATCTCACCAAACGTTGGTGGTGCTCACACACTACCGTTTATGCTTGGCATCACACCCCTGACAGAAGAAACGTATGTTTGGATTTTGTTGATAAAAAGTATTACAAAAATCTCCATACAAAAACTATTTTTATAGAAATCTTGCATTTCCACAAATAAACCTGAACATTTTTTTTAAATAAAAATTGCTCGAGGATTTTGTTCATTTAACACTGACTGTATTGATGAATGCAGTCCATTTAAAGCTCCCTGTGGAAAGTTCTTCTATGAGGCCCGTACGTTTTCCACAGTTGGAGGGAACTGCAGAGGCTCAGTTGGGTTCAAAATGAAACAGGGACTTATTAAAAATAAAAATCCATATTGTCAAAGTCGGCTCCTGTTTGGCAAATTCACATTTCCCTCTCTTCAATACACAATGATATATTTTTCTCTATTCCATAACAACTACGTCTCAGCATAAACGTTCTGCACACAGAAATGCTGCAATCTAGTTGAATTGAACGATACAATTATTGCCTTGTTTACTGACATTTTGTTTTATTTACGACAGTGAAACACAGAGTCCACAAAGCATTTAAGAATCTTCTCATACTGTTTTTGATTGTTTAATCATGTATAGTGATGAATTGGAATGCCATCATGATTTAATGCTGCCATTTCAACTTAAGAATGGATTTGGACATTTGTATTGGGCAAGTAATAAGAAACCACCTAATTATCCTTTATCTTTGCCACAGAAACGCAAAGAATTTACAGTCAATAAGATACAGTTTATGATTTCATTCTTCCATGGTTATTCTGGATTTTTTTTTATTTCTTTTAATAATGTAAGCTTCAAAAATAACCTCTTATCCTTTTCTGATTTGGAACCTGGTAAAGCAACCACAAAACATACACATTTACATTCAGAAGAATGGTGGACCCCTTGAAGAAAAAGAAAAAATCAACCTCCGCAGAAGTTCTTGATTTATCCATGACTCTTGCAGTTCTAGCCTGACTGAAGGATCAGTTTAAGTCTCAAGTTCATAGACGTAGCGACATGAGGTAACTCATTTTTATTTTGCACAGGTTGCATATTTCCACAGGAAACATTCTCGCAGAGTTGTTTGGAAAAGGAAAACAAAAAGCTGACAGTTTGTGCTTGGGGATGCCTGAAACCCAGCTCTATGCCATTGTTTCTTTTCCTGGCAACCTTCTGTCATTAAATGTATGCATGTTGATAACTTCCTCTGTCTTCACTATTACAGGAGGCTGTGGTTTATGTTTCAACCGTCGTTGACACTTTAGTGACATCCTTAATTCTTCTACCATTGCGCTACAGAAGGATCTCTGCAAATACAAACATAAATAATGTTTTGGTTTAAGAGCAAGCAACATTCACATGGGGCGTATAAACTATTAAAGATTTATTCTTTTGGCACAGCACGTCAGCTAAGCAACCCTGCAAATTTACCATGTTGCTGCCTGAAGCTTCCAACAAACTGCTGTCACTTAAATATGCATCACATAGTAATTAAAATGACTTATCAAGCTGAGAAAGCTCATTGAAAATTTCACCTTGTCACTAAAATTATTTATCTGCCAACTAGTGCCTGGTGATGCACATTATAGGCAAAAGCATTTGAGACATATGTTCTCAGGAAAACACATCCAAAAACATTTGTAGTTTACACATTTTCATATTTGCTAGGCAAATTCTTTCTTTCGTACACAGTACTCATTTTCTAGCTTTTTACTTTCCTAGAGTTCATAGAGTTGGCAACTCAGAAAGCAGTTTATTATCGATGGCACATGGCATTCAACATGGTTTGCTGGAGGAATTGGACTCTTAAAAGAGAGGAGGGCCAATAGTCATAATAAAATGCAGTATATTTTTATATGTTACAGTGTACTGCTGATAATAGACAGTCTTGAAAAAATGCAGGACGCACTAACATAGAGAGTTATAACTAAATTAAATTGTTTTCTTTTATTTAGCTATTAACATATTTTATAAAACAGAAATAACAAATGAATAAAATAAAGTTGTTATATTTCTATTTTCTTATGCTTATTTCCTGCAAAATAGCAACTGAAAATTACCATTGATATCAAATTGACAGTAGAAGGCTAATAATTATTGCTCTAATCATTTTACAAAAACAACAAACATGTATCACCTGGTCTGGTGTGAGATTCTATTTATTCTGTAGTCTGTTGTTAGGGCTAGATAGTTTTTGAAATCTACAGTATATGGTTTGGTAGTCTAAATTAATTTATGAGTATAACATTTATAATTATGCACACATATGTTTATTTATTAGTGCCAATATACTGCTCTATTTTGCAAATACTGTATTCACTCCTGAAGCATGCTGATGCCCTGTATGTGTTGGAAAGCCACTGTTTGGGAGCATAGCAGGGCTCTGAAGGGAAGGAGCACTGTTTGATTTTTTTTTTATTGCAAAATTGACTGGAATCAATGGCAGGCACTATGTGGCGTTTGGAAACTCCCTGATGTGCCTAAACAGTGGAAACCCCCAATTATAACTCCAACCCTAACTTATCTCTACCCCTGACCTTAATCTCAACCCCAACCCTAATCCCAGCCCTAACCCTAACCACAACCCTAACACCAACCCCAACACCACCCTTACCCTAACATCCCAACCGTAACCCCAACACAATCACATTCCCAACACAACCGTATCCTAAACACAACCCTAACCCCAACACCACAACTGTAACCCCAACAGTAACCCCAACTGTAACCCCAAATCAATCCAAGCCCCAACACAGCTCTAACACTAGCTCAACCTTAACCAAAGCTCTAACCCCAACCTTAACCGTAGCCCTAACCATAGCCCCAATCCTAACCCTAGCTCTAACTCCAAACATGAGCCTAGCCCCAACCCTAACCCTAACTGCAAAGAATGGAAAAAATACTTTTTTATTTTATTACTTTTACCTAACTAAGGGTGTGACAAGGAGGTTTTATCTACATTTTTTATTTTATTTTGATTACTGTGATAGGGTCTATCACAGTGATCAAAATGAACCAATAGGAAAAATCTCCTATTGTTGCCTGGTACTGGCCGGCAGATCTCAGCGGGCGCACTGCGCATGTGCCCACCATTTTCTTCCAGGAAGAAGATGCCGAGGACCGGTGGACATAGCCGGAGGGTCCAGGGATGGCAGAGGTACCGGGTGGCTCAAAGGACCCCATTCCTCTCTCCTCTGGTATGCTAGATCATATCAGAGGAGAGATAAATGAATGGAAAATTGGACTATTTTTGCAATCGCCGTTATTCGGTGAATAACAGCAATCACAAGACAGTGGATGGTAAAAATTGACCTGAATCATGTTCTCAGGGGTCTCGGCTATCCCTGGTAGCTGAGACCCTGGATATTTTCGAATACTGGGGGCCACTATAAATTATTTTTTAGCGCCATTAAAAAGCTATGCTGAGGAATAAGTACCTTGAACTGCCACCATTAAAAGGCGTATCTGCGGTCATTAAGGTGTTAAGGGTATAATCAGGGAATAAATTTATTTGAGTAAGTTTCCATTTCTAATAAAGTAAAAAAAACAATGTGCTGTACTCTGCAACAAATACAATAAAATATGACATCTAACGTATGGACCATATAAATGTCAAATATATTAAGAATTGTAATGGAAATATTTAAATAGTAAGAGGAATTTTTTCCTCAGCACAGTTTAGTTGTTGAGATCTCTATAAAGGACCATAAAATAAATCTTAGTTTGTGAAATATACTTGAAATATAATTTTAGATTTATTTGCACTGTGAGCTGTTGGATCATATTATTTGTTTTACACTAGAAAAATTGAGTTTATGTAAAGCCTGCAGTATCCTGGTTAATAGATCTTTCAGCGTTGATGTTCCAGCTTAACAGTGCCATTTTTATATTGGCAAGTTTTGAATGCAGTTTCTGCAATTGCTTGCAGCCTTAAATAATTTGTTTCTTAACACCTTGAAGCCGTGTTATAAAATTCCTGCAGATGTGAGTGTTTTTCTTGCTACCAGGACAACAATTACATTAAGAATTTATATGTTGCTAAATAAATTATGTGCCAGTGATTACATTATATTTGAAATGTGCATTTATTCATAATGGATCAATTTGCTTTAAATAAATGAAAAAGTAAAAGGTTAAAATATAGAGAAGAACAAAACACAAAAAGAGGTTGTCAAAGATTGAGAAGGAACACAAATTATATTTCTGTTTTTCTTTGTGGGAAAAAAGAACACTCTAGTTATTCACTTTAAATAAAATGAATCTTTTACTTGCCCTTTGATACTGTTTCTTTGAAAGACACTTTCGAAATGCAGAATGAAAGTGCAAGGTTTGTTCAGAAGTTCATTACCTCTAGCACTGCACGTCAGATATTGTTTGAAATCTTGTTAAAATGTCTTAAAGCAATAATGGCAGTAATCTTGCAGCTTATAGCTTGTGTTAGAGGTCAATGTTTTCAGATTTTCAAGAATACATCAATCAAAATGCTTTCCATTTTGTCTGAAGTTAGCCCTGAATGCATATGAGGCCCTCCTGTGGGTTTCTTTTCTAATAAGCTTCTGTCTCTACAGGCAACTCCTTCTGGGAATTTGAATGATGTACGGCACAGTTGGAGATTTTCAATCGAGCCTTCTAAAGCCAGAGGCAGTAACCAAAATTTTAGGGAATGTTGACAAAGAAAAGAATCTTTGACAACCTACTCTGAAAAGAGAATCAACATGAGACATGCTGCACGTGTTGAGGTAAATAAACATTTCTTTCTCCCTATTTTATTTAGTATTAGCAGAATAAAATATTTGTTCTTGCTTTTTCATAGAATTTTTAAATTCGAAATAGAAGCTATTTGTCATTTTATACCTGGATGGCAAGACCTGGAAAAAACTGGTATGCATGACTATATTTAAAAATAACTATTTCATGTATCCAAATGATCATGACAGTGTTTTGTATCAGCAAGGGTAAAGAGCCGTGTGCACAACCTCAAAATGGTGCTGGAGTAGGGGCCCAAGCCATATATAATAAAACAACAACTCCGTACTTAACGTAGGTAGATTGCAAAAATTATGAGAAATTTTAATGGTGTCCAGATATTGTAGTACAATAGGGAATGTTTCGGTCACATGACCTTCATCAGCTACCTATAAATTGTACTGCTCAAAAAGATGGACCAATGGACAAATCCTGATGTGTGCCCTTATGGAGAAGGCAAAGCTACTTGTGGGAAGTAGGCAGTCACTGTAAGGCAGCCTGTGCAGCCAGCCTTAAGGAGAGGAGAAGGAAGTGCGCTGCGTCAGTCACACCATCGTGCACCCAGGATGCGGTATCCACACGGTGTGACGCAGCGCACTGTTTGGAGTTCATAGACACCAAACATGTCTAGGTTATTTTTTATTTAAGGGGTGAAAGAAAATCCAAAGTTTGTTAGAAAAAAATTGCGCTATTTTCCAAGACATGTAGCATCTCCATTTATCATGATCTCGGGTTGTGTGAGGGCTTATTTTTTTGTGTGCCGAGCTGACGTTTTTATTGATACCATTTTGATGCAGATACAATCTTTTGATAACCCATTGTTGCTTTTTAATGCAATGTCGTGGTGACCAAAAAAACATAATTCTGGCGTTTTTATTTTTTTTCTCACTACGTCATTTAGCAGTCAGGTTAATCCTTTTTTAATTGATAGATCGCAAGATTTGGAACACGGTGATACCAAATATGTATATATTTGATTTTTTTATTGTTTTATTTTGAATGGGGCGAAAGGGGGGTAATTTAAACTTTTATATTTTTCTTAATTATTTAATATTTTTAAAAACTTTTTTTTACTTTTGGCAAGCTTCAATAGTCTCCATGGGAGACTAGAAGCTGCCATAACCCTATCGGCTCTTCTACAAACAGGCGATGATCAGATTGCCTCTATGTAACAAAATTGTTTACTTGCTATGAGCGCTGACCACCGGGCGGTGCTCATAGCAATCCGGCACTGACAACCATAGAGGTCTCCAGGAGACCTCTGGTTGTCATGCCAACACACCGGTGACCCATGATCATGTGACGGGGTCACCTGTAGGCGGATTTCCAGCCTGATGGCCAGAATCATGCATTAAATGCCGCTGTCAGAGTTTGACAGCGGCATTTAATGAGTTAATAGCCTCTGGTGGATCGCGATTCCACCCGCAGCTATTCCAGGCACATGTTAGCTGTTTAAAACAGCTGATATGTGCAGGGAAAAATGTGGGCTCACCGCTGGAGCCCACATCAAAGGGAGGGAAGCCACTTGCGCAGTACTAGTATAGCAGAGGTCGCAAAGGGGTTAAATATCAAATAGAGCACCGTATAAAAGTTTTAGGCACATAGGAAAAAACTGCTGAAAAAGTATGAAATTTTACAGAAATAGAAGCATATTTTTTTTATTATTAATTACATGCAAAATTAAAGAACAAAGGAGACAATTAAATTAAATTACTGTATGATATAACCACTATTTGCCTTCAAAAGCATTAAACATTAATTCTTCTAGATACACTTGCACACAATTTTTGAAGGAACTTGGCAGAGAGGTTGCTCTAAACATCTTGAAGAATTAACCACAGATCTTCTGTGGATGTAGTCTTACACAAATCATCCTGTCTTTTCATGTAATTTCACACAGATTAAATGAAGTTGCGATCAGGGCTCTGCTGATCAATGTTTTGACTTCTGTCATTGCCAACAAAGGATATATAACAAAATATTGAGATGAACTTTTGTTAATGACTAAATACTTATTTTCCACCATAATTCGCAAAATAATTCTTGCCAAATCAGACAAGGTGATTTTCTGGATTTGTTTTCTCATTTTGACTCTCATAGTTGTGGTCTACCTATGATGTCAATTACAGGCCTCTCTCATCTTTTTAAGTGGGAGAACTTGCACAATTGGTGGCTGACTAAATACTTTTTTCCCCACTGTACCATATAAAACAAACACATCTCCAGTAAAATGCTGGAGATGTTCTACCAGTCCGTTGTAGCAAGCGCCATCTTTTTTGCTATATTTGCTGGGGCAGTAGTGTGCGAGTAGCTGACGCTAATAAACTCAACAAACTTATCAAGAAGGCAAGCACAGCTGTTGGCCTCCATCTTGACTCTTTTGAGGAGGTATTGGAGGATAGAATTCAGAAGAAGTGTAGGGCAATAATGAACAATAACACACACCCACTATACGAGCTGTTCTTGAATCAGAAGAGCACATTCAGCAGCCGTCTAATCCTACTAAGGTGCAAGAAGTAGAAATTCAGGAAATCGTTTGTACCTACTGCTATGGGGATGTATAATAATTTCCTAAGGGTGGCAGAAAAATAATGACTGATGGTTGGTGTACTAATGTCAATTAACACTATCTTATATATACATGAACTACACACTTTTATTTATTATGTAATGTTGGTACACCTGTGCAAGATTTGTGTCCTAATATTTTATGTACTGCTGTTTGTATTGCTGCTGTAATACTGTAATTTCCCCCCGGGATCAATAAAGTGTATCGTATCGTATCGTATCGTAGAGGACACTCACTACGTGTGGAAGAAAAGCAATTCTGGCAGCTAAATAGGAAAAGCTTTTTTTTACAGTTACAGCAGTCAGATTGTGGAATACCCTATCATAACAGGTAGTAATGTCAGACACTATAACAGCTTTAAAAAAGGGATGTTTTCCTCAGCAAAAATGGCATTGTGGGTTATAAATAATTTAGTGACAAAGAATGTACAATTGATGGAGAAAGGTTGAATTTGATGGACCTTGTGTCACAGGTTTATCAGATGTTACAGTTGCTCTGCATCTGGCTGCAGAAAATTTCTGCATTTGGCATTGCAGATACCTTCTGAATCCTTCTGACTTTTTGACCCAGTGGCAACCTCCCTCTGGTTCTAATTGACACAACTGGACCTGGGTGTTTATATACTCCCAGTCTGCTTCAGGGAGTCACGGGTGATATTCACATTTTCCCTTGTGAAGGCTTGGTGCAATAGCATTCGGCTAACTTCCTCTCTGGGGCTGTTGGAGGACGTTTGGTGTTAATACTCTGAGTCTGCTCAAGATAAGTTGCTTCCCCTTTGTCTCCCGTCTTCTCTTTAGTGTGCAGCGGGTAATGATCAGTCTTCATCCCCCCTTCTCTAGTCAGGGCCTAGCTCTAGGGATATACATGGCTTTTGTTCCTTCTCAGAGATTGGTATGGAACCAATATAGGGACAGTAGGGAGGCAGGGTGCTATTAGATCTGCCTAGGGGTCTCCACTCCCACTTTCCCTATCATTTGTGCTTCCTTCCCTTTATGTTGCACTTAGTCTTCCACACTGCATGACACCTTGGTCTTTTTTCAAACTATGTAAGTGCGATGTGATCTGCAGCATTAGGTTTCCTTGATAAGTCACTCTGCCAGTAGTCTCAATATTCCCCATTTCTTGGTGAACTCAGTGCTTGAAAATATAGGTAAACATCAATCCATCTTGCAATACCATTAGGGTGGTATCTGATTGTCTCAAACTTTATTCTGCAACAGGAATGCAGCCCCAAACATAAAACCAATGTCTTTAGAAATATTTTCACCTTAAAGTGAACCTGGCATCAGGATTTTTATAAGTAAACTACAGGCACTGTCAGGTTGGCACCGTTATACTGATTAAAATTATACCTGGGTTGATGAAATCCGTCTTGTGGTTGTTTTTAATCTGTATTTGCAGTTTTCAGTTAATGAGATTCTCGTGCTTCGAGGCAGGCTTGTGGGCTGGTTTTTTTTATGTGCTCTGTTCACATATTCATCCTCTTGGGCTTAAATGAAAGATCACTGAACCTGACTCCTATTTTAAATACTGTGCTTGTGCAGTTCATATTGTAGTCTTTGTAAAAAAAAATTAACTACAGCAAAATGGTGCCGGAAGCAGCACATGCACAGTAGCATCTATCGCTTGCTGATAAATGATACCGTGCATGTGCCGCCAGCACCAGGTTCTTGGAGGAAAAAAATTGGCTGCAGGAACATAGCACTGGTGGCGGGGCTTAGGTACTAGTATCTGTAGGTGATAGATGATACTGCGCAAGCATTCCTACCAGCGCCATTGTGCTGTAGTTAAATTTTGCTGTAGTTAAATTTTATTTTCCTCCAGCAACATGGCGTTGACAAAAGACCATGGCAGTACATCTATAGCAAATGATAGATGCTACTGCCATTTTGCTGCAGTTACTTCTGCGGTTAGTTTTACTGCAGTTCCAAAGACCACATTACAAACTGTGCAAGTGCAGTATTTAAAATAGGAGGCAGGTCACTGAAGGTTAAGTGACTTGTCATTTAAGCTCCTATGGATGAATATGTGAACAGAGCACCAAAAAAGACCTGCCCTCAGGTCTGCCTCATAGCACGAGAATCTCATTAACTGAAAACTGCAAATACAGATTAAACAACAATCACCAGGTAGATTTCTTCACCAATCTGACAATGCCTGTAGTTTACGTAGCAAAATCCTGATTACAGGTTTGCCTTAAAGATGAAAGAGGAATCATAGAAGTCATGATATGAACCCCTTAAGGGTATGCCACACTGAACAATATCGCTAACGGGATCGCTAAAAAACGTCACTATTTAGCGATCCCGTTAGCGATGTTGTTCAGTGCGGCAGCTGCCAGCGACGAGCTTCCTGCTGTGATCTCGCTCGTCGCTGGAATCGTTCCGGACCCTATTTTCTCGTCGGCGCTCCCGCTGGGTAAGTATCTAATCGCTAGTGTGGCACCTTTTCTTAGCGATTTAGCGGTACTTTTGTACCGCTAAAGTCGTTAAGAAGATCGCTAACGGCGATAGCGTCGTTAACTATATCGCTAAATGTGGCCGCACTTAGCGATATAGAAACAATCCCGCTAGCGATCGCATTAGTATGCATCGTTATTGTGATCGCTAGCGGGATTGTTTAGTGTGGCAGTACCTTTAGTATTCTGATCTCAATGTCATCAACTCTGTGGTGGATTACACAAATGGACATAAGGATTTGTGCAAGCCTAAATCCACAGGAGATGTATGGTTAGATAGGAGATTCTGAGCTCCTTTAAAACTGCATGTAAGCATAGTTAGAAGAACTGATATTGTATTTTGCTTGAAGGCAAAGGGTGGTCACACCAATTTTAAATATTGATTTGATTAACATTTTTATTTTCTTTATTTATTTTTTATCCTTCTAACTTATAAAAATAAACTAACACTTCTATATTTTAAAGTTATGCTAATTTGCAACATTTTTCCTACACATGCCTGAAGCTTTTGCATAGTGGTATAAATACTTGCGCACAGTGATAATGTGTGATGAAGTATATATTTATTTGATCTATATTATTTTGCTGGCAAAAAAGTTAAATTTTACAATCTTATTTGCTGTTTTGAAAGTTTTGAGCATTTGTAAACTAAATCTGATTTTCAGGTACCAAGCAAGATTTTCAGAAATTTAGAGGTACCAGAACATAGGAAATTCCAAAATAATACCCCATTTTAAAAACTACTACTCAAAGGATATTATACAGTGGCTACAATGAGCATTTTTCTCATAATTTTTGCAGTGCTGAATATGTAATTGTTGAAAATAAAATATGTTTTTATTATTTTTCATGCACAGCACATGAATTTGAAGCTATATACTGCAACATTTATACCACTTGTTCTACTATTTTCATAAATTCTTAGGACAGTTTTTTAGTCTGGCTATAAGGAGAGGTGCCAAAAGTGAGGGACCACCTTATGGCTTTTTAGGACTACATTTTAGCTTGAATAAATTATTAACATAGCAGCTCTTGTACAAAAGATTTCAGCTGGCAGATCAATATAACGTAAGTATAAAATAACATGAGTGACCCCATTTTTAAAAACTACACCTCCTAACCCATTCAACAAGGGGTTTAATGAGTATATTAAACCCACAATTAATTTTTGAAAGGAGTGTAAAGGCAGGGTAAAACAAAAAATGTACTTTGATTTTTTTTCCTCAAGTGATTAGTTTATAAGGAAAATTTTCACATAGCAAGTAGAATAGAGGCTATATATCTCAAAATGTATTATATAATTTCTCCCGTACTTAGAGATATCCCACTTAGGGATAATTATTCCGCATGGTCGCCTAGTGGGGACCATAGAGATAGGGAATGACAGTGTCAGTATAAGCATAGTTAAAAGAAGGGGTTTTCCAGGTTGGGAGGACTTAGAGATGGGTGTAGTGCAGAGCAGTAAGATATAGTTGTGAGACTTCCTGATTAGGATAAACATGAAGTGATGTAGAAACAAGAGAGAAGACAGTTCTGGGGCTGGAGATTGCTGAGTGACCCAGGCTAAGCAGTGTGCGAGCGGTCACCATCTATTGAAGTAAGCATTCCAAAGGGGATCCGGGGTAATAGCTTGGATTATGCAGAGCTGAGCTCGCCATTTATGTTTTTCTAATGGAAAAACTTATGGAGAGATTTAAACTCTGAGTTGCCAAGCAACAGCCTCAAAATTTTAATGATTTAGAGATAATTTCAAAGAGGAGTGGACCAAAATTCCTCCTGACATGTGCGCAAACCTCAACATCAATTGCAAAAAACGTATGACTGCTGTGCTTGCCAACAAGGGTTTTGCCACCAAGTATTAAGTCTTGTTTGCCAGAGGGATCAAGTACTTATTTCGCACTGCAAAATGCAAATAAATTTATATTATTTATACAATGTGATTTTCTGGATTTTATTTTTTATATTCTATCTCTCAATGTTAAAATTAACCTACCCTTAAAATTATAGACTGTTCATGTCTTTGTCAGTGGTCAAACTTAAAAAATCAGCAATGGATCAAATACTTATTTCCTCCACTGTGTGTTATATATATAATATATATATATATATATTATTCTAGACTCATTTTTAAAAATAATATCCGCCCTGTTGCTATGAAACAAATGTGCGATGTGAATATTTCCATTGAATATAAAAATACACCATCTTGTGGTTATCAAAGAGGATTTCAAGAGCAAAAAATATTCTCAACTCTTCATATCTATATAAGCTATAATGCTTATGCCAGTTTAATCATTTTAAATTCCTAGGCTTATTCCACATTTGCTGCATTCTTAACTCTAGTAGCTGTGGCACTGGAGGTGAGAGTTCACAACCCATTATTATCATAAATACAGTCGATTGCATCTTGTGTATTCTCATCTAATACTACTGGTATAAAATAACTGGTTGATTGTTGCAAAACAGGCATGGGTAATGTAGCATTATATAGCAGTAATTGATTACATCCAATGCAAATCAATTTGAGTCAAATTACATGAAATTTGCATGTCCTGGCAACTAGAACAATTTAGAATTTGATTTGCATGAATCAGAAAAAAATGTGCAATGTCATTTTACACATTGCAGAAGATTGACTCAGTCACAGAATTATTATTATGCTTTGCTTACATAGCGCTATCATATTCCGCAGTGCTTTACATATATTAACATCGCTATCCCCGATGGGGCTCACAATCTAAATTCCCTATCAGTATGTCTTTGGAATGCGGGAGGAAACTGGAGAATCCGGAGGAAACACATGCAAACACGGGAGACAAGCAAACTGCTTGAAGATGTTGTCCTTGGTGGGATTGGAACCCAGTGATTACCACTTAGCCACCATTCTGCCCATACAGAAGGATAACATTACCCCAGACTTAAAGATAGGAAAAAACAGCCGCACTCAAAATAATGATATGTTTGAATGCAAGTGAAAACATTTATTTAAATTCACCAAAGATGGTATGACGAGAAAGCGAGGTAACGTTTCGACCCGAACATGGGTCTTTATCAAACCTCACTTAAGTAAAAGGCTAAGGTGAGCCAGGAATAGACCAGGATGAAGAAGATAGAAGTACCAACTGGAGCTTAGCTAATTAGCTGGGCAGGCGTAGTCTGTGGAGGTGTGGTGTGTACCTCAGACTTGACCATGTAGACTCCCCCCTAATGCCTTGCAGCTATCACAACACATGGTATATCTCAGCCAATCAGGTGGAGCCAATAGCTTTAATAAAAGTCTAAGTAGGTTTTTTAATAGCAATTTTATTGTGATTTTAGGCTATTAAGTGGACATTAAAACTCTGCAATAGAGACAGGAAGACAATCCCTAAAGCACCGGACAAATATTCCAGTCATTAATAAGTAGAAATAGTGCAAGAAGATGAGAGTAGTAGAGTTGCAATCAGTAGAGAGTGATTGAGGGCAGGTGGCAGCAGATGTGCCAGTGTAATTGACTAATTAAATTGTGTATCCAGTATGTAATTTGTAAAATAATAAAATCATTGTCAGACTGTTTGCTAGGGAGCTCTCTCTTATACCATCTTCTATTGCCACATTCACATGTTCAATATTTGGTCACTATTTTACTTCAGTATTTTTAAGCTAAAGTCAGGAGTGGAACAATCAGAGGAAAAGTAAAGTAGAACTCATAATCAAATTCTGCATTTTTCACTTTTTCCTGATTTTGGCTTTCAAATACTGATGCAAAATTCAGACCAAATACTGAACATGTGAGAAAGAATGGAAAATAGCATGTTGTACACACGTTTTCAGCACATTTGGACTACTTGCAATTCTCTGTCAACAAATTTGCTAGCAAATCAAATTGTTAAGAAAAAGCTGAACCTGGTGAATTTTAACCCCTTAATGACCGCCGATACGCCTTTTAACGGCGGTCATTAGGAGTACCTAAACCACAGCGCCATTAATTAACGGCGCTGTGGAAAAAGTGAATAGCGCCCCCAGAGGCGCATTTTCTCCGGGGTCTCGGCTACCGGGGGTAGCCGAGACCCCAGAGAACATGGATCGGGTCAGTTTTTACCAACACCGATGTTGCGATCGCCGTTTTAACCCTATAACGGCGATCACAACAAAAAAAAACAAAACAATGTGCCATTTAATTTCTCTGTCCTCTGATGTCATCGGACATCAGAGGACAGAGAAAAAGGGTCCCCGGGACCCCCACTGTGGCCCCCAAACCCTCCTTATGGCCCAGGGCACACCGGTGTCCCCCGATGCGGCGCCATGTTTCAAAATGGCGGGCGCATGAGTGGTGCGCCCTCCGCGAGGTGACGGGGATGGGCAATTTTCTCTGGGGTCTCGGCTGCCTGGGGTAGCCGAGACCCCAGAGAACATAATAGGGCCCCCCAGTCACCACTCTTTTGCGATCGCCATATAGCGGCGAACGCAAAAGAGAAATCAAAGCCGCGATCCCTGCCTGTAAATTTCTCTCCCCTCTGATGTGATCGCACATCAGAGGGGAGAGAAATAGTGTCCCGGGACCCCCGATCTCACCCCCCTGTAACTGCAGGGGTCCTGTGTCCTCCGATCCCCCCCTCTGTGCGGTCTGATCCTCCCCCTGGCCTCTGGTCCTCCCCCTGGCCTCCGTTCAGGCCGGCTTCTTCTTCCAGTAAAAAAAAATGGCGGGCGCATACGCAGTGCGCCCGCGAATCTGCCTGGCGGCAAATTCAAAAAATTGTTCATTCATTCTCTAAAAGTACATTTTGATCACTGTGATAAACTATCACAGTGATCAAAATAAAAAAAACAGTACATAAACCCCCCCTTTATCACCCCCTTGGCTAGGTACATATAATAAAATAAAGAAATTTTATTTATTTTCATTTTTCCATTAGGGTTAGGGTTAGGGTTTTAATTAGGGTTATAATTAGGGTTAGGGTTAGGCTGGGTTCATACTGCGTTATGGCAGTCCTTTAGATGGACTGTGTTACACCGCGGTATAACGCAGTGTAACGCAGTTCATTAACGCTGCCATTCACCCCCATTTGAGGGCGCATCGCGACGCATGCCGTAAAGCGGCATGCGTTTGCGATGTGCCGTCATTCGGTGACAGAGCCCCGGATGCGGCCTGCAGCATCTGGGCTCCGTCACCGCTAGCGCAGATGAATCATCGCTGATTCCTCTGCGCTAGTGGGTATAGCATAACGCGATCGCGTTATGCTATACCGTTACCAGCCCGTCAACGCTATGTGTTGAACGGGCTGGTAAAACGCAATATGAACCTAGCCTTAGGGTTAGGGTTATAATTAGGGATAGGGTTATAATTAGGGTTAGGTTTGGAATTAGGGTTAGGGTTACAATTAGTGTTAGGGTTACAATTAGGGTTAGAGTTAGAATTAGGGTCGGAATTAGGGTTGGTATTAGGGTTGGGATTAGGGTTAGGGGTGTGTTGGGGTTAGTGTTCGAGCTAGAATTGAGGGGTTTCCACTATTTAGGCACATCAGGGGTTCTCCAAAAACGCCGTGGCGTTCAAAAAGTCAAATGGCGCTCCCTCCCTTCCGAACCCTGCCGTGCGCCCAAACAGTGGTCTCCCCCACATATGGGGTATCAGCGTACTCAGGACAAATTGGACAACAACTTTTGTGGTCTAATTTCTCCTGTTACCCTTGGGAAAATAAAAAATTGGGGACTAAACGATCAGGTTTGTGGAAAAAAATATGATTTTTTATTTTCATGCCCGGGCATTATAAACTTCTGTGAAGCACTTGGGGGTTCAAAATGCTCACCACACATCTAGATAAGTTACTTAGGGGGTCTAGTTTCCAAAATGGGGTCACTTGTGGGGGGTTTCCACTGTTTAGACACATCAGGGCCTCTATAAACGCGACATGGCGTCCAGCCAATTCTGCGTTGAAAAAAATCAAATGGTGCTCCTTCCCTTCCAAGCTCTGCCATGCACCCACACAGTGGTTTACCCCCACATATGGGGTATTAGCATGCTCAGGACAAATTGTACAAAAACTTTTGGGGTCTTGTTACCCTTGGGAAAATAAAAATTGGGGTGAAAAGATCGTTTTTGTGGAAAAAATATGATTTTTTATTTTCACGGCTCTACGTTACAAACTTCTGTGAGGCACTTGGAGGTTCAAAGTGCTCACCACACATCTAGATAAGTTCCTTAAGGGGTCTAGTTTCCAAAATGGGGTCACTTGTGGGGAGTTTCCACTGTTTAGGCACATCAGGGGCTCTCTAAACGCGACATGGCGTCCAGCCAATTCTGCATTGAAAAAATCAAACGGCGCTCCTTCCCTTGCGACCTCTGCCGTGCGCCCAAAAAGTGGTTTACCCCCACATATGGGGTATCGGCGTATTCAGGAGAAATTGCACAACAAATTTTGTGGTTCATTTTTTCTTTTAACACTTGTGAAAATAAAAAAAATTGGTTCCGAAGTAAAGCTTTTGCAAAAAAACTTAAATGTTAATTTTTTCCTTCCACATTGCTTCAGTTCCTGTGAAGCATGTAAAGGGTTAATAAACTTCTTGAATGTGGTTTTGAGCACCATGAGGGGTGCAGTTTTTAGAATGGTGTCCATTTTGGGTGTTTTCTATCATATAGACCCCTCAAAGTGACTTCAAATGTGAGGTGGTCCCTAAAAAAAATGGTGTTGTAAAAATGAGAAATTGCTGGTCAAATTTTAACCCTTATAACTTCGTAACAAAAAAAAATTTGTTCCCAAAATTGTGCTGATGTAAAGTAGACATGTGGGAAATGTTATTTATTAAGAAATTTGTGTGACATATCTCTTTGATTTCAGGGCATAAAAATTGAAAATTTGAAAATTGCTAAATTTTCAAAATTTTTGCCATATTTCCGTTTTTTTCATAAATAAGCGCAAGTCAAATAAAACATTTTTTTACCACTAACGTGAAGTACAATGTGTCACGAAAAAACAATCTCAGAATCAGCTAGATTCGTTAAAGCGTTCCAGAGTTATAACCTCATAAAGTGACAGTGGTCAGAATTGTAAAAATTGGCCCGGTCATTAAGCTGCAAAATGGCTCTGTCACTAAGGGGTTAATTTCAATTTTGATCCTCTCTAGTGGTCAGTTTTAATCATACCCCCATTACCTACCCATTACAGAGTACAGGAAAAGCATGGGGGGTGGAATTTAGAATAAACAATGTACTCCCATGTCATTGCCATAACCATCTTGAAAGCAGGAGGTAGATATAGAGTGGCGCTGAACAGGTGCAATTTGTGCTCTTCCTCAATCCCATCTTGCAAGCTGTTTTTTTTCCAGGAAAATATTGATGTGATAACATCACTAATTCCACACATGTCCCTGCAGACAAATTTTGTTGCCTGTTCAAAGGACTTCAACAGTTGACACTCACCCCTCAGCTGACATTGCTGGATATCAAAGTAACCCATGCTCCAATTTGTCTGTCGCCTTTTTACATTATTCGTACAAGTGCTGAGTCATACTGTATGTAGAATTGAATTTCAGCAGGTTGAGATTTTGAAAACCGGATGGTGCTCTGGAAACCAGTTTTTCTTTTTTTTGTAAAGCAGAAGTAAGTAATCTGTCAGATAATACCTAAAGAAAGGGGCTGACATTTTTATGGCCATAGCCTACAACTTTCTCAAGTGCGCATATTTGCAAAATAAATACATTTGCACTATTAAATTCAGGATATAGACCATGCATGGAGTGTGTTATTTTGCCTTACAAAAGGTCAGTCAGAATGTTCTGGACTTTGTCACTTATAACAATTGAAAGTTGAAGCCAGCCAACGGGCGAGTTGCTTCTTGATGCACTGGAGCAATTCTGCTACTATGTGGATTTTCTACCCCTTGCTCTGAGGATGTAAAATTGCTTGGCAGCTCTTTGACTTGTATGAATGAAAATAATGAGGGAACTGTGTGGAAACAGTGATGCACCCTGTGCCTGTTGGGAATAAGGTCATGTCAGTTGATCAGGATCTGGAAGTGGTATATGAGGAAACAGATAACTGCTGCCTGGCAGTGGAAACAGACATTGATCTCTACTCACGGAGGCTTCGCTAACTCTCCCAAATGCCATATTCTCCCAGTAAACATTCTTTCAGTGTGCTGAAAAATTGATGTATTGTCCCTCGCTGAAGTCTGTGCTCAAGTTATTTATAGTGCAATGCATTTTGGAGCGCAAAGACAAATCCAGAGAGTGGCCGTTACTTTACTACTATACATAAAATACATAAAAACAGAAAAAGGTCACCCTTTTCTGAGAGATTTGTATCTTCCAGAAAAGATGAGTGCACAACACAATTTCTTGAAAGGCAACAGAATCCACAAGCTGGTAAGGCAGCGGCTGCACCAGCAGCAACTAGACAAGATGCAAGTGTAGTTGGCAAACCAGTGGATGACTGAGAGTCTACGGTTGTTTCCTTGCCACAACATCAGCAATGGAAATTTGCCATTTTGATGAAAAAGGAGGAGATCTACTTTGGGCATGGAAATTTGCCACATTGATGAAAAAGGAGGAGATATACTTTGGGCATGACATACAGTAGAGAAGGATGACAAAGATCATGGTGGTTAGCATAACACCAAACAGGTGCTACCAAATAGTGTGGCTTGGCTGACAGAAAGACAAGCATGACAAGTTCAATTTAAAACTTGATTTTACTGGTGGCCAGCTTTACTTTACCAAATGAGCAAGTTATGTTGCCTCATGTGCTAATAGAGAGCCGTAGTTTTCAGTCAATAAGAGCCAAGATGTCTATATAATAATATCCTCTTGCAGAGAGTGCCAAAAAATCGTCTAACAGCAAATGAACTCTCACACCTGAGACACATGTGCATAAAACTCGCCAACACCGCGACTAGACTTATCAGGCACTGTATAGCCTCCTCCAATAACAGTAACTGCGGCACTCCATTTTCCAGAGCAGAGTGCAGGAAAAGCAGAAAAAGGTATAGTGTTAAAAAAAACTAGTCCATCTGCGCACCTGGCAGACTCTTCCCATCGCCTCAACAGGTTATTGACAGGTCTCTCCCTGTTAGGGTTGGCGGAACGCACCAAATTAAATATATATAATAATAATAAGTTGCGTTCGCAACCCAGGGTCCACCGTGCAGAGATGGAACCTGCTGCTAAGCAATGGCGGAAAAAGACGGCGGCTGAACGCCGACAACACCCGGTATGAACAGTCGCGAACTTTGTTGCTTCACAGAGCCGCAGCAACAAAATAATAGATGTTACATGTCACAGGACACAGCTGATATGGTGTGAATGTTAAAGGTCGAGTTCCGCTTCTGTACAAGGGGAATCTCGAGACATTCCCGCTGCGGTCCCCAATCCGTCTCCGGCCGCAGTGGAGCCTCCTCAGTAGAGACGTAGATCCAGCGTCTTGCACAGCCTAATACTGTGCAGAGGATTACTGCTGCCTCTTCAGGTTCTGCTATTTTAGCCAGTACTGATCAGCGGCGAGCAGACATCTTTGGAACTAAGTCCTGCGTTTCCCCTTCTGAGCATGCCCAGGATAAGATCTCTCATTGGAGATCAGGGGTCACAAGCTCAGGTACTGCAGCAACTCCTATTGGTCCACCAGGAAGGTCCTGAAACTGCTTGTGTTCTGAAACAGTTTCTCATTGGTCCTTTTCTGGAAGGTCTTGTAGTTGCTGCTATAAAAAGGTTGCATGGCCGAACGGCCATGCACTAGTATCAATTGTGTTATGTGCTTTGCGTCAGTGTGATCATGCACGAATGCGGCTAGGGCTCAGCTGAAATAAGCCCCTAGAATACAAGCACCTCCGGTGAGGAGTTTTGTATGCACGTGTTCAGGGCTTGGCTGAAATAGCCTCTAGAATACCGGCTACTCCGGTGAGGAGCTGCTTGTTTGCATTGCTGACTGCATGACCACGGACTGCTATCCGCACAGCAGTTATCTGTGTACCCCTGTGGTGTTAACAGGACACAGTCTCTATCTCTGCGTCTCTACCTCAGCGACTCTGTGGTGTAACAGAGTTCTCTCATACCGCCATATAGTGCCACAACGTCTATGTCTGTGACTTTGTGAAGTAACCCAGGGTACTGTTCAATTTGCCTTGTTTTTTCTTTTTTCCCTTATATGTCGTTTCATCAACCATTATGGAGGTCTTACCAACCTACTAATACCAAACACCTGAAGTTGCTTGGACTGTTCATTTATGAGACTATTTGCATCGCTGCATTCATCACCTATCAACAATTTTAACCCTCTCTGGACTTGGTTTCCATGTGGATTATTATCTCTGACGGTTACTAATAATTACTAATAATATTATTGTTCAATTATCAAAACCTTTAGTGCACATTTCTAACTTGTACTATTTCTAGGACCCCTATCTCCCCGTATTTTAATATCATTATATACATTTCATTTTCACTTTTTTTTTCTCTCTCAAGATCTCCATTGCCCTTTTTTATTTTTTTTTGTCTTTCAAGATCTTCATTGCCCTTTTTTTTTTTTTTTTTGCTATTCCCATTGCCTTGTTATCAATTCATCATGGGTTACTATAATTCCAAACCAGAGGTCCTGCGCATTGAGAAAATTGCAAGAGCTCTGGGGGGTTGTACAGGCTCTGCGTCCTCCCATAACATAGCTCATAAGCTAAGAGAATCTGAAAGGAAAGATCTAGTTAAGATATTTTCTACCTTTGAGAATTTTAACAAAATTAAAATTACAAATCACATTGACCTCTTATTTTTACAACAATATATTCTTGAAGGATTAGTCCCTAAGGGACTGACGATTACTCAACAGTCATCTTTTTTAAATGACCCTGAGTTTACCGAAACCTGGGACAACATATGCCTTAAATGCTCCCTAGCTCTGATGGAACTTCTAGTTTCAAAAAGGAACTCCTTGGCAAGCGCCGCGGTTATAGAGCTTACCGAGTTCAAACTTAAATTACAAGTTTACTCCACGTCCATCAATTTTCAGGAACTCGATAATAAACTTTTCAATAGATTAACCAAATTTGAGGAGGACCTGATAAATAAAAAAGTGGGTAAACTACTGAGGGATAGGACTTGTACTCAGGATGTGGGACATTCCATGACCACTGACCCTTTAGGCTCTTATCCAGTGTCGCTCTCATCCACCTCCACACTTAGCAAGGAAGCATTCAATTCAAATATAAAGGAGGCCTCTTCAGTCACCTTTAAAACCAAAAAGCAACTTCTTTACTACAAACAACATAAGGATACCCTCAAGGGCTGTACCAACCCTTCAGGTTCTAACCTTATTCAGCCTTCTTTGGGAATCATTGGCCAATCCCACCCTACTAGGATGCTGGCTCCTCGCATGGAGACCACCATATGTGAATCCTTGGATGACCCTCCTTCTGTTGATCCTATTCCGGATTCAGTTCGTGGCTCAGGTTCACCAGAAATATCATCCCAGGTACTCAATAACAACCCAGATTCCTCTATTTCTGGAGCAATGGATGATTTTGGGGGTCTCTCTCAATTTACTATCCATGAGGATCACCCCTCCCCAATCCTCCATCCATTCCATTTCCTTTTTTGCCCTTCCCCCCACTCTTAATACCAAGGTACCTCCACTTTCTATTGTTGAAACGGTGGAACCTACGGGATCGTTGTTGACCAGTTTAGTTGACTCATCCTCCACCAATATAATTTCCCTACCCCCCAATTCTTCTGGTGTTGTTCCCTTTCATAATAAATCTCCATCTCGGTCTGGGAATACAAAAATTACCCAGTTTTTTCGGGTGGCCCCAGGTCACTCATCAAAAATCAAAAGAAAAAGAGGAAACGAGGTTGTAGAGGGAGTGGAAAAATCAGATCTACATCCAGAACTAGCCCCAAATCCAAAAATTTTAAAAAAATCAACCTTGGTTCAGCATGTCTAAATGAGAAATCTAATATTTTCAATCTTTCTGATTATACACTATCGGATTCAGAAAGATCACTTTTAGGGCGCGGTCTGTCCTTTTGCCCAGACGCACCTGTGAATACCTTCAATCTCTATCTTGATCTGAATGAATTCTTCAGAAAAATAACGGTGCAACGACACTTTCTTATTGAAGCCAAAAAGAATTCTATTTTTGGGCCATCAGTGTCTGAGGCTGACAATTATGCACATGTTAACCCCAAACTAGGTTCGAGTAATTTTTACCTTGCTCATCATAAAGGTCCACACGTTGAAACCTTTCAACAATTGATACTCAAGGATTTACGCTCTTTTCCCTCTACCCCTAAAAGACCTTCTAATCTCAGTCCTACTGAAAAAATAGCATTGAACTCATTAAAGGCTAATAAGAGTATAATCATAAAAAATGCAGACAAGGGGGGAGGGGTTGTGATCATGAACAGGGACTGGTATACTAAAGAGGGGATTAGATTATTGAGTGATTCTGATTACTATGACAAACTTGTTCAGGACCCATCTTCTACCATTTTTTCGGAATACAAGACCTTCATTAAGGAAGCTAGTTCTCTCGGGATTTTGAATGCAAAAGAATTTAAGTTTCTCAACATTTCTAGATTCAAAGTACCATTTTTTTATTTTCTGCTCAAAATTCATAAAGACCCCATTAACCCCCCTGGTCGTCCTATAATTTCAGGTATTGGTTCCATTACGTGCAACCTTTCCCACTATATCGACCTATTTCTACAGAAATATGTATTAAAATTGTCATCGTACCTTAAAGACTCTTCCCATTTAATAGACCTTCTTCTCTCTACACCCAATATGGCTAACTGTCTATTACTAACCTTAGATGTCCAAGCCCTTTACACTAATATCCCTCATGATAAAGGGCTGGTAGCGGTTTCTCAATTCCTTTTGATTGATGACCATCTACCCCCTTTACAGAAGGAATTTTTGAAAAAAGCCATTCTATTTGTTCTGGAGAACAATGTCTTTTCATTTGAGGATGATTGCTACCGCCAATTGAGGGGCTGCGCGATGGGGACGAGATTTGCCCCTAGCTACGTAAATCTGTTTATGGGGGCATTCGAGTCCCTCTTCATCGCGCAGTCCCCATTGGCGGTGGGTAAGATTGCTGTGTATCGTCGTTTCATAGATGATCTTTTCATCATATGGACCGGATCGGAATTGGAAGCAACTAACTTTGTTCATTCTCTGAATTCCAACTCCTGGGGCCTTAAGTTTTCTGCCAATATATCAAATACAGCGATCCAATTTTTGGATCTTATGATAAAGGTCGACCCATTTGGTCATTTTTCTACCTCCACACATTTCAAGCAGGTCGATGTTAATAGTTACCTTAACTTCACCAGTGGCCACCTTCCAAAATGGCTAGTTAATATCCCCTACGGGCAATATTGGAGAGTTCGAAAAAACTGTACAAACGACACTGATTTTTTGAAAGAGGCAGATGTTCTGAAACATCGGTTTCAATGTAAGGGTTATCCAAACCGGTTGATTCGTGATGCCTACACTAAAGCCAGTGTGTTCACACAGGAAAGCTGCCTCGACAGGATGAAACAGAATAGTGACACAGTAGAGAAGTCCCCTGATTTTGTGAGATGGAGTCTCGTCACTACCTTTAACCGCTCTCATGCATCAATACGAAATTTGTTAAAGAAATACTGGTTTATCCTGAAAGGGGATCCCATTTTGTCATCACATATACCCCCACAACCTATCACTATTTTCAGAAAAAATCAGACACTCCGTAACCTTGTGGCCCCCAGTAACACAGTGGTTAGGCCTTCAGTTCCTTTCACCAACCAAGATCACAGTAAACCTGGGTGTTTTGCTTGCAAGGTTAAAAAATGTCTGTGTTGCACCTCTATATTAGATGGGGCACAATCTTTTAAATCCTACACCACTGGCGCGTGTTTTAAAATAAATTGTCGCGTCACGTGTCAGTCCACTCATGTGATCTATCTAATTGAATGTGGTTGCGGTCTACAATACGTAGGCCGTACAATCCAGACGATGCACGCTAGACTCAATAAACATCGTCAAAATATCCGTAACGGATATTTATTGCACAGCCTTTCTAAGCATTTTCTTCTTATGCATAATAAAGATCATAGTTCACTGAAACTTACTATTATAGATCAGATTCCAGATAATCTGACTGATCGGTTTGGTAACCTTGCAAGAAAAGAAAATTTTGGGATTTTTAAACTTGGCACACTTGCCCCAGAAGGGTTAAATCTTACTATTGAAAGAACTATTTGAAAGAAGAAGGGAGAAGGAGAAAAAAAAAAAAAATGATTTGATATCTGTTTTTTTTTGTTTTGTTTTAGTAATTATTGCAATTATTTTATTTTAATTCATTTTATTTCAATTTTTTTATAGTATTAGCATAATTTGTCTCCCTTGTAATATGGTTTTAATGTGGTTTTTGCTAAGTTTTTAGCAAGCGTCTATGTCAGTGTGGGTTTAACTATTGTCAGACCCCCACCTCCGCTTCATGTGTTTTAATTATGCAATCATGTTTCCCATTGGCTGCTGCCCCTTTAAATACACTTCCTTTTTTATTGAATGTATTATGCCACCTGAGGAAGACGGACTCACTCCGTTGAAACGCGTTGTGGATTCATTGTTTTACCATAATTTTTAATAATTTTTAATAAATGAAGATTGTCATTTACTAAGAAGATTCCTGTCTTTTGCGCCCTGCTGACCGGGTTTTCAAGAATCTTTCTCAATAGTAATCCCACTCGAGGTACCCGGCTGGAGCAGCATTAGATTTCTAAATTGCTTACAACACTTACATCTGGCTGGCGCTCCTACAGACTGTCTATCCCACGTCTCTCATTTGTGAAGTAACAGAACTCACTTATACCGCCACATCCTGTCATCTTACTAGCAGCAGGCTCTGCCTACAGGTGGACCCCGGGCTGCGAACGCATCTATTATATATTTATTTGGTGCGTTACGCAGTCCCTAACAGTATATTAGCGCTACGGTCTGGCTAGTAAAATGGAGGACGACCTGCGCCTAGGGCAGTTCATCCAGCAGCTGGAGGGTAGGTTGGCAGCTCTTAAGTGCACAACCTCAGCTGTGGATGTTACTGCAGTCGCTGTTCAGGCTGCTAGCGCAGCGGCAGCTAGTTTGTCCTCCGCCACCTCTGCCCCAACCTTATCCCATCTCCCACTTCCAGACAAGTTTTCTGGTGAAAGTAAACATTGTCGGGGATTCGAAAGCCAGTGCTCTATACAGCTCGAGCTTCTGGCTGCACGTTTTCCCACGGAGCGGGCACAAGTGGGTTTCATAGTATCACTTCTGTCGGGCAGAGCGTTGGAATGGGCAACGCCACTGTGGGAGCGCGACAATCGTGTGGTGCGGAGTGCTCCTGGTTTCTGGAGGCTCTTAAAAAGGTCTTTTTAAGCCCTCAGGTCACCCACGATACGGCGCTCCAACTGCTGGCAATGTCACTGGGTTCGTCCATGGTCAGCCTGTTTTTGGTCCAATTTCGGACTCTGGCCTCCGAGTTAGAGTGGCCGGATAAAGTACTTATTCGGTATACTGGAGAGGTCTGGCTGACCATGTAAAGGACGCTTTGGCCACCAGGGAGATTCCTGCCTCACTGGAGAAGCTTATCTCCATTTCTACCCGCATCGACCTTCGTTTTCACGAACGGAGGTTGGAGCGGGCCCAGTGTAGGCAGAGGTTCCGGCTGGCTCCCACCTTTGCCAAACCTCTAGAATCTCCCATTCAGGCGTCTGACTCCCAGGAGGCCATGGAGGTTGCTCGAGCGAGACCTAAGTCTCGGCCCGCTCGAATACCCGTGGTTTGTAACAATTGAAAACAGTTAGGACATTATGCCAATAGATGTCCCCAACGATCGGGAACACGATAGCGTCTAGTAACCATGGGAGGAGGTTTACTAGATTCAGCGGCATTTGCCTCCAAGCTGTCCTTTAAAGGGACAATCTCTTTTGGTCCATCCACTCTAACAGTTGAGCTTTGTATGGATTCTAGAGCAGAGGGGAATTTTATGTCCTCTGCCTTCGCTCTCTGCCACACAACACCTCAGTTGATGCTCGCCAAACCGGTGACTGTTCGAGTGGTGAATGGATCAATACTGCCCTCACAGATCACATATCAGACCATCCCTCTCACATTATCTATGTCTCCTTCCCATCAGGAGATTATCTCTTTCCTAGTCTTTCCCGAGGGTATAGATGAGGCTCTGCTGGGAGTACCCTGGCTTCATCTTCACTCCCCACATATTGAGTGGTCCTCTGGGAGGATACGGGGTTGGAGTGAATCTTGTAAAGGTAGATGTGTGAGGGAGAGTGTTCTGGTAACTACTACAGGGATACCCGCAGATCTCACTTCCCTTCCCAAGTGTTATTGGTCCTATGTAGACGTGTTCTCCAAAAAGGCTGCGGAGACTCTTCTGCCTCACCGCCCCTATGACAGTCCTATTGACTTCTTGCCTGGATCAGAACCGCCCCGGGGAAGGGTCTATCCCCTCTCTCTCCCGGAGACGGAGGCTATGTCCCAATACATCCAGGAGAATCTGGCAAGAGGGTTCATTAGGAAGTCAGTGTCACTTGCTGGGGCGGGGTTCTTCTTTGTGCAGAAGAAGAACGGAGAATTACATCCCTGCATAGATTACAGGGGTCTTAATGCCATCACCGTTAGGAATAAATACCCGTTGCCCTGATTTCTAAGCTCTTTGATAGGCTCCTGGGAGCAAGGGTATTTACCAAATTAGACCTGCGGGAGCTTATAACCTGATTCGCATCCGTGATTGGGACGAATGGAAGACGGCTTTTAATACCAGGGATGGGCACTATGAATATCTGGTGATGCCCTTCAGGGCTCTGTAATGCCCCAGCCATTTTCCAAGACTTTGTTAAAGACATCTTCCGGGATATGCTTTCCAACTCGGTCGTAGTCTATCTGGATGATATTCTCATCTTCTCTCCAGATATTGACTCCCACCGGAGAGATGTCTGCAGAGTCTTCGACCTCTTGCGGGCAAATTTACTTTAGGCAAAGTTGGAGAAATGTGTGTTTGAGCAGGCGTCTTTACATTTCCTGGGCTATATCATCTTCGCCCAGGGATTGGCTATGGATCCTGCCAAACTACAGGCTGTGATGGACTGGCTAGAACCCCATTCCCTTAAAGCGGTGTAGCACTTTACGGGGTTCATTAATTATTATCGCCAGTTCATTCCCCATTTTTCAACTTTGGTAGCTCCCTTGATAGCCCTCACCAAGAAGGGAGCAAATCCTAAATTGTTGTCCGAAAAAGTCTCCAAGGATTTCATCTCAATTAAGTCTCATTTTGCTAGCGCTCCCATCCTACACCGCCTTGATGTTGATAAGCCATTCATATTGGAGGTGGATGCCTCATCCGTTGGTGCTGGAGCAGTCCTCTTTCAAAAGGATGCTCAAGGTCGGAAGCATCATTGCTTCTTCTTCTCCAAGACCTTCACACCAGCGGAGAGCAATTATTCCATCGGGGACAGCGAGTTGCTAGCAATGAAGTTGGCTTTCTCTGAGTGGAGACATCTGTTGTAGGGGGCTCGTTTTCACTTCCAAGTCTTTACTGACCACAAGAATTTGGAGTACTTACAAACAGCCCAGCGGCTAAATTCTTGTCGGGCCAGATGGTCCTTGTTTTTCTCCCAGTTTCACTTTACACTCCATTTTCTCTCGGGAGAGAAGAACATTTGAGCTGATGCTCTCTCTCGCTCCGTGGTGTCCTCGGAGGAGGAGGATGTGGAGCCTTGGCTTATTGTCCCTTCTGAGAGCCTGAGAACCATAGGGCCGGTCTCGTTAGAGTCTGTGCCTCCGGGCAAGACTTTTGTATCATCCAATGTGCGACCGGAGGTTCTCTCTTGGGCTCATTCGTCCAGGGTGTGTGAACATTTTGGGACCAAAAGGACATCAGAACTGCTG
Source organism: Oophaga sylvatica (assembly GCA_033576555.1). Lineage (NCBI taxonomy): Eukaryota > Metazoa > Chordata > Amphibia > Anura > Dendrobatidae > Oophaga > Oophaga sylvatica. Next base: position 295,119,663 of record JARQOD010000005.1, on the reverse strand, counting down.
GCGAGGACGTACTTGTGGCCGCACATGGTCTGGGACTTTGTAGACTATATTCGGTCATGTGTCTCCTGCGCCAAAAATAAGTCCCCTCATCAACGGCCAGCTGGGTTACTTTATCCATTGCCGGTGGCAGACAGGCCCTGGGAGATGGTCGGGATGGACTTTGTGGTAGGCCTACCCAAGTCCCGTGGTTGCACCATCATATGGGTTATCACCGACCACTTCTCTAAAATGGTGCACTTGGTGCCACTACTCCGGTTACCTTCTGTACAGGCCTTGGCGGCACTGTTTATTAGACACATCTTCCGCCTACATGGTTATGCCGGACAAAATTGTCAGTGACCGGGGTCCCCAGTTTGCGTCTCGGTTCTGGAGAGAGCTTTGTCGCCTTCTCAGTATTGAATTAAATCTCTCTTCTGCCTATCATCCCGAGATGAATGGGTTGGTAGAGAGGGCCAACCAGACCTTGGTCACACATCTGCGAAATTTTGTTTCAGCTAGGCAGGATGACTGGGCATCCTTGCTACCGTGGGCGGAGTTTACATTAAACAATGCCATGGCTGATTCCACTGGACAAACTCCATTCCTCCTTAATTACGGTCAGTATTCGCGGGTTCCTGTACCTATGCCCATGTCTTCCGCCGACTCCAGGGAGGCAGACTAGGCTGTGGAGGCACGGGACATTTGGGCCCGCACTCAGGATGCCATTCTGGCCTCCAAGGAGAGGATGAGGTCCACCGAAGACGCACATCGGTGCCCCGCACCGACTTTTGCCCCTGGCGACTTAGTGTGGCTCTCCGCCCGTATCATCAGGCTGCGAGTAAAGTCCACTAAGTTTGCTCCTCGCGTCTTGGGTCCGTTCAAGGTCCTCAAACAGGTCAATCCTGTGGTCTATCGTCTAGCCCTTCCGCCACGCCTGGGTATCACCGACACATTCCATGTCTCCCTCCTGAAACCTGTATACTTGTCTCGGTTTTCCGAGTCATCTGCCGGGACATCGGGTTCGTCTATGGACGACTATGAGGTGAATGCAATTTTGGGGTGCAGGGTGGTACGTGGCAAAAAGTTTTATTTGGTGGATTGGAGAGGTTATGGGTCTGAGGATAGGTCATGGGAGCCTGATGAGCGTATTCAGGCTCCGCAGCTCATTGCTGCCTTCGAGCGTAGCGAGGCCCAAGGAAGGGGCGACCCAGGAGGGGTAATGTTAGAGGTCGAGTTCCCACTTCTGCACAGGGGGAATCTCGAGCCATTCCTTCTGCGGTCCCCCATCTGTCTCCGGCCGCAGTGGAGCCTGCTCAGCAGAGACGTAGGTCCCAGCGTCTTGCACAGCCTAATACTGTGCAGAGGATTACTGCTGCCTCTCCAGGTTCTGCTATTGTAGCCAGTACTGGTTAGCGGCGAGCAGACGTCTTTGGGACTAAGTCCTGCGTTTTCCTTTCTGAGCATGCCCAGGTAAGATCTCTCATTGGAGATCAGGGGTCACATGCTCAGGTACTGCAGCAACTCCTATTGGTCCGCCAGGAAGGTCCTGAAACTGCTTGTGTTCTGAAACACTTTCTCATTGGTCCTTTTCTGGAAGGTCTTGTAGTTGCTGCTATAAAAGGGTTGCATGGCCGCATGGCCATGCGCTAGTATCAATTGTGTTATGTGCTTTGCGCCAGTGTGATCATGCATGCATGCGGTTAGGGCTCAGCTTAAATAAGCCCCTAGAATACCGGCTACTCTGGTGAGGAGCTGCTTGTTTGCGTTGCTGACTGCATGACCACGGACTGCTATCGGCACAGCAGTTATCTGTGTACCCCTATGATGTTAACAGGACACAGTCTCTATCTCTGCGCCTCTACCTCAGTGACTCTGTGGTGTAACAGAGTTCTCTCATACCGCCATATAGTGCCACAACGTCTATGTCTGCGACTCTGTGAAGTAACAGAACTCGCTTATACCGCCATATCCTGTCATCTTACTAGCAGCAGGCTCTGCCTGCACGGTGGACCCCGGGCTGCGAACGCATCTATTATATATTTATTTGGGGTGTTCCGCAGTCCCTAACAGCGAGTGAGGTCTCTAGACTCAACCCCTAGAATGCGGGGATCTTGAGTCTGACCGGATCAATAATGCACACAGCGTTGCACAGGCGATGCCACCATGAGGCCGTGCGATCCTTTTATAACTGGAGCCTTCCAGGACCTTGCTGATGGCCCAATCCGAACCTTGAGGACCTGAGCATGTGACTTCTGACCACCAATGAGTGTGACCTCTGACCACCAATGAGCAGTCATCTCACGGACATGCTCAGATGGAGAAAAGCAGGACTCAGTCCCAAGAACATCTGCTTGCCACTGACTAATGCTGGTTGCTATAGCTGTGCAAACGCATAGCATTAGCCTGAGCAAAATGCTAGAACCAATGTCTCCGCTGAGCAGGATCCTCTGTGGCTGAAGAAAAATGGGAGACAGCAGAGGACATGGTTCGAGATTCCCCCTGTGCAGAGGTGGGATCTTGATGCCTAACATTAACCCCCTTCTGCAGCCCCCCTTTGGGCCTCGCTACACTCAAATGCCTCAATGAGCTGAGGAGCTTGAATGTGCTCAATAGGTTCCCAGGTCCTGTTCTCTGGGCCATTGACCCTTCCAGTCCACCAGATAGAACTTTTTGCCACGTAACACCTTGAACCCAACAATGGCATTTACTTCATACTCATCCGCGGAAGAACCTGATGTCCCAGCAGATGACTCAGAAAATCGGGACATGTGAATAGGTTTTAGGAGGGACACATGAAAGGTTTTGGTGATACCTAGGCATGGAGGAAGAGCCAGATGATTGACCACAGGGTTGACCTGTTCCAGGACCTTGAAGGGACCTATGTAGCGAGGAGCAAACTTAGTGGAATCAACTCACAGCCTGATCTTGCGAGTGGAGGCCACACTAAATCGCCAGGGGCAAAAGTCGGAGCGGGACGCCAAAGCACATCGGGGAGACCCTCATTCTCTCCTTGGAGGCCTGGACATATGTCACATACCTCCACCGCCCAGTCTGCCACCCTAGAGTCGGTGGAGAACACGGGCATGGGTACAGGGACATGCGGATGTTGGCCGTAATTAAGGAGGAACGTGGTCTGCCCCGTTGAGTCGGCTACGGAGTTATCAAGCACAAATTCCTCCTACTGTAGCAAGTATGACCAGTCATCCTGCCTGGCGGAGACAAAATGTCGCAGATATATGACCAGGGTCTGGTTGGCCCACTCTACCAACCCGTTTGTCTCGGGATGGTAAGCTTAAGAGAGTTTAAGCTCTATGCTGAGCAGACAACAAAGCTCTCTCCAGAACTGAGACGTGATCTGGGGACCACGGTCACTGACTATTTTGTCAGGCATGCCATGTAGCCGCAAGACATGTTTGATTAACAATACCACCAAAGTCCGTGCAGAAGGTACCTGCGGGAGAGGCACCAAGTGAACCATTTTAGAGAAGTGGTCAATGACTACCCAGATTACGGTGCAGCTACGGGACTTGGGTAAACCCACCACAAAATCCATCCCGACTATCTCCCAGGGCCTATCCACCACCGGCAGAGGATACAGTAAACCAGCTGGCCGTTGCCAAGAAGATCAATTCAGGATGCAGGAAACACACGCCCAAATATAGTCTCCAACGTCACAGGCCATATGCGGCCACCAGTACGTCCTCACAAAGAGCTCAGATGTCCTGGACAAATGAGCCCAAGAGCCCACCCTGGACAAATGAGCCCAAGAGAGAACATCCGGTCGCAAATAAGGTGGAACAAAAGTCTTGCCCAGAGGCACAGACTCTAACGAAATCGGAGCCTCAGTTCTCAGGCTCTCTGAAGGGACAATAAGCCGAGGTTCCTCTCCCTCCTCAGATGATACTACGGAGCGGGAAGGAGCGTCGGCACGAGTGTTCTCCCCAGAAAGAATATGGAGAGTGAATTTGAAACAGGAGATGAACAGGGACCATCTGGCCTGATAAGAGCTCAGCCACTGGGCTGTCTGTAAGAATATATAGGGTTTAGATGGTTGATGAATACTTGGAAAGGGTAATGGGCCCCCTCCAGGAGATGTCTCCACTCAGAAAAGGCCAATTTCATTGCTAGCAACTCCCTGTCCCCGATGAATAATTTCTCTCCGCCGGTGAGAAGGTCTTGGAGAAAAAGAAGCAAGCATGCTTCCAACCTTGAGCATCACTCTGAAAGTGGATGACTCCAGCACCGACAGAAGAAGCATCCACCTCCATGATAAAGGGTTTATCGACATCAGGGTGATGTAAAATGGGAGCGCTAGCAAAATGTGACTTTATAGACAGAAAGGCCTGGGAGACCTCCTCCGACCATAATTTGGGGTTAGCTCCCTTCTTGGTGAGGGCAACCAGGGGAGCTACTAAAGTTTAGAATTGGGGAATGAACTGGCTATAGTAATTGAGGAACTCCATAAAGTGCTGCACCGCTTTAAGAAAATGGAGTTCTTGCCAGTCCATCACAGCCTGTAGCTTGGCAGAATTCATGGCCAATCTCTGGGCCGAGATGATATAGCCCAGGAAAGGCAAGGACTCCTGCTCAAACACACACTTCTCCAACTTGGCATAGAGGGAGTTTGCCCGTAGGAGGTCATAGACTTTGCAAACATCTCTCCAGTGGGAGTCTATATCTGGAGAGTAGATGAGAATATCTTCCAGATAGACTACGACCGAGGTGGTTGGCATATCCCAGAAGATACTGTATCATTCGGCAGGGGCATTACAGAGCCTGAAGGGCATCACCAGGTATTCAGAGTGGCTGTCTCTGATGTTAAATGCCGTCTTCCACTCGTCCCGCTCACAGATGCGTATCAAGTTATAGGAGCCCCGCAGATCTAATTTTGTAAATACCCTTGCTACCCGCTACCTATCAAAGAGTTCGGAGATAAGAGCAGAGGGTATTTTTTTTACAGTTATAGCATTGAGACTCCTGTAGTCTAATTATGCAAATTCTCTTCAGAGAGAAGAGAGCTAAACTCTAGTGCACTTTGGAAGTAGCAATGTATGGACGTAACTCCCCGTTCTTCTTCTGCACAAAGAAGAACCCAGCCCCTGCAGGTGACACCGATTTCCTAATGAATCCTCTTGCCAGATTCTCCTTGATGTACTGAGACATTGCCTCTGTCTCCAGGAGAGATAACTGGTAGACTCGACCCCAGGGAGGCTCAGCACCAGGCAAGAGATTAATAGGACAGTCATAAGGGGTGGTGAGGTGGAAGGGTCTCTGCAGCTCTCTTGGAGAATACATCTGCATATGACCAATAGAGTTTGGTGACAGAGGATAGATCTGCGGGCACTGCTGTAGAAGCCACCTGAACGCACTCCCTTTGACATCTACCCTCACAAGACTCACTCCATCCCAATATTTTCCCAGAGGATAACTCAATATGAGGAGAATAGTAGCGTAACCAAGGTACCCCTAATAAAACTTCATCAGTACCCTCGGGTATGACTAATAGGGAGATTATCTCCTGGTGGGCTGGAGATATGGTGAGAGTACGTGGGATGGTCTGGTGTGTGATCTGTGAGGGCAGTGTCGACCTATTCACCACTCGTACAGTCACTGGCTTGGTGATCATCACCAGAGGTATTGCGTGCCGTTGGGTGAAGGCTGAAGACATGAAATTGCCCTGGAATCCACACAAACCATTACCGCAAGAGTGGATGGGCCTATAGTGAGTGTCCCTGTCAAGTATAGTGTACAGTTCCTATAGCGTCTTGTGCTTGGGTGCGAGGAAAACACAGGAGACATAGGTTGAAATGAAATGACTTGTATTACTTCATACAAGCATGCTGAAAAGTTCACACAGTTTGCAGGAACAGCGACAGGAGACACAGCAGGCCAGAGTAACTTTAAGTACTACAATAAATCTCCAAAGCAGGTTCAGGATCTCTTCTCTGTACCGTAATTCCTCTGCAAACATGGATTCACCAAACAGCAGGTTTCCAGAGTCCAAAAGTGTTCCAAGGTTCCTCAGTAGGGAATAGCTGGAGTACAAGTCCAAGGCTTCCAGGTGTCAGCTCACAGACTGACTGAGGCTTGATTCAGGAGCACTGATTGTTCAGCTGAGGCTGCTTAAGAAGGAAGAGGGAAGAATCAGGGCGGGAACATGAAAACTGGAAACTCCATATTAACTGAGGGCAAGAGCTGCAGAAAGACAGAAAGCAAAATGGCCGACGGAAAACTGAGTTTCAAGGAACATGTCAACAGAGACAAAGAACCTTACATTACTCCCCCTTAGGGACAACCTCCGGATGACCTCAGACCAGGCTTGTCAGGGTACCTCTGATGAAACTGGCGGAGCAGGTGAGGAGCATTTACATTATTGACTGGTTCCCATGAGTTGTCCTCCACTGGGTAGCCCTGCCATTTAATCAAATATTGCAACTGATTTCTGTACAACCTGGAATCTAGAATCCTTTCCACCATAAATTCTTCCTGACCATCGACCAGCACTGGGTCAGGGCAAGGAGAAGAATGTCCAGGAAACGTATTGGGTGTTGCAGCCTTTAGTAGGGATACATGAAAGACAGGGTGGATTCTCATAGTTCTGGGTAGTTGAAGACGACAAGCAACAGCACTTATAATCTTATTGATCTTATAAGGTCCAATGTACTTATGTCCCAATTTAGATGATCGAATCTTTAATTTAAGATTTCTGGTTGACAGCCAGACCAAATCTCCTACCTTGAAAGCTGGTGCAGGTTTACGAAATTTATCTGCTGCTTTCTTGTACCTTTCCTGAGCCAATTCTAGATTTTCCTTTAGAAGATCCATATTCTTTTGTAAAGAAGTGATTCTTTCAGCCACTGCCGGCAAGGGCGTATCTATGGGAAATCGAGGAAGAATGTTAGGATGATAACCTAGATTGGAGTAAAAAGGAGACTGCTTAGTGGAGGCGCTCTGTGAGTTGTTATAAGAGACTCAGCCAGTGGAAGTAGATCCACCCAATCATCCTGTAGGTGGCAGATAAAACAGCGGAGATACTGCTCCAGGGTCTGATTGGTTCGTTCTGTCTGTCCATTAGTCTGGGGATGAAAAGCAGAAGAAAGGTTTACTTTAATGTCCAATGCTGCACAGAAATTTTGCCAAAACCTTGAAGTGAATTGCACCCCTCGATCCGAAATGACCTCATCCGGTACTCCATGTAAGCGAAACACATTCTTAATCATCAAGTCTGATGTCTGTTTTGCAGTGGGTAAGCCGACACAAGGGATAAAATGAGCTGCCTTTGTTAGACGGTCAACCACCACTAGAATGGTGTTCTTCCCTTGAGAGGTTGGTAACTCCACAATGAAGTCCATAGAAATGGATCCCCACGGGCGGGACGGGGTGGGAAGAGGTTGCAACAGACCAGTTGGTGAGGAGCGAGGTGTTTTGCATCTTGCACAGACTTCACATGAAGTGACATAGTTTAAGACATCTTTCCTGTAAGTGGGCCACCAAAAGAAACGAGAAAGAAATTCTTGTGTCTTTAGAATTCCCCTATGCCCGGCTATCTTGGAATCGTGGATGAGTTGCAATACTCTCAATCTGACTGTTTCAGGTATATACAGACGTTGTCCCTGAATCCACACACCATTCTTAAAGACAAGACTTACGTCCCTTGGGGGTTGAGCCAACAAAGAATCCGCATGGTATGCTTCCTTGATGTCCTTAAGTAGGTCTTGATTATGAATCACTCCCAGGAATCTAGAGTCAGGAAGAATAGTCTTAGGAGGAGTAAGTGGACGTGTCTCTGCTGAATGAATCCTAGAGAGTGCATCAGCCTTTCCATTGCGCGATCCTGGTCTATAAGAAATGACAAAATTAAATTGGTTTAGGAAAAGATTCCAGCGAGCCTGGCGAGGAGTCAGGCACTTAGCCGACCTGATAAATTCAAGGTTACGATGGTCTGTCAGGACGACTATTTGCTGTGCAGCTCCCTGAAGAAGGTGTCTCCATTCCTTGAAGGCGGCAATAATGGCCAACAATTCTCTATTGCCCACATCGTAGTTCCTCTCAGCCGAAGACAACTGCTGGGAAAAGAAGGCACAGGGATGCAAGACATTCTTCTCACCTGTTCTCTGAGAGAGTATAGCTCCAACGGCACAGTCTGAAGCATCCACCTCTATATGAAGGCAAGCTCGGGGTTGGGATGTACTAAGATAGGTGCGGTGGTAAATTTATACTTTAAACAGGAAAATGCTTCCTGAGCTTGCGGGGTCCAGGAGAACCTAGACTGTTTCCGGGTAAGTTGGGTGATAGGTGACACTACCTCAGAAAAATTCTTAATGAAACGTCTATAGAAGTTGGCAAACCCGATGAAACGCTGCACCTCCTTCACATTTCTAGGAATTGGCCAATCCTTGATGGCTTGGGTCTTGCTTCCATCCATACTAATCCCTTGCGTAGATAGTACATACCCCAGAAATTGAATTTTTGGTCCTATGGAATTCACATTTTTCAAGCTTGATGTAGAGATGGTTTTGTCTTAGGCGTTCTAAGACAATTCTCACATGTCCATGATGTTCCTCTGTGGAGTTAGAAAAAATTAGAATATCATCCAGATAAATCACCACAAATGTATCTAGGAGATCCCTGAAGATATCATTCACGAAGTGTTGGAAAGTGGCTGGGGCGGTACTCAGACCAAAAGGCATAACTAGATATTCAAAGTGTCCATAGCGTGACCTGAAAGCAGTCTTCCATTCATCCCCAGGTCTAATACGGACCAAGTTATAGGCCCCACGGAGATCCAGTTTAGAGAAAATTTTGGCATGCCGCACTCTCTCCAACAACTCAGGGATTAAAGGCAATGGATAATGGTTTCTAATAGTAACCTTATTGAGTTCCCTATAGTCTATGCAGGGTCTCAGAGATCCATCTTTCTTCTTCACAAAGAAGATGGGTGCACCTGCGGGAGATGAAGAGGGGCGTATGAAGCCCTTGGCTAAATTTTCGTCTACATAATCCTTCAAAGCTTTTAGCTCGGGCCCCGCTAGGGGGTAGATCTTACCAAAAGGTATCTCTGCTCCGGGCAATAATTCAATTGGACAATCATATGGACGGTGAGGAGGAAGCTGATCAGCGTTCTTCTTGTCACATAAATCCACATAGTCCTGGTATACAGCTGGTAGTTCAGGGACTGACATGGTTCCTTTAGGAACAGAGCAAGCTGAAACTCCTTGACTCATCTGTTTCTCCGGAAAGTGTAATTCCTTGGTCTCCCAGTTAATCGTAGGATTCTGCGCCTGCAGCCATGGTAGCCCTAGAATGATGGGAAAGTGGGGAGAAGAGATAAGCAAAAAAGACATTTTCTCCTGATGATCTTTACCCATAAGGACCCTCAAAGGCTCTGTTTCTTGATCCACTGGTCCAGAAGTCAGTAGAGAGCCATCCACAGTCTCCATCTGTACTGGAGTAGCCTTCTTCACTGAACGTATCCCCTGTTTCAGAGCAAAGGAGATATCCATAAAATTTCCACTTGCTCCTGAGTCGATCATAGCAGAGCTAGACACCCAGACTGAGTAAACCCAGAGTTTGATGGAAAGGAAGCAATGAGAATTGTTTCTTTTACAACTCAGCTGGGACACCGCTGAGGAAACTTGAAAAATTGCAGCGTTTATACCGTCATCGTCCCCAGAACTAACAGAGTTTAAGTCCAAGAAATCAAGATCTCTTGCAGCAGATCTCTCTGGAGCCTTAGGCTTGGACATGACAGAGCTCCTCTCGCAACACTCACAGTGAATGACTGCTGCAGTAGTCTTACGAGAACGGCTGGGGCAGTTTATAATGAAGTGCCCTGACTTACCACAGTAAAAACATAGATTTTCCTTTATACGATGTTCTTTGCGTGCATCACTAACCCGTCTTTGTAAAGAGTCCACCTGCATGGGTTCAGGTTCTGGTTCCCTTGTGATCCTACTCAAAGGTTCCTTAGCTGAGGAGGGAGGTAGTAAAAGGTTAGTGCGATTATTTTCGAACCATCTCTCTTGTCTGCGTTCAGTCAGACGAGCATCAATACGGATACAATAGTTAATAAAGTCACCTAACGCAGTGGGAGGGTCGGCACGAGCAAGTTCATCCTTAATCAGTGGAGACAACCCTTTCCGAAAAATAGATTTTTTAGCGGAAGTGTCCCAAGTGGTATCAAGAGCCCATCTCCTGAAATCCAGGGCATATTCGGCTACTGAACGCTTACCTTGGCGCAAAGTTAACATGGCTGCTTCAGCTGTTGCACCTCGATTGGGGTCATCAAACACCTGCCCCATGGCTGAAATAAAAGCATCAAGGTGATTCAAACAATCATCCTCAGTCTCAATCAGAGGGTTTGCCCACATCAAAGCCTTATTGGTAAGCAACATGATTATAGTAAGCACTTTGGATCGTTCAGTGGGAAATTGTGAAGCATGTGCAGAGAAAAATAAATTGCAATGATTAATAAAACCCCTGAATTTCTCACGTTCACCGCCAAAACGAAAAGGAGGTAATTTGGGGATCCCAGAACTTGGGGTTATGGCAGGAGCCTGGGCTAGTTCCTCTAGAGCCTCAATCCTGGCTCGCAATTCCTGGGTAGTCTGTCCAAACACTTGCAAATTATGATTAGTGAGGTCCTGTAGGCTTGCAAAACGGGTTTTTAAAGTCTGTACATCTGAAAGGATTGTATCAGTCACTCCGCAAAGTTCCTTTATGCGGGCCTCCATCTTCCAGATCTTTTAAGGCAGAGGTGCTGGAAGGAGAAGAGGAAAAAAAAAAAAAAAAAAAAAACGATAGTGTTTACCTGTGGTAACACTCCAGAGTAAAATTTTAAGGGAATGCGCTCACCTGGAATGGTTGTGAGAAGTCACAACCACTGTCATCACATAAGGTATTAAACGGACATCTGATATCCACAGTCACAGCAGACACGGCTTTCCCAGACCCAGCAGACACTAAACATTGGCTCCTGAATCTTGTCATGTATAGTGTACAGTTCCTATAGCGTCTTGTGCTTGGGTGCGAGGAAAACACAGGAGACATAGGTTGAAATGAAATGACTTGTATTACTTCATACAAGCATGCTGAAAAGTTCACACAGTTTGCAGGAACAGCGACAGGAGACACAGCAGGCCAGAGTAACTTCAAGTACTACAATAAATCTCCAAAGCAGGTTCAGGATCTCTTCTCTGTACCGTAATTCCTCTGCAAACATGGATTCACCAAACAGCAGGTTTCCAGAATCCAAAAGTGTTCCAAGGTTCCTCAGTAGGGAATAGCTGGAGTACAAGTCCAAGGCTTCCAGGAGTCAGGTCACAGACTGACTGAGGCTTGATTCAGGAGCACTGATTGTTCAGCTGAGGCTGCTTAAGAAGCAAGAGGGAAGAATCAGGGCGGGAACATGAAAACTGGAAACTCCATATTAACTGAGGGCAAGAGCTGCAGAAAGACAGAAAGCAAAATGGCCGACGGAAAACTGAGTTTCAAGGAACATGTCAACAGAGACAAAGAACCTTACAGACTTACTGTTATGATCTGCTACAAGCACTAAGGAAAGATGGGAATTCTTTCCCTACAATAGAACTAAGCTGAATCCCTACGATGTAACGGGGGACCTGATCCTGCGACCAGACCCCTAAAGTCCTCAGCTAGTCTGAACGAAGACCTATAGTTGCGAGGGAGGAATTCCTACAAGATCTAGGGACTGGATGAAAAGGTGGACATCTCCTAACAGAAATTGTAGCAGGGATAATTAAACAGAAAACAAAATACTTAGAGATCCTAAGATCAAGCAAAACTGACTAGAAAGGCACCTAAGCACCCGGCTAGCTTAAGAGTAGATAATACAATGAAATCCAGCAAACCAGAAGGGAGGAGCCAGACTAAATAGGGAAAAAAGGTCATGTGACCAGCAAACTGAAACAAAACCTAACAAGAGGGTTCTAACAGTAACCTAGGAATAGTGATATTAAAGAAGCTTAAAAAGAAAACATTTGAATGATTTTAAATAGGTTTTACAAATATATTTAACCCTTTTCTGACATAGGATGTAATAATACATTCTGTGTCGGTTCTGAATGTAGGAAGCAGGTTAGGACTTGCATCATACCATGTAGATGCTGGCTGTGATGTATGTGGGCATCTGCCTCTAGCAGCTTTGACTGGATCTAGCTCCATTTGCGGCTGTTTAGCAATCTAAATGCCACTCTCTATCACTGAACTGGCATTGAAATCATGCAGTTACAGAGTGCTAATGGACTGTTACGGCATTTAAATCATGCAATTGCAGGCGATGATGTGATGTCACAGCAGACAAAAGCCTGATGAAATCTATCTTGGCTGAAATCTTTTTCCACCTGTGAAGCTCAACCTTTGGCTAGGCTTAATAGTACAGTCATGGCCAAAAGTTTTGAGAATGACACAAATATTATATTTTCACATGATCTGCTGCCCTCTGGTTTTTATGTGTGTTTGACAGATGTTTTTATCACAGACAGAAATATAATAATTGCAAACATATGAGCAACAAAAGCTTATATTGACAGTTAGAATGAGTTAATGCAGCAAGTCAATATTTGCAGTGTTGACCCTTCTTCTTCAGGACCTCTGCAATTCTCCCTGGCATGCTCTCAATCAACTTCTGGACCAAATCCTGACTGATAGCAGTCCATTCTTGCACAATCAATGCTTTCATTTTGTCAGAATTTTAAGGTTTTTGTTTGTCCACCCGTCTCTTGATGATTAACCACAAGTTCTCAATGGGATTAAGATCTGGGGAGTTTCCAGGCCATGGACCCAAAATCTCTATGTTTTGTTCCCTGAGCCATTTAGTTATCACCTTTGCTTTATGGCAAAGTGCTCCATCATGCTGGAAAAGGCATTGTTGATCGCCAAACTGCTCTTGGAGGGTTGGGAGAAGTTGCTCTTGGAGGACATTCTGGTACCATTTCATGGCTGTGTTTTTAGGCAAGACTGTGAGAGAGCCGATTCCTTCGGTGAGAAGCAACCCACAAATGAATGGTTTCAGGATGCTTAACAGTTGGCATGAGACAAGACTGGTGGTAGCGCTCACCTTGTCTTCTCCGAATGAGGCGTTTTCCTGATGTCCCAAACAATCGAAAAGGGGATTCATCAGAGAAAATAACTTTACCCAGTCCTCAGCAGTCCACTGCCTGTACCTTTTGCAGAATATCAGTCTGTCCATGATGTTTTTTCTGGAGAGAAGTGGCTTCTTTGCTGCCCTCCTTGAGACCAGGACTTGCTCAAGAGTCTCCGCCTCACAGTGCGTGCAGATGCACTCACACCTGCCTGCTGCCATTCCTGAGCAAGCTCTGCACTGCTGGTAGCCCGATCCCGCAGCTGAAACACTTTTAAGAGACGGTCCTGGCGCTTGCTGGTCTTTCTTGGGCGCACTGAAGCCTTTTTGGCAACAATGGAACCTCTCTTCTTGAAGTTCTTGATGATGCGATAGATTGTTGACTGAGGTGCAATCTTTCTAGCTGTGACACTCTTCCCTGTTAGGCCATTTTTGTGCATTGCAATGATGACTGCACGTGTTTCTTTAGAGATAACCATGGTTAACAGAAGAGAAACAATGATGCCAAGCACCAGCCTCCTTTCAAAGTGTCCAGTGGTGTCATTCTTACTTAATCATGACAGATTGATCTCCAGCCATGTCCTCATCAACACCCACACCTGTGTTAATGGAGCAATCCCTGAAAAGATGTTAGCTGGTCCTTTTAAGGCAGGGCTGCAATGATGTTGAAATGTATTTTGGGGGATAAAGTTCATTTTCTAGCCAAATATTGACTTTGCAAGTAATTGCTGTTAAGCTGATCACTCTTTATAACATTTTGGAGTATATGCAAATTGCCATTAGAAAAAGTGAAGCAGTAGACTTTGTAAAAATTAATATTTGTGTCATTCTCAAAACTTTTGGTCATGACTGTAGAATGTAATTTTGTCTAAATACAGCTGTATTGCAATATGTAGGTAAAGCAATAAAATGCAGGTTCAAGTCCTATAAGGAGGCTAAAAAACAGCTATTTAACTTATTTTTAAAGATATTAAAGAAATGAAAATATAAAAAAGATAACTTCATTTGTTCCCTGTTAAAAATACAGAAATAATACAAAATTGAAAATATTTGGTATCGACGCATCTGTAAGCATTCAATCTATCAAAATATAAAGTTAACAGTTATGATAAACACAATAAAAAGGAACAAAATACTATACTTGCAATTTTCTTAGTCACTATACTTCTCTAAAAAATTGCCATAAACCGTGAAATTAAAAATTTCAGCTCACCATAAAAAATGTCCTTTATTAGCTCTGTCAATGATAAAATAAAAGCATTATAGGTCTCAGAAAATAGTGAAAAAATCAAATGCTTTGGTGTTTTACAAATTAAAAAACATTTTCACCAGTTGAAAGGAACTGCTCAGATGATTCATTTTGCCCAATACATGAGCTACTGTATTTGAATCAGTAAGTTATTTTCTGAAATGCTATGGTGATTTAGAGAAACTGTTCTTTAAAGATCTGGCCTGGGACCATAGCTTGAGATGAGTTTAATCTGGCTCTTCTTCCCAGCACTGCTGGTGATTGACAAGTCTCTGCTGATGCGTACACGAGAGGAAGTGTTAGGCGTTGAAATCCCACTGCTGCACAGGGATAATCTCGAGCCACATAATCTGCAGTCTTCCATTCTTCTTCAGCTGCAGAGGATCCTGCTCAGCGGCGATGTTGGTACCAGGGTCATGCTCAGGCTAATACTATGCATTTGGTTGCTGCTGCTTCTGCCCCAGGCTTAGCTAAAGCAACTAGCATTAGTCAGCGGCAAGCAGATGTTCCTGGGACTAAGTCCTGCTTTTCTCCATCTGAGCATGCCTGTGAGACGACCGCTCATTGGTGGTCAGAGGTCACATGCTCAGGTCCTCAAGCGGTACGGATTGGGCCATCAGAAAGGTCCTGGAAGGCTATGGTTATAAAAGGATCACACGGCCGTGCTCTAGTATAAACCATGTGGTGCGTGAACGAGTGGATACGCTACCACTTTGTGCATGCACATGTGTTTGGGCCGAGAACCTGCCGCACTGTCGGTGTGTATGATCGCCTAGTCTTCCCAAGTCAGGCAGGTTTGACCTAGCGTCTGTCTCGGCCACATGTGCTGCTTAGCAGGGGCTATTTACAGGGCACAGTTAATCCCGGTGCTCTGGCACACATCTTTTGGTACCGCTCTGTGGTCAGTTGAGCTGTTGCTCTTGTTTTGCGCCAAATCCTGGTGCGCCTTAGTAAGCTGTATTTTGCTACCACTCAGCGCCATGTAGTGGCATCGCCTGTGCGGCGCCGTGCGCATTGTGGGTCTGGTCTGACTCAAGTCTCTGCTTTCTAGGGGTTGAGCCTAGAGACCTCACTCGCGTCATATTAGCTGTGTCCTGTGACATGTAACAGGGAACAGCTTCTATTATTTTGTTGCTGTGGATCTATGAAGCAACAGAGTTCACCGCTGTTCATACCAGGTGACATCTAACCCACGTGTTGTCGGCGTTCAACCGCCAACTTGTTCCACCATTGCTTTGCAGCAGGTCCATCTTACATGGTGGACTCAGGGTTGCGAACGCACCTTATTATTATATATATTTAATTTGGTGCGTTCCGCCAAGCCTAACATTATACTAGCACCAGGGTCTGGCTAGTAACGGCGGACGAAAGAGACTACAGAGGTACATCCAGCAGCTGAAGGGTAGGTTGTTGGCTCTCGAGCGTACAACCTCAGCTGTGGATGTTACTGCAGTATCTATTCAGGCAGCTAGTGAGGCTGCAGCCCGTATGTCTGCTGCCATCCCTGTTCTGATCTTATCCCACCTCCCACTGCCTGAGAGGTTCTCAGGTGATAGCAAGTTGTGTAGGGGATTCGTGAACCAGTGTGCAATACACCTGTAGCTATTGGCTGTATGTTTCTCCTCAGAGAGGGCTAAAGCAGGGTTTATTATTTCCTTGCTGTCAAACAGGGCATTGGAGTGGGCTACGCCGCTATGGGAGCACGACGATCATGTGGTGCAGAGTGCGCTGCGGTTTTTGAGCACTCTGAAGCAGGTCTTCTTGGGACCGCGAGTTATCCATGATACGGCGCTCAAACTGCTGGCATTGACACAGGGCTTGTCCATTGTCAGTCAATTTGACATCCACTTCTAGACTTTAGCTTCTGAGCTGGAGTGGCCGGATAAAGTCCTCATCCGGTCTTTTGGAGGTGGCTGCTGACCATGTGAAAGACGCTCTGGCCACTAGGAAGATTCCAGCCACACTGGAGGAGCTAATATCTGTCTCTACTCGCATCGACCTTCATTTCTCCGAGCAAAGGTTGGAGCGAGTCCAGTGTTGGCAAGGGTTTTGGTGACTCCTAACTTCGTCAGACCTCTGGATTCTCCGAATCAGGTGTTTGAGTCCCAAAAGGCCATGGAGGTTTCTCGAGCATGATTCAAGTCCCGGATCACTCATACACCCATGGTCTGTCAAGTCTGCCGGCAGTCAGGAAATTTTGCCTCCAAACGTCCCCAGCGGTTGGGAAACCGACCGCGTCTAGTGGCCTTAGGAGGAGGCTCATTAGACACAGCGGCATTTTCTTCCAAATTGTCCTTCAAGGGGACTGTAAGGTTCTTTGTCTCTGTTGACATGTTCCTTGAAACTCAGTTTTCCGTCGGCCATTTTGCTTTCTGTCTTTCTGCAGCTCTTGCCCTCAGTTAATATGGAGTTTCCAGTTTTCA
Source organism: Oophaga sylvatica (assembly GCA_033576555.1). NCBI lineage: Eukaryota > Metazoa > Chordata > Amphibia > Anura > Dendrobatidae > Oophaga > Oophaga sylvatica. Next base: position 295,102,910 of record JARQOD010000005.1, on the reverse strand, counting down.
TGTTCCTGCCCTGATTCTTCCCTCTTGCTTCTTAAGCAGCCTCAGCTGAACAATCAGTGCTCCTGAATCAAGCCTCAGTCAGTCTGTGACCTGACTCCTGGAAGCCTTGGACTTGTACTCCAGCTATTCCCTACTGAGGAACCTTGGAACACTTTTGGACTCTGGAAACCTGCTGTTTGGTGAATCCATGTTTGCAGAGGAATTACGGTACAGAGAAGAGATCCTGAACCTGCTTTGGAGATTATTGCAGTGCTTAAAGTTACTCTGGCCTGCTGTGTCTCCTGTCGCTGTTCCTGCAAACTGTGTGAACTCTTCAGCATGCTTGTATGAAGTAATACAAGTCATTTCATTTCAACCTATGTCTCCTGTGTTTTCCTCGCACCCAAGCACAAGACGCTATAGGAACTGTACACTATACTTGACAAGATTCAGGAGCCAATGTTTAGTGTCTGCTGGGTCTGGGAAAGCCGTGTCTGCTGTGACTGTGGATATCAGATGTCCGTTTAATACCTTATGTGATGACAGTGGTTGTGACTTCTCACAACCATTCCAGGCGAGCGCATTCCCTTAAAATTTTACTCTGGAGTGTTACCACAGGTAAACACTATTGTTTTTTTTTTTTTTTTTTTCCTCTTCTCCTTTCAGCACCTCTGCCTTAAAAGATCTGGAAGATGGAGGCCCGCATAAAGGAACTTTGCGGAGTGACTGATACAATCCTTTCAGATGTACAGACTTTAAAAACCCGTTTTGCAAGCCTACAGGACCTCACTAATCATAATTTGCAAGTGTTTGGACAGACTACCCAGGAATTGCGAGCCAGGATTGAGGCTCTAGAGGAACGAGCCCAGGCTCCTGCCATAACCCCAAGTTCTGGGATCCCCAAATTACCTCCTTTTCGTTTTGGCGGTGAATGTGAGAAATTCAGGGGATTTATTAATCAATGCAATTTATTTTTCTCTGCACATGCTTCACAATTTCCCACTGAACGATCCAAAGTGCTTACTATAATCATGTTGCTTGCCAATAAGGCTTTGATGTGGGCAAACCCTCTGATTGAGACTGAGGATGATTGTTTGAATCACCTTGATGCTTTTATTTCAGCCATGGGGCAGGTGTTTGATGCCCCCAATCAAGGTGCAACAGCTGAAGCAGCCATGTTAACTTTGCGCCAAGGTAAGCATTCAGTAGCCGAATATGCCCTGGATTTCAGGAGATGGGCTCTTGATACCACTTGGGACACTTCCGCTAAAAAATCTATTTTTCGGAAAGGGTTGTCTCCACTGATTAAGGATGAACTTGCTCGTGCTGACCCTCCCACTGCGTTAGGTGACTTTATTAACTATTGTATCCGTATTGATGCTCGTCTGACTGAACGCAGACAAGAGAGATGGTTCGAAAATAATCGCACTAACCTTTTACTACCTCCCTCCTCAGCTAAGGAACCTTTGAGTAGGATCACAAGGGAACCAGAACCTGAACCCATGCAGGTGGACTCTTTACAAAGACGGGTTAGTGATGCACGCAAAGAACATCGTATAAAGGAAAATTTATGTTTTTACTGTGGTAAGTCAGGGCACTTCATTATAAACTGCCCCAGCCGTTCTCGTAAGACTACTGCAGCAGTCATTCACTGTGAGTGTTGCGAGAGGAGCTCTGTCATGTCCAGCCTCAGGCTCCAGAGAGATCTGCTGCAAGAGATCTTGATTTCTCGGACTTAAACTCTGTTAGTTCTGGGGACGATGATGGTATAAACGCTGCAATTTTTCAAGTTTCCTCAGCGGTGTCCCAGCTGAGTTGTAAAAGAAACAATTCTCATTGCTTCCTTTCCATCAAACTCTGGGTTGACTCAGTCTAGGTGTCTAGCTCTGCTATGATCGACTCAGGAGCAAGTGGAAATTTTATGGATATCTCCTTTGCTCTGAAACAGGGGATACGTTCAGTGAAGAAGGCTACTCCAGTACAGATGGAGACTGTGGATGGCTCTCTACTGACTTCTGGACCAGTGGATCAAGAAACAGAGCCTTTGAGGGTCCTTATGGGTAAAGATCATCAGGAGAAAATGTCTTTTTTGCTTATCTCTTCTCCCCACTTTCCCATCATTCTAGGGCTACCATGGCTGCAGGCGCAGAATCCTACGATTAACTGGGAGACCAAGGAATTACACTTTCCGGAGAGAAACAGATGAGTCAAGGAGTTTCAGCTTGCTCTGTTCCTAAAGGAACCATGTCAGTCCCTGAACTACCAGCTGTATACCAGGACTATGTGGATTTATGTGACAAGAAGAACGCTGATCAGCTTCCTCCTCACCGTCCATATGATTGTCCAATTGAATTATTGCCCGGAGCCGAGATACCTTTTGGTAAGATCTACCCCCTAGCGGGGCCCGAGCTAAAAGCTTTGAAGGATTATGTAGACGAAAATTTAGCCAAGGGCTTCATACGCCCCTCTTCATCTCCGCAGGTGCACCCATCTTCTTTGTGAAGAAGAAAGATGGATCTCTGAGACCCTGCATAGACTATAGGGAACTCAATAAGGTTACTATTAGAAACCGTTATCCATTGCCTTTAATCCCTGAGTTGTTGGAGAGAGTGCGGCATGCCAAAATTTTCTCTAAACTGGATCTCCGTGGGGCCTATAACTTGGTCCGTATTAGACCTGGGGATGAATGGAAGACTGCTTTCAGGTCACGCTATGGACACTTTGAATATCTAGTTATGCCTTTTGGTCTGAGTACCGCCCCAGCCGCTTTCCAACACTTCGTGAATGATATCTTCAGGGATTTCCTAGATACATTTGTGGTGATTTATCTGGATGATATTCTAATTTTTTCTAACTCCACAGAGGAACATCATGGACATGTGAGAATGGTCTTAGAACGCCTAAGACAAAACCATCTCTACATCAAGCTTGAAAAATGTGAATTCCATAGGACCGAAATTCAATTTCTGGGGTATGTACTATCTACGCAAGGGATTAGTATGGATGGAAGCAAGACCCAAGCCATCAAGGATTGGCCAATTCCTAGAAATGTGAAGGAGGTGCAGCGTTTCATCGGGTTTGCCAACTTCTATAGACGTTTCATTAAGAATTTTTCTGAGGTAGTGTCACCTATCATCCAACTTACCCGGAAACAGTCTAGGTTCTCCTGGATCCCGCAAGCTCAGGAAGCATTTTCCTGTTTAAAGGATAAATTTACCCCGCACCTATCTTAGTACATCCCAACCCCGAGCTTGCCTTCATAATAGAGGTGGATGCTTCAGACTGTGCCGTTGGAGCTATACTCTCTCAGAGAACAGGTGAGAAGAATGTCTTGCATCCCTGTGCCTTCTTTTCCCAGCAGTTGTCTTCGGCTGAGAGGAACTACGATGTGGGCAATAGAGAATTGTTGGCCATTATTGCCGCCTTCAAGGAATGGAGACACCTTCTTCAGGGAGCTGCACAGCAAATAGTCATCCTGACAGACCATCGTAACCTTGAATTTATCAGGTCGGCTAAGTGCCTGACTCCTCGCCAGGCTCACTGGAATCTTTTCCTAAACCAATTTAATTTTGTCATTTCTTATAGACCAGGATCGCGCAATGGAAAGGCTGATGCACTCTCTAGGATTCATTCAGCAGAGACACGTCCACTTACTCCTCCTAAGACTATTCTTCCTGACTCTAGATTCCTGGGAGTGATTCATAATCAAGACCTACTTAAGGACATCAAGGAAGCATACCATGCGGATTCTTTGTTGGCTCAACCCCCAAGGGACGTAAGTCTTGTCTTTAAGAATGGTGTGTGGATTCAGGGACAACGTCTGTATATACCTGAAACAGTCAGATTGAGAGTATTGCAACTCATCCACGATTCCAAGATAGCCGGGCATAGGGGAATTCTAAAGACACAAGAATTTCTTTCTCGTTTCTTTTGGTGGCCCACTTACAGGAAAGATGTCTTAAACTATGTCACTTCATGTGAAGTCTGTGCAAGATGCAAAACACCTCGCTCCTCACCAACTGGTCTGTTGCAACCTCTTCCCACCCCGTCCCGCCCGTGGGGATCCATTTCTATGGACTTCATTGTGGAGTTACCAACCTCTCAAGGGAAGAACACCATTCTAGTGGTGGTTGACCGTCTAACAAAAGCAGCTCATTTTATCCCTTGTGTCGGCTTACCCACTGCAAAACAGACATCAGACTTGATGATTAAGAATGTGTTTCGCTTACATGGAGTACCGGATGAGGTCATTTCGGATCGAGGGGTGCAATTCACTTCAAGGTTTTGGCAAAATTTCTGTGCAGCATTGGACATTAAAGTAAACCTTTCTTCTGCTTTTCATCCCCAGACTAATGGACAGACAGAACGAACCAATCAGACCCTGGAGCAGTATCTCCGCTGTTTTATCTGCCACCTACAGGATGATTGGGTGGATCTACTTCCACTGGCTGAGTTCTCTTATAACAACTCTCAGAGCGCCTCCACTAAGCAGTCTCCTTTTTACTCCAATCTAGGTTATCATCCTAACATTCTTCCTCGATTTCCCATAGATACGCCCTTGCCGGCAGTGGCTGAAAGAATCACTTCTTTACAAAAGAATATGGATCTTCTAAAGGAAAATCTAGAATTGGCTCAGGAAAGGTACAAGAAAGCAGCAGATAAATTTCGTAAACCTGCACCAGCTTTCAAGGTAGGAGATTTGGTCTGGCTGTCAACCAGAAATCTTAAATTAAAGATTCCATCGTCTAAATTGGGACATAAGTACATTGGACCTTATAAGATCAATAAGATTATAAGTGCTGTTGCTTGTCGTCTTCAACTGCCCAGAACTATGAGAATCCACCCTGTCTTTCATGTATCCCTACTAAAGGCTGCAACACCCAATACGTTTCCTGGACGTTCTTCTCCTTGCCCTGACCCAGTGCTGGTCGATGGTCAGGAAGAATTTATGGTGGAAAGGATTCTAGATTCCAGGTTGTACAGAAATCAGTTGCAATATTTGATTAAATGGCAGGGCTACCCAGTGGAGGACAACTCATGGGAACCAGTCAATAATGTAAATGCTCCTCGCCTGCTCCGCCAGTTTCATCAGAGGTACCCTGACAAGCCTGGTCTGAGGTCATCCGGAGGTTGTCCCTAAGGGGGGAGTAATGTAAGGTTCTTTGTCTCTGTTGACATGTTCCTTGAAACTCAGTTTTCCGTCGGCCATTTTGCTTTCTGTTTTCTGCAGCTCTTGCCCTCAGTTAATATGGAGTTTCCAGTTTTCATGTTCCCGCCCTGATTCTTCCCTCTTGCTTCTTAAGCAGCCTCAGCTGAACAATCAGTGCTCCTGAATCAAGCCTCAGTCAGTCTGTGACCTGACTCCTGGAAGCCTTGGACTTGTACTCCAGCTATTCCCTACTGAGGAACCTTGGAACACTTTTGGACTCTGGAAACCTGCTGTTTGGTGAATCCATGTTTGCAGAGGAATTACGGTACAGAGAAGAGATCCTGAACCTGCTTTGGAGATTTATTGTAGTGCTTGAAGTTACTCTGGCCTGCTGTGTCTCCTGTCGCTGTTCCTGCAAACTGTGTGAACTTTTCAGCATGCTTGTATGAAGTAATACAAGTCATTTCATTTCAACCTATGTCTCCTGTGTTTTCCTCGCACCCAAGCACAAGACGCTATAGGAACTGTACACTATACATGACAAAGTCCAAGCCAAAAAAAAAAAAAAAATCTCTAAGGAAAGATTTTCTGTTTCCATCATGGTGTCGGTTCAGGATTTGGCTCAATGCCTGCAGGGACTTTCTCTGGAGGTGGCTGAGATCCAGCAACACGTGAGTAGTTGTTCTGGAGCACATTTCGTGGAGCCAAAGGTACGTTTGCCTGATTTATTTTTTGGTGAACAACAAGATTTTTTTTTCTTTTAAAAATGCTTGCTTGTTGTGTTAGGGTCTGCGGAACGCACCAAATATATGA
>JARQOD010000005.1:294727808-295096869 GCA_033576555.1 Oophaga sylvatica | reverse complement strand
ATATAAATAATAATATATATATTCATTGTGACATATATATATACATATATTTATAGTTTATACACTTCTACATAGTAAAATAGACTCTGATTCAATTGTCGGGTAAAGCTGTGACATACCCCATAGAAGTCGACGGGCTCGGTGCCGAGTACCCCAAAACCTCTGGCTCTGTGCGACTCAACTTGGGCGTCACGAACAGGATTGTGTAGCTCGCTATAAGCGAGTCCTGTGTGCCTGAATTGAACTGGTTTTGTGCTTGAGAATTGCTAAAATCATCAGAGAATGTATTTGCCATTTTTCCGCCATATCTGCGTCACGACGAGGCACTGGTGAAGAAGGGCGTGCTCTTCGTGGGTGTACACTCACTCAGTGGCGCGAAAACGATGGCCGACCACTCTAAATGTTACTGCAATGTAAGATCGTGCCCCACAGCTCTTCAGTTCCGCCTCCTCATCCTCCTCAGTGTGCGGAAACTAACACGAAGGTCCCGCCTCACTACAAAAGAGGGGCCCTCTCCAGATGCTAATGACACATGTGACTTGGCAGAGATGGCTAATGGACACGAGCAGAAGTGTGAAGGGATGGAGCAGTCAGAGCTCTCCCCCCACGGAAGCGACCCGATCGCCACGGAACCACCGTTGGGCACCCGGCCTGGAAACCCTCCTACGCTGCAAGAAGCGGAGGATACCCTAAGAGGCCTGGCCCAGCACCGGGAGGAGGTCGCCAGGATGGAAGCCAGCTGGCGTGCCCTAAAACTAAACTTGGAGCGGCGCCAATCCTCTTACCTGAAGTGTCTGTACCGGAAGGTGAGGCACCCGTTCTAGTAGAGGAGTCCGTGCGGGCATCCCAGCCCTTGCAATGTGATCCGGTTGACGTTGTCGCAGTGGAGGCACCCGTTTCTGCAAAAAACGCTGCACCGGCAGCACCCCAGATCCCGCTGTCTGCCCCCGTCGCTGAGACAGAAGAAGCGACACCCGTCCTCATGGAGGAGTCCGCGCAGGCACCAGAGGTCTACCTGTCTGTACCGGAGCCCCGACTGTCATCTGTTCCAGAGCCGGCTGCTTCCTCAGCAGGTGAGCGCCGCCAGGACTGTCGGGCGCCAGGAGAGCTGCCGCAAACCGGACATCGTAAGCTGCAGTTTGATGGTGGAGACATGGAGATGCTGGTGGAGGAGAATTACAACCGGCGTCAGGAGGAAGAGTGGAGACGTTGGGAGCGGGAAGCAGAGCGACAAAGGGAGCAGCGAGAATCCCAAAAGCTTAGGCAACGTCACCTGGAGAAGGACCGGGCAGATAAGGACCGGATGAGAAAAGATAAAGGAACCCTGTGGGAGCCGCGGCGTAAGGGTGCAGTACGGAACTTTAAGTTAAAAGGTGGTTGGGGCTTCATCCAGGAGCCTGGACTTTATTTAGAAGTGTTTGTGACCCGGCGGGAGTGGAGACTCACCTCCCAGAAGGACACCCGGGGAGGGACCTGTTGCCAGGAGACTTGGTGACTTACACCCGACACTGGGGTTACAATGGATGGTACGCCCTAAATGTTACCAGGTGCGACCCCTACTCCCTCCCACATCCAGGCCTCTGCACAAGTGCCCACCCCACGCCGTAAATCTCCCCAGCCTCCCTCAGTGGTCTCCTCAGCAGCCCCAGCTATGGACATGATAATGATAGCTGGCCCGTACCCGGCGCCTGTTAGGCCCCCTGGGGTTCGTTCAGTCTGGGACATAGGGCTCCAGACCCGGAGGGAGATGAAAGAGGTGGCCACACAGACACAGATAGCGGGTCACGACTTGACTGTACAGGCCACACAACGTCATCAGGTCCTGGTGGTCCTTGGTGTCTCGGATGTTTGGCAAGCATCAGAAGAGTACCAGGTGGTACCTGGAACACCCCTGCCAAAGAATTATAAATAACCCGGACAGGGTCCCTGTATGTAAATAGTTAAATTGTTGATGTACCCGGACGGGTGAATGTTCATAAAAAAGTTGTTTAATTTAATAAAAAAAACAACACAGTTTTCATTACTTTTATTACAGTCTCATCCTGCGACGCCATCGATCTCCTGTAAAAAAATGAAAAAAAAAAACAGCAGTATACCACCTGTCCGACGCAGTCCATAGTAACGAGTGTCCCATGATGATCCAGCTCTGCTACATCAGAATGACAGGCAGAGCCTGTCATCCCGGCGCAGCACAGCTGATTACCTGCTTCCCCGGCGGTGACGTCATCGGACTGGTTTACGGCCGGGATTACCCTGCAGTCACTGCAGTTATCGCGAAAAACTGCATGTGACAGCCAGGGAGAAGATAATGGCGGCCATCAAGCAGTCCAGGACGTGACCGCCGGAGATCTTCTGCCAGGTAAGTGCCGCTGACTCCTGACAGACCCGACCGACGGACACTCACAGTGACAGTGACAAATCCGATTCCGGTATCCGATATGATGAAAATATCGGTACTCGGAATCGAAAGCCCGATACAGCTAATATAGGCCGATACCCGATATTTGCAGTATCGTATCGCTCAACACTACTGAGGACTCTCAAGTCTAAATATTTTTATATTTATACACAGTTTTTGTTTTAGTCTTTGCCTGATGAAGAGACCTGAGTAGTCTCGAAAGCTTGCAATTTGTTATCATCTTTTCAGTTAGCCATTAAAAGGTATCAACCACTGAGGACTCTCAATTCTAAATATTTTTCTATCTACTGGCTAACACAGTACGAAGATACACATCTTTCCTATATCACGTGGAATTATTTACTTAACAAAAAAGTGTGAAACAACTGAAATTATATGTTATACTCTAGGTTCTTCATAGTCATGAAAATACAGAAAAATCTTTAAATGAGGTGTGTCCAAACTTTTGGTCTATACTGTAAATAAAAATTGGCAAACACATAAAAAAACTATAAAAACAGTGAAAATTACAAGAATGATTAGGCGCACTTGAAGACACATGTAAAATATCGAAAACTAGACAAAAAAAGGCAGAAATTCAATAATGAATTGGCCCTATGCATCTGCAATAAAACAGAGATACAGGTGCTTCTCAAAAAAATAGAATATCATCAAAAAGTTAATGTATTTCACTTCTTCAAACAAAAAGTGAAACTCAAATATTATATAGAGTCATTACAAACATAATGATCTATTTCAAGTGTATATTTCTGTTAATGTTGATGATTATGCATTACAGTCAATGAGAACCCGAAAGTTATTATCTGAGTAAATTAGAATAATTAACAAAAACACCTGCAAAGGCTTCCTAAGCATTTAAAAAGGTCCCTTAGTTGCATTCCTTGTGTCAAGCCTCTCATGATCAATAGGCAACGCCAGTAGAATCTTACCTGGGCCAAGGAGAAAAAGAACTGGGCTGTTGCTCGTTGGTCCAAAGTGTTGTTTTCAGATGAAAGTAAACTTTGTAGTTCATTTGGAAATCAAGTTATTGTCATTTAAGTCATAGATTAAATACACATGTAAGTCTATGGGTTCATAAAGAGCACAAGGATAGCCTTGTTGTGCTGTTGTACTGTCCATTCTTAACCCCTTTATTCCATCAGACGTACTATTCCGTCCATGTGACCCTGGACCTAATTCCCATGGACGGAATAGTACGTCATGGGCGATCAGCTGCGCTCCCGGGGGGAGCGCAGCTGATCGCCGCCGGGTGTCAGCTGATTATCACAGCTGACACCCGTGACTGTGTGTCAGGAGCGGTCACGGACCGCTCCCGGCACATTAACCCTTGGCACACCGCGATCAAACATGATCGCGGTGTACCCGGGGCACAGGGGAGGATCGCGCAGGCAGGGAGCTCCCTGCGCGCTCCCCTGAGACCCTCAGAGCAGCGCGATGTGTCGCGCTGTTCCGAGGGTCCGTCCTCCCTCCAGGTCCCCGGATGCAAGATGGCGCCGGGGTACTGCAGGGAGGCGGCTTCCTCAGTGCCTGCTGAGAGCAGGCGCTGGGGAAGCCTGCAGCGATGCCAGAGCGATCGCTGGTGTGACAGTGTGCTGTGCACACTGTCACACCAGCGATCTGATAAAATACTGTGATGTCCCACCCTGGGACAAAGTAAAAAAGTAAAAAAAGTAAAAATAAAAAGTGTAAAAAAAATCATGAAAAAAAAAAAAAATATTCCCCAATAAATTCATTTTTTCCTGTAAATAAAAAAAACAAAACAATAAAAGTACACATATTTGGTATCGCCGCGTCCGTAACGACCCCCCCTATAAAACTGTCCCACTAGTTAACCCCTTTAGTGAACCCCTTAAGTTAACCCCTTTAGTGAACCCCTTAAAAAAAAAAAAAAAACCGAAGCAAAAAATCAATGCTTTATCATCATACCGCCGAACAAAAAGTGAAATAACACGCGATCAAAAAGGCCGATATAAATAAACATGGTAACACTGAAAACGTCATCTTGTCCCGCAAAAAACGAGCCGTCACACAGCATCATGAGCAAAAAATAAAAAAGTTATAGCTCGCAGAATAAAGCGATGAAAAAATAATGATTTTTTATATAAAATTGTTTTCATTCTATAAAAGCGCCAAAACCTAAAAAAATTATATAAATGAGGTATCGCCATAATCGTACTTACCCGAAGAATAAAACTGCTTTATCAATTTTACCACACGCGGAACGGTATAAACGCCTCCCCCAAAAGAAATTCATGAATTGCTGATTTTTGTTCATTCTAACCTCCCAAAAATCGAAATAAAAAGCGATCAAAAATGTCACGTGCTCAAAAATGGTACAAATAAAAACGTCAACTCGTCCCTCAAAAAATAAGACCTCACATGACTCTGTGGGCCAAAATATGCAAAAATTATAGCTCTCAAAATGTGGTGATGCAAAAAACTATTTTTTGCAATAAAAAGCATCTTTTAGCGTGACAGCTGCCAATCACAAAAACCCGCTATAAATAGTAAATCAAACCCCCTTTATCACCCCCTTAGGGAAAAATAATAAAATTAAAAAAATGTATTTATTTCCATTTTCCCGTTAGGGTTAGGGTTGCGGCTAAAGTTAGGGTTAGGGTTGGCGCTAACGTTAATATTATGGTTAGGGTTGGCGCTAACGTTGGATTAGGGTTGGGATTAGGGTTATAGGTGTGTTAGGGTTAGGTTTGTGGTTAGGGTTGGGACTAGGGTTATTGGGGTTTGGGGTTAGGGTTGGAGTTAGAATTGGGGGGTTTCTGCTGTTTAGGCACATCAGGGGCTCTCGAAATGTGACATGGCGTCTGATCTCAATTCCAGCCAATTCTGCGTTGAAAAAGTCAAATGGTGCTCCTTCACTTCTGAGCTCTGCCATGAGCCCAAACAGTAGTTTACCCCACATATGGGGTATCAGCATACTCTGGACCCCAAGAGTTATTGTGCAATTTGGCCTATTTCTCATGTTACCCTTGGGAAAATAAAAAACTGGGGCGACAAAATCATTTTTGTAAAAAAAAAAATGATTTTTTTTTTTTTTACGGCTGTATGTTATAAAACTTCTGTGAAGTACTTGGGGCTTCATAGCGCTCACCACACTTCTAGATAAGTTCCTTGTGGGGTCTATTTTCCAAAATGGGGTCACTTGTGGGGGGTTTCCACTGTTTAGGCGCATCAGGGGCTCTCCAAATGCGACATGACGCCCCCAGACCATTCCATCAAAGTCTGCAATCCAAAACGTCACTACTTCCCTTCCGAGCCCCGACGTGTGCCCATACAGTAGTTTTCTCCCACATATTGGGTATCAGCGTACTCAGGACAATTTGGACAACAACTTTTGGGGTCCAATGTCTCCTGTTACCCTTGTGAAAATAAAATATTGGGGGCGAAAAAATCATTTTTGTAAAAAAAAAGGATTTTTTATTTTTACGGCTGTACGTTATAAACTTCTGTGAAGCACTTCGGGGTTCAAAGTGCTCACCACACATCTAGATAAGTTCCTTGTGGGGTCTATTTTCCAAAATGGGGTCACTTGTGGGGGGGTTTCCACTGTTTAGGCGCATCAGGGGTTCTCCAAATGCGACATGAGCCCCCAGACCATTCCATCAAAGTCTGCAATCCAAAACGTCACTACTTCCCTTCCGAGCCCCGACGTGCGCCCATACAGTAGTTTACTCCCACATATTGGGTATCAGCGTACTCAGGACAAATTGGACAACAACTTTTGGGGTCCAATTTCTCCTGTTACCCTTGTGAAAATAAAATATTGGGGGCGAAAAAAATCATTTTTGTAAAAAAAAAAAAGGATTTTTTATTTTTACGGCTGTACGTTATAAACTTCTGTGAAGCACTTCGGGGTTCAAAGTGCTCACCACACATCTAGATAAGTTCCTTGTGGGGTCTATTTTCCAAAATGGGGTCACTTGTGGGGGGTTTCCACTGTTTAGGCGCATCAGGGGCTCTCCAAATGCGACATGACTCCCCCAGACCATTCCATCAAAGTCTGCAATCCAAAACGTCACTACTTCCCTTCCGAGCCCCGACGTGCGCCCATACAGTAGTTTACTCCCACATATTGGGTATCAGCATACTCAGGACAAACTGGACAACAACTTTTGGGGTCCAATTTCTCCTGCTACCCTTGTGAAAATAAAATATTGGGGGCTAAAAAATCATTTTTGTAAAAAAAAAAAAAGAAATTTTTTATTTTACGGCTGTACGTTATAAACTTCCGTGAAGCACTTTGGGGTTCAAAGTGCTCACCACACATCTAGATAAGTTCCTTGAGGGGTCTAGTTTCCAAAATGGTGTCATTTGCGGGGGGTTTCCACTGTTTAGGCAGATCAGGAGATCTCCAAACACGACATGGCATCCAGCCAATTCTGCGTTGAAAAAGTCAAATGGCGCTCCTTCCCTTCCAAACTCTGCCATGCACCCAAACAGTGGTTTACCCCCACATATGGGGTATCAGCGCACTCAGGACAAATTGCACAATAACTTTTGGATTCTTGTTTCCCTTGGGAAAATAAAAATTGGGGTGAAAAGATCAATTTTGTGGAAAAAATATAATTTTTTAATTTTACGGCTCTACGTTATAAACTTGTGTGAAGCACTTGGGGGTTCAAATTGCTCACCAAAGATCTTGATAAGTTCCTTAGGGGTCTAGTTTCCCAAATGGGGTCACTTGTGGGGGTTTCCACTGTTTAGGCACATCAGGGGCTCTCCAAATGCAACATGGCGTCCAATCTCAATTCCAGCCAATTTTGGTTGGAAAAAGTCAAATAGTGCTCCTTCCTTTCCGAGCTCTGCCATGCGCCCAAACAGTGGTTCCCCCCCACATATGGGGTATCAGCGTACTCAGGACAAATTGGACAACAAGTTTTGGGGTCCAATTTCCTTGGGAAAAATCAAAAGTTTGAGACTAAAAAATCATTTTGTGGAAAATTGTTTTTTTTTTTTCACACCCAGGCATTATAAACTTTTGTGAAACACTTTGGGGTTCAAAGTGCTCACAACAGATCTAGATAAGTACCTTAAGGGGTCTAGTTTCCAAAATGGTGTCACTTGTGGGGGTTTCCACTGTTTAGGCGCATCAGTGACTCTGTGGTGTAACAGAGTTCGCTTATACCGCCATATAGGGCCACAGTGTCTATAGTTGCGACTCTGTGAAGTAACAGAGTTCGCCATATCGCCATCTTACTAGCAGCAGGCTCTGCCTGCACGGTGGACCCCGGGCTGTGAACTCACTTATTATTTATATTTATTTTGTGCGTTCCGCCAGCCCTAGCACTGATAATGGGCATGGAGAATGCTAGTTATAAAAAAAAGTAATTATATCTATCTAATCCTGAGAAGAAACTTCCAAGAGGTGATGATTGACTTCTGCCACTTTAAAAATGGATCTATGGAAGTTTAATCGGTTAATGAAGTATAAATTTCTTTTGAAAGCACTCCAGTTGCCAACTAGATCCTTCTAGCACCTAGATAGAACCGTGTATAGGCATATGTCATAGAATAGAATAGCCATGTCTGGTTTAACCCCTTCATGACCCAGCCTATTTTGACCTTAAGGCTAAGTTCACACGTTGCGGAATTGCCGCGGAAATTTCCGCGGCAATCCCGCACTTCTCCCGCAGGAAATACGCACGTTTTTTTATGCTGATTCCCGCCAGAATAATAGCGTTTTGCAAGCGTAATTAGCTTGCAGAATGCTAGCGTTTTCCTAGCGATCTGTAGCATCGCTTGGAAAACTGATTGACAGGTTGGTCACACGAGTCACACATAGTGTTTGACACGTGTGACCAACTTTTTACTATTGATGCCGCCTATGCCGCATCAATAGTAAAAAGATCTAATGTAAAAATAATAAAAAAAATAATAAATAATGATATTCTCACCTTCCGGCGGCCCCCGCAGCCTTCCCGCCTCTCAGCGACGCTCCCGGCAACTCGCGGTCCCAGGAGTGCTTTGCGACAAATCACACCGATGACGTAGCATCTCGCGAGACCGCTACGCCATCTGGGTGATTCTCGCAAAGGACTCTTGGGACCGGAAGTTGCCGGGAGCGTCGCTGAAGGCGGGAAGGCTGCGGGGGCCGCGGGAAGGCTGCGGGGGCCGCCGAAGGTGAGAAATATCATTATTTTTTATTTTAATTATTGTTTTACCAGGGATATGGTACCCAGGGTCTGGAGGAGAGTCTCCTCTGCTCCAGACCCTGGGTACCATCCGCACATGAACCGCTTACATTGCGCATAGTGGGCATAGCCACATGCGGAAAGTAAGCGGTTCAATGCATTCCTATGGCGGCGGAATCACCGCGGTTACGCTAAATTAATGAACATGTTGCTTTTTTTTCCGCTAAGCGTTTTTTTCGCGGAAAAAAACGCAACATGTGTACAAAACATGCGGAATCAATTAAAACGTATAGAATGCTTAATGCTTGTGTTTTGTTTCGCGGTTTAACCGCGGAAAATAGCGGAAAAACCGCGAAAAAAACGCAATTATTCCTGATCGTGTGCACTTAGCCTAAAGACCTTGCCATTTTTTGCAATTCTGACCAGTGTCCCTTTATGTGGTAATTACTCAGGAACGCTTCAACGGATCCTAGCGATTCTGAGAATGTTTTTTCGTGACATATTGGGCTTCATGATAGTGGTAAATTTAGGTCAATAATTTTTGCGTTTATTTGTGAAAAAAATGGAAATTTGTCAAAAATTTTGAAAATATCGCAATTTTCAAATTTTGAATATTTATTCTGTTAAACCAGAGAGTTATGTGACACAAAATAGTTAATAAATAACATTTCCCACATGTCTACTTTACATCAGCACAATTTTGGAAACAAATTTTTTTTTGTTAGGAAGTTATAAGGGTTAAAATTGACCAGCGATTTCTAATTTTTACAGCAAAATTTACAAAACCATTTTTTTTAGGGACAACCTCACATTTGAAGTCACTTTGAGGGGTCTATATGGCAAAAAATACCCAAAAGTGACACCATTATAAAAACTGCACCCCTCAAGCTACTTAAAACTACATTCAAGAAGATTATTAACCCTTCAGGTGCTTCACAGGAACTAAAGAAACGTGGAAGGAAAAAATGGACATTTTAATTTTTCCAACAAAAATTTTAATTTGACCATCAATTTTTTCATTTTTGCATTGGCAACAAGATAAAATGGATCCTAAAATTTGTTGGTCAATTTCTCCTGAGTACACCGATACCTCATATGTGGTCATAAACCACTGTTTTGGCGCACGGCATGGCTCAGAAAGGAAGCAGCGCCATTTGACTTTTTGAATGGAAAATATGCTGGCATATTTAGCGGTTGCCATGTCGCATTTGGAGAGTCCCTGTGTGCCTAAACATTGGAGCTCCCCCACAAGTGACCGCATTTTGGAAACTAGACCCCCCAAGGAATTTATCTAGATGCATAGTGAGCACTTTGAACCCCCAGGTGCTTCACAAATTGATCCGTAAAAAAAAGAAAGCACTTTTCTTTTACAAAAATTTTATTTTAGCCTCAGTTTTTTCATTTTCACATGGGCATCAGGATAAAATAGCTCCTAAAATTTGTTGGGCAATTTCTCCTGAGTACACATATTCCTCATATGTGGTCATAAACCACTGTTTGGGTGCACAGTAGGGCTCAGAAGGAAGGAGCGCCATTTAACTTTTTGAATGGAAAATAAGCTGGAATATTTAGCTGTTGCCATGTCGCATTTGGAGAGTCCCTGTGTGCCTAAACATTGGAGCTCCCCCACAAGTGACCCCATTTTGGAAACTAGACCCCCCAAGGAACTTATCTAGATGCATAGTGAGCACTTGACCCCAGGTTCCACAAATGATCCTTAAAAAAAAGAAAGTACTTTTGCACAAATTTTTGCCTCATTTCTTTCCTGGCAACAGGGTACAAATGATCCTAAAAGGCATTTACAAGTACAGATACTCTTTTTGGTCAAAAAATTGTTTGGGCGGGAAGGGAAGGCCATTTGACTTTTTCATGGAAAATTAGGTCCAATTGTTAGCGACACCTAAGACCGCATATTGTGAGTAACCCTGTTGTGGGCAACGGCAAAAAAGCCCAGAGAACACCATTTTGAACTGTTTATGGAAAATTAATCCAATGTTAGCTGAGCACCACATTGGACCCCGTGTCCAAAGTTAAAAAACGCCACATGAAAATGAAAAAACCTCTTTATTTTACCTAAACATGATTTATGTAGCCCTACCCTCATATTGTTCACAGGTTATACGCAGGAGGAAAATGAAAAAAATTTTTTTTTGTCCTAACAAATACCCCTATATATTCGAGGGTAACAAAATATTGGCCACATTGGCATTAGTCAGTAACATTAGTGGAGGACAACGCTTTTGGAATGGATAGCTTGACGAAGTCTTGTGAAGGCGCCATGTTGCAATGCAACTGAGAAGCCGCTGCATTGTGCCTATCAACAGTAGAAACCCCCCACAAGTGACCCCGTTTTGGAAACTAGACCCCCCACGGAGCTTATCTAGATGTGTAGTGAGCGCTTTGAACCCCCAAGTGCTTCACAGAAGTATAAACGCAGAGCAGTGAAAATAAAAAAAATCATTTTTGTTTCTCAAAAATCATTTTTTAGCCCGCTATATTTTATTTTCCCAAGAGTAACAGGATAAATTGGACACCTAAAGTTGTTTTCCAGTTTTTCCTGAGTATGCTGGTGCCCCCATATGTGGGGGGAACCACTGTTTGGGAAGGGCTCAGAAGTGAAGGAGCACCATTTGACTTTTTTAATGGAAAATTAGCTCCAATAGTTAGCAGACACAATGTCGTGTTTGGAGAGCCCCTGTGTGCCTAAACTTTGGAGCTCCCCCACAAATGACCCCATTTTGGAAACTAGACCCCCTAAGGAACTTATCTAGATGCATAGTGAGCACTTTGAACCCCCAGTGCTTCACAGAAGTTTATAACGCAGAGCCGTGAAAATAAAAAATCATTTTTTTTTTCAAAAAATGATTTTTTAGCCCCCTATTTTTTATTTTCACAATTTTTACAGGAGAAATTGGACCCCAAAAGTTGTTGTCCAGTATGTCCGGAGTACGCTGGTACCCCATATGTGAGGAGTAACCACTGTTTGGGCACATGTCAGAGCTCGGAAGGGATGTAGTGACACTTTGAAATGCCGACTTGATGGAATGGTCTGCGGGCATCTTGTTACGTTTGCAGAGCCCCTGATGTGCCTAAACAGTAGAACCCCCCACAAGTGACCCCATTTTGTAAACTAGGCACCAAGGAACATATCCAGATGTGTGGTGAGCACCATGAACCCCCACGGGCTTCACAGAAGATTATAATGCAGAGCCATGAAAATAAAAAATCATTTTTTTCCTCAAAAACTGATTTTTTTTAACCTGCAATTTTTTATTTTCACAAGGATAACAGAAGTTGGACCACAAAACGTGTTGTACAATTTGTCCTGAGTACACTGGTACCCCATATGTGGGGGGAACCACTGTTTGGGCAAATGTTGGTGCTTGGAAGGGAAGTAGTGACGTTTTGAAATGCTGACTTTGATGGAATGGTCTGCGGGCATCATGTTACGCCCGGGCTTAAAAGTAAAAAATCATATTTTTTCCACAAACATGATCTTTTAGTCCCCAATTTTTTCATTTTCCCAAGGGTAACAGGAGAAATTAAACCCCAAAAGTTGTTGTACAATTTGTCCTGAGTACGCTGATATCCCATATGTGTGAGAAAACTACTGTATGGGCACACGTCGGGGCTCAGAAAGGAAGTAGTGACGTTTTGAAATGCCGACTTGATGGAATGATCTGCGTGCGTCATGTTACGTTTGCAGAGCCCATGATGTGCCTAAACAGTAGAAACCCCCCCAAGTGACCCCATTTTGGAAACTAGATCCCCCAAGGAATTCCTCTAGATGTGTGGTGAGCACTTTGAATCTCCAAGTTCTTCACAGAAGTTTATAACGCAGAGCTGTGAAAATAAAAAATCATTTTTTTTCCACAAAAATAAATTTTAGTCCCCAATTTTTTTTCCCAAGGATAACAGGAGAAATTAGACCCCCAAAGTTGTTGTGCAATTTTTTCTGAGTACGCTGATACCCCATATGTTGGGGTAAACCACTGTTTGGGCACACGTCGGGGCTCGGAATAAAGGGAGCACTGTTTGACATTTTGAACGCAAAATTTGCAGGAATCAATGGTGGCGCCATGTCGTGTATGATCACCCCCTGATGAACCTAAATAGTGGAAACCCCTCAATTCTAACTCCAACCCTAACCCCAACACACCTCTAACCCCAACCCTAACCACTACACACCCCTAACCCTAATCCAAATCCTAACCATAACCCTAACCCCAACACAACCCTAACCCCGATCCCAACTCTAACCATAACCCTAGCCACAAGCCTAACCCTAATCCCAACCCTAACCCCAAAACACCCCTAACACTTATCCTAACTCTAACCCTAACCACAAACCAAACCCTAATCCCAACCCTAACCCTAATTCCAACCCTAATTCTAACCCTAACCCTAATTCCAACCCTAACCCTAATTCTAACCCTAACCCTTATTCTAACCCTAATGCTAACCCTAATGCTAACCCTAAGGCTAACCCTAACCCTAGTCCTAACCCTAACCCTAGTTCTAACCCTAAGGCTGGGTTCATATTGTGTTTTAACAGCCTGTTCAACACATAGCGTTGACGGGCTGGTAACGGTATAGTATAGCGCGATCATGTTATGCTATACCCGCTAGCGCAGATGAATCAGCAGATGATTCATCTGCGCTAGCGGTGACATGAGCAAATGGGGGTGAATGGCAGCGTTAACAGACTGCGTTACACCGCGTTATACCGCGGTGTAACGCAGTCCATCTAACGGACTGCCATAAAGCAATATGAACACAGCCTTATAATCGTAACCCTAACTCTAACCCTAATAAGAAAAATATGTATATTTTTTTTATTTTATTTGTACCTACCTATGGGGGTGATAAATTGGGCGTTTATTTACTTTTTTTATTTTGATCACTGTGAGAGTTTATCACAGTGATCAAAATAAATTTCTAGACTCTGGAGGGCGCATTTTGCAAGATGGCGGCGCCCATGAAACATCCCGGACGGATGACGGGACGGATCCAGGGACATCAGAGGACCGGGAGAGGTGAGTAAGGGGGGGGTTCGGAAGGTGGGGGAAGTGGAGCCAAGGAGGAGGGGAGCATTTAGTGACGACGGTGACCGATCGCCGCCATCTATCACTGGCGGTAGCCAATCGCCGCCATGACTCAGTGTGGGGGGTCGGATCTCGGTCTCCAGCCATGGCCGATGCTATTGCAGCATCGGCCATGGCTGGATTGTAATATTTCACCAAATTTCATTGGTGAAATATTACAGAGTGCTCTGATTGGCTGTTTCACTTTTAACAGCCAATCAGAGCGATCGTAGCCACGTGGGGGTTAAGCCAACTCCCCTGTGGTGAAGCATAAAGGGTCTTGTGCCTGCGGGTCGGGTGACCTTTCAGTGACCCCGTTCACCCGACCTGCAGGAACGCGATCCTTTCATGACATAGGGTATGCGTCATAGGTCGGATTGGCACCGACTTTCATGACGCATATGCTGTGTCACAGGTCGGGAAGGGGTTAATTACTTCTGTATTAAGGCTGAACTGCTAGTGTGTTATCACTAGTATAAATAAAGCTTACAGGATTTTTGTTTAGCAGCGAGAGCAACCTGCTACATACAAAAATTACTTTGTGTCTGTCTTTTTTTCCAGCCCAATGTCTTATACCTATTAGGAATCAGAGTGAATCACAAACCAGCCATTTTTCAGTCTGATCTCAAACTAATTACTTTGACAGCCCATTCAAAACGTATAGTCAAACATTTATGTAAAACTTTATCAAAAGACAAGGAAGATGTCACTCTTTTTAAAAAAAAGACAGGTTCAATAGGAATGAGAAATACTAATCTGTGGGACTGCCTACCTCAGGTATTGTTGACACCGGGAACCGTTGATGTGTTTAAACAAGGTGTGGATCATTTTTGTAAGCAGAAATAACAAAATTATGTGTAAAAATCTTGCCTTTTCTGATCATATTAGCTATGCAACTAAAACTGTGTCAAACATTAGATCTCACTGACTAAGCCACATTTTTCCTTATTTAGCCATTCCCCAATGTCCAGCATCATGAACATGCTGAACATGCAAAGAACTTGATGCTTTATTGGAATATAACAGCAGCTTACTGCAATTGCAAGCTCAGTTGTCAAGATTCCACCATGCTGTGAGTGACAGCACAGCTGCTCTACAGGATAGGGGTGTGCTGAACTGTGAGTATTGTTTATGGCATAGCCTCATGGCTTTTGATCATAGACTCCTTGATTTCCCTTGTCCGTGAGCAATGTGCTCTTCACTGTATATAATTGGGTTTCTTCAAATATTTTGTTATACCAGCCTGATGAAGAGACGTAAGCAGTCTCGAAAGCTTGCTTTGTAACATCATTC
The DNA here is from genome assembly GCA_033576555.1 of Oophaga sylvatica. Lineage (NCBI taxonomy): Eukaryota > Metazoa > Chordata > Amphibia > Anura > Dendrobatidae > Oophaga > Oophaga sylvatica. The sequence continues at coordinate 295,081,924 of JARQOD010000005.1, read as the reverse complement.
ACTATATTTTGTTAGCCATTAAAATGTATCATACCCACAAGATTCCTATTTTGTTTCTCCCACTAAGAGCACACTATGTCAATTTTTTTCGTTTATAGGATAAAACAACATGTTTCGACTCCAACATCCCGGAGTCTTCTTCAGGTTATAAAAATATATATCATATATAAAAGTATACCACATTCACTTTATATATATCCTGCTTCACAAAAAAACAATGGAGCAGAATGTTGGGGACCTCTATAGCCTCACCCAGCCAGATAAAACGGAGGCTAGTCCTCCATAAAAGACATTAATTAAATGCGAGAGAAAAAAATCTTAAAAAAAAAAAACAGAAAAAAACAAACAAAATTCAACAACATTGCATGAATCAGTCGGCATTACTAATCAAACTTTTTCTACCATATCATTCAGACCATTGGGAAATAAAGTTTGGAGTTGGTAAATCCAAAAAGTTTCTTTCCTATTCAGCACTTGATTGCAGTACATTTTCAGGGATGGATTCTACAGGAATAACTTTGATAATAAATTTTTTGGGATGTTTAATTAATAAATGTCTAGATAAAATGTGTTGGACAAAGCCAATTTTAGTCTTATGGCGATCACCATTCATTCTAGCCCTTAGCGCTTGGGTCGTAAGGCCGACATGTTCCAGATCACATGAGCAGATGAATACATAAATTACAAAATCGTTTTTGCAGGTTAAATGTTGTTTTATCATGAATTTTTCACCTGTGCTATTAGATATTATCGATTTTGTTCCATGTTGAATAATACCACAGGTGCAGCAGTTCCCTGATCTACATTTTTATGCTCCTGTATTTTTTGGTTGTCCCATAAAGTAAAAACCCTCTTTTTTTCTGGGAATCTTACTCGATGCAATTAGTTTTTTAATTGTCTGGCCCCTCCTAAAAGTAATACCAGGTTGGTTAGGTAGAATATTTAAAAAAAAAATAATCTTTTAGTAGCAAATGCCAGTGTTTATTTAAAACACTCCTTATATATTTATTTCCTTTGTTATAACCTGTAATAAAATTAAACTTAAAACGAAACTGTTTTTTTTTCGGTTTTATTTTAATTTTTTATCTGTAATTTGACATTACTCTTTAGATTTTTGTTCAGTATTCAACAGACAATCCCATTGTGTTTTATTTAAATTTTTTCAAAGGCCAAATTTATCAATTTTTGTGTGTATTTTTTCTCCAAAAATCGCTTTTTTTAAATTTCAGCAATATAATCAGAAGATTGCTGCAATTTTTTTGCATCCGTCGGAATTGGCTGTGTGCAATATTCCTCTTAACCTAGTGAAGTGAGCACTTCTAAAATCTAAGTAGCCATTGCTGTCTACTTTTTTTTTAAAAAAATGCTTTTGTAACAATTCTATTGTCTTCATGAGACATATCTAAATACGTGATTTTATCTTTATTCACAGTACCCACAAAAGAGATACCCCAATCATTACAATTGAGGTTGTCAATCAATTACCATGCTTTTTCTGGGGTGCCACACCAAAATATGACTAAATCATCTATATACCTTTTGTATAGCAAGATATTTTCTTTATGAATAGGATCTGATAAAGCTGATGAGGACTCGAATCGCCCCATGAATAAATTAGCTAAACTTGGTGCGACCCGAGTCCCCACCGCAACACCAAGCTTCTGGAGGTACAATGAATACTGAAAAGAAAGCACATTATGTTTAAGAATAAAGTCAAGACCTTTCAAAAGAAAATCCATTTGTGCTACCTGAAGATTCCTTTTTTGCCACAAATAATATTCAATGGATTGTAAACCTAGAGTATGGTCAATATTAGCATAAAGACCAAGCACATCCATGGTAATGAAAAGGTCTCCCTCTTGCCAAGTGATATCTTTGCAAAGTTCAATAAGATGGCCAGAATCTTGCAAAAAGATGGTAAAGAGATCACTATATCTTGTAAAAAAAATCTATATTATGCGATAAATTTTCAGTTAGGGACTCAATCCCTGATATAATGGGTCGACCTGGTGGGCGTCTCTGATATTTAGGGTCCTTTGGAAGATGATAATAATAAAACGCCCTATTTGAGCTTTTATTAATAAGGAACCGTTTTTCTTTTAGGTTCAATATCACTTTTAAATGGGCTTCAATAATAAAACTGTTATAATCCCTTGTGAATTGTATTGAGGGATTCATTGTTAATTTTTCGTAATATCTGTTATCAGAGAGGATCCTTTCTGCCTCTTGGATATAATCTTCTACATCCTGAATCACCACCCCACGCCATTATCAGCCTCTCTGATAATTATATTTGGGTTCTTCTTGAGAGCCGCTAAAGCTTTTCTATTTGGTTGTTTTATCCTGTAACTCCTAAATAAATGATTATATTTGATATCCACAAGAATTTTATGATGGAAGTGCCGACAACTATCTGGGAGTTTCTTTGTTTAGTGATTGCTTTCACCATGGTTGTTTGAAGCCTGCCATGATGCCAGCTGGTCGAGCTGCAGGCTGCCTCCTTGAGAAAACCTGCGTGATCCTGTTTATGCCTCATTTCTAGTGATGAGCGAACGTGCTAACCACTACTCGCTACTCAGCCAAGTATCACGGTACTCGGTGTACTCGGTGAGCACCGAGCATTTTCGGTATTTCTCGGCGGGAGCTTTTTTGGCGGACTTTACAGAACCAATCATGATGCAGGCATTGTCTGCCAAGCAATGAAATGCCACAGCCATCTTTGTTATGGTCGTGGAATAATTGGCTGGCTGCACAGTATCATCAGGGGTATAAGAGACAAGACGCTGTCCTGCTCAGCTCCAGATTGAGATAGTGTAGGGAGAGAAGCTGCCGATATAGGGTCAGAATTGGGGATTTATTAGTTAGTGTGGGTCTACCATCCTAAACTACTCAAATCCAGCTAAACCAACAGTCCTTCTAAGGACTAATTCCTGAGTATATATGTTCCGGTGTTAGGTAGGCAGGGTAGTGTATGTCGCTCTATAAACATCAGTGCAAGGCCTACAGGCACTGTATGTGCGTATATAGATCATTGCATACAGTACATCAAGAGGGTCCATTCCCTTCCTGTGTTCTGGTGATGCTGCTGTCTGTAGGATATATTGGCTGTATATAGCTAGCCCCAGGTGTAATTGGAATACAGGCACTATTTAGCAAAAAAAAACAACAACAAAAAAAATTGTCGTAGTGGTATGTCCGTGCCAGCTCATATCTGTGCGTGTTCAAAGTTTGGCCAGTTTAGGCTAAAATATTGTATTTTTTTTGCAGTCTCTTAACTAGGGTTGAGCATTCCGATACTGCAAATATCGGGTATCGGCCGATATTAGCTGTATCGGACTTCCGATTCCGAGTACCGATATTTTCGTCATATTGGATACCGGAATCGGAATGTCACTGTCACTGTCAGTCTCCGTCGTTCGGGTCTGTCAGGAGTCAGCGGCACTTACCTGGCAGAAGATCTCCGGCGGTCACGTCCTGGACTGCCTTGATGGCCGCCATCCTCTTCTCCCTGGCGGTCACATGCAGTTTCTCGCGATAACTGCAGTGACTGCTGGGTAATCGCGGCCGTAAAGCAGTCCGATGACGTCACCGCCGGGGAAGCAGGTAATCAGCTGTGCTGCGTCGGGATGTCAGGCCCTGCCTGGCATTGCGATGTAGCAGAGCTGGATCGTCGTGGGACACTCGTTACTATGGACTGCGTCGGACAGGTGGTATACTGTTGGTTTGTTTTTTTTCTTTTTTTACAGGAGATCGATGGCGTCGCAGGAATGAGAGAGTAATAAAATTAATGAAAACTGTGTTGTCTCTTTTATTTCATTAAAATACTTTTTTCTGGCTGTGTCTTTTTTTTAAACATTTAAAAACTTTGGGATTAATAATGGATCGGTGTCTTATTGACGCCTCTCCATTATTAACCGGGCTTATTGTCACCGTGCAATCAACGGTGACATTAACCCCTTATTACCCCGCTTGCCACCGCTACAGGGCAAGTGGGAAGAGCTGGGTAAAGTGCCACAATTGGCACATCTTTTGATGCGCCAAATGTGGGGCTGCTGTAGCCTGGTATTATCAGGCTGTTAAGGGCCAAAATCCATGGGCCTTGACAGTCTTTTAATACCAGGCCGCAGCAGTCTGCATTTTACTTGGCTGGTTAACAAAAATAGGGGGACCCCTACGCCGTTTTTTTTTTTCGAGGGGGTCCCCTATTTTTGTTAACCAGCCGAGCTAAACAGACTGCTGTGGCCTGGTATTATCAGGCTGGCAAGGTCCATGGATATTGGATCCTTACCAGCCTGAAAAACCAGGCCTCAGCAGTCTGCTTCATCTGGCTGGTTAACAAAAATAGGGGGGACCCCACGCCAATTTTTTTTCGAGGGGATCCCCTATTTTTGTTAACCAGCCAAGATATGCAGACTGCTGTGGCCTGGTATTATCAGGCTGGCAAGGTCCATGGATCTTGGCTCCTTAGCAGCCTGAAAAACCAGGCCTCAGCAGTCTGCTTCATCTGGCTGGTTAACAAAAATAGGGGGGACCCCACGCCAATTTTTTTCGAGGGGATCCTCTATTTTTGTTAACCAGCCAAGATATGCAGACTGCTGTGGCCTGGTATTATCAGGCTGGCAAGGTCCATGGATCTTGGCTCCTTAACAGCCTGAAAAACCAGGCCTCAGCAGTCTGCTTCATCTGGCTGGTTAACAAAAATAGGGGGGACCCCACGCCAATTTTTTTCGACAGGATCCCCTATTTTTGTTAACCAGCAAAGATAAGCAGACTGCTGTGGCCTGGTATTATCAGGCTGGCAAGCAGGGTCGGACTGAGCCACTGGGACACCGAAGAAACCTCCGATGGCCCCAGCTCCTGCGTGGTGGGCCCTGATTTGAAAGGATAGGTCGCACAGCACGCCGATACAGTTACATTCTGCGGCAGAGCAGGGAGAATCGCTCTCCCTGCTCTGCCGCCTGGAAGCTATGGGGCCTGAACAGGCGGTGGGGGGGGCCCGGTGCCAGCAGTGGGCCCCCCACCCGTCATCGGAGGGTCAGCTGTATCGGCATCCAGCCGATACAGCTGACCGCATAGAGAGAGAAGGAGCGAGTGCTCCTTCTCTCCCATAATCCCCCTCTCAGCGTCTGACAGCGGGCGCGATGACATCACCTGCCGGCACCCGCTGTCAGACGCTGAGAGGGAGAACAGTGAGCAGCACAGGAGCCGGGAGGTGAGTATTGTTTTTTTTTTTTATTTAATGGGGGTGCATTATACTACAGAGGCTGTATATGGGGGGTGCATTATACTACAGAGGCTGTATATGGGGGCTGCATTATACTACAGAGGCTCCATATTGGGGTGCATTATACTACAGAGACTCCCTATGGGGATGCATTATACTACAGAGGCTGCCTATGGGGGTGCATTATAATATAGCAGCTGCCTATGGTGGTGCATTATATTATAGACTCTGCCTATGGGGGTTTATTATAATATAGAGGCTGCCTATGGGGGTGCATTATACTATATTGAGGACTATCTGGTGTATTATGCTGTATGGATGCTATCTAGGGGCCATCATACAGTGTTGGACCCATTAAATAGTTTGGGGACATTAAGGGGTCAGTATATATCCAGTGAGGGGGCATTATTCTGTGTATAGGGGAGATGTACAGGGGAGACTTGGGACATTATTAAATGTAAAGTGGACACTTATTGTTATAGGGAACTCGGGTTACTGTGACTGTCAAAGGGGCACACAGGGCATTATTACAGTCTAGGGGACAAAATGTGGGCACTGTTTTCTAGGGCACTTGCACCCGGCATTACTATATTCTAGAGGGGTGCTTTAAAATTTAGAGGCCACACAGAACCACACAGCAGGTGCAGTAATAGGGACACATACGGCAGCAGCAGCTCAGTATTGGGGTATCAGGTGCAGTAATAGGGACACATACGGCAGCAGCGGCTCAGTATTGGGGTATCAGGTGCAGAAATAGGGACACATATGGCAGCAGCGGCTCAGTATTGGGTATCAGCAGGATGAGGAGTTTGTGCAGGTTGAGAATAGTCCAATTGGTGACCGTGACAGTGCTAAAAATATGAGAAGTGAAATGTGTCTTTGTTGTAATCTCTGCAGTCGAGTCCTGGCTGGAGAAGTCGTCATGTCGGTCTGGGCCAGATGGAAAAGACATGAAAAGTGAACAATTCCATTAGAAAGAACATCATTGGTAAGTCATTATCTGTACCTGTGCTGTAATCTATTATATGTTCTGTAGGACTGGTATTATTTACCACAGACCATATGGCGGTAATATCAATATTGGTCTTTTTATATATAGATTATTTTTGGCAACAGCGCGGTCATTTGCTGATGTTCTCTGATTAGGGGCCCACTCAGAAGTTTCGCCCCACTAAACCAAAACCCTAGCTACGCCTCTGGCTCTCTCTCTAGTCTTTCTTTCTCTCTCTAGTCTTACTCGCTCTCTGTTCTTTTTTCTCTCTGTTCTTTCTTTCTCGCTCTCTCTTTTCTTTCTTTCCTCTCTTTCTTTCTATGTTTGTTCTTTCTCTCTCGCTGCTCTTTCTTTCTTTTCCTCAGTACCAGCCACTGTGCCCTCATTACCAGTCAGTGTTATCAGCAGTGCTAAATGGGTACGCTTGGGGCGAGGATATGGGTGTGATTAGCTGTGAAATGGGTGTGGTCGGGGCGTGCCCTAAAATTTGCAGCGGCGCGCGTAGCGCGCCGCAGCCTTTAACCCTCTTTCCTGTCTTCAAAACTTGGAGGTATGCTGTATGACCTCCCTACAACTTCTGGGCATGCTCCTGATGAGCGCGACGGATGGTCTCCTGAGGGATCTCCTCCCACACCTGGACTAAAGCATCCACCAACTCCTGGACAGTCTGTGGTGCAACGTGGCATGGCCTAAAATTTGCTGCAGCAGGCACAGCGTGCCACAGCCTTTGTCCCTCTTTCCCTTCTTCAAAGGTTGGGAAGTATGATGGTGGGCCCCAAGAATAATTTTTCTCTGGTGGGCCCAAGGTACTCCAGTCCGACGCTGCTGGCAAGGTCCATGGATATTGGCTCCTTAACAGCCTTAAATACCATGCCTCAGCAGCAGCAGGGGCGTACATAGAAATCATGGGGCCCCATAGCAAAAGTCTGAATGGGCCCCCCCAAAAAAAAAAAAACCCAGAGCCATTGTAAATGTAAAGTGCCAGCACAGTGAGGGGACACATTAAACAAAAAAATGTATTATGCCCCCATAGATTGTGCCTCCATAGATGCTCCATAGTATAGGCCCTTATGCTGCCGCAGCTGCTGCAACCAAAAAAAAAAAAAAAAGACATACTCACCTCTCGTCGCTGGGGGCCAGGTGCCGGTGTCCTGAGCAGGGGGTAACACCAGGTGCCGATGTCACCGCTCGCTCAGGGCCCCGGCACCTGAGATATTTACCTGTCCTCTCTCCACTGCTGAGTGCCGCTGTCTTCGGGGTCCTCCAGCAGTGAATGATCAGGAAGAGGGCGCGGCGCGCACTAACGACGTCATCGCGCCCTCTGACCTGAACATAGCAGCAAGAAGACGCGAGCAACGGTGGAACGGGACAGGTAAATATCCCTTATACTCACCCTTCCGCCGGCGCGGTCTCTGCAGCCCCTGCTCTTCTCCCGCGGTCTCCGCAGCCAGTGTTCAGCGGTCACGCGGGACAGCTCATTAAAGTCATGAATATGTGCATATTCATGACTGTAATGAGCGGTACCACCTGACCGCTGAACACAGGCTTTCGGAGACCGTGGGAAAAGAGCAGGGGCTGCAGAGACCGCGCCGGCGGAAGGGTGAGTATATAGAAGAGCTGCGCTCCCCCTCCCCCGCCGACCCCCTGGTAGTACTGTGTCAGCACAGCTACCCGACCGTCGCGGGCCCCCTCACCTGTCCGGGCCCCATAGCAGCTGCATGGTCTGCTTCATTCACGGTACGCCACTGCTCAGCAGTCTGCTTCATCAGGCTGGTTAACAAAAATAGGGGAACCCACACCATTTTTTTTTCGAAGGGAACCCCTATTTTTGTTAATCAGTTCCCTCTGACGTCACTGATTGTGTCCCTGGCTGACCTGAAGTGAAAGTGGAAAGCAATCAATTAAACTTTCCACTTCCTCTCCTGTCAGCCAGGAGAGGAACTCATTCATTTGGGGGTTTACTGTGAGGCTGCAGCATTAGCTGCGGTTCCTGCAGTAAACATTAACCCTTTCTGAAGGATTACACCGTGGGACCTGACTGTGCATGGGATAGGTAAGAATAATTTTGCTTTTTTATTTTATTTTTATTACAGGAAATGTTTTTTGCAGTAAAATAAAAGATGGTCAAAAACATGTGTCTTTATTTCATTAAAATGATTTTTAATTAAAGTGTGTGTGTTTTATTTTTATTTCATGCAATAGGATTAATAATTTATAGTTGTCTAATTGACAGCTCTCAATTATTAACCTGGCTTAAGGTCACCTTTCAATAGCAAGGTGACATTAACCCCTTATTAACCCATTCGCCACCGCTACAGGGCAATGGGAATAGACGGGCAAAGTGCCAGAAAGGGCGAATCTAATTATAGATTTGTCTTTTCTGGGGTGTCTGGGGGCAGATGTTAGTAGCCAGGGGGGGGCAAAAATAATGGTCCCTCTCTGGGCTATTATTATCTGCCCCACTCGCTGGCTTTGTCTGTCTGGTTGCGAAAATAGGGCGGGAGCCCACGCATTTTTTTTCAACAATTTTACACCTCATATATATATACATGTCATTGAATTTGTGACACACATATATATATATATATATATATTTATATTTATAGTTCATACACTTCTACATAGTATAATAGCCGCTAATTCAATTGCCGGCTTTTGTGAAAATGCAGAACCCGACATGAAATGACACATGGTTTACATAGAGTTAACCATGTCATTTCAAGTTGTTTGATCTATTGTTTTCACTAACAATTACATGAGTGGCTGTGTGCAACATTTCACACCTGTAGGGGTTAATTAAAGGTGTAAATTCGTAGCAAAAAAGTCCGTTTTTTTTACAGCGAATTTACACCTTTAATTAACCCCTACAGGTGTGAAATTTTGCACACAGCCACTCATGTAATTGTTTGTGCAAATCAGATATCAAACTACATGAAAAGACATGGTTAACTCTATGTAAACCAAGTGTCATTTCATGTCGGGTGCTTCTGACTTTTCACAAAAGCCGGCTTTACCCGGCAATTGAATCAGAGGCTATTTTACTATGTAGAAGTGTATAAACTATTAATATATGTATATATATGTCACAATGACATGTGTATATATATATATGTATTCTATGTGTGTATATTTAGTGTTTACAAGGAAAGAAAGAGGTTTTTTTAATTACGATATTTCTGTCCCATAGACTTACATTGGATTTCTGGTATCGGTATCAGGTATCGCCGATATTTTTTGGATATCGGCGATACCATTCCGATACCGATACTTTTGGATATCGGAAAGTATCGCTCAACTCTACTCTTAAAGTAATTATTAAATCTGATAAGGCCAAAAACATTTTTACCTAAGGTCCAGATAGGTAAAAGTGTGGTTTTCAAGCACACGTATCACATACAAGTTTACTCCCAAATGACCCTTTTGTAGTGAACGTGTATAATATTCTATTCCATTTACAATGGGCAAGGCGCTTGGCAAGGGTTGGGGAAGTGAACGTGATGGTGATGGTGCAGGCCGAGTCCGCTGGCAAGCTAAAATTGGCCCACCGAAAACACCCACATCTTGTCGCTGGACCTTAGTGTCCGAAGTCCTAGGGGACCGCAGCAAGACAGCACTATTGAAGCCCGAGCAGTGTGAAAAGGTTGTTGGTTGGATAATAGATAATACTTCCAGTTACTTATCCACCACCACCAGCACCCTGTCTTCAATACTGTCAAGTCACAGTAGCCTTGAATCTGGACCGCATATTCCTTACCCTGATCCTCCTTCCTCCCACCATGCTGAGTGCCCTGAGACAACTGATCCCACACTCGTACACTCCGAAGAGCTGTTCAGTTTTCCATTTGGAGATTCGTCCCCCTCTCGCATTCCACTAGAAGGGGGGCAAGATGATATTCCATGTAGCGATGCACAAATCTTTGAGCAGCTACGGTCACAAGAGGTGGACGATGATGAGACACAATTGCCGGCAAGTCAGGAGGAGAACCAGGGTGGGGAAGTGGACGATGAGGTGGAGGATGATGTAGTAACAGACCCAACCTGGCAGGAGGACATGCAGAGCGAGGAAAGCAGCACACAGGGGGAGGTAGGCGTCGCACCAATTCAGGCAGGAAGAAGCAGTATGGTAGCTGCAAACAGAAGGCGTGCAACCGTTCCCTGTAACACCAACCTGATGGAAGCTGCCAGTCCAACTGTTAGGTCTTCTTTAGTCTGGTTACTTTTTAAAGACTCTGCCGATAACCCCAAACAGGCAATTTGCAACACATGTCATGTCAGCATCAGCAGGGATAGCAAAACTACCAGCCTTACCACCACCAGCATGATCAGGCATATGGCAGCAAAGCACCCGACTTTGTGGGCCCAACCCCAGGCTCCAGTAACAGTGTCTGTGTGTGACATCACTGCTTCTTCCACTGTTGTGCGGGCAAGCCAATTCCCTGCCACGGTGCGTGCAAAGATGCCTCCTGCCCTGCACCTGCCATTGCCCACAGTCAAATAGCACCATCATCAAGCACGTCCACGTCCTTGTCCCAGCGCAGCCTTCAATTGTCCATACCCCAGTCATTGGAACGTAAGCGGAAACACGAAGCCAACGCCCCACAGGCCACAGTGCTCAATTCACATATTTCTAGTCTGCTTGCGGTCGAAATGTTGCCTTTTAGGCTCATGGAGATGGAAGCTTTCCGCAACCTGATGGCGACGGCCGTCCCAAGGTACTCTGTTCCCTGTCACCACTATTTCTACCGCTGTGCCATCCCGGCATTACACAAGCACGTGTCCCACGACATTACTCGTGCCCTCAACAATGCAGTTACTGGGAAAGTACACCTAACCACGGAAACTTGGACAAGTGCATGTGGCCAGGGATGGTACATCTCGCTGACAGCATACTGGGTTTACATAGTGGAAGCCGGGACCCAGTCAGACCTTGGGATTGAACACATCCTCCAGACACCAAGGATTGCAGGCCCTACGTCAATCAGGGTTGCCCCCACTGTGTACAGCTCCTGCACCTCCTCCTCCTCTTCAGCCTCCATGTCAGAAATGAGCACATCAGTCACAAGCTGGAAGCACTGCAGCACTGCCAAAGCAAAGCGGCAACAGGCTCTGCTGAAGCTAATTTTCTTAGATGACAAACGGCACAATGCGGAAGAGTTGTTGACAGCGCTGAAAGAGCAGGCAGATTTGTGGCTGACACCGGTAAATCTCCAGCCAGACATTTTTGTGTGTGACAATGGCAGGAACCTTGTGGCAGATTTGAGGCGAGGCGAACTGACTCACGTACCATGCCTGGCCTATGTGCTGAACCTCGTTGTTCAACGTTTTCTAAAAAGTTATCCGGAACTGCCGGATCTGCTGGTTAAAGTACGCCGCATATGTGCACATTTTAGAAAGTCAGCTACAGCTTCAGCTGCCCTTGCCGTGCTTCAGCAGCGATTAGAAATAAAAATCACACAAAAAACAGAGGGAGCGGTAAAAAATAATAATAATAAAAATATATAAAACTAATAAAAATATATATACATATATCATAGAAAAACTTAAAAATTATATATAATAGTAAAAAAATTATATATAAAAAATATATATATCCTTATTTTACATATATATATATATATATATATATATATATATATATATATATATATATATCACCATATATCACATCATTATTACGCTCACCAAGTGCAGGTGGATATAACAAGTGGGGACCACTGTATAAGAATAAAAAATCAATCCAAATTAAAGAAAGAAACAGACAAATCAGGGTAATTAGGTATCAAAGATTATTTATTCAATATATAGTGACGATAAACATATATTAAAAAGACTAGAATGTGCGTATACAGGGAAATATAGGATCATATGAGAATATAGCAGCCTCAAAAGGTAATAGAATTCATAAAAATAGCCATGGATAAAAACAAGTGATACAAAAATATTAATATATGTTTACTGTCACTATATATTGAATAAATAATCTTTGATACCTAATTACCCTGATTGGTCTGTTTCTTGGTCTTTCCTTATTTTGGCTTGGTTTTTTAGTCAGCAGCGATTGCAGATTCCGGCTCACTGACTGGTGAGTGATGTCCCCACGCATTGAAACTCTACACTGCATATGTTAAAAGGATTTGTGAGCAGAAGCAGGCAGTTGTTGAATACCTGCATTAACAAGGCCGTCATTTGTCAGGTTTGATTCCACACATAAGACCTCAGGAGTGGACATGGATGTCAGACATATGTAGCATCCTCCAAATCTTTGAGGAGTCTACCAAGATGGTGAGCGGTGATGACGCCATAATTAGCATCACCATCCTGCTCATCTGCATTCTGAAAAGCTTTCTGCTCACAATGAAAGAGGAGGCATTGCAGGCGGAGCACGAGGACATGGATCAAGGAACCATACAGGGTGATTACACCTAGCCCAGCCTCGTGTCATCCCAACATGGATTGGTTGACAATGAGGAAGAGGAGGAGCAGGAAGAACAGGAGCTACTTTCATGCGCTATAGACAGGACTACAACCACAACTGTCATACCATCTGTTCAGTGTGGATGGCCTGAGGACAAGGAAGAAGAGGAGGAGCAGGAGGACACCTCGGTCAGTTGCCTAGTTGGTGAGGACACGGAAGTCTTGCCTGTTACCAGTCTGGCACGCATGGCTGACTTTATGTTGCATTGCCTTTCCCGTGGCCCTCATATTGTGAAAATATTGGGTGCCAGTCATTACTGGCTAGTGACACTTTCAGACCCACGGTGCAAGACTAACTTTCAAACTCTTGTTCCAGATGCAGACAGGTGTACCAAAATGGTGCAGTACCATAGGGCCATTGTTGCCGAATTATTAAAAAAATTCCTATCTCAAAACGCTGGCGGCAGAGATAACAGTTCGTTGGCGAACCAAGCAGGACAAGCGAGACAGACACAAGTCCACTCCAGCAGAGGCAGGGGAACCCTGCAAAATTCTGGGACAGTTTCCTAAGACGCTCCCATCGCCCATGCACTGAGGCAAGGGGTAATCTCACAAGGAATGCAATGTTCTCGAAGATGCTGAGGGAGAACCTTGCTGACCGTGCCAATATCCTTTGTGATTCCTCTGTGCCTTTTAATTATTGCTGGTACTATAAAAAGCAGCTTTTAAATAAAAAATGCAGCACAAAATGCAGCAAAAATGCAATGTTTGAACATAACTCAATCAATTTTGCTACTGACAAAACACCATTATTGAGAACTTTGTTAAACTGGTAAATGTGGAATTCACCCTTCAAGGGGGAGCACTTTCTTCTGAATCTATTTTCTGTTTTTTCTTGGATAATTTACATATTGGGGTGATTCTGAGGCTTCATCTGCTTACTCACAATCATATTATTGAATAATGTCAGTAGGACATTGCAAAATGAAACCTCAATTGTTATAAGAAATGTCACAATTTTGTACAAATTTGCTTAGCTAATATGTAAGGTCTGCTGGTGTAACAAAAGACTACAGAGATATGTTTTCGGAAAGAGGAGGAGATATTACCTCATCATTGTCCTTATGATTGCTCTATTAACCTTGTCCCTTATGCCAAATTACTTAAAGCTCACTTTAAAACTTGTTTAACCCTGCTGTGGAACCATGTGGTCATATAGACCCCAGCGCTGAATAAATTGAAATATTTCTAAAACTGGTCAATCTCAGATATTGACCTTCTATGTATTTTCAAGTAACATATTTCTTCGTATGTTGATGATATTTTGAATTTGTTTTTCAATTTTGTTTCAAAGTTATTTTCAATTTTCTGTGTTTGGGACTCTCCTGACCCTATAGTACCTTTATTGTCTGACATTTTTTTTTAAATATTTTCTGTTTATTCACAGGTTTTGTAATATAATTGTAAATAAACAACGGCTAGATTAGATCTGCGTCACTTTTGACCCAGCAGTGTTATAGGACAGCGCAAATGGTGCTATGTTTGTACTTGATCGAAGGAAAAAAAAAAGACGAGATTTGTTTGCAATGACTGCAAGAAGTTCATTTGTGAAGAACATGGCACTATTACATGCAGTGAACGCAAGGGCTAAATTTATTGCCAGATCATTCGTTGTCATTATGTTTTTACTAAAATCTACACAGTTGCAGTTATTGTGCATTTTTTTATTGAATTTGAATACTTTTAGTTATTAGTAAAGCATTTTAGAATAAATTTCAGTTTGTGTTTGATGATGACAAATAAATCACTTCAAACTTAAATTTGATTTCATAACTGTATTCTGAAATGATGACAGAATAAAACTTGATTATTCTGAACAGCCAGCATGTTCATTTTAATGAAATATGATGATTTTGAGCCTGAATTCATATAGACCCCATGATACCAAAGCAGTGATTTTTTTCATGGTTCCACAGCAGGATTAAGCAGGATAGTACTGCCATTAAAAAATATGTAAATTAAAGGTTATGGAAGGGTCATATCCATCCTTTCTGCTCCTATGTAGCTGTTGAATTATTCTTCATAAAAAAAGAAAAGTGGTGGCCTCTGTCCATGCCTCGATTTCCAAGAATTTAACAAAATCACGGTTAGGACTACATACTCACTCCCACTAAAGTTTATAACGCCGAGCATGAAATAAAAAATCATATTCTTTCCACAAACATGATTTTTAGTCCCCAATTTTTCATTTTCCCAAGTGTAACAGGAGAAATTGGATGCTAAAAGTTGTTGTCCAATTTGTCCTGATTATGCTGATATATCATATGTGGGGGGAAACCACTGTTTGGGCGCACGGCAGAGCTTGGAAGGAAAGGAGCGCCGTTTGTCTTTTTCAAACCAAAATTGGCTGAAATTGAGATCAGATGCCATGTCGCGTTTGGAGAGCCCCTGATGTGCCTAGTCAGTGGAAACCCCCCCACAAGTGACACCATTTTGGAAACTAGATCCCCTATGGAACTTATTTATATGTGTGGTGAGAACTTTGAACCCCAAAGTGTTTCAGTAAAGTATATAATGCAAGGCCATGAAAAAAAAAAACAGTTATTTTCTTCAAAAATTATATTTTAGCCCCAATTTTTTATTTTTCCAAAGGTAAAAGGATAAATTGGACCCCAAAAGTTATTGTACAATTTGTCCTGAGTATGCAGGTACCCCATATGTGGGAGAAAACTACTGTATGGGCACACGTCGGGGCTCAGAAGGGAAGTAGTGACATTTTAGAAAGCAAACTTTGATGGAATCATCTGGGGCGTCATGTTCCATTTTCAGAAGCCATATGTGTAGGGATTAGCTTTCCGATATTGCAATATCGGAAATCGGCCCGATATTTGCTATATCGGAATTCCGATTTCCGATTCCGATATTTTTTTCACGTCGGAAATCGGAAATCCCATAATAATCCTTCAGCCTCTGAGCGCTCCGTGGAGCCAATCAGGAGCTGAAGAATTGCTGACTAGATATAAACACACAATACATATATATATATATATACATGTCATTGTGACATATATATATATATATATATATATATATTTATATTTCATACACTTCTACATAGTAAAATAGCCGCTAATTCAATTGCCGGCTTTTGTGAAATTACTGAACCACCCGACATGAAATGACTCATGGTTTACATACAGTTAACCATGTCATTTCATGTAGTTTGATATATGGTTTTCACTAACAATTACATGAGTGTATGTGTGCAAAATTTCAGACATGTAGGGGTTAATTAATGGTGCAAATTCGTTGAATTTTTTTTCAACGAATTTACACCTTTATTAACCCCTACATGTCTGAAATTTTGCACACATACACTCATGTAATTGTTAGTGAAAACCATATATCAAACTACATGAAATGACATGGTTAACTGTATGTAAATCATGAGTCATTTCATGTCGGGTGGTTCTGTAATTTCACAAAAGCCGGCAATTGAATTAGAAGATGGTGACCAGTTTTCCTGCTACAATTTTCGCTCTGTGCATTTTTCTAGCAAATTTTTTGCTCCTCTGCCTCTGCAAACTCTTTCCCCATTATCCTGAGGTGTTTCTCCTCCATTTTATCCAATATTTAGCACTGTAGTGGTCATTTTGTAATTCCGATTTTTTTCTCCAATTGACTTGCATTGATATCGGAAATCGGAAATTCCGATATCTGATATTTTTCCAATATCGGAAATCGGAATTCCGATATGATATTGGGCAATATCGCTCATCTCTACTTATGTGCCTAAACAGTGGAAACCACCCACAAGTGACCCAGTTTTGGAAATTAGACCCCCTAAGGAACTTATCTAGATGTGTGGTGAGAACTTTGAACCCCAAGTGTTTCACTAAAGTTTATAATGTCCAGGCATGAAAAAAAAATTATTCCAGAAAAATGATTTTTTTGGCCACAATTTTTTATTTTCCCAAGGGTAACAGGAGAAATTGGTCCTCAAAAGTTCCTGTCTAATTAATCCTGAGTACACTGGTACCCCATATGTGGGAGAAAACTACTGTTTGGGTGCATGGCAGAGCTCAGAAGGGAAGTAGTGACGTTTTGGAATGTAGACTTTGATGGAATGGTCTGCGGGCATCATGTCGCATTTGGAGAGCCCCTGATGTGACTAAACAGTGGAAATGCCCCACAAGTGACCCCATTTTGGAAACTAGACCCCCAAGGAACTTATCTAGATGTGCCTTAACAGTGGCAATGTGCCCCCTTTTTGAAACTTTTCTACTGTTTCCTGGTATGTGAATTTTATAAGTGACCTGGATCTCACTGCAGCACAGCCCAGCTGGGAACAGAGCCCAGTGACGGATGTAACTGCGGTGATTTCAGTGAAATCCCCGCTAGCACTACGAGCGCTCACGATGCTAGCGGGGATCTCACCGGATCTCACCACAGTTCAGCCAGGCTGAGAACGGAGCCCAGTGACCAGAGGTAATCTCTATGACGTCACCCCCTGTCACTGACGCTGCGTTCCCAGCAGCTCATTCACCAGTGTTCTCAGCATGGACCGTCGCATCTTGGCAAGGTCTAGGTTGAAAATTAATGTTTTTATGTTTGGCAGCTGTCACACGTTAAAAGACGCTTTTTATTGCAATAAATAGTTTTTTGGATCACCACATTTTGAAAGCTATAATATTTCCATATTTTGGCCAACAGTGTCATGTGAGATCTTGTTATTTTGTGGGACGAGCTGATGTTTGTATTGGTGCCATTTTCGGGCACATGATATTTTTTAATCGCTTTCTATTCCTATTTTTGTGAGACAGAATGAGCAAAAACCTGCAATTCATGAATTTCTTTTTTAGGGGGTTTAATACCATTCCGTGTGTGGTAAAATTGATAAAGCAGTTTTATTCTTCGGGTTAGTACGATGACAGTGATACCTCATTTATTTTTTTATGTTTTGGCGCTTTTATACAATAAAAACTATTTTATAGAAAAAATAATGTTTTTGCATCACTTTATTCTAAGAGCTATAACTTTTTATTTTTCTGCTGAAGGAGCTGTACGGCAGCTTGTTTTTGAGGGACAAGATGATGTTTTCAGCGGTACCATGTTTATTTATATCCGTCTCTTTGATTGCAGGTTATTCCACATTTTGCTCGGCGCTATGATGGTAAAGCATTGTTTTTTGCCATTTTTTTTATGTTGTTCTCTAAAGGGGTTAACTAGTGGGACAGTTTTATAGGTCGGGTTGTTGTGGACGCGGCGATAACAAATATGTGTGCTTTCACTTTTTTTTTCATTCAAATATTTATTTAGCCCCTTCACCCCCAAAGGTGGTTTGCACGTTAATGACCGGGCCAATTTTTACAATTCTGACCACTGTCTCTTTTTGAGGTTATAACTCTGGAACGCATCAACGGATCTTCGCGATTCTGAGATTGTTTTCTCGTGACATATCGTACTTCACGTTAGTGGTAAAATTTCTTCGATATAACTTGCGTTTATTTTTGAAAAAAACACAAATATGGCGAAAATTTTTAGAATTTTGCAATTTTCAAACTTTGAATTTTTATTCCCTTAAAACAGAGAAATATGTCACACAAAATAGTTAATAAATAACATTTCCCACATGTCTACTTTACATCAGCACAATTTTGGAACCAAAATTTTTGTTTGTTAGGAAATTATAAGGGATAAAAGTTGACCAGCGATTTCTCATTTTTACAACAAAATTTACACAGCCATTTTTTTAGGGACCACCTCACATTTGAAGTTACTTTGAGGGGTCTATATAGCAGAAAATACCAAAAAGTGACATCATTCTAAAAACTGCACCCCTCAAGGTACTCAAAACCACATTCAAGAATTTTATTAACCCTTCAGTTGCTTCACAGGAGCTGAAGCAACGTGGAAGGAAAAAATGAATATTTAACTTTTTAGCCACAAAAATGATTTTTTACAAACATTTTTTTTATTTTCACAAGGGTAAAAGGAGAAAATGGACAGATAAAGTTGTTGTACAATTTCTCCTGAGTATGCCAATACCCCATATGTGGGGGGAAACCACTGTTTGGGCACACGGCAGAGCTCGTAAGGGAAGGAGTGCCGTTTGACTTTTTCAAACTAAAATTGGCTGGAATTGAGATTGGACGCCATGTCGCGTTTGGAGTGCCTCTGATGTGCCTAAACAGTGGAAACCCCCCACAAGTGACACCATTTTGTAAACTAGACCCCCTAAGGAACTTATCTAGATCTGTTGTGAGCACTTTGAACCCCCAAGTGTTTCACAAAAGTTTATAATGCCTGGGTGTGAAAAAAAAAAAATTCTACAAAAATGATTTTTTAGTCCCAAATTTTTGATTTTTCCCAAGGAAATTGGACCCCAAAAGTTGTTGTACAATTTGTCCTGAGTATGCTGATACCCCATGTGTGGGGGGGAAACTGTTTGGGCGCACGGCAGGGCTTGGAAAGGAAGTAGTAACGTTTTGGAATGCAGATGTTGATGGGGGTCATGTTCCGTTTGCAGTGCCCCAGATGAGCCTAAACAGTGGAAACCCCATACAAGTGACCACATTTTGGAAACTAGATCCCCTAAGGAACTTATCTAGATGTTTGGTGAGCACTTTGAACCCCCAAGTGCTTCACACAAGTTTATAATGCCCGGCATGAAAATAAAAAATCCAAATTTTTTCCCACAAAAATTATCTTTTAGTCACTAATTTTTTATTTTCCCATGGGTAACAGGAGAATTTGGACCATAAAAGTTGTTGTCCAATTTGTCCTGAGTACACTGATACCCCAAATGTGGGGGGAACCACTGTATGGGCGCACAGCAGAGCTCGGAATGGAAGGGGCGCCATTTGACTTTTTCCAACCAAAATTGGCTGGAATTGAGATTGGACGCCATGTTGCATTTGGAGAGCCCCTGATGTGCCTAAACAGTGGAAACCCCCCACAAGTGACCCCATTTGGGAAACTAGACCCCCTAAGGAACTTATCTAGATCTTTGGTGAGCAATTTGAACCCCCAAGTGCTCCACACAAGTTTATAACTTAGAGCCGTAAAATTAAAAAATCATATTTTTTCCACAAAAATTATCTTTTCACCCCAATTTTTATTTTCCCAAGGGCAACAAGACTCCAAAAGGTATTGTGCAATCTTTCCTGAGTACGCTGATACCCCATATGTGGGGGTAAAACACTGTTTGGGTGCATCGTAGAGTTTGGAAGGGAAGGAGCGTCGTTTGACTTTTTCAAAGCAGAATTGGCTGGATGCCATGTCGTGTTTGGAGAGCTCCTGATCTGCCTAAACAGTGGAAACCCCCGACAAATGACACCATTTTGGAAACTAGACCCCTCAAGGAACTTATCTAGATGTGTGGTGAGCACTTTGTACCCCAAAGTGCTTCACAGAAGTTTATAACGTACAGCCGTAAAAATAAAAAATCCTTTTTTTTTTTCAAAAATGATTTTTTCGCCCCCAATATTTTATTTTCACAAGGGTAACAGGAGAAATTGGACCCCAAAAGTTGTTGTCCAATTTGTCCTGAGTACGCTGATACCCAATATGTGGGAGAAAACGACTGTATGGGCGCACGTCAGGGCTCGGAAGAGAAGTAGTGACGTTTTGGATTGCAGACTTTGATGGAATGGTCTGGGGGAGTCATGTCGCATTTGGAGAGCCCCTGACGCGCCTAAACAGTGGAAACCCCCAACAAGTGACCCCATTTTGGAAACGAGACCCCACAAGGAACTTATCTAGATGTGTGGTGAGCACTTTGAACCCCGAAGTGCTTCACAGAAGTTTATAGCGTACAGCCGTAAAAATAAAAAATCCTTTTTTTTTTACAAAAATGATTTTTTCGCCCCCAATATTTTATTTTCAAAAGGGTAACAGGAGAAATTGGACCCCAAAAGTTGTTGTCCAATTTGTCCTGAGTACGCTGATACCCAATATTTGGGAGAAAACTACTGTATGGGCGCACGTCAGGGCTCGGAAGGGAAGTAGTGACGTTTTGGATTGCAGACTTTGATGGAATGGTATGGGGGCGTCATGTCATATTTGGAGAGCCCCTTATGCGCCTAAACAGTGGAAACCCCCCACAAGTGACCCTATTTTGGAAAATAGACCCCACAAGGAACTTATCTAGATGTGTGGTGAGCGCTATGAAGCCCCAAGTGCTTCACAGAAGTTTATAACGTACAGCCGTAAAAACAAAAAAATCATTTTTCTTTTACAAAAATTATATTTTCGCCCCCAGTTTTTATTTTCCCAAGGGTAACAGAAGAAATAGGACAAATTGCACAATAACTTTTGGGGTCCAGAGTACGCTGATACCCCATGACTTAAATATGTGTCTGAGCAAAGGGTCTGTATACTTATGACCATGTGATATTTCAGTTTTTCTTTTTTAATAAATTTGCAAAAATTTCTACATTTCTGTTTTTTTTTAGTCAAGATAAGGTGCAGAGTGTACATTAATGAGAAAAAATTAACTTTTTTGATTTTACCAAATGGCTGCAACGAAACAAAGAGTGAAAAATGTAAAGGGGTCTGAAAACTTTCCATATCCATTGTAGATTATAGTTGCATTACAGTGGAGAATATTGTCATTGCTCTGTTGCTGATACCACAACGCTTTTCTAGCTCTCAAGCAACTTTTAAATCTAATGATTTGTATTAAAGATACAAACAATTGACATGTTTATTACCATTATGTAAACTGGTTGCAATATGCTTTTAACCCTTCAAATTTTAGCATCCGTATGACATCTTGATAATCCACTGGGGCACAACAGTATTTAGAGCTGTCATTATTTAAGAACCAAATGTGGAAGGCTTTAAAGTCACACTCCCTAGTCACTGGTTGGGGAACATTGTTCTACAGTGATCCCCCTCTAAGGTAAGAATGGTATTTTAAACTCGTATCGCAGGCAAAATATTCATGTCCCCTTCATTTTTAGATCATTAAAACCATATGATGGCTTGTATTGCATGGGATAAGTTGAAGTTCTACATTGTAACATTCACTTTAAAGTATAATGTACTGAAAAACAGGAAAAACTATCTTAATTATGTGAAATTGTGAAAAGAAATGCAATTGCATCACTGCTTTTTGTATTTAATTCAATAAGCAGTACAAATTTCCTTGTAACATAGTTCTGAAGGTCAAAACAATTATCACAATATCAATTTGATATAAGGTTTATTTTTAGATTTTACTAGTTTTAAAGATTGTGTTACATTTTTTTAGATGTATTTATTGGGCTGAGAGAGGGATTTTTTTATAGTTTTTGTTGGAGACAATACAACTTTTTGATCAATGTTTGTTGCATTTTTGAGCGAGATGAGGTAAAGAAAAACTTATATTCGGGAGTTTATGGAATAAATAATATTATATTTTGGTCATTACAGTAGCACTGAGACCAAGAACGTACTTTTTTAACATGAACTTGCAAATCTGATCATTTCATTGCTTGTACAATATATAGCAATATTTTAATATTACATATAGGTTCCATTTACTATGAAGCCCAGACATAGGCTCATCAGAATGAGCTAGTATCCTTAGGCTAAGTTCACATGTTCAGTATTTGAAGAAGATTTAGGAGAGCTCAAGTCTGTGGCAAGTCTGCTGTGGCAAGATTGCTCATAGATACAGGCAGTCCCCCTCTGTGGGACTTTGTGCAGATTATTTTTACTATTACTGGCAGCAGTCCTTAGATCTTGGGACCCACAGTGTCAGGATTACTTGTCATCAGTACAGGCTCGTTTTTCCATTCTCTTTTGTGATTATTTGTAATTCTGCAATAAGACTTCTGATTTAGGTGCCTTTGCCTGCTCCATGTTTCCTTAAAATTAAATATGCATATGCTGGGCCTATACATTAGTGTCATTCTGCAACATATTGATATCAGATGAAGCTGTTTGAATGCCTGTTGCATGGCATTGGTGACTAAACATCAATCGCAGTTGCCATGACAAGCATTTTTCCACTAACAGGCTATCAACTAATAAATCTTGCTTGACTATTCGGCCAGCCTCAGTTAACATTGTACCTTGGAAAAAGAAAGCAAATGGAAAATGTCATTTAAAATGTATTACTTTTGACTTATAATACTGGTAGGTATCATAATAGTAGCTGAAAACAAAATTAAAGGGGGTTGTCCAATTTAACTTTATTTTAACAAATATGTTTGGGATAAAATATTGTAGCACATAATAATATATAAGTTTTTGGCTGGATTCATAGTGTTTTGTCCTTCAATCAGGGGCTCCTTCAAGGCTTATGTCTGAAAATATCGGACATGTGCATAGTCCCATAGAAAAACATTGGTCCCAGTGAGTCAATGTTTTTCTGGATTGCGCTTGGACCGAAAATGCGGTCATGTGCATGAATCCTTAGTATGTGTTAGGTTGTGTGTGAATTTTTTGAGCATGTATGTGCGTATGTGTGCGGGAGTGCTGGTCTTGTATCTTTTACAGGTCCCTCATAGCTCAATGTGAAAGTAACATATAAACTTAATTAAAATATATTTTTAATAAAAATACACAAAAATTCCCAAAACACTTGCATGTATAAATATATACATGTTAGAGGTCGAGTTCCCGCTTCTGCACAAGGGGAATCTCGAGCCATCCCTGCTGCGGTCTCCCATCCTCTCCGGCCGCAGTGGACTCTGCTCAGCTTAGACGTCGGTCCCAGCGTCTCGCCCAGTCTAACAGTGTGCAGAGGGTTACTGCTGCCTCTCCAGGCTCTGCTATTGTGGCCAGTACTGGTTAGCGGCGAGCAGACGTCTTTAGGACAAAGTCCTTGTTTTCCCCTTCTGAGCATGCCCAGGGTGAGATCTCTCATTGGAGATCAGGGGTCACATGCTCAGGTACTGCAGCAGCTCCTATTGGTCCGCCAGGAAGGTCCTGTGACTACTGGTGTTCTGGAACGGTTTCATTGGTCCTTGTTTCTGGCAGGTCCTGTAGCTGTTACTATAAAAGGGTGGCATGGCTGGGCTGCCATGCGCTAATATCAATCGTTATATGCTTTGCGCCAGTGTGGTCATGCGTGTGTGTGGTTAGGGCCCGGCTGAAATAAGCCCCTAGAATACCGACTTAATCGCTGAGGAGCTTGGTATGCTAGCTGGTCAGGGTCGGTGTCCTAGATGCCCTAGAATACCGGCATAACCGGTGAGGAGTTTGATTGCCGTATTCAGGGCCTGGCGTTCAGACGGCATAGATTGCGGGTGACTCTCGAGAGGACATTAGCGCATGATCACGTTCTATGTTCGCTTAGCAGTCAACTGTGTACCTGGGTGCCTGACAGGACACAGAAGTTGGTCTCAGCGGCTCTGTGACGTAACAGGGTTCGCTTTCAACGCTAGACAGCGCCCTAGCGTGTTTATTTTGTGACTCAGTGGTGTTAAGTGAGTTCGCACACATCGCCATATAGCGCTGCGGCACTGCTTCTAGCGGCTCTGTGGAATAACAGAGTTCGCACATATTGCCACAGCGTGTTACGGCATTTATTTTGGCGACTCTGCGGGATAACAGAGTTCGCTTCTTGCGTCATTTTACTAGCAGCAGGCTCCGCCTGCACGGTGAACCCCGGGCTGCGAACGCACCTGTCTACATTATATATTTGGTGCGTTCCGCAGACCCTAACATATATATATGTATATATATGCATTTATATATATTAATACACTGTGTATATATTATATATCTATATGTGTACTTATAGCATTCCTATACTTTTATACTTTATAACTATATATGTATTCAAATTACTAAGAATAATATTTTTAGCTTTTAATGTCTTCTAGTCATGAGTATTTATAGTAGTTATAAATATTGGGTGTTAAATCCAACCATATAGAGTGACAAAGGTGTGAAGTTTAATTTCACAGTACAAAGCACATATTGTTTTATTTTTTTTGTTTTTTTTTTTTTTTGCTTTTTTTTCTGATGAGAGACAAAGAGCAAAACACCTGCAGGCTGCATAAGAAATTTTACATTTCCATCTGCTGTTGTACACAGGGAAGCTGGTTTATACTGTGATAACAAAATTAGTTTTAACCCATTTATAACAAATTGCTTTTTTGTTTCTATCAGGGCTAAGTTAAACTAATGGGGAATCGGACATTTATTAAGCTTCAAGAGTTCTGTTTTCCTGATTTTGTATTTTCTAAAAAAGATTTTCATTAACTATAGCTCTGAGAGTAGGATCACTATGTTGATTTGGTAAATATCTGAAATACATAAACTGGGACTAACTACCATCAAATGTGTCTATATATAGATCAGGCTTAACATATTCATGTTAGAATATAAAAATGCTATCCAATGTAAGGCTGGTATACCCTCATTCCTTTAACTGTAGGAAGACGCTTCATAAAAATGCCAGTGGTGTTTCTGATTTCTTTTAGGACACTGATGTACTGCAGAGCCATATGTCAAAGTGCCAGGGCATGTTTAAAGCGGCCGCTCACAGTATAGTGAGCAATTATTGAAGCTGCTCCAAAATGCATGCATGACTGATTGCTGGAGGTTCCCGGGAGAAATAAAGTTGATTTTCTCCTGGGTATTACACCTTCAGTGAAGCAGCCAGGCACATATGTAATGCTATTAACATGCAGATTAACCCTTATTTGCAAGTTAATAACAATATTGGAGATGCCAGGGTCCCTTTAAGTGTATATTAACCCCTTCCCGACATACGCCCTACATATACGGTGCAGCAGGAGCTGCGTTACTGCAAATCGCAGTATATGTGCAGCATCGTTGAGTGCCGCACGATAGGGTGCCTCTTGTCAGCTCTATGTGAGAGCTGACATCCTGCAGCAATGCCCACAATCGATGTCTGTTTAATCCCTGTGATGCCGCTGTCAATAGTGACAGCAACATCAAGGAGCATTGCACAGGGAGTGAGCTCCATGTCTGTTCCCATGAACACAATGCGATGCGGAATGGACAAGATGGTGCTGATGGTCTCCATGGTGACCCCCGGTCATAAGATGGCTGCAAGGTCCTTCAGGGTACTGCAGGGAAGGTGGCTTGTGAGCAGCTGCTTACAGCAGGAGCTGACACGCCTCCTCCCCTGCTTGTTAGACACTGCACTGATGCCCTACGGTGCAGAAGCATTGCAGAATATTAGATCAATGATCTGTCAATATATGGATGACTTCACTTATTGGGACAAGGTAAAAAAAGCTAATAACAAGTTATTAAAAAGTGAACAAATATAAAAAAAACAAAGAACAAAAAAAGAAAACATGTTATTCCAATAAATACATTTACTTATATTAAAAAAATAAAAAAGTACATATATCTGGTATCGCTGGGTTCCGGAATGACCTGCTCTAAAAAATAGTCCAACTAGCTAACCCCTTCAGTGAACACGTTAAAAAAACAAATGTAAAAAACAAGGCAAAAAACAATGCTTAATCATCATAACGCCGAACTAAAAGTGCAACAAATCTTGATAAAAAATAAGAATGTAAAAATCAATGGCCCAGCTGAAAACGTCATCTTGTCCTGCAAAAAACAAACCATTATAAAGCTCCGTCAGTGAACAATTAAAAAAGTTGTAGCTATCAGAATAAAGAGATGCAAAAATAAATATTTTTTCAGTAAACTAGTTTTTATTGTGTAAAAGCACCAAAACATAAAAAAAATATAAATGGGGTGTCACTGTAATCGTACTGAACCTAAGAATAAAGCTTATCAATTTTACCACACGCAGAATGGTATAAATAAAAAAAAAACTATTCGTGAATTGTGTTTTTTTGTTCATTATATCTTCCAAAAATAGGGATAGAAAGCAAACAGAAAATGTCCTGTAACTGAAAATGGTACCAATAAAAACATCAACTCATCTTGCAAAAAATAAATCTGTCACATGACTCTGTCGGTCAAAATTTGGAAAACCCATAGCTGTTTAAATATGGCGATGCAAAAAGCAATAAAAAGCGTTTTTATAGTGTGAGACTGCAGTCAAATATAAATGATGATATAAATCTGGTATCGCTGTAATCGTACTGATCCGAAGAATAAAGTCATCTAATCACTTATACGAGAAATGGTGTAAAAAATAAATAAAACAAATTCTTCATCTGCTGTTGATTTGTTCAATCTGCCTCCCAAAGATCCCAGTAAAGCTCAGCTCACATTTATCCTGCATTCTGCGCTGAACGCTTACACGGGATTTCCATGTAAATCTCTGAAATAAATGATTCAGATGGAACATCTGGTGGAAGATTCCCTATAACAAAGCAGATGGAGTCACTGCTGATGCCATAAGACTTGTGATCTGGCAGTCTCCATCTTTTTAGGCGAGCATAAAAGTGCAGTCGACCACAGTTTTGTGAACTTCTGAAAAGAAAGACAAAGCTGAACAGAGGTCAGAAGGAATCCAGAGTAACTCTCCTGCCTCAGTATAGTGAGAGATCCCTCAGGGGTTTAATTTGCCACATTACTCACACACAGATTTAGATTTGAAGCCTGAAAGTAAGTGCTCAGCGTAGAGTGCCTGATAAATGTAAACCTAAAAGTTTTATAAAATATTCCCAATAAAAGTGTAAGCTCAATCCACAAATAAAGCAAGTCCCCACTCAGATCTCTCATCAGTTAATGGAAATATAGGGTGCTTCCAAGTTACAGGTAGCACAAAAGCTCTGGAAAAACGAAATGGCTCTTGCTGCTTAAAAGAAATTCAGCAAATTTTATGCTCCCAAATCCAATTTCTCACTCCCTTCTGAGCCCCAGTGTGTCTAAACCACATTCATCGCCCACATGTTTGGCATATTTATAGTGAGCAGAGCCCACCTAATATATAGAAGCATGTCTCCAGAAGCATGAGCTGGGCATAATGTACGGGTCACTGCAACGTACTGGCCACTTCAATATACTGGTTACTACAAATGGCAGTTTGCAAATTTTAGTGAACAACATCCACTACTGCTTGTTTTTCCATCATACATGACGGCACCATGAGAGAGGGGATCCGCCCATCAAGGACAGGAAACCTTCAAGATAAAAGGGGCGGCTCCTCTCTCCGCATCAGTTGGTTTCCTGTCCTCGATGGGAGACCCTCAAGATAAAAGACTCTCGGATGGAAGAGGATGCCTAGGCCTGGGTCGGATGATTAACGGTGGGTGTAGGTCCGTCGCATCCGTCACCAGGTACTGGTAGTCGCCTCGGGGATCAGGTATACCCTGCCCCCCCTGAGTGAAGCATGGCCACTGTCCTTTAAGGGCAAAAATATTCCTACGGCTCCCTCTGAGGGTTGGCTGTTAGGTTGGGGCAATCCTCGGAGACCACTTTTTTGGTGCGTCTCCCTGTTGATAAGTGGCCATGCAGCCTGAAGCACATCAGTGCCAGGCACGTTATATGCCCCCCAGGATACCTGGCTGAGACCTGCAGGACCGCTAAGCATTGGTGGCGCAGTGGAACGTACCAGGCCAGGGGACGCGTGTGAGGTGAGAACCGCTGCATGGGCAGGGAGCGGTCATACGAGCCTCTGCTTTCATTTCTTCTGTGACCGTCTCCTGCGCCTTCCTGACCATGTGCGAACGCTGCAATATGAGGTACGTGGAGAGCCGAATAGACCGGAAGTTGCGCACCGGAAGTTGCGCACCGGAAATGACAGGGGCGCGTTCTGGCTGGATGAGCGCGCTCCAGAGACCGGAATTCTCCTGGCCGCAGCAGGAGAAGCTCCGGTATAGCGCGCGCCGGATGTGGCGGCCGGGCGCGCGCACAGTGCGCACGCGACGAGCGCTTGCGGTCACCACAAAAAAAAGGGGGGCGCGCGCACACGCGCACGAAAGGCGAGTATTTAGCCGGCACTCACAGAAAAATGACCGTCACGAGACCATACCAGGGTCTGTAAGTGACGGTATAGCTGAAAGCACTTGAGAATGGAGAGTCTATCGCCAGGGCACCTAACCACGCCAGGAAGCACATGCAAGACGGTCCCTGTCTGGTGAAAAAACCCAGACACGCCGCAGCGATAGCCGCTCAGACAGCATAAGAACGGGACACAGCAAGGAAGGATCTGTGGTATCGGAAGGAGCCAGTCAGCCTCCGGAGCCGGTACCCGTCTATTGTAGCGTCCGAGTGGTGAGTGAACTTCGAGAAAGTCCAGTACACTAATGTCTGTTCTCTTTCTCTTTCTTTCTTGCATATATCTCTTTTCCCCTCTCACATACATATTGGGAAATATAGGGGGTTTATAAAAAGAGTAAGGCAAAGACCAAAAATAGGGAATGTCCCTTATGTAAAACCCGTTAGAAAGAGCCTGGAGTAAAGATTTATGTCAGGACTGTATTGCTAAAACACTGGCGGAAGAAACACCCTCCTTTGCTGAAAGCCTGAAATCTCTAATTCAGGCAGAAGTGTGTAAATCAATGAAAGCTTTTCAAACAGCAGATATGGATGGCAGGTCCAGAGATAGATCCAGTATGTCAGGGGTATCCCAGGAGGATTCCTCTGGAGCAGAAAGGGACTCCAGCAGGTCCCGTAATTCGGATAGCAGCTCAGAGGAAGAAAACATCTTCCCGATTGAGGCGACAGATAACCTCATAAAGACAGTCCGCTCCACTATGGGGTTGATAGAAGAGAAACCTAAAAGAACACCCCAAGAACTTATGTTCGCAGGTTTACAGAAAAAGAAACGTAAAACTTTTCCCATTAACAATCAATTAAAGGACCTTATTAGAAGGGAGTGGGAGAAGCCAGAGAAAAAGTCACACATCACTAATGCTCTGAAGAGAAAATACCCCTTCGATGAACAAGCATCTTCATCTTGGGATAGAGCCCCAAAAATTGATGTAGCGGTGTCAAAAATCGCCAGGAAATCCTCTCTACCTTTTGAAGATCTAGGTACGTTGAGAGAGCCGCTGGACAGGAAGACAGACGTCTGCTTAAAGACGGTCTGGGAGACGTCAGCAGGAGCATTAAGACCAGCCATCGCAGCTACTTGTGTGGCCAGATCCCTAAAAGTCTGGATGGACAACTTAAAGGATAAGGTGGAGCAGAGAGTCTCCAGAGAAAGTATCTTGGAGGCCATACCGGCCATTAGAGCAGCAGCAAGTTTCCTGGCCGAAGCCTCAGTGGATTCGGCAAGGTTAGCAGCTAAATCTGCAGCGCTAGCTAATGTAGGGCACCGAGCGGTATGGCTCAAGTGTTGGCCAGGCGACATCCAAGCAAAAGTAAAATTATGCTCCCTACCATGCGAAGGCAATTTTTTGTTTGGTCCAGCACTAGATGAGGTATTAGAAAAGGCTACCGATAAGAATAAAAACTTTCCGAAACAACCTTTTCAGAACTTTCGGCGCTCTTTTCAAAGAAATCAAAAGTTCGGGAGACAGCACTACAGAGACCGGGACAGAACTTTCAAGACAAGCGATCCAGAGGAGGGAAGGGCTTCTACTTCGGTAAGCCCTCCAAGGAAGACAAGAAGCCTTCCCAGTGACGGTCCTTCTCAGGTGGGAGGGAGGCTCTCTCACTTCCTTCCAGCCTGGGAGAAGATCTCGTCCAGCACCTGGATTTTACAAATCGTGGAATCGGGACTGGAATTAAAATTCCATCACCGTCCCCCAAGAAAATATATGCTGACTCCCCTACAATCCTCGTAAGAAAAACAAATGAGTCTGGAAGAAGAGATAATCTCTCTCATACAAAAACAGGTCCTGGAAAAAGTTCCAGTGGAAGAGGAAAGAGAAGGATTTTATTCCCCGCTGTTTCTAGTAAAAAAGCCAGACAACGCCTGGAGGACGATTATAAATCTAAAGGCCCTCAACAAGTTTCTGGTAATTCCGTCCTTCAAAATGGAAACGATAAGAACGGCAGTAAATATCCTTTTTCCTTGGTGCTATATGGCAGTCCTCGAACTCAAGGACGCTTACTATCACGTCCCAATTCGACGAGCAGACCGCAAATATCTCAGGGTAGCGGTAAGAATAAGATCACAGTTACATCATTTGCAGTACAGAGCCCTGCCCTTCGGTATAGCAACAGCCCCATGTGTCTTCACAAAACTGATGGCGGAGGTCACAGCACATCTGAGAGAGAAAGACACGCTAATAATACCCTATCTGGACGATTTTCTGATAGTGGGGAGGAATTTCTCGCACTGTCAGGATCAAGTCAGGGTCGTTATAGAGACGCTACGAATGCTGGGATGGCAGCTCAATCTCAAAAAATCCAAGCTGGAACCAGCAATGACCCAGGTTTTTTTTTAAGGATAACGATAGACTCAATAGCACAGGAATGTCGTCTTCCAGAAGAGAAAGAACGCAGAATAAAGCAGATGATAATAACAACAATAAAAAAACCTCAAATTACGCTAAGGAGAGCTATGTCAGTGTTGGGATTACTAACTGCATGCATACCAGCAGTGAAATGGGCCCAGTTCCATACAAGGAAATTACAGTGGAATGTGTTGCAGGAAGATCTAGTCCTCTAGTCCTCCATGGACATCTGGATCAGAAGATCACACTTTCAATTCCTGTACTTCAATCGCTCCAATGGTGGTTGAAAATAGATACATCTCCGCGAGGAATTCTATGGAAGTTCACGGCCTCCAAGGTGGTCACAACAGACGCCAGCCCTTGGGGGTGGGGAGCTCATCTGGATACACTATGGCTCCAAGAACCGTGGAAACGAGAAGAAAAAGAGCTATCTTCGAATGACTGGGAACTCTTGGCGGTCGAAAGAGCAATGCGGGGTCTACTACCACACATATCGGGACATCATGTCCGAGTTCTGTCAGACAACCGGACGGCAGTCGCTTATATAAACCACCGAGGAGGCACCCGTTCTCGGTCACTGATGGACATAACGGAAAGAATTATGACTCTTGCAGAGCATCATTTCCGCTCATTATCAGCCCTACATATACGAGGCATAGACAACCAAAAGGCAGATTTCCTGAGCAGAAACCACCTAAAGCAGGGAGAGTGGGCATTAAAAGAGTCCATTTTTCATCGGATAGTACATATGTGGGGGAAACCCAGCATAGACCTTTTTGCCACAAGGACCAACAAGAAGCTGCGGAAATTCTGCTCCCTGAATCCAGCAGACAGACCCTTAGCAGTGGATGCTTTCAGAATAAACTGGACGTCAGGACTTCTGTATGCCTTTCCCCCAATATGTCTGATTCCATTAGTCCTGAAGAAGATCAGGGAAGACAAAGCCAGAGTGATCTTAATAGCTCCCTTTTGGCCAAAGAGGCCTTGGTTCTACTGGCTGAAGATAATGTCCATAACAGATCCATGGGTACTGCCGGAAGACCAGGACCTTCTGACACAGGGTCCTTTCAGTCACCCTCAGAAGTCCGGGCTGCATTTGATGGCCTGGAATTTGAGAGGTCACTATTAGAAAAAAGAGGTTTTTCAGCCGCAGTAATATCCACCCTACTTCGCAGTAGAAAACCAATAACTACGAAAATTTATGGAAGAAATTTTTAACAATTTCCGCACCAATACGGGAAGGGGAGATCCCAATAGTGGCCATATTAGAAATTCTACAAAAGGGCTTAGAGCTAGGGTTAGCAGTTAGCACCCTTAAAGTTCATGTCTCTGCCCTTGCAGCCTTGTTTAACTACTACTTAGCAAATAATAGGTGGATAGCCAGGTTCATTCGGGCCTGTAGTAGAGCGGATTCTGTTCCATCCCCTGCTCCTCCACCATGGGACCTCAATCTGGTTTTATCAGCCTTAACAGGTAGCCCTTTTGAGCCCCTAGACACAATATCCGATAAAGTCCTAACCTTAAAAACCACCTTGTTGATAGCGCTCACATCGGCCCGTAGGATTGGATACCTACATGCGTTGTCAGCTGACTCTCCTTACACTCGAATTCTGAATGACAGAGTAGTGTTAAGATTAGACCCTGCATATTTACCCAAAGTTGTGTCAAAATTCCACAGAGCTCAGGAGATAATATTTCCATCCTTTTGTCCTGACCCTAGCAACACAAAAAAGGAGAAACTACACTGTTTAGATGTTAGGAGATGTATCCTACAATATCTAGAAAGAACGAAAACTTGGATGAAAAGCATGTCATTACTTGTCTCATTTCAGGGGGCGAGAAAAGGCCTAGGAGCCTCTAGACAAACTATAGCTAAATGGGTGAGAGAGGCCATTATGCTAGCTTATAGTAGTGTAGGCAGGGCTGTTCCTGAAGGACTTAAGGCCCACTCCACAAGAGCCATGGCGACATCTTGGGCGGAGAAAACAGATGCCACGATCGACCAAATCTGTAAGGCGGCCACTTGGTCCTCTCCGTCAACTTTTTTCAGACACTATAGATTTGATTTATCTGCCACCTCTGACCTCACGTTCGGGAGAAGAGTGTTGGAAGCAGTGATCCCTCCCTAAAAGAGAATGCAAATCTCTGTAACTCTCTCGTGGTGCCGTCATGTATGATGGAAAAACACGGGTATTACATACCTGGCAATGTGTAGTTTTGTAAAATTGGGACACTTATGTGGATTCTGCTATTCTGGCACCTCAGTGGCTCTGCCATTGTGACATGGCACCCTCAAACCAGTACAACAAATTCTACTCTGTAATATGGTGCTCCTCAAAAGTAGTTTTCAACCACACATGTGGTATGTGAACTTGTTTTTTGGGGCTAAAAATAATTTTGTGGTAACAATGTGATTTTTTTTCACGGCTCTACGTTATAAACTTCTGTGAAGCACTTATTATTTCAAGCTGCTCAATACACATCTAGATAAGTTCCCTGAGGAGTCTAGTTTACAAAATGGTGTTACTTGTGGGGTATTTCCACTATTTAGGCACATTGGGGGCTCTCCAAAAGCAACATGGGGTCCGCTAAATATTCCAACAAATTTTGCACAAAAAAAATCAAAAGGCACTCTTTCCATTCTGAGCCCTGCCATGGGTCAAAACAGTTGTTTTCCCCAACATATGGGGTAGCGGCATGCTCAGGAGAAATTGTTCAACCAATTTTATGGTGCAATTTCTCCTGTTACCCTTAGGAAAATGCATAGTTTGAAGCTAAAAAACATTTTTTTGGTGAAAAATGTATTTTTTTTAGTTTCACGGCTCAACATTATAAACTTCTGTGAAGCACCTGTCAGTTCAATGTGCTCA
The DNA here is from genome assembly GCA_033576555.1 of Oophaga sylvatica. NCBI lineage: Eukaryota > Metazoa > Chordata > Amphibia > Anura > Dendrobatidae > Oophaga > Oophaga sylvatica. The sequence continues at coordinate 295,048,180 of JARQOD010000005.1, read as the reverse complement.
ATACGCATCTATTTAAGTTCCCTCATGGGTGTAGTTCCAAAATAGTGTACTTGAGGGGTGTTTCTTTTGTTTAGGCACATCAGGGACTCTCCAAACGCAATATGGTGTCTGCTAATTATTCCAGCAAATTTTTCATTCCAAATGCACCAATACCATGGTTTTCCTCCACATATGGGATATCTATATGCTCAGGATAAACAAATTGTAATGTCCAGTTACCCATGTTACCCTTGTGAAAGTAAAAAAATTGTGTCTAATTGAAAATTTTTGGGAAAAAAAGTAAAATGTTTATTTCTTCCTTCCACATTCCATTAATTCCTGTGAAGCACCTGAAGGGTTAATAAACGTATTAAATGTGGTTTTGAGAATAGCGTCACTTTGGGGTATTTTCTGTCATACAAGCCCCTCAAAGTCTTTTCATATGTGATGTGATAATTTTGTTATAAAAAGGAGAAATTGCTCTTCAAATTTTAACCATTATAACTTCCTGACAATAAAAATGTTTAAAAAATTGTGCTGATGTAAAGTAAAAATGTGGCACATGATATTTATTAACTATTTTTTTGTGTGACATGACTCGCTGCAGTTTGAAAACTGCAACATTTTCAATATTTTCACCAAATTTTCGATTTTATCACAAATAAACATGAGTCATATCAAAGAAATGTAAACACTACATTGAAGTACAATATGTCACAAAAAAACAATCTGAGAATCAGTTGGATCGATTGAAACGTTCCAAAGTTATGACCTCATGATATGACAGTGGTCAGATATATTGGCCTGCTCAGGAAAATGAAACAGGCTTCAGGGTGAAGGGGTTAAAATGCAGCTTGCCTAATAAATTTTACCCAGCTGGACAGATGCTGAAATAGTTTATATAAATGCCAAAACTGTTACTCTTATTTATTCTTGGTAGGAGTTCCATTCTGATATCTATCCATTCATGTAAAACTTGTTCATAATGCCTCTGGTAATGGACTAGTTATTTTTATATGTGACGCATAATGGACATGATGTCGAACAAGTCTTTACTTGAATACAGTTGACAATTCAACCCAACTCAGAGTGAAGAAGCATTAACTCTAGTCTTTCTGCTACATCTTTGGCCTAGCAAAAACTAAGGAAAGACGATACAGTCAACATACTTTGCTTCATCTATAATTATGGTAACTACAGTAAAATTATAACCACTTATGTAACATATGAACACAGAACTAATTTGCTACTTTGTTACCTATATTCATCATACATGCAAAATTACTCTAAATGGACACTTTTTTCTTTATGATGTTGTAATATTGAACAGGGGGTATAAGTAAAAGTGTGGGTCTGGTAGTGACTGGCTCAAAGAAAAATAGTACAGCAAGACTGAGACTTAGGCAATGTTGGTTGCAGCTGCAGAGTTCAACTTTTAGGCCGGGGTCACACTTGCAACTGCATTACGAGAAACTCGCACGAGTCTCTCACCTCAATACCCGACACTGCCGACATCACTCGGACCGGAGTGTTCAGCTACACAGAAATACAGGAAGACGCACACTCCAGTCCCAAGTGCCGGCAGCAGTGCTGGGTATTGAGGTGAGAGACTCGAGTGAGTTTCTCGCATTGCAGTTGCAAGTGTGACCCTGGCCTTACTCGGAGGAACTGGAAACTTCTGGTTTCAAAGATATCATTGTAAACTATGGGGCCAGTGAGCAAGGGGGAAAAGTGCTGGCACTCAGCCCCTTCACCAATCATCACATGTTCAATTATATAAGCATCCTGGATGCCAATACAGACGAAAGCAATGATGAAAGAGGAAGCAAAAGCTTATGCTCTCTCCTCCATCATTTTTCCTTGGCATCACTTCATAACACTTGTTGTCAAGATCAAAGCAGTATGGAAATAAGGTGGAAAGATGAGTATTATTTTTTTTTACCAGTGAGTACATTGTAGTGGCCATTATACTATATGGAGGACTATTGGGTGCATTATACTATATGTAGGACTATGGGGGCATTATGCTATATAGAAGGCAATGTGGGACCCATTATACTACATGAAGGGCTATGTGGGGCCTATTATACTACATAGAAGGCTAAGTGGAGGGTATTATAATATTTGGGAGGCTATATAGGAGCCTTTATATTTTCTGAAGAGCTATGTGGGAGCCAATATACTGTATGCAAGCAATTATGCAGCATGAAGGTTTATGTGGGGTCATCATAATGTGTGGAGGGCTTGTAGGGGCTATTATGCTGCTGAAGGGATAGTGGGAGCCATTATACAGTGTGGAGAGGTGTAGGGACATCATACTGTGTTGGGATTACCAATCTTTCATAGAATCATAGCATGTTAGAGTTGGACGGACCTCCACGGTCATTGTGTCTAACCCCCTGCTCAATACAGACAGATGTCTGTCCAGCCTGTGTTTGAAGACTTCCATTGAAAGATAACTCACCACCTTTGAGGCAGCTTGTACCACTCACTGATTACCCTCTCTATCAAAAAGTTTTTTCAAATATCTGATCTGTATATTCTCCCTTTCAGTTTAATTTCATTGCTTCTCATGTTTCTATTAGCAAATGAGAATAAGGATGACCACTCTACATTGTGACATCCCTTCAGATATGTGTAGACAGCTATTAAATCACATCTTAGCCTTTTTTGTAAGCTACTTTACTGGGGGAGTTGATTTGATGTTCAGTAGAATCATCATATTGTGCATATGGACGGTACTATGGACTATGGAGGAATTTAATGTGGTTGTATCAAGCAGTGTTTGTTTTGATGGCATTATATATTATGGGTGGAATATAAGGGGAATCAGAAGGAGGAAAATTGCTTTGTAAAGGCTGCAAAGTTGTAAGATATACTCCTCTGTGACCCCGCTGAATATTTTTTTGCCTCGTGATTTCTATGCACACTCCTGATGGGCGCAACTCTTAATTACAGTCTATATAGCTACAGATGCTACTACAGAGGTTGCTACAGTATTTGCTACACTTTTATATTCTAGCACAATTTCTTACACTAGGTTTTAGTTACTGGTCACCTTGTGGCATATTCCACAACTGCAGCTATTATAAGTCTATGCTAGAACTGGCAGTATTTCTCCCTGGTTAAAAAAAATGTACCAGAGATTTGGCTGTGTTTTATTGTTCCCCAGTTCAATTGATAATATTTAACCTCAAATGTTTCAGGATGTTTTCACTGTATGTAGACATCAGTACACCACAGGCATACACACAACTACTCTTAGGCTGGCGTCACACTGGCGAGTGTGATGTGAGTAAGTCGCACGACTTTCTCGCATCAACACCCGGCACGGCCGCCCGCTCTCGGACCCCTATGCAGCCACACACTCGGGTCCGAGAGCGGGCAGCCGTGCCGGGTGTTGATGCGAGAAAGTCGTGCGACTTACTCGCATCACATTCGCCAGTGTGATGCCGGCCTAACTTTTAGACTGGGGTCACACTTGCGACTGCAATGTGAGAAACTCGTGCGAGTCTCTAGTCTCAATACCCGGCACTGCCGCCGACACTCGGGACCAAATTGTGCGACTGCATGTATTTCTATGCAGCTAAACGCTCCGGTCCATGTGCTGGCTGCAGTGCCGGGTACTGAGGTGAGATACTGGCTTGAGTTTTTCGCATTGCAGTCGCCAGTGTGACCTCGGTCTTATAGCTGATATTTTAACCCTGCCCAGTTAATTCTTGAATGCATTTTTAAACATCACTAACATCACTAACATCACTGTTGAGACTGCTAATGTTTAGGACCCTGATTGACAGTTTCAAGCATCATTCCATCCTTGATTTCACCATGGCCCCATGTTGAAATAAAGTTGCAGTGGGTTTTCCACTCAATTTTCCCCTTTATTTAGCATTAAGTATTTGCTTTCTTAAAATTGCTTGGACTTAGAATACACATACAGGTCACAAAATCTACATATTTCTTTGAAGGTTTCTGCAAATTGGTGCATTTTAAGCTACATTTATCACACCACTTTATTTTTGATCCGTGTGCTGTTCATGTAAAAAATGACCAATGAGCTATTCACAGTATGTTTGCATGAAAATAATTACATCATGTACTAGTCTGCCAAAGTTTAGATGAAACTTGCCCATTCTAGTCAAAAAAATGCATCCGATTATATGAATAATTTGTATAGCATCCGATTTTTATGAATTCTTAACACAGAAAACTGTATTTGTTCTTATAAATTTTATTACTGCTGATGTATAAAAACGGATGTCATATGAATGGCATAAGGATTGCTTTTGAATGGCATACGGCTGTGTTACACCCGGTCCCAGTTCTTGCCCCTCACCCGCTCCTGCTCCTAAGGCTGCCTTTGCACCTCTGCGAAGTCCCTGTCAGGATTTCCGGTCTCTGTTTTTCCCTCAGCGTCCTGCTGCTGCTGCTCTCTGCTCTACTTCCTGGCACGCTGCCAGCAGGCCTCCAGGAAGAATGCTTAGGACGCAAGCTCGCGTCCCTCTGGTCTCTTAAAGGGACAGCACGCATTTTTTGAAAATATCAATTAACCAATGGCAGCGCACTGATTACTGTTTCTGGCCATCGGTGGAGTGCCTTAGCAACAAGTATCTACTCTTGCTAAACCCGGTTCTGTCCTTGCTCTGTCTGCAGTTATAGCATTCCGTTTGGCACTCTGCTTATGCTGTTTGTTTCCACAGAATATCAGTGACCTGTTGTTCGGCTATCCTAGACTACATCTGTACCTATACACTCAGTGCTATCCTGTTCCGCCACTCGCCATCCAAACCTGTGGACAAAGGTAAAGTTGCAGGAGCCAGCTTTTTAGCATCTACCCGGAACCTGACGATCTTTGCCAGAGCCAGCTTCACCTCATATCTCCGGTGTCCGCCGGTCTGCTCCACAATATCTGTAATACCTGTTTACCCATTTGTCCCACTGGAGCAACTGCTATGTGTCCGGGGTCTAACTGGAGGTAGCACCTGTGTCCCCCAGGTATTCCATTCTGGTACTGTTCGAGGGACCTTGCTACGGATACCTGGAGCTCACTAGTTACGCCCCCTTCGGAGCCCCCTGGACCGAGGTCTCGAGGTTCCACTCAAAAAATAAAATACGAATGTGACCTTCATCACCTGTGCCTCCGCTTCCATTCGTTACAGATTGCTCCGACCATGGAACCCGCTGGATCCCAGAGACCTCCGAGTGTGGAGCTTTGCCAAGAGGTGACTCTTCAAAGGGATCAACAGGATAAGATCACGACTTATCTTCGCAGTTTGTCTACTCGCATTGATTCCCTGCTGTCCCTGACTGCGACTGACTTGTCTACCGGCATCCAGGTACCTGCCTGCATGGCAAGTAGAGGTCCTCGCCTGGCAGTCCCCACCCACTTCCATGGTGATCCCACTCAGTGTCGGGGCTTCATCAATCAGTGCACGCTGCACTTCAAAATTCTGGGGCATATGTTTGCTTCTGACAGAGCCAAGGTGGGCTTTAAAATGTCACACCTTGCTGGAGAAACCCTCGCCTGGCTGAACCCTCTATGAGAGAGAGGGGACCCATTGGTTAATGATCTCCAGTCTTTTCTAGAAGCATTTCGTAGGACTTTCGATGAACCTGGTCGTGTTATGTCAACAGCTTCCAACCTGCTCCGCCTACATCAAGGAACGCTCACGGTGGCTCAGTATGCTCTACCACTCTCTCGTCTGAATTATCCTGGAACAACGAATCCTTGCTGGCTACCTTCTGGGAGGGGTTGTCGGGAAGAATCAAGGATGAGTTGGCTGGATGGGACAGGCCTACTACCTTGGATGATCTGATATCCCTCGCTACCCGAATAGATCTGCGTTTTCAGAAACGTTCCAAGGAGATCAAACGTAACAAGAGGTCCTACCACCTGGGCTCGACTTCTTCTAAGTCGGCTACCTTGTCTTCCTCCCCTGAAGCCATGGAGGTTGATCGTGTAAGTTTGGCCAGCCACCATCAGGAGGTGCCCCGCAAGGAAGGAAGTTGCTTCTCCTGTGGTAGTCTTGAGCACTTGATTTGTACCTGTCGTAAGAGGTCGGAAAACTTCAGTACCTAGGTTCGGTTGGAGAGGCCACCCTAGGTAGAGAACGTCCCTCTCCATCATTGCGAATCTCAGTCTCCGTCTCCCTCGGAGCAATAAAATTCTCTGAACTTTGTTTACTGGATTCTCGAGCTGCAGGGAACTTCATCCAGCAGGCGGTTGTGGATTATTTCCACTTACCAGTCCAGTGTCATCCAGATCCGTTACGGGTGACCGCCGTAAATGACAAACCACTGACTGAGCCCATCCAGTTTCAGACCGAACCTGTGGAACTCTGGGTAGGTCTAACGCATGCTGAAATAATCTGTTTTTATGTGTACGTCGGTTTGTCTCATCCCTTGCTTTTAGGTTTACCATGGCTTCAGATGCATGAACCGGTCCTAAATTGGAGAACTGGAGAAGTTCTGCGTTGGGGAGATACCTGCATGAATCAATGCCTAGCCCGGATTCTACCTGTTTCGCCTCCAGTTCAACCAGTTACCCTGCCAGGGTTGCCTTCCTCTTACTGGTCCTTCTCTGACGTCGTTGGGAAAAAAGAGGGTGAGAGACTACCTCCACACAGGTCATATGACTGTCAGATAGATCTCCCCGGAACATCTTCTCACGGGAGAGTTTATCCTCTTTCTCAAGCAGAGACCCAGGCCATGTCGGACTACATCCAAGAGAACCTGGCAAGAGGATTTATCTGAAAGTCATCTTCACAGGCAGGAGCAGGATTCTTCTTTGTGAAGAAGAATTGATCCCTGCGGCCCTGTATCGACTACCGGGGCCTAAACCAGATCACAGTAAAAAACAGGTATCCATTACCTCTTATTTCAGAGCTGTTTGATCGTCTCTGAGGGGCCAAGATTTTCACCAAGTTGGATCTCGGATGGGCCTACAACTTGATCAGAATCAGAGAAGGAGACAAATGGAAAACAGCCTTCAAGACCTGTGATGGCCACTACGTATAACTGGTAATGCCGTTTGGCCTAAGCAATGCACCCGCGGTCTTTCAGGAATTTGCTAATGACATTTTCAGGGATCTGCTCTATACTTGTGTCATTGTCTACCTGGAAGATATTCTGATATTCTCTGCAGACTTGACCTCACTCCGGAGGCAAGTACGCCTGGTCTTACAAAGACTGAGAGAGAACAGACTTTATGCCAAATATGAGAAATGCCTCTTTGAGCAATCCTCTTTGCCTTTCCTCAGGTACATTGCATCTTCCACAGGATTAAAGATGGACCCGGAGAAGTTGTCTGCCGTCCTCAAGTGGTGGCGTACGTCTGGGCTCAAAGCCATAAAACGGTTCCTGGGATTCGCCAACTACTACCGTCAATTTATACCACACTTTTCCACCCAAGTGGCGCCCATCACAGCTTTAACCCGAAAAGGTGTAAACTCCAAGGAATGGTTCTCCGAGGCAATAGAGGCCTTTGTTTCTCTCAAAAAAGCCTTCTCTTCTGCACTCATTCTCCATCGTCCAAATTTTAATGAGCAATTTTTTTTCAAGGTAGATGATTCCTCCATAGGTGCAGGAGCAGTTCTCACTCAGAAATCGTCTACCGGTCGGATGATTTCCTGTGGTTTTTTCCAAGGTTTTTCCTACCGAAGAAAGTAACTACTCCGTTGGAGATCAGGAACTGTTGGCTATCAAATTAGCTCTACAAGAATGGAGACACATTCTTGAGGGAGCTTTTCACCAGGTAGTCATATTCACAGATCAAAAAAACCTTGCCTACCTCCAATCTGCTGAAAGACTGAATCCATGTCAGGCCCGGTGGGCCTTGTTTTTTGCTCGTTTTAATTTTGTCCTTCATTTCCGTCCAGCTAACAAAAACGTCAAGGCAGATGCACTCTCCAGAGCCTTTTTACCTCCTGAACTGGAGGAAGAATCTCAGCACATTATTGAACCTTCAAGGTTGGTCTCAGTTGCCTCCATTGATCTTGCCCGGCTTCCACAAGGGAAAACTCTTGTGACTGCCTTGGAACGTAATCGTGTCCTGCTTGGGGGTCATTCTTCCAAGTTGGCTGGCCACGCCGGTCAGAATAAGACTCAGCAACTCATCACCCGTTACTACTGGTGGCCTACCATGGGTAAGGATATCCAGGAGTACGTCGCAGCCTGTCCTTCATGTGCCCGTAACAAGACTGATAAACATCTACCAGCCGGTAGGCTTCTGCCTCGTTCCATTCCGTCTGCTCCCTGGCAGTACATTGTGATGGATTTCATCACGGATCTTCCCATTTCTTCCGGCTGTTCAGTGGTATGGGTTGTGATGGACCACTTCTCTAAAATGGCTCACTTCGTTCCACTACCCGGCCTCCCATCTGCTCCAGAACTTGCCGATCACTTCATTCAGCACATCTTCCATCTCCATGGATTTCCTCTCCACACCGTGTCCGACTGGGGCGTCCAGTTCACCTCAAAGTTCTGGAGAGCAGTCTGTAAACTGGTAAAAATAGAATGAGGTTTTTCTTCGACATACCCTCCTTAGTCCAATGGGCAAGTGTAGAGGATCAACTAAATCCTGGCCGGATTCCTGCTTCACTTCGTCAGCGCACACCACAATGACTGGGTAGAATTCCTGCCCTGGGCGGAATTCTCCTACAACAACCAAGTTTGTGAAATTTTCTGGAAAATCTCCCTTTCAGATTGTGTTTGGACTCCAACCCGGAATTCCTCTTCCTATCTCTGGACCGTCTGGTGTTCCGGAAGCCGATACCTTTACCAAAGATTTCTCGAAAATTTGAAAAGATACCAAGACTACTTTGGAGAGAGCCTCTCAACGTATGAAACGGCATGCGGGCAAAAGACGCCTGGAAGCTCCCGCCTTTCACCTCGGAGACAAGTTATGGCTCTCCTCCAAGTACATCCGTCTGAAGTTGCCTTCACACAAATTGAGTCCCCGTTTCATTTGCTCCTTTGAAGTTTTGAGACAAATCAACCCGGTCTCTTACAAACTGAAATTGCCTACTTCCTCACGTGTGCCTAACTCCTTTCATGTTTCCCTCCTCAAACCAGTAGTTTTGAGCCCCTTCTTTAAGGACCCGGGTACCACTCCAGATCCTGTCTCTGAGGTTGATGTTTTAGAGGTAAAGCATATTTTGGTCATTGAGAAAGTAAGGGGTAGGACCTATTACCTGGTGGACTGGAAGGGTTTTAGTCTAGAGGACAGGTCTTGGGAGCCTAAAGAGAACATCAGGCCCCTCTCCTTCTGAAAGAATTTCACGCAGGCTTGAAAAAGAGGGGGCATAAAGAGGGGAATACTGTTACACCAGCTCCCAGATCTGGCCCCTCACCAGCTACTGCTTCCGAGGCTGCCTCTGTACCTCTGTGAAGACCCTGTCAGGATCTTCACTCTTTGTCTGTCCCTCGGCATCCTGCTGCTGCTGCTCTCTCCTCTACTTCCTGGTACGCTGCCAGCAGGCCTCCAGGGAGAATGCTTAGAACGCAAGCGTGCGTCCCTCTGGTCTCTTAAAGGGACAGCGTGCATTTTTTAAAAATATCAATTAACCAATGGCAGCACACTGATAACTATTTCTGGCCACTCCACCATAGGAGGAGTGCCTGAGCAACGAGTATCTACTCTTGCTAAACCCAGTTCTGTCCTTGCTCTGTCTGCGCTGCATTCCATTTGGCACTATGCTTATACTGTTTGTTTCCACAGAATATCAGTGACCTGTTGTTCGGCTATCCTAGACTACATTTGTACCTATATACTCAGTGCTATCTCATTCTGCCACTCGCCATCCAAACCTGTGGACAAAGCTAATGTTGCTGGAGCCAGCTTACTACCATCTACCCGGAAACTGACGATATTTCATAGAGCCAGCTTCACCTCATATCTCCGGTGTCCGCCGGTCTGCTCCACAATATCTGTAATACCTGTTTACCCGTTTGTCCTGCTGGGACAGCTGCCATGTGTCCGGGGTCTAACTGGAGGTAGCACCTTCATCACCTGTGCCTCCACTTCCATTCGTTACAGGCTGACAACACAGATGAAAAATAATCTGTATTTTGTGGATGCCAATTGGATAATTTCTTAAGTGTGTATGGGAACTTAACCTAATACAATAGATTGAGCAGGAAATGTGTAATAGTCAACCTTCTTTCTGGGGTCCTAACAGAAAAAAGATTTTAACAGAATACTGAGGTCCTAGATGTCTACAATCCTTGTGATTAATTTATACTTGTTAAGGGATTCTCATTTAATTATTTCTTAATGAATTGCAACTGAATTCACACATGACTACCAATTATGATGCTTTTAATCTGCTGTCACTAAGGAATCTTAAAATATCAGCTGGAATAAACAGTGTAATTAATGCAATTTGTTTAAAATTTTAGATATAATAGTCTATACTGAAAAACTGGGACAAAGTACAAGGTAAATAGGATTTTAGACATTCATTCACACATTTTTCCCAATGTCTAGATTGTCTGCTTAATATTTTTTATGCTGTAGTGTTCACTTCTATTACTCTCTGGCTGCAGAGCACATTGTGCTGATATCAAGGAAATTGATAAGCGTTTTCATGCTCAGGTTGCAGTTAATAATAATTTAAATGGTACTGTCAAATTGCTTTTATTCATCACAAGCCTATTTTTTGGAAAATATTTTTTCTTATCTTTAGGAAACACTGAAAATTATAGTTCAAAGCCACAAGACTGTTGAGTAGAAAAATACTAATACTACAGGATATCTGCTGAATGTTTAAAATTGGTGAATTTATTAGTAACATAACACTTATTTTTGGGGTTGCTGTAAATCGCAGATTACATATCCTGTACATAAACATTTTCTTAAACTTGCACACCTTCAGTTATTATCTAAAAGACGTAAAGTTACATAAAGTTGTATATTCTATATTCTGCAAATTTTCTGAAAGTACTTACTTCTACAGCGATATATTTGAAATACACACCTGCACTGTATTTCCAAAGTCTTTTTTAATGAGATTTCATCAAAGCAATGCAAAAAATTCATATTACCTAGTTTCTCAGCCTCATTACTATTTTTTGTGGCTCTGTATGAGTATATCCATGTAAACGACTATGTTCTCAATCAACTAGAGTCTCTTTATTTTCCTTTGATAAAATGACAGAATTTTACCAATTGCATTGAAAAGCTTCCATGAAAGCATTGACTTAGCTTTGATGAATGCTTTTCACAAGTGGCAGAACAAAAAGTGCCTGAATAAATAAAATGCTTTGAAATTGATGCATTGAATTTTTGAGAGACGTTACTGTACTCAGCAACATATGTCATTTAGCATTTGCATTGATAAAATATTAAAGTGTTAAAAGTTGTGTCTGAAAAGTAATCAGTTTATCTCATCACCGTAGTTCATTTAAGTCCCCAAATTCATTAACGCTGACCGAAATTGATTATTTTTATGGAATGATAATCTTTGGACAGTTAATGTCAGTAGAGAGGATGGGGAAGATAAAATTTGGAAACAAATGGATTAATCAGTGCTGCAGTTGAAGAAGATTGAAGAGATGAATCAAAAGAGGCTTATTGATAAACGCTTTTCAAAGTTTTTCAAGTTCTTCATCAGGACAATCTACTATATATTTTCTGGATGAAGAAGTTGAAAAACTTTGAAACATGTTGATGAATAAATTGCTTACTACAGATGAGCGACAATGCAAGTCAATGGGGAATAAAAGTCGGCAGTGAGTGGAGGAGAGTAAACACACCTACAGTGCCCATTTCAATGCCAACGACATCAATTCTTATTACTTAAGCTTGTCAACCTTAATTTACTTTATAATAATAGTAATGCATTGAAAACTGGGGGTTATTTGTCTAAAGTTGTGGGGGGGGCAGGGCTGGCTCCAGGTTTTCGTGGGCCCCGGGCGAAAGAGTCTCAGTGGGCCCCTTTAACACATACCACAATTCATGATGCTCAGATACGGCAGAGAAATATAGGTATAGTACAATGCCAAATACTTCACTTCTTACAATACATGAGTGATATCTATTGTAAATACTACAATAGCTCAAAAAACGGACAGTATAGTCCTCCATACAGTATTATGGCCACCACATAGTGCGCCATCCTGAATAATGAGCCCCATATGTTGCTCTATACAGCATAATGAGCCCCATATATTCTCCATACAGAATGGGCTCCATAAAATGCTCCATACAGAATGGGCCCCATATGTGCTCCATATGATACTCCATATATAAAGGGCCCTATATGATGCCCCATAAATAATGAACCCCTTATGATGCTCTAGTATATGATGGGCCCCATATATGATGCTCCAGTGTATGATGAGCCCCATATAATGCTCCAAATATGATGGTCCCCATATACAATACTCCATATATAATGGGCTCCATGTGATGCTCCATACATAATGTGCCCCATATGATGCACCACATATAATGGGCCACATATGATGCTCCAGTATATGATGTGCCCCATTGATGAAGCTCCAGTGTATGATGGGCCTATATAATGCTCCATATATAATGGGCCCCATATGATGCTCCAGTATAAAATGGGTCCCGTATATGATGCTCCAGTGTATGATGGGCCCCATTTATAATGCTCCAGCGTATGATGGGCCCCATATATAATGCTCCAGTGTGTAATGGGCCCTATCTATGATGCTCAAGTGTATGATGGGCCCCATATATAATTCTCCAGTATATAATGCTCCCCATATATTGCTCTTATCATTAAAAAAATGAAATATCCCTCCGTCACAGTTGTTGAGCAGGGAAAGGTAAGTATTGCAAGCGCTGGGGCCCTGAGCAAGCAGGGGGGCCCACTCATGGGTGCCGTCACTGGCACAGGGCCCCTCATAGTACGCCAGTGTTTCTGATGGCGAGTGGGCCCCCCCCACCCGCTCAGGGCCTCGGCACTTGCCTGGGTGCACCAGGTGCTGACGCCGGCCCTGTGGGGGGGTAAAGACCAGTTAGGGAGGTGGAAAAACTGGCATATGTTGAGGTGTAGGCTGGATGTTCAGCAGTTGCAAATGGAGGAATTGGAGAAGTTGGAGGAAGAGGAGGACAAAGCGAGCCATTTTGCTGGCATGGTTCATTTTAATGAAGGTGAGATCACCTACATTTTGGGTCGACAGCCGGGTTCTTCTTTCTGTCAGGATTGATCAAGCAGCACTGAAGACTCTTTCTGATAACACACTACCAGCAGGGCAAGCGAGCTCCTGTAAGGCATATTGTGCCAATTCAGGCAAGGTGTCCAGTTTACAGGCCCAGTAGTCAAAGGGGATTGAACTGTGAGGGAGAACATCGATAGGGGAGGAAAGGTAATTTTGAACCATAGTTGACAACTGCTGTCTCCTGTCTGTTGCAATCGATTCAGTATTACCAGTCGTGTGAGCGTTACTCGAGAAATCAGACCACAACATGGTCAGGAAACCCCTGTCTCCAACACCACTTCAGGTGTGTGCACCACGAACACCTCTTCCATTTGGCCCAGTACGGCTCATGGTAGAATCTGCACCGCTGCTGTGTGCTGGGAATGCCTCTAACAAATGGTTTACCAGAGTTGCTTGTTTGTTCGCCAATATTAGCTCTAGGTTCTCCTGCAGCATGATGTTCTGTAATTTCCCTTTATGGCGTGGATCGAGGATGCTGGCCACCAGTAGTCATACTTCATAATTTTAGCAATGCGGGGGTCCCTTTTTAGGATCCGCAAGACATAATCACACATGTGGGCCAATGTTCCAGGTGTCAAGGATGCACTGCCAGTGGTGGGTGGAGGAGCACCTTCTGCCAAATCCACATCCTTCCAGTCACGCACAAACCCTGTACCTGACCTTGGCAAGCCAAAATTTTCTCTTGCCCCCTGAGAAGCATCCTCATCCCCAAAGTAATCATCCCCCTCATCCTCCTCCCCCTACTCTTCCTATTCTTCCTCCATCTCGTCCAGGACAGTTGCCTGAGCTGACAGTGCCTGACTGTCATCAAGGCTTCCCTCCTCCTCCTCCTTCTCCTCCACTGCAGACTCCTGTTCCTTAATGTGCATCAAAGTTTGCATGAGCAGACGCATAAGTGGGATGCTCATGCTTATGATGGCGCCATCTGCACTTACCAGCCGTGTGCATTCCTCAAAACACTGAAGGACTTTACAGAGGTCTTTCAGCTTTGACCACTGCACACCCGACAACTCGATGTCTGCCCTCAAACTGCCTGCCCGTGTATCCTCCCACAAATGCATTACAGCCTGCCTCTGTTCGCACAGCCTCTCAACCATGTGCATGATGGAGTTCCACCTTGTTGCAACGCCTATGATTAGGCGGTGCTTGGGGAGGTGGAGCAATCTCTGCAGCCTCTGCATATGACTGGATTTACGGGCGAGCGACGGATGTGCGTGCACAGTCTTTGCACCTTATGGAGCAGAGCTGGTAACTCCGGATAATTATTTAAGAAGCACTGCACCACCAGGTTCAAGGTGTGAGCCAGGCAAGGTATGTGTCTGAGTATTGCCAGGGTTGCGGCCGCCACAAAATTACGGCCGTTTTCACTGACTACCTTGCCTGGCTCAATATGTAGACTGCCCAGCCATGATTCAGTTTCTCGCTGCAAGTAGTTGACCAGTACCTCCGTGGTGTGTCTGTTGTCGCCCAAAGACATCATCTTTAAAACAGCCTGCTGACGCTTACCTCTAGCTGTTCGATAGTGGGACACTTCATGTTGAACACTGGCAGCTGCGGATGGAGTGCTCATGCGACTGCGCTCTGTCGACGAGCTTTCGCTTCTGGAGGAGGAGGAGGATCGAACACCTACAGCCAACTGTTGCCTATACCATGGGCTAGGCAGCACTGTCCCACCGCCACTGTCCCCTGTGGACCCTGCATCCACCACATTAACCCAGTGCGCAGTGATGGACATGTAACGGCCCTGGCCATGATTACTGGCCCATGCATCTGTTGTGAGGTGCACCTTTCCACTCACTGATTGTTTGAGTGCATGGACAATGCAGTCTTTCACATGCAGGTGAAGGGCAGGGATGGCTTTTCTAGAAAAGAAGTGCAGACTGGGTAGGTCATAGTGTGGGACAGCGTAGGCCATGAGCTCTCGGAACGCTGCGCTTTCAACCTAACGGAAGGGCATCATCTCTAATGAGATCAGTTTGGAAATGTAGGCGTTCAAAGCCAGTGAGGTTTTGTAGTCTGTCCACGCTTGCAAGTGCATGGTGTTTAAATGTCTAAGCATGCAACTGGTATTTAATTTTCAGAAATTTTTCCCTCGGCTAAAGGTCCTTCCGCACTTCTTACAGTTAACCTTTGCTTCATCAATAGGATTTTGGTAAAAAAAATGCCACACTGCACTCTTCCTAGTATGGGATAAATTATCAGGGCTTGCACGCTGTGCTAATTTGACCGTCTGGCCAAGCTGTCCTGCAACTCTTTTTGTTTTTTAACACGTTTTTGGACTGCTACGGGCCTGTCAAATAACCGCAGCTGCGATGTCGATATCTGCTGTGGATCCTCCTCCTCTTCTGAGCTATTGCCAGCGTCGCCCTCTTCCCCCAATGGATGCCAATCCGGGTCAACAACTGGGTCATCCATCACATCCTCTTCAATTTCATCTGCAGCTTCCTCTGTCACCGTGTAAGGTGGTATAGTATGCGGGAAGGGGCACCTGAGTTTCATAAGGGTCAGAATCAGGCTCAGTAGACTGCGAGGGCAATGCAGTGCTCTGGGTGAATGTACCAGCAGAATCATATAGCAGTGGCTGTGTATCAGTGCACTCCATGTCATATTCATCTTGGACTGGGGAATTTATGATTTCACTTGATAACCCAGGCATAGTATGTGAAAAGAGCTCCAGGGAGTAATCTGAAGTGTGGCCTTCCGTATCCTTCACTTGTAGTGGGGGTGAAGGACACAAGGAAAGGTGTTGTTCCTGACCAGGAGCCTGCATTGACTACTCAGGGCTTGCATTTTTTGAAACTTCAGAAGAGGAGGCGATAGAGCTGGAGGCTGTTTCGGCATTGGAAGCCAAAATCTTTTTCCTGATGCTCTGGCTTTAAAAGCAGTTTACCTACTCCCAGGAAAGGGAGCCTTCCATGCCTTCTGGAGCCAGATGATGATGCAGGCTCAACACCCTCCTGCCTTAGGTGCTATTGTGCTTTTGGCACTACCAGCAGATGCACCACCACCACCATCTGTCCCAGCTGGCCCCCCGCCCACGTCCGCAGCCTCTTCCACCATACTTCCTCATGTTTGGGAAAATGTACCAAAAATACCAGCAGATATATGGTTCTGTATGAGGAGCATACAGCTGTATACGGTGTTGTGAAAAATTTAAATCTCCGTATATATTTCCGGAGTCACACACAGATGCTCGCTCAGTATGGATTTCACCGTAATACAAAGAGCAGATATACAGTACTGTATCAGAAGCGGACTGCTGTATAGGGTGTGTGGGGGAAAATTTAAATCTCCGTATATATTTCCGGAGTCACATACAGACGCTCACTCAGTATGGATTTGACCAGTAATACAAAGAGCAGATATACGGTACTGTAGCAGAAGCGGAAAATGTATATGGTGTAGGGGGAAATTTAGGTCTCCGTATATATTTCCGGAGTCAGACACAGACGCTTACTCAGTATGGATTTGACCGCAATACAAAAAGCAGAAAAACTGTACTGTATCAGAAGCGTACAGCTGTATACGGTGTAGGGGAAAATTTCAATCTCCGTATATACAGTATTTCCGGAGTCACACACAGATAGTCAGCATGCATTTGTCCGTGATACCAGCAGGTACACGGTAGTGTGTGAGGAGCGTGCAGCTCTATACGGTGTGGGAAAAAATGAACGCTCGGTAACTGTGCAGAAAAAAAGAATAAAAGTATTAGTGCTATGTAAAAAGCAGTCTGCACAGCAGTGTACACACAGCAATACAGCTATCAGGCAGCCTTATAACCAGCGATGCTGCAAACAAGAAAATCCTCCCCTGTCACTGCACACTAACTGTACAGCACAATTGCTATCAGCACAAGCACAGAAGAACTTCTCTTTCCAGCCCTAACTCTCTCCCTACTGATAAACAACGTCAGCAACCTCTCCCTACTGTTAATATCAGCAGAAGTAAAATGGAGGTCGGCGCTCAGGGCTTTTATAGACACTATGACGCCCCCCAAAGCAAGCCAATCACTGCAATGCCCTTCTCTAAGATGGTGGTGGACGCTGCACATGTCATCTCATTGCCCACAGTGTACGTCCTTGCTCATTGGCTGAAAATAGGCACCTGAAAGCATTCTGGGAAAACCGACTTTGGTGCTCGTTTGGCTGACCGCATGGCCGACTGCACGGTATGGTCGTGTTTGGCCAACGAAACCAGACTTTGGCGAAAGTCGGCAACTTTTGAATCTGACCGACCTGTTTCGCTCAACTCTATTGTTTACATTTTGATTCTACATTTTTTATTCTACTTCAATGGCAGAGCAGATTGACCAATTTTTTTCCAGTTTTTATCTTCTGAATCTCCTTCTGGTTCTGAAGCATCCTTAAACTCTATCAGTAGTTGTATGCATGCAACCAAACCAGGTAAGCACCACAGTGCATGTTCTCTTAATAATTTTAACCCAAATAAGACCCTATTTGTGCTCTTCTCTTATCTTTTCCAGTCTACTTCACTTCAGTACAGGGGATTGGACAGTTTAAATTATAACTCCTGATCTTTAGTCTTTTTCTCCGTTAAAAACATAAACTTGCTCAGCTGAGCCAAGCATACATGTTAGCCAGGAGAGATAACTGTCAGATACATATCTCATATTTATTAGCACCATAACGGAACAATGGTCCTTGTTCCTGAGGAGAACCAGTTAGGTATTTGGTAGAGTTAGTCCGAATCAATTCTCAGGACACAGTCCATGGGAGTCCTTAAAGCATCCTCTCACCTTCCAGCATCCTTGTTTTTTTTTTAGTTTGACATGACATCACATGTGCAATATGCCACAAAAATGAAAGTAAAAGGTGGTTCTGAGGGCTCCTATCCAGCAACTGTAGATGTGGCTGCTAGACGAGGTCCTGTGAATTGATTTACACCAACTTTAGCATTCAAGTAGAAATTGTTGGTCAGTGTTTGACCTTATGTTAACCTTAACACAGACACAGTCATGGGAAAAATATAATATATACAACTTTCAATTATCTCTTTGGTCTTTCAGAGCCAAAATTATTTATGCTGTTTATTATGCATGCTTATAATGTGCCATCATATACAACACTTCACAGATATTCCTATTACTCACTATCCCCAGATGGACTCACAATCTAAAGGATATCCACAATGATTTTAGAAAAGCAATTGTTTCATGAATTCTGGAAGACTATCTTCAAATAGTTTAAAAATTACGATTCTACTGTATGGGTCCTAGAATCAATGTTTTAAATTCAAAAAGTAACCTCATACTAAAAACATTAAATGTTTAAGTACAAGACTAAGCTAGATTATGACTTTCATGGAATGGTAACTAAGAAAAAGCCCCTAGCAACATTTACATAGATTTGAATCTTGCAAATGGACAAACTCTAAGGTTTATAGAATAATAGCATTTGGACTGATAAGACCAAAAGTGGAAATGTTGGTTATAATGCACAAAACTATGTTTTCACAGCCATAGGAGCAAGGAAGTTTGCCATCGTTGAGACAATGAGCTTCACTAAATCCCTTTAAACCCTTGTGACCACAAACAGAAGGCCTTATGGGCACTGTCACACTTAGCGATCGCATCAGCAAGCATGACAACGACACGACCTGGCGAGATCATTGGTGCGATCGCTATATGGTCGCTAGTTAGCTTCCAAACACAAAGATCTCATCAGAGATCAGCGATCTGTATAACGACCTCTGCGGTCGTTGGGAAAACCTTGTCCCGCCTGCGCCGCTGGTAAAGTCGTTCATAAAGGGTGTCACACTCAGCGATTCAGGCTCACCAGCAGGACACCAACGACCAAAAAACGGCTCAGAACGTTCATGAACGATCAGCGGCATCGCAGCGGGGGCCACATCGCCGTTACATGTCACACACAGCGATGTCGCCAACAAGATCGCTGCTGCGTCATAAAATCGCTGTCGCTTTAGCGATCTCGTTAGCGATGTTGCTTAGTGTGACAGTACCTTATGTCCAGCAACATGAACAACATAAGCTGGGTGTAAATTAGGTCATAGAATTGGACAATTATCGACATAGGAATGACTGAATGAGAAAAAACAATATCTTAAAATAGCCAAGTTAAAACTAAGGCTTCAGCCATATTGAGAAATTGTGGAGAGATCTTGGATCACCTGGTTTCTGATTGTGGATTTACTTGTTTGAAAAAAATAATATTTATTGGAATCTTTTCTATTGTTTTTGTCGCCAGAGATAACCGTATTTTGCAGACAAAAAAACGCATCAGACCATAAGAAGCACCCAAATGTTGGGGTGGAAAGCAGGAAAAAAATGTTTTTAAATAAAATGGTGGTGCATCTTATAGTCGTTTTTTACAGTAGCTTACCGGGGTGCAGTGGCGGCGGTGGAGCGCGGTCAAAGGGATAGGGTCGCTGCTTCAAGAGGCTGTCAGTAGTGGGGCAATGCTACTGGGCCAGGGCTCTCATAAGATGTCAGCACCGGTGAGCGGAGTCCCCTTTCCAAATGATTTCCATGCAGTGGACTATGGGAAAATGGCCAACAAAGGCATCACGTGCACAGACTGAGATCTCAGGAGACGAGATCTTGTTTCAAGAAATTTAAGTCTGCGCATGCGCCACCCCTGGCGTTCATTTTTCCGAAACCCAGCAGAAAGAAAACATTGGGAAATGGAACTTCACTAACTTGCACCAACATCTTATGAAAACCTAGGGCCCACAGCATTGCTCAACTTTTAGCGCCATCACCGGCTTCTTGAGACAGCAACCCCGCCTTCTATGACCCCACTCCATCGCAGTTGCTCCACTCCCCCTTCCTCATTAAGCTCACTTCGGAACATAAGATGCATCCGACTGTGTCTTATAATCTGAAAAATACATTTTCAATTACAGAGGGCCATACAATTGTTGAAATAGGCTTTTTAAATAGGAGCTAATGTGCAGTTCTCAACAGTGGCATTTACACATTGAATGACGTTGTGCTGTTTAGCTCTATTAATGTTTATATATATTTATATTTCACTAATGCGATAGCTAATATTATCTGATCAGTAGCAATGACAGATATTAGACCCCTATTATTTGATATTGATAATCTATCCTGGCTATATGTCATCAATATTAGTTGCTCTGACAATTCATTTTAATTTATAATGCAGTCCATTTACATTTAAAAGAGAACACTGGGGATATTAAGATGAGATTTATCATTGTAGCTTCAAGAACAGTAAAAGCTTAGGCAAACCACTCTGGCATCCTTTCATTTCTGATGTATGCCTGTTCATTTGCACTGTTATGGCATGACCTGCCCTATGTTCCCACACCCTCTATGATTCCTGTCTGCATCTTCATAGCTTGTGTGTGACATCACTCTCTTCCTTGATTCTCTGCAATTACTCCATGCTCCTTGACATGTTATACATAAGCAGGGAGAGAGGGAGCAAAGGACAAAAACTGAGCCATGACGATGCAAAATGAGCCATGACTGTGTATTTTTCTTCACAACTTGTATGTGAAATACCTATGATAAAGGAGTTATCACACTGGAATTATGGAGAGAGCCTTTACATTTCACAAAAAAGCTGGTAAAAAGCAGGCAAGGAGCACAGGAGAGTGTGGAGATGGTTAGTAATCTGAGATAACCAGCTGTCTATTTAACTAAATGCTACTGTTTCAGACTTTGTAGGCTTATTAAATTGTATAAGGCAGAGCAAACTAAAGAAGCCAAGGTTTTTTTTCAAACAGGGAATGCAAAAATGTATCCTTGTTTGGGGAGTATCTTATTCTTAACCCCTTAGTGACAGAGCCATTTTGCAGCTTAATGACCGGGCCAATTTTTACAATTCTGACCACTGTCACTTTATGAGGTTATAACTCTGGAATGCTTTAATGAATCCAGCTGATTCTGAGACTGTTTTTTCGTGACATATTGTACTTCACGTTAGTGGTAAAAATTTTTTATCTGACTTGCGCTTATTTATGAAAAAAAACGGAAACATGGCGAAAATTTTGAAAATTTAGCAATTTTCAAATTTTCAACTTTTATGCCCTGAAATCAGAGAGATATGTCACACAAATTTCTTAATAAATAACATTTCCCACATGTCTACTTTACATCAGCACAATTTTGGGAACAACATTTTTTTTTGTTACGAAGTTATAAGGGTTAAAATTTGACCAGCAATTTCTCATTTTTACAACACCATTTTTTTTTAGGGACCACCTCACATTTGAAGTCACTTTGAGGGGTCTATATGATAGAAAATACCCAAAATGGACACCATTCTAAAAACTGCACCCCTCATGGTGCTCAAAACCACATTCAAGAAGTTTATTAACCCTTTACGTGCTTCACAGGAACTGAAGCAATGTGGAAGGAAAAAATTAACATTTAACTTTTTTTGCAAAAGCTTTACTTCGGAACCAATTTTTTCTATTTTCACAACTGTTCAAAGAAAAAATGAACCACAAAATTTGTTGTGCAATTTCTCCTGAATACGCCGATACCCCATATGTGGGGGTAAACCACTTTTTGGGCGCACGGCAGAGGTCGCAAGGGAAGGAGCGCCGTTTGACTTTTCTTCAATGCAGAATTGGCTGGACGCCATGTCGCGTTTAGAGAGCCCCTGATGTGCCTAAACAGTGGAAACCCCCACAAGTGACCCCATTTTGGAAACTAGACCCCTTAAGGAACTTATCTAGATGTGTAGTGAGCACTTTGAACCTCCAAGTGCTTCACAGAAGTTTGTAACGTAGAGCCGTGAAAATAAAAAATCATATTTTTTCCACAAAAACAATCTTTTCACCCCAATTTTTATTTTCCCAAGGGTAACAAGACCCCAAAAGTTTTTGTAAAATTTGTCCTGAGTACGCTGATACCCCATATGTGGGGGTAAACCACTGTTTGGGTGCATGGCAGAGCTTGGAAGGGAAGGAGCACCGTTTGACTTTTTTCAACGCAGAATTGGCTGGACGCCATGTCGCGTTTATAGTGGCCTTGATGTGTCTAAACAGTGGAAACCCCCCACAAGTGACCCCATTTTGGAAACTAGACCCCCTAAGGAACTTATCTAGATGTGTGGTGAGCACTTTGAACCTCCAAGTGCTTCACAGAAGTTTATAACGCCCGGGTGTGAAAATAAAAAATCATATTTTTTCCACAAACCTGATCGTTTAGTCCCCAATTTTTTATTTTCCCAAGGGTAACAGGAGAAATTAGACCACAAAACTTGTTGTCCAATTTGTCCTGAGTACGCTGATACCCCATATGTGGGGGTAAACCACTGTTTGGGCGCACGGCAGGACTCGGAAGGGAGGGAGCGCCATTTGACTTTTTTGAACGCCACTGCGTTTTTGGAGACCTCCTCATGTGCCTAAATAGTGGAAACCCCTCAATTCTAGCTCCAACCCTAACCCCAACACACCCCTAACCCTAATCTCAACCCTAACCCTAATACCAACCCTAATTCCAACCCTAATTCTAACTCTAACCCTAATTGTAACCCTAACCCTAATTGTAACCCTAACCCTAATTGTAACCCTAACCCTAATTCCAACTCTAACCCTAGTTATAACCCTAACCCTAATTATAACCCTAACCCTAAGGCTGGGTTCATATTGCATTTTACCAGCCCATTCAACACATAGCGTTGACGGGCTGGTAACGGTATAGCATAACGCGATCGCGTTATGCTATACTCACTAGCGCAGAGGAATCAGCGATGATTCATCTGCGCTAGCGGTGACGGAGCCCAGACGCTGCAGGCCGCGTCCGAGGCTCCGTCACTGAATGACGGCACGTCGCAAACGCATGTCGCATTACGTAAAGCGGCATGCGTAGCGATGCGCCCTCAAATGCGGGTGAATGGCAGCGTTAACGGACTGCGTTACACCGCGTTATACCGCGGTGTAATGCAGTCCGTCTAACGGACTGCCATAACGCAATATGAACCCAGCCTAACCCTAACGCTAATCCCAACCCTAATTATAACCCTAACCCTAATTATAACCCTAATTATACCCCTAACCCTAACCCTAATGGAAAAATGAAAATAAATAAAATTTCTTTATTTTATTATATGTACCTAACCAAGGGGGTGATATAGGGGGGGTTTATGTACTGTTTTTTTTATTTTGATCACAGTGATCAAAATGTACTTTTAGAGAATGAATGAATATTTTTTTGAATTTGCCGCCAGGCAGATTCGGCAGGCGCACTGCGCATGCGCCCGCCATTTTTTTTTTACTGGGAGAAGACGCCGGCTGAACGGAGGCCAGGGGGAGGACTGGAGGCGAGGGGGAGGATCGGACCGCACCGGGGGGGGATCGGAGGACACGGGACCCCTCCAGGTACAGGGGGGGTATGAGATCGGGGGTCACGGGACACTATTTCTGATCGCACATCAGAGGGGAGAGAAATTTACAGGCAGGGATCGCAGCATTGATTTCTCTTTTGCGATCGCCAGTATATGGCGATCGCAAAAGAGTGGTGATTGGGGGGCCCATATTATGTTCTCTGGGGTCTCGACTACCACAGGTAGCCGAGACCCCAGAGAAAATCGCCCATCCTCCCCGTCACCTCGCGGCGGGCGCAGCACTCGTGCGCCCGCCATTTTAAAGCATGGCGCCGGCACCGGGGGACACCGGAGGGCCCTGGGGCCATGAGGAGGGTTCGGGGGCCACAGTGGGGGTCCCGGGGACCCTTTTTCTCTGTCCTCTGATGTCCGATGACATCAGAGGACAGAGAAATTAAATGGCACATTTTTTTTGTTGCGGTCGCCGTTATAGGGTTAATAACGGCAATCGCAACATCGGTGTCGGTAAAAACCGACCCGATTCATGTTCACTGGGGTCTCGGCTAACCCCGGCAGCCGAGACCCCGGAGAAAATGCGCCTCTGGGGGGCGCTATTCACTTTTTCCACAGCGCCGTTAATTAACGGCGCTGTGGTTTAAGTACCCTTAATGAACGCCGTTAAAAGGCGTATCGGCGGTCGTTAAGGGGTTAACCTTTGCTCTTTGATAAATGAAGTACAATGGCTTTTTCATAAGCAATAGAAAAGTATTCCTTTATTTAGGGAGATAAAATAGGTGTACCGTTCTGTTTTAAATGTGAAGATATAATGGCTTCTCAACTAGGAGTGAAAAAAATATGTATTTTTGGGGATCTACAAGAGGTTTGCTACTCACAAAATGATTAAGCAATTGCAAAGGCTTTTTATCAAGCCATTCAAAAATTATCCTTATTTTAGGTAGCCGGAAAAGTCTAGCAATTTCAAAGTGAAGAAGCAATGGCTTGTCACCAAACCTTTATAAAATTAGCTATTTATTGGGAACTGTTTCATGTTTGTGTACCCTCAAGAAAGTACCCTTCACATCAGCATTACAGTCTATAGCAATAAAACACAATG
Organism: Oophaga sylvatica; assembly: GCA_033576555.1. Lineage (NCBI taxonomy): Eukaryota > Metazoa > Chordata > Amphibia > Anura > Dendrobatidae > Oophaga > Oophaga sylvatica. The sequence continues at coordinate 295,023,613 of JARQOD010000005.1, read as the reverse complement.
GGCAGGCAGTCAGACGATATGTGGCTAGTTTGGTTGTGTAGTGGCAGAAGTCGCATAGTAGAGAATTTAGATGGGGCAGGCAAGGAGATGTGTCACAATTAATGGCAAGCAACAGCAACCATGACAGCAGCAGTGTTGACTAAAACTACAAAACACAATAGGCAGCAAAAAGATGTGTATCTGGTGTAGCTCTACAATGGCAGTGACAGAAAACACATGATATAGACATATGACAGGGCAAGCAAAGAAATGTGTGGTAATTTAGGGTTAGCAATAGTAGCCACTGCAGCTGCAATAATACAATATAGATGACATGATAGACAGGGAGTAGATACTTGGTTGAGAGATGGCAATCGACAATGGTGGCAGGAGAATAGTGTAGAAAATGGACAGTCAGTCAAGCAGATGGTATGGCCTATTTAATCATTGGTTTTGGGAGTAAGAGAATGAAAGTTTGCACTGTTCCAAGACTGATTTTTACATTTTCCACAATTGTGGCACCCTCCCTGACATGACAGTGGAGGCTGCACATGAAGGTATGCTGATTGCAAACTGGGCCAGTTATTGTCACTGGTCCAATCTGTTAACACAGAATTCCATGGGATTGTAGCTTTAAGTATCTGCCTAGGAAAAGACAAAGTCTAGGTATGGTTGGACCTGACTCTTCAGCCACTGTATCTCTCTTTATTGAAATGTTAGCATTTTATTTGTGGCAATGAAGATAAAACATCTGGTCCAACATGTCAAATATACTGTAGCTGTTGCTGCTTCTTCATCACAGGTGGATTAGTGTTGTGTCTGTGGGGATAGTTTGTGTCTGCTAGGGGTCAGTAGTGTGGGTGGCAGGCATCTGTTCAATAAAAGCTTTTCAGAACAGCTAACACAGTTTATCATGTTAATAATCTAATTTGGACTTTGGTTCAGAAGCCAGAAAAAAATGCTTTTAAATTTAGGGTATAAAATTGTGACTACTCAAAAATCATCCCTATGCATGGAGTTAACAGTTAACTCTCCCAGGTTGGTTGTCTTGGCTAGCACCATCATTCGTGTATTGAATGTATTGTTTGGCAGTCTCATTCCCTGCTTGTGCCAAGTTTATATTGCTCTCAACATTCACTTGCTGCTGCTCCTACTCCTCTTTTTCATACTTCAAATCCAGCAGTATGTAACCTGGACCTTGAGGGTCCCCAACAGATACAATGTGACACAGAACATGTGCATATTTCTGCTATTTCTCCATTCTCATTGATTACATGCTTGTCTCTACTGACAAATTTTGCTGCCTCTTCAAGAGGCTTCAGAGGCAACATGCATGCCTTGTTAGCTTCCAATGTCAGTTCTCAAAGTAATCCGTGCTGCATGATGTAGTCAATCACCACTTTACACTGCTTATATAGATGCTGCAACATATACAGCATCAATTTTTAGTGGGTAGCAACATATCAAACAAAGAGGCACTCTGACAGAACATATTGTTTTTGCAAGGTCTGGAAGGTGTGCTTAGGCACGAAAGATCATTTAAAATGACCGGACTCTTTTATGACCATAGCAAACATCTTCTTTATGCATGTACATTTGTGAAAGAAATGTTACACAATTTAATTCAGGACATGGGCATGACTTTGCCTGACTGTAGGGCAGTCAAAATTGTCTGGGCTTTGTCACTCATGACAATTGCAAGTTGCAGTTCATGGAAAGTCAGCCAGCAGGCAATTTGCTACTTGATGCATAACAGCAACTTGTTTGCCATATGTGTTTTCTTCCCCCACATGTCAAGCTCTAAAATTGGTTTGCAGCACTTTACCTTGCATGAACACAAAGAATGAGGGTGCTGCGTGCAATAAACATTGTGCCCTGTTTATGCCCTGTGAAAGTGAGCCTGTTCTAATGTAGCTATTACTTCTGGTTCTAATTCTGTTTTTCTTTTCAGTAATTACAGTCAGTGTTCAAATCTCTGTTTTATTTCGATGCTATTTTTTTGTTGGGTAATTTTTTTGTGGAGTAGCATATATTTCAATATTTATTATTACACTAATTATGTTTTTTTAAGTAGTTATTTATTTACAAATCTTAACTCCTTCTAAACCTGCTCAGTATACATATACAGTGCTGCGGGAGCTGCGTTCTTGCAAACTGCAGTGCAAATACTTCTGAATGATTGATTGAGCTGACACTGAGCACTGCCTTGAACACGTGTGGCAGTCAGCTCTATATGAGAGTTGAGACCCTGTAGCAATGCCCACAATCAGTTCTAGCACCAATTGCATGCATTTAACACCTCCGATGCCTCTGTCAATGGTGACAGTGACATCGATGGGCATCGCAGAGAGCTCCCTCTCTGCTCCTATCAGCACAACGTGATTTCAATTGTGATGTGTTGATGGTCTCCATGTTGTCCTCAGGCCAAAAGATGGCTGTGAGTCACCCAGGGACAGAGCGCTCTCCTCTATAGCTAACTGCACTACTCCATAGTGCTGCACTACTCTATAACACTGGTACCACGGCAACATTAAATTGATGCAGTGCCGCACCAGACATTCTCTCTTGAGTGGAACAGGCTGCCACGAGAGGTAGTGAGTTCTCCTTCAATGGAAGTCTTCAAACAGAGGCTGGATAGACATCTGTCTGGGATGATTTAGAGAATCCTGCTTTGAGCAGGGGGTTGGACCAGAAGGCCCAGGAGGTCCCTTCCAACTCTACCATTCTATGATTCTCGCCTTCTATACTAAGGGGCTCACGGGGTCGATCTAAAGGGTTTATATTGTCTGAAGAAGGTCCGTAAGTGACCGAAAATTTACAGCATATTAATGTAAACCTTGTGAATTTCCTCATTGTGAATAAAGAGTCCATCTTTACTGTATTGGGAGTGCCAGCTTTTTTTCTACATACTACCCAGGGACAGTGGCCTGTAAGCTCCTGCTCAGAGCAGTAAGTGATGCAAATTCTCCATGTGTGAGGAATGCTGATCTAATGGCCTGCAATGCAAAAGCATTGTAGAGTATTAGGTCAGTGATCAGTCAGTGAAAGTTGATGTTTCATACTAAAACAAAATCACATAATAAAAAACAAAAAAATTAAAGAAATATTAATGCAATAAAATATCTATTTGTATAAAAAAATAATCAAAAAATTACACATATTTGGTATCATTAATAACGACCCAACCTACAAAACAGTGCCACTAGTTAACCTTTTAAGTGACTACGATAAAAAATTAAAAAATAAACAAAAAAAAAGATCATCTTAAGCACCAAACAAAAATTAGATAAAAAAGACGAATGCAAGTAAAAATTGTATCTCTGAAATTGTCATCTTGTCCCGAAAAAAACAAGAATCCATGCAGTTCCATTAGTGGAAAAATAAAAAAAGTATTAATTAAGTAAACAAGTAAAATAAATATTTTTTTCTATAAAATAGTTTTTATTGTGTAAAAGCACCAAAACATGAAAAAGGTATTGCTTTAATCATACTAACTCAAGCAATAAAGCTGCCTTATCAAGTTTAGCACATGCGGAACGACATAAAAAAAAACAAGAAAACAATTCCTAAATGGCTGGCTTTTGTTCATTCTGTATCCAAAATAATCAATATAAAAAATGATCAAAATATGTATTTTGCCCAGAAATGGCACTAGTAAAAACATCAACTTGTCTCACAAAAAAACAAACCATCACAGGAAGAACTGTGTAAAATTAAATAAAACCAATTCTTCACCAGCTGTTGATTTTTTCATTCTTACTCCCAGCGCTTACACTGGGGTCTCCGTGTAAATCTCTGAAATACAAGATTCAGACAGAACCCTCAGTGGATGATTCCCTCTAATGAGTCAGATGGAGACTCTATGAATGCCGTCTGTCCTAAGATCCAGCGGTGTCCATCTTTTTAGACACGCATAAAAGCCTTGTCAACCAAAGTTTTGTGCACTTTTGAAAAGAAGGAAAATGCTGAGCCACGGCCAGATTAATTCTGATGCTTCATTATAGTGAGTAAATCCCTCAGGGGCTTCATCTGAATCATGCGACTCAGAGATTTAGATGGAAACCCCAATGTCAGTGCTCAGCGTAGAGCGCCAGATAAATGTGATCCAAAATGTTATGTAAAATGTTCCCAATAAAAGCTTTAACTCAATCCACTAAAAAATTAAGTCCCCATTTAGGTCTGTCATTTGATAATGGAAATAAAGGGGGTTCCATATTTCTGGAAAAGAAAAATGACTCCTCAAGGCCCCCAAAAAATCCAGCGAATTCTGCCCTACCAAATCCAAATGCCCCCTATTTTCTGAGCCTCACTGTGCCTAAACCACATTTAGCGTTAACGTGTTTGGCAACCTATCATATGGATACCCAATTTGTAATCTTCACATTTAAAACAATTATTGGCACACACCACTAAAGTGGCACCAATTTCCCCAGAGTAGAAATAGTATGATGGTGCTCTGAGACCTCTTACACTTCAGGCAACCCACCAGATGAAGACCCTACTTGGAGTCTCCACATATCAAAAAATTATCTAAAAGGCATATTATAGTGAGGCTACCGAAGAAAGGGAGTCGAGTAACCCGTCCAGTAACAGAAGCTGTCAGTTGTCTTTGGATAGGAAGAGTCTGTGTTTGTTCAGTAGAGCTTTCAGTAACATTACCACTTGCCGCACATGCACCTCAAACACCACGCCTATTACCCTTCCCACCACAACCTTGCTTTTTCACACCCATATTGGATGTACCCTCCTCCTCCCCCTCTTTAAATTAGTTGTTTCATAATCCTAGGCCCAGACCTGTCTTTCACCTGTCACTAATTTAACAATCAGTATTTATTTGCTAATATAGTGTAGTTGGACCAGAGAATTAGCACAAAAGATTTATATTCTGAAATATGGACTGGTGGATGGACCACACAATTAACGCAAAGAATTTATATGGTGAACATGTGGAATGATTGCTGGATCGCACAATTAGCACAAAGGATTTGAATGCTGAAATGTGGACTGGTGGCTGGAACACACAATTAGCACAAAAGATTTATATGCTGAAGTGTTAAAAGTCAGCTGTACCACAGAATCAGCAGCACTATGGATTTTTATGCTTAAGTGGCGACTGGTCAAAGTAGCACATAATCATCAGTGCTGTAGATTTATATGCTGAAGTGACTGCACCACAGAATTAGCAGTCCAGATTTATATGCTGGAAGGTCGACTTGACACAGGGTCCTATCTATACCCATTTCCTAGTGTGAAAATGTAAAATCTGGGAATAAAATCAAATTTGGGTAGTAAAAATGTAATTACTTTTTCTTCACTGCCCAATGATATATAATTATGTGACACACCTATGGTGTCAATGTAATCACTGCACCCCTAAATTAATTCATTGCGAGGTACAGTTTGTAACATGGGGTCACATATGAGAGGGTCTTTCTGGCACCTCAGGGGCTCTGCCAATGTGACATGGTACTCTCCAGCCAGTGCATCAAAATCTGAACTCCAATATAATGCTTCTTCTCTTCTGACCTTTGCACCCTTCTCCTGCTATTCTTGTGAAAATGAAAAAATTTGGGGATAAAACAAAATTTTTGGGAGAAAATAATATGTATTTTTTTCATTTTCACAGATCAATGTTGTAAAATTGTATGAAGCACCTGTGGGTTCAAGGTGCTCACCACACATCTAGATAAATTCCTTGAGGGGTCTAATTTCCAAAACGGGGTAACTTGTGGGGGTTCCACTGTTTAGGCATATCAGGGGCTCTCCAAACGCAACATGACATCCGCTAATGATTCCAGCCAATTTTGCATTCAAAAAGTCAAACAGTGCTCCTTCCCTTCCAAACCCTGCCATGTACCAAAACAGTAGTTTCCTCCACATATTGGGTATCAACGTACTCCGGAGAAATTGCACAAAAAAAATTCTTGGTGCATTTTCTCCTGCTATCCTTGTAAAAATGCAAAATTTGGGGCAAAATAACATTTTTTTGTGCGAAAAATTTGATTTTTTTTATTGTCACGGCTCTATGTTATATTCAAGAAAAAAAGGTAGCACACTAGCGCTATACTTGCGGACACAAAATATGAAAACATGAAAAATATGAAAAATGAATTGCATCACTGCATTAGAAATATGAAAAATTGAGAAGTCTTAGCCCATAAAAAGGCCAATTTATGTGTACATGGGAGCTACATTAAGGCTCTTCTCGTATCCCAGGTCCTAACTATGCCAATCCTCACTTAGAAAAGTCTGTCTGCATGGGAACATATGAATCCTCTCTTCAGACTAAAATCTACATCTCTGTGGAGGGGTAATGAACCTTGTATAATTAAAACCCCTGTGACCAACAGGTGGAGTGCTCAGGCAGAAGGTAAATGAATACACATCAAAAAACTGACCGGCACATCCAAACATAGATCCAATGTGAACAGGTGCTAAAACCTAGAGTCAGTATACTGTTAAATGCAAACATCAAATGTCTGCCTTTTCCTTCACAAACTTGTTTGGAGTAAGGAGATGGCATTTGGAATATATGGCACATCACTCATCTTAGTAATTGTAGAATTATGTTATTACTGACAGCGACTTCATCAGTTTTTTGTCAGTGTTCTGCAGAGAATGATCTGCCTGATCTTAAATATCTACAAGGAATACTTTTTGTACAGATTATAAATTATTATTAAATAAAATTATGTTATTTAAGATAACATGAAAAATGTTGTAAGTGTATTGTGTTATTATATGGGCTGTTGGTTACTATAGTTACCATCCATTTCAATTGTGAGGTCACTTTGACAATACTAAGACTGTTTGTGAGTTTGAAAGGGGTTATATATAGTCTTAAGAAACCTCAGAGTGTTACATTTTTTTAGGACAATTGAAGACATTGCAATGTTGCTATTTTCTGCAAATCAAATTTTTGGGAAAAAATTTCAAATCTGGCAAATTTGAATTTCAAAAGATTTAATCATCTCTAGGCAATGCCATTTTTTTTAGTAGTGTCATGGATATTCTTGCTGCACAAGTTCTATTTCTTTTTTTACTATTTTGGGGAACATATACAACATTTCCAATACTTTTTTTACTCTGTTTTATTGATTTTTATTTGATTACATGCAAAATCATGGGGAAAAAGGTTTTCTTAAATGTATTTTTTATAGTTTTAAATTTGAAGCTCTTTTTTACATTTACAATAGGAGGGCTTCATCATTATTGCAGTACTTCTCTTTTAGGTCATAATAGTAGTACTATGATGGCAGTCATGGAGGAAATTGATAGGCCCCTGTCTTCCATAGTAACTCATCAACAACCCCAAAATTGCAAAGGTGGCTGGTGCTATGGGTACCAGAGGGATCCTCCTATATTCAACAATTATATGTCCAGTTGTCTTTGGAATTATAGTTATCAGCTAGATTCCATATTGAGAGAATATTTATGTGTTTGGACAATATTCTGTGGCAAGTACACTCTGAAGATGAAGTATCTGCATGCAATTTTGCATTTAGGGGTTATAATCAGAGCCTCACTGAATTTATATGTGAGCATTATGCAATGTGGATCCTCCAAAATAAAGCATTTGAATAAGACATAAAACAATCAATAGCAAAATTTTGCTCACTTCGAGAGAAGACTTGGTAAAAACAGTAATAGAATTGTCTTATTTGAACTGTTTTCTATATTGATTAGATGTAATATAACATACTTGCTTAATCATAGTTTTTGTCCTTTATGTGAAAATAATAATTCAAAATGTTAATTCAATTAACTATTGAAAATCAGCAAAGAGAACCTATCAGCCTTTTATGGTTTAGCAGAAACTAGTATTTGCCATGATATAATGATTTTGAATCATCTTTTCTTTATAGTCTGCACTGTGCCTTTCCTGTGTTACTCATCTAGAAATGTAATAAGGTATTATTAACCAATCATGTACCAAAACAGACATTAAGTTGTGACAAGTCTTCGTTAATGAACATAAAGAAATATATCATCAATACACTTAAATTTTCTTTTGGCTTTGTTGCAGAATAAACATTCTTTTAGCATGTTACACATGGTTTTAAACTATGTTCAATTGTTGGCAAGACATTTAGTTTTTTCGCACTGAAACTAAGATAAATGAACAAAGACATAATAATTGGCATTCAACATACCCATGGGAGTTCCAACTCCATAACCTTTAGAATCTATAAGGCCTCCAATCTGTGTCAGGTTACAGTTACGTTGTGTGACAAATTCTATGGTTGTTGACTCCATTAAAAAGGCATAATCAGAGGTGAGCACACGCTGGATACCTTCTTCATTATTTTTGACAAGCACCGACTGGCTTCTGCTATTCATAAAGGCCCACATTTTTTCATATGTTGGTATTTTAGATTTCTATGAAAGAACAAACAAAAAATATTTATTAAATGGTAATATTTTGATTTTGTTAAAAATATTATTGTACATTAACTATATAATACTAGATTGCATCATTTAATTTGCAGGATTTACATATATATATATTTTTTTTACCTTAACTATTGTATGTCATTCATAACCACAAATTTTTGCAATATTTTCTCAATTTCAAATTTCTCATGTCCTCTCTAGGTATTCATAAACTTCTGCATTATATATAAGGATAACATCTATATTTTAAATTAATTTGAAACTGTATGATCTACATTGAAAGTTTGGAAAATAAAGCTTGTAGGAAAATTAAGGACAGTTTATCCATACTAATTTAAAGTTTGTAATAAATTATTGGCATTAACAGCCAATAAATTAGTAGCTGGAATTAGTTTATTAATTTTAATAAATTTACAACAATTTGTTTTAATCATTTTAAAATAGATTCATAAAACAAAGAAAAAGGACATTTTCATGTAGCAAAAAGTAAAAAAATAAGGTTAAATTTTGGAAAAATTTAAAACATGCATATTTAATGTCACCATATCGTTAACAAACTGAAATGTGTAATTATTGTCATATTAATGATATAATTGGTGCACCACAAATAAAAAATACGTATCAATATAACTGATATAATACAAGGGGGTGCTGCAATGCACTACAAAATGCTGAACCAGAAAAGGAAGAAAAAAGGAATAGTGCAAAAAATTGCGCACACCCCAATAACGAAATAATGAAGAATGTACAAAAATATAAATTTTATTGAGACAAAAGACCAGAGTACAAACAATTATAAAACATAATTAAAATACAAACAAAAACACCCCTGAGTCCATAAATGTGAGGGACCAGTGTAGAGTATCCCCCTAATGCAGATGGAATATATGGTGCGCAACAATAATCATAGTATGATAAACAAAAATACAAATATCAGTGTAATAAACTGGAGCCAAAAGCAATCACAACACAGCAAACAATGCAATTATAATAACATAAACAGCATGGTATATAATAAACCTAAGCGGCCGTAAGAATGGAAAAAAAAAAATAAAAAATGTCATCCAAATGAGATTATATATGCGCAGCGCTGTATAAGCTGGAGTGAAAAGATGAAGCAAAACATCACAAATATGATGACAAATGAGAAAAGACACAGTATGGGCAAGGTGTTTAATAACACCCAAAATTGCCCATATAGTGTGAACTGCCTCAATGGAGGCTAAGCAACACCCGGGACCAGGGGTGAAAGAGCACCGGGACCCTTCCCTTGCGTTATTCTTTTACCATCCTGGTGATTCTTGGAGCTATTGGTAACGTTACCTTTTTCTTTATGCTGCTTAGCCTCCATTGAGGCAATTCACACTATATGGGCAATTTTGGGTGTTATTAAATACCTTGCCCATACTGTGTCTTTTCTCATTTGTCATCATATTTGTGATGTTTTGCTTCATCTTTTCACTCCAGCTTATACAGCGCTGCCATATATAATCTCATTTGGATGACATTTTTTTTTTTTCCATTCTTACGGCCGCTGAGGTTTATTATATACCATGCTCTCTATGTTATTATAACTGCATTGTTTGCTGTGTTGTGATTGCTTTTGGCTCCAGTTTATTACACTGATATTTGTATTTTTGTTTATCATACTATGATTATTGTTGCGCACCATATATTCCATCTGCATTAGGGGGATACTCTACACTGGTCCCACACATTTATGGACTCAGGGGTGTTTTTGTTTGTATTTTAATTATGTTTTATAATTGTTTGTACTCTGGTCTTTTGTCTCAATAAAATTTATATTTTTGTACATTCTTCATTATTTCGTTATTGGGGTGTGCGCAATTTTTTGCACTATTCCTTTTTTCTTCATTTTCTGGTTAATTATTGCCATATGCATCTTTCACAGTGAATGTCATAAAATAAAAAGATCCAGAATAGCTTATTTTGTCATATTGCATTTGACAAAAGGAATAATATTGATGATAAAATCTTAAGTATGGCATCATTAAGGTATGTACAAGGATACATTTGTTTTACTAATTTAACATACATACCACAGGCAGATGTATGTCACTTGAAATATATGAGTGATCTAGGAAAATTATACAAGATAATGTATGTACATTTACTAATTCTAATGATAAATTAAATCACACAGATTGCCTTTATTCCAATATTTATATAGTTAAAAGAAACCTGTCAGTTAGTGATTCATGCTGCCAGGGGTGTCATTTGCAATATATCATAGGATGCCAACCTATGTGGCAAGACTGGGGTGAAGATCAGGATACAATAGGGTGTGTGAGGACATCTATAGTAGGATTGGCATTTTGGTAAATGCAGATTTTTCAAAATTTCAAATAAATTAATTAACTTTGTATATAACCAACATAGATGCAGATTGATCTGGTTTCCTAAATGTGATTTTTAATCTTTCTGGTACTGATGCATCCAGACTGTGGGAATGCTGATAAAGTTCTATATGCTAGAGGAGCCCTTGGTTCTGCTCATACAATGCTACAGTCAAACATACAAGGATAATTTCATATACAACTTGTAAAAAAAGTTGGTATTCATGGCTGGATGCATTTCATTTCTTCTGTCAAAACTATGCACCCATGTTAAAAAATTAATACATAAATAGAAACATCTGTACATGATAGAGTTTACATAAAAAATTGCTATCATAAACACCACAAAACAGTCAGTTAGCAATAGGTTAAGCAAAACATAGAGAATACAATCAAAATTTATAGCAGGAATAATTCAGCCTCTTAGCAGAAAATATAATTGATGAAAAACAGAACCATTCATTGACTGCAGTAGAACAAAGTAAAGGTCCCTGATTAGTTGTCATAGTGTCCTGATGTCTTCATCAGTTAGATCAAAACTCAAAAATACATATACATAATCAAGCTTAGTAAGCAAAGGATTTACAAAATCTGAATTATTTTACCACCTAAGCAATAAAGGGACTCAATTACCAACTCAAACGTTATCACAAAAGACTGCGTGCTGTCATTGATGTGGAAAAAGGCAATGATGTATAATAATTTGAAACACATTGAAAATAATAGGCACTATAAAACAGAGGGCACATTTGGCCTCCTTTATATCTTGGAACACATGTTCTTAGTTAGGAAGCAGAGTGCATTATGGACTATAAAACACATCACTTGTCTCAGTCACAGCAGTATAATGTTACCTCTGACAGTGACACTACCAGTTTGAGTCAGTGTTCTGCAAAAAATGGTCTGACTGTTCACAAATCCCAAAGTAAGAGTGAGCCTTCCTTGACCTTTTTTAAATTTGAAAGTGCTTGAATAGTCTGTGTACTAAATTATTAAATTGGCTGTTGGTTACTATCAGTTAGGCTATGTGCACACAGTGCATTTTTTATGCATTTTCGCTGTGTGTTTTCCTTGGGGGAATGGGCCAAGCACACTATGGAATCCTTATGCAAGCTATTTCATTGACACCCAAAAGTGTTGTGCACATGATCAGTAATTTTCTTAAGTATTTGTTTTTTTCGGCAGCATGTCAATTCTTTTTGCACTTCTGCAGCATTTTTCACCCATTGACTTCAAATTGAGTCAGTTAAATCAGCAGCAAAATTGCAGGTATAAAAATGTTTGTAAATTTTCTGTGGATTTGCTGAGTTTTTGTTTTGCATTTTACCGGCTTCCTATGATGTTTCCCACGCTGTTATCTGTGTGACAGCATTGGAAACGGTAGTTCTTATCGGCAGTAATGCTACCACCAGTAATAAAATCAGTCAGAGCGTTGCGGGGTCATGCTATCAGATGTCAGCTTGACCCCGCAGCTATGACTGTGACACGCAGTGGTGACATGCTGTAATAAGCTTACCGCAGGTCAGCAGGCATGGGCTGATGAGACTACTGCTCCCATCGGGCTACGGCTGTTGTCAATGATAACAAAGACAGCAGGTGCCGCTGATGGGAGATATAGTCTCATCTGCCAGCGCCTGAGCTTACAGTTAAAAAAAGTTAAATAATTACATATACATTCGCATAAAAATAAAAATCCATTACACTCATGTAACACCAAATCCCCGACTCCCTCGTCTCCTAGAAAAAATGTAAAATAATAAACCAACATATACTCACCTGTCCAACATATTCCTCGTAATCCAGAGTGTCCCACAGCGATCTCACATGTAGAACAATCGCATCGGAAGATTTGATTGCTCTACCTGGCCGCCAGCGATACACTGACTGAAGGTAATCACTCACGCATTGTATCAATGAGTTACCGTGAAAGAGTTCACCAGAGTTCATCAGCTGATCAGCTCTGGTGCTCTCACTTATGGCACTGTTGTGCGAGAACACAGGTGAAATCAACCCCACAAATATCAACCCCAATTTTCACTTCTGCAGGGCAAGTGGCAAGAGCGAGGCTAAGCACCAGATTTGGCACATCTTATAGATGCACCTTTTCTGGGGTGGTTAAGAGCTGATGATTTTAGTCTTGGAGGGGCCAATATCCATGGCCCCTTCCTAAGCTATTAATATCAGACCACGACTGTCTGCCTGTCCTTTGCTGGTTAGATTTTATAGGGTGACCCTATGTGAATTTTTTCTGGGGTTCCCTGGAAACTAGCCAGTAAAGGCTAAGCAAACAACTGTGAGCTGATATTAATAGCCTGGAATCCTTTATGGCTATTGGTTCCATCCCAGAATATTATCATCAGCCTTCAGCCATTGGCTTTCCTCTGCTGGTTATTTAAATTCTGCAGGATCCCATGCATTTTTTTTAATTTTTTTTCTTTAAAATTAACAGTTGCTTTCTGGTTACAGCCTATGTACTTTTGTTCTATTAATGCTCCTACATAGGTTGGTGATAATATGTGTATGTGTTTGTGTGTGTTTGTGTGTGTGTTTGTGTTTACTTATCAGCTTAATAATAAGGGTGTCGGGCTGACACATTTTCATTACTAAAGGGTACGCCACACTAAGCGAGATCGCTAACGAAATCACTACTGCGTCACCATTTATGACACAGTAGCGATCTCGTTAGCGACTTAGCTGTGTGTGACATGTAGCGGCGATGTGGCCCACGCTGCGATGTCGCTGATCGCTCATGAACATTCTGAGCCATTTTTTGGTCGTTGGTGTCCCGCTGGTGAGCCTGAATCGCTGAGTGTGACACCCTTTATGAACGACTTCACCAGCATCGCAGGTGGGACTAGGTTTTCCCAACGACCGCAGAGGTCGTTATACAGATCGCTGATGAGATGTGTTTGGAATCACAGATCGCTGATGAGTTGTGTTTGGAATCACACAGCTAAGTCGCTAACGAGATAGCTACTGCATCATAAATGGTGACGCAGTAGCGATCTCGTTAGCGATCTCGCTTAGTGTGGCATACCCTTAAGCCTAGAGTTAGGTGTCAATGTCAGCTGCTGATACCAAACCCTAATCCCATTACAGTAATGCCACTGCATCAGCATGATAAAGGGGATGTTGATCCAAGAAATTACATCACAAAACTTTTTTTAAAAGATCTTTATTTAGTGTTAGGGTTCGAGTTCCCGCTGCTGCACAAGGGAGTCTCGAACCAGCCCCGCTGCAGTCTCCCATTCATCTCCGGCCGCAGTGGAGCCTGCTCAAGCAGAGACGTCGGTCAAAGCGTCTTGCCCACTCCAGTACTGTGCAGTGACTTGCTGCTGCCTTTCCTGGATCTGCTATTATAGCCAGTGCTGGAGCAGACGTCTTTGGGACAAAGTCCTGTGTTTTCCCTTCTGAGCATGCCCAGAGTGAGATCTCTCATTGGAGATCAGGGGTCACATGCTCAGGTACTGCAGCAGCTCCTATTGGTCTGCCAGGAAGGTCCTGTGACTACTGTTGTTCTGGAACAAGCTTCATTGGTCCTTGTTTCTGGCAGGTCCTGTAGCTGTTACTATAAAAGGGTAGCATGGCTGGGCCGCCATGCGCTAATATCAACCATTGTATGCTATGCGCCAGTGTGGTCATGCGTGTGTGTGGTTAGGGACCCGGCTGAAATAAGCCACTAGAATACCGACTTAATTGGTGAGGAGTTTGGTGTGCTAGCTGGTCAGGGTCGGCATCCTAGATGCCCTAGATTACCGGCATAACCGGTGAGGAGTTTTGATTGCCGTATTCAGGGTCTGGCGTTCAGACGCCATAGATTGCGGGTGACTCCCGCGAGGACATTAGCACATGATCACGCTTTATGTACGCTTAGCACGTAACTGTGTACCTGAGAGCCTGACAGGACACAGCACATTTTCTCAGCGGCCCTGTGACGTAACAGGGTTCGCTTTCAACGCTAGACAGCGCCCTAGCGTGTTTTCTTTGAGACTCAGTTGTGTTTAGTGAGTTCGCACACATCGCCATATAGCGCTGCGGCTCTCCTTCTAGCGGCTCTGTGGAGTAACAGAGTTCGCACTTATTGCCGCAGCGCGTTACGGCGTTTATGTTGGCGACTCTGCGGGATAACAGAGTTTGCTTCTTATGCCATTTTACTAGCAGCAGGCTCCGCCTGCACGGTGGACCCCGGGCTGCGAACGCACCTCTCCACATCTTATATTTGGTGCGTTCCGCAGACCCTAACATTTAGCTCAAAAAAGCCTTCATTGCTGTACAAAGACGCATGCAAAAATGGACACAAAAAACATACAAAAACACATGTTTTTGCCACAGCGTTTTTCCTGCCAAGAGATGCAGACACCTTGCAGAAATTTCTGTAAGCAAATACTCAAAGTGCGAATATAGCCTTACCATCTGTTTCTATGGTGAAGTCACTTTTAAATTCATGTAGCCTTGTTTTTGTTAAAGAAATTGAAATGGCTTGGAGTCAGCCATAGGAGAACTTACAGTATTAAGCGTGTATTTTGATGTCAATTGGAACCTTTCTGGTATTGGACTTTGCTGCAAATTGATTTGTTGCTAATTGAATTTTGTGGAAAAAATTGACAAACCTATCAAAATTGAATTTCAAAAGATTCAATGATCACTAAAACACAGCTTACTATGTATTTCTGCCCCTAATTTAGCTAATCCGTAATTAGTTTGCACATGGTAAGCATTGCATAGCTTAGAGGGAATAATGTTTAGAAGTATGTTATATTGAGGATCCATATATGTCAGCTAAGTGTCTAGTATAGGGAATCTATTTGCTGTACAGAGTCTGTTCACATGAGTTGGCAATGTGCATGAGACGTCACTATATTCTGAACATATTTTTGTCTATTTTTTTGTCTACTTGTGTTAAATACTATGCATATTACCATCTATTTCTTTCCAATTGACACATAATAGAAATAGCATAGTTGGAACCCTTTTTCATAAGCGTGGAAAATGCCAATTGACTATATACTGTTCACAAAAGGCAATTTTGAAAATAATTCTACTTTATCAGCTGTAAATTTCTAAATTAAATTTGTTAACAAAATTCAACATCCAGGAGTAGTTTTGGCACTGACTCAAGCAAAAATATACTGCTAATATTAAGATTCAAGACAAATTGAATTAATCTCTCTGTGTGTAGTAGAAACAATGTTCTCATAATGTTTACATTTTATCCAGGCACATAATTTTGATATTTATGTATATATATATATATATATATATATATATATATATATATATATGTATATATATACACCTATATCTATTTATCTATCTATCTATCTGTCTATATCTATCTCTCTCTCTGCAGATAGATAGAAATATATATATATATATATATATATATATATATATGTATATATATATATTTAGTATATATATATAATATATATATATATATATATATATATATATATATATATATATATATAGCTCTAGCAAAAATTAAGAGACCAATTCAAAGTTTTCAGTTTGTCTGACTTTTCTCTTTATATGTATATTTTTGGGTACAATGTACATTTCTCTTTTATTCTATAAACTACTGACAACATGTCTCCGAATTTCCAAGCAATAAATTTTGTATCTATTTTCAGAAAATGAGAAATGATCAAAATAACAAAAAATGCAGTGCTTGCAGACCTTATATAATGCTAAGAAAACAAGTTCAATCATTTAGAAAAATCAATACTAATGTTTTAACTGAGGAAGAGTTCAGAAATCAATATTTTGTGGGATAACCATGATTTTTAATCACAGCTTTCATGCGTCTTGGCAGACTTTCCATAAGTCTTTCACACTGTTTTTGGGTGACTTATGCCACTCCTGGTACAAAAATTTAAGCAGTTCTTTGTTTAATGGCTTGTGACTATCCATCTTCCTATTGATTACATTCCTGAGGTTTTCAATGGAGTTCAGGTCTGGAGATTGGGCTGGCCATGACAGGGATTTGATGTGGTAGTCCTTCATCCTCACATTGATTGACCTAGCTGTGTGGCATGGCGCATTGTCATGCTGGAAAAACCAGTCCTCAGAGTTGGGGAACATTGCCTGAGAAGAAGGAATCAACTTTTTTCAAGGATAACCTTGTATATGGCCTGATTCATACGTCCTTCGCAAAGATTATCACAGATCATCACCGATCCTCCACAAAATTTCACAATGGGTGCAAGACACTGTGGCTTGTACGAATCTCCAGGTCTCTGTCTAAACATTGGATGACCAGGTGTTGGGCAAAAGATGAAAATTAGTTTCATCAGAGAAGATTACCTTACTCCAGTGCTCTATGGTCCAATACTTATTGTCATTAGAAAACTTCAGCCTGGCTCTCCTTTGCTTCTCATTGATGAAAGGCTTTTTTCTAGCATTACATGACTTAACCACTGCCTCTATCAGCCTTTTACAAATTGTTCTTGCTGTGCTCTTCACCCCAGCTGCCATTTTCCATTCCTTTTGTAGGGCATTTGATGTCATCCTGTGGTTGCTGAGTGACATTCAAATTAGATGATGGTCATCCCGGTCAGCAGAGAGTGATTTTCGCCCTCTGCGGGTGTGTAGCTTTGTTTTCCCCAATGTCTGCTGCTTGACCTTGTTGTAATGGACTGCCTTCTTTGAAATTTTAAGGATGGAGGCAACATGACGCACACTGCATCCCTCTGCTAGTAATGCCAGAATTAAGCCCTTCATTTCCTCACTCAAGACTTTTCTTTTGACCTACTTTGGCATGGTTAAAAGTTATTTTTTCATTCCTATTACTTTTGGGATATTACCAGCACTGGTTTTGCCATTCAGCTTGTCTTATTGCAAGATGATTGTGAACACCACAGCAGTGTTTTTTATACTTCCCTTCATTAAATAAGATTTGGTTCAGGTGATCACCTAATCAGAAGCATATTAAGTAGAATGTGGTGTTCTCTCGTTGGAACTCAACTGACATTGGAATGGAATGGCTGTCAGACATGTAAAGAAGCTGATAGAGAAGCTGATTTTTATAAAAATGTGTGGTGGTCTCTTAATTTTTGCCAGAGCTGTATATATATATATATATATATATATATATATATTATATATATATAGTACAGACCAAAAGTTTGGGCACACCTTCTCATTCAGTGATTTTTCTGTATTTTCATGACTGTGAAAATTGTAGAATCCCCAACAGTGTCACCAGCAAAGCACCCCACACCATCACACCACCTCCTCCATGCTTCACGGTGGGAACTAGGCATGTAGAGTCCATCCGTTCACCTTTTCTGCGTGCAAAGCAGTAATCAAAGCAAAAGGTGGCTACTTTGAAGTACCTAAAATATAAGACATATTTTCAGTTGTTTCACACTTTTTTGTAAAGTGGAATGTATAATTCCACATGTGTTAATTCACAGTTTTGATGCCTTCAGTGTGATTCTACAATTTTCATAGTCATGAAAATACAGAAGAATCTTTGAATGAGAAGGTGTGTCCAAACTTTTGGTCTGTACTGTATATATATATATATATATAATCTCTTCCTCTTTCTTTGTCTCTCTCTCTCTCCCTCTCTCTCTCTCTCTCTCTCATATATTATATATATATATATATATATATATATATATATAGTACAGACCAAAAGTTTGGACACACCTTCTCATTTAAAGATTTTTCTGTACTTTCACGACTATGAAAATTGTTCATTCACACTGAAGGCATCAAAAGTATGAATTAACACATGTGGAATTATATACTTAACAAAAAAGGGTGAAAAAACTGAAAATATGTCTTATATTCTAGGTTCTTCAAAATAGCCACCTTTTGCTTTGATGACTGCTTTGCACACTCTTGGCATTCTCTTGATGAGCTTCAAGAGGTAGTCACCAGAAATGGTCTTCCAACAATCTTGAAGGAGTTCCCAGAGATCCTTAGCACTTGTTGGCCCTTTTGCCTTCACTCTGCGGTCCAGCTCACCCCAAACCATCTCGATTAGGTTCAGGTCTGGTAACTGTGGAGGCCAGGTCATCTGGCATAGCACCCCATCACTCTCTTCTCCTTGGTCAAATAGCCCTTACACAGCCTGGAGGTGTGTTTGGGGTCATTGTCCTGTTGAAAAATAAATGATGGTCCAACTAAACGCAAACCGGATGGAATAGCATGCCGCTGCAAAATGCTGTGGTAGCCATGCTGGCTCTGTATGCCTTCAATTTTGAATAAATCCCCAACAGTGTCAACAGCAAAGCACCCCCACACCATCAAACCTCATCCTCTATGCTTCACGGTGGGAACCAGGCATGTAGAGTCCATCCATTCACCTTTTCTGCGTTGCACAAAGAAACAGTAGTTGGAACCAAAGATCTCAAATTTGGACTTATCAGACCAAAGCACAGAGTTCCACTGGTCTAATGTCCATTCCTTGTGTTCTTTAGCCCAAACAAGTCTCTTCTGCTTGTTGCCTGTCCTTAGCAGTGGTTTCCTAGCAGCTATTTTACCATGAAGGCCTGCTGCACAAAGTATCCTCTTAACCGTTGTTGTAGAGATGTGTCTGCTGCTAGAACTCTGTGTGGCATTGACCTGGTCTCTAATCTGAGCTGCTGTAAACCTGTGATTTCTGAGGCTGGTGACTCAGATAAACTTATCCTCAGAAGCAGAGGTGGCTCTTGGTCTTCCTTCCTGGCGCGGTCCTCATGTGAGTTTCTTTGTAGCGCTTGATGGTTTTTGCAACTGCACTTGGGGACACTTTCAAAGTTTTCCCAATTTTTCTCACTGACTGACCTTCATTTCTTAAAGTAATGATGGCCACTCGTTTTTCTTTACTTAGCTGCTTTTTTCTTGCCATAATACAAATTCAAACAGTCTATTCAGTAGGACTATCAGCTGTGTATCCACCAGACTTCTGCACAACACAACTGATCGTCCCAACCCCATTTATAAGGCAAGAAATCCCACTTAATTAAACCTGACAGAACACACCTGTGAAGTGAAAACCATTTCCGGTGACTACCTCTTGAAGCTCATCAAGAGAATGCCAAGAGTGTGCAAAGCAGTCATCAAAGCAATAGGTGGCTACTTTGAAGAACCTAGAATATAAGACATAATTTCAGTTGTTACACACTTTTTTGTTAAGTATATAGCGTATATACTCGTGTATAAGCCGAGATTATCAGCCCATTTTTTAGGGCTGAAAGTCCCCCTCTCGGCTTATACGCGAGTCATATACCGCGGTACCACATGACTGCTGTATGAAGGAAGATCTGCCAGAGATAGCAGGAGAAGAGGAGAGGCTGCAGAGACCGAGCCGGCGGAGGGTTGAGTATACCGATATTTACCTGTCCCCATGCCACTGCTGCTCCCCTCTGTGTCCTCGCATCCTCTTGCTGTTATGATCAGGCAGAGGGCGCGATGATGTCGTTAGTGTGCGCCGCGCCCTCTGCCTAATCATTCACTGCCGAGGACCCTGAAGGAGGGGGCAGCGTGCAGCGGTGAACCGGGAATCGGTAAATATTGCTGGTGACGGGGTCCTGAGTGAGCTGTGACAATGGCACCTGGCCCCCATAGCACGCCGGTGTCGCTGCCTGCTCAGGACCCCTGGCACCTGGCCCCCAGCGACGAGAGGTGAGTATGTAATTTTTTTTTGCAGCAGCGTGGCAGCGTAAGGGACCTATACTATGGGCATAATCTGTGGAGCATATGGGGGCATAATCTGTGGAACATATGGGGCATAATCTGTGGAGCATATGGGGCATAATCTGTGGAACATATGGGGCATAATCTGTGGAGCATATGGGGCATAATCCATTGAGCATATCAGGGCATAATATTTGGAGCATATGGGGGCATAATCTGTGGAGCACATGGGGACATAATCTGTGGAGCATATGGGGCATAATCCCTGGAGCATATGGGGGCATAATCTGTGGAGCACCATATGGGGCCCATTCTATGGATCCTCTTCTGGGGGCATAACCTTTATGGAGCAGCATATGGGGAGTATTTTGTATGGAGCATTTTATGGGGCACCTGATTCGATATGGATATTCAAAAACCTTTACCCTACTGATGTCTCAATTAATTTTACTTTTATTGGTATCTATTTTTATTTTTGTAATTTACCAGTAGCTGCCTCATTTTCCACCCTAGGCCTATACGTGAGTCAATAAGTTTTCCCAGTATTTTGTGGCAAAATTAGGGGGGTCAGCTTATACATGAGTATATACGGTAATTTCACATGTGTTAATTCATAGTTTTGATGCCTTCAGTGTGAATTTACAATTTTCATAGTCATGAAAATACAGAAAAATCTTTAAATGAGAAGGTGTGTCCAAACTTTTGGTCTGTACTGTATATATATATATATATATATATATATATATATATATATGCACACACCTTGGATTTTTTTCCTGTTTTGTCAAAGAGTTGCTTTTTTCAAAATACAACATGTCACTTCTTTTAGCGTTTTTACAGCTTTGCTGCTTTTTGGTGCAGAAACCCGATGAATTTGAATCTAATATTTTTTATGCACAAAACTTTATCAGCATGCACAAAAAACAAATGTACTATGACAAAAATGCAGTAAAAACTGCACCAAAAACTAAGCATAAAGTAAGCAAAAAAAATGCAGCAAAAGCTAAGTGAAACCTGCTTTTTGTAAGCAGCTTAAATGCAGCTTAAAATTGGCATAAAAAATCTGCAAAACCGCAACAAGTGAACACATAGCCTAAAAGCAATTCTGATTTTTTTTTTTAAAGAGTAATAAATATTTTTTTAAAATGTGCTTCATTTTTTCTGAAGAGGCATTTTAGTTGAATTAAACAAATAGAAAGCAGTTAAAAAATATGTGATCAGCTTATTTTTGGTGGACACTTCTAAAAATGGGCTCTTATCTTTTGTGGGTCCTGTTTTATTTATGTTGGACAACCCCTTAAAAGCTTTTCCCTTCTTTCCCTATGAAAATATGTTGATATTTACAAATAAATTATACATACCTAAAATGGTGTCAATAAAAAATACAACTATTCTAGCAAAAAAAGTGCCCTCATGCTGCATTGATGGATTATAGAAAAGAAAAAATCTGTCCCTTGAGGACCAAAATATTCTGTTCCTTACAGAAATGAGCAAAGATGATGTGACATTGTCATAATTTTAGTTTTTTAATAATATTTTTTGTGCAAAAGATTTACATTTTACAATATTTTTTTATCATGAGTTGCTTTTTCTATTAGACTGTATCACAAACTAAAACAACTTTCATCAAATAGATTACTATACTTATAATTTCTTTGCTATTTTTGAAATGATGACCTTTAAGAACCGTTCAGGCTTGTAAACTATTTAAAGAACAGAACCATTGACAACATGTGGCATCAGCATATAAATGGTTCAAAAACAGAAACCCAGAATGCACCCTTTCCCATCTAACAGCAGTTTTCATGGTTCATAGAGTTAAAATGAAAAAGGCAGACAGTGTGTATCGGACAGTAATGGAGTTGCTGGTGTACACGAGAGCAAGGAAAATAAATCATTTGCTTCAGCCAATTGTAATTTTGTTTTAAGAAGACTTTTTCTTCTACAGACTACAATGAAAAATAACTATAAGGCACTTTTTCAAGTATTTGACTGCAGCTGTTGGCGAATAACAGCTAAAGAACCGTCAGTATGTCTGCTTGTTCCATTAATCCTCCCCAAGATTTAGATTGTATGATGGATATGTAAATGTTTGCATATAAAATCAAACCATAAAAAGGAAAGTGATAGAGAAAAATGTGCCATTAGCTGATTCTAGGTTGGAGACATATTTTCTTAATGTTCTCCATGGAACACTGAATGATCATGAAAATGTGTGATTCCATAAATTGCTCTGTGAGATTTAGGGAATATGAAACATTCTATCAAGATAGTAAAAAAAAAGGTCTTAATATGTGGAATAATTTTATTTTCAGCTATTACTCTCACTTTATCAGTGAACTGGTTTTAAACACTAAAGGGGAATTTCACATTTTAACTCATCAGTATGCTATAAGTTTGCATTTGATATTAGAAAATGACTTTTTATCCACAAGTGTGAATTCACTGGCTGCTGTATGGTCGGTTTCAGTAACAATTTAACATAGAATTAACACTTGGCTTTGCATTTTCCTTAAAATTCAATATTCAGTGGATACATTTACGAGACTCTCAATACAGGAAAGCTTGTATTTGCTTGGAAAATACCTCAGGGGGAGAGGAGCGAGAACCTCGCTAATCATAAGAGCTTACTCTCTAAAGGAGAGAGTGAGGACACCGCTGACCACAAGAGGTTACACTCTACAGGAGAGATATGACCCCGCTTACCATAGGAGCTTACACTCTACAGAAGAGAGTGGACCCTGCTCACAATAAGAGCTTACTCTCTAAAGGAGAGAGATGACCCCACTGACCAGAAGAACTTACACTTTACAGGAGAGAGCGGACCCGCTAACCATAGGAGTTTATACTCTGCCGAAGAGAGAGAGGACCCTGCTCACATAAGAGCTTACTCTCTAAAGGAGAGAGAGAGGACCCAGTTGACTGCAATAACTTACACTCTACAGGAGAGAGAGGAGCCTGCTGACCATAAAAACTTACACTCTACAGTAAAGAGCAAACCCCGCTGACCATAAGAGAGTCCACTCTACAGAAGGGAGCGAGGACCCTTCTCACCAGAAGAGCTTACTCTCTAAAGGAGAGAGTGAGGACACCGCTGACCACAAGAGGTTACACTCTACAGGAGAGATATGACCCCGCTTACAATAGGAGCTTACACTCTACAGAAGAGAGTGGACCCTGCTCACAATAAGAGCTTACTCTCTAAAGGAGAGAGAGATGATCCCGCTGACCAGAAGAACTTACATTTTACAGAAGATAGCGGACCCCGCTAACAATAGGAGCTTATACTCTACAGAAGAGAGAGAGGACCCTGCTCACCATAAGAGCTCACTCTCTAAATGAGAGAGAGAGGACCCAGTTGACTGCAATAACTTACACTCTACAGGAGAGAGAGGAGCCTGCTGACCATAAAAACTTACACTCTACAGTATAGAACGGACCCCACTGACCATAAGAGCGTCCACTCTACAGAAGAGAGCGAGGACCCTGCTCACCAGAAGAGCTTACTCTCTAAGGCCCAGATCACACATGCGAGAAACACGGCTGACTCTCGCATGTGAATTCACAGTCCTGGCGCCGGCACTCGGGAGCGGAGCGAGCGGCTGCATAGAAATACATACAGCCGCACACTCCACTCCTGAGTGCTGGTACCAGGGCTGGGAATTCACATGCGAGACTCTCGCATGTGTGATCCCGGCCTAAAGGAGAGAAGACCTGCTGACCACAAGAACTTACACTCTATAGAAGAGGACCCTACTGACCATGAGAACTTAGTCTCTTAAAGAGAGAGAGGACCTCGCTGACCTTAAGAGCTTACATTGTACGATACAGAGATAGGATGCTGCAGGTGCCACAGGATCAGATGTACACTACAGAGACAGGAAGGATCAGAGTATGAGTGAGAGAGCAAATTCTTTGTACTAGGCAAGGCTGATGCACTGGTAGTATTAACTTTCTTGGAATGTCATAGTGATATCTCAAAAGATTGGCTCTTTTTTACATGCGTATAACTGGTTGCTACTAGGTTAAAAGAGGTTTAAAAGTTAGCTCCAGTTGAGTAGTTTGCAGTGGAACTTTTCTTCACAGACATCTCATCTGTCATGTCCTCCAGATTAGATAGGTAGCTATTAGTACACAGGCCATAGTGAGTCTGAATTACCCTGATGAAACAATAGCTCTTAGCAGATCATAAAATATATATTCCGACTACAAAAGTTGAATAGAAAAAAAAATATTATCTTAATACTTCACAATCCTCATCCGTGCTCCATACATCATTGGAGATAATGAGCCTAAATTGGTTAGAATTCACTCTTATCTGTCTGCTGAGCGTCACTGTTTGTATAAAGGAAAACATAAAATCCTGCTTTCTAAATGTCACAATTCTTGTGTATGGTTGTATATAGCACATCAATAACATGATCTGGCTTTCTCTTGCCAATGAAATACTGTGCTACCATAAAGGGTACAGTGCTGGGGGGATGAAGCTGCTACTTGGATGAAATTTTGCTCAAATGTCAGTATAGTATAAGAAAGACCCCTCACTTTGTATCCAGCACAGCAGAGCTTAACCCCTTAACGACCAAGCCATTTTGTAGATTAATGACCAGGCCAATTTTTACATTTCTGACCACTGTCTCTTTATGTGCTTATACAGTAACTCTGGAACGCTTTAATGGATCTTGGCGATTCTGAAATTGTTTTCTCGTGACATATTGTACTTCATGATAGTGGTAAAATTTATTCAATATAACTTGCGTTAATTTATGAAAAAGACGGAAATATGGCAAAAATTTTGAAAATTTTGCAATTTTCAAACTTTTAATTTTTATTAAAAAACTCTCAGACTGGGCAAGGAGGGCATTAATCAATGAGGCAGCACAGAGATTAAATGGAACCATTAAGAAGCTGCATAGTTCTCGATCAGAGACTGGAGTATCTGTCTATACCAACACAGTAAGTCAAACACTCCATGGAGTGGCCTTTATGGAAAAGTGGGCAGAAAAAAACAACAAAAAAAGACTTTACTTACACCCAAAAATTGTAAGGCTCATTTTGAGCTTACCAAAATGCATGTGGGAAATTCCCAAAATGTATGGAGGAAAGTGTGGTCAGAGGACACCAAAATTTAACTTTTTGGCCACCAAGGTAAATGCTATGCCTGGCGCCAAACCAATACAGCTCATCACCGCTAGAACACCATCCCCACAGTGAAACATGATGGTGGCAGTATCATGCTGTGAGAATGTTTTTGGGACAGGGAATATGGTCAGAATCGAGGGGAAGATGAATAGTGCAAAATACAAGGATATTTTTGAGCAAAACCTATTTCAGTCTGTCAGTAATTTCAGACTGAGACAGAGGTTCACCTTCCTACAAAAACAATGACCCAAAACATACTGATAAAGCAACACTCAAGTGATTTAAGGAGAAAGATATGTGTTCTGGAGTGGCCTAGTCAAAGCCGAGACCTTAATCCAATTGAGAATACAGAATACTGGTCCCCAAATAATGCTCCATACAGAATACTAGCCCTCATATAATGCTCCATACAGAATGCTGGACTCCATATAATGCTCCAAACAGAATACTGGACCCCATATAATGCTCCATACAGAATACTGGACCCCATATAATGCTCCATACAGAATACTGGACCCCATTTAATGCTCAATACAGAATACTGGTCCCCATATCATGCTCCATACAGAATACTGGCCCTCATATAATGCTCCATACGGAATACTGGCCCTCATATAATGGTCCATACAGAAAACTGCACCCCATATAATGCTCCATACAGAATACTGGACCCCTTATAATGCTCCATACAGAAAACTGGTCCTCATATAATGCACCAGTCAGACTGTGCCCCCCATATAATGTCCCATGCAGGATGACAGGATGTCCTCCCTATACAATGCCCCATGGAGGATGTCATCTCCCCCCCATATAATGCCCCATGCAGGATGACAAGATGTCCTCCCTATACAATATCCCATGGAGGATGTCACTCCCCCTTGCAGGATGTCACTCCCCTCTTTATAGTGCCCCATGCAGGATGTCTCTCCCCCCATGTAACGCCCCAGGCCTCCATACATTAAAAAAAAAAAAATAAATACTCAACTCACTGCTCACCTGCTGCTACCGCTGCCGCTGCTCTGCTCCGGACTCCAGCGTCACCGCCCGGCGACTTCCCGCTCTGCACTGTGACTGCTCAGCAGAGGGCGCGGTGACATCACCGCGCCCTCTGACCTGAGACGTCACAGTCAGAGACGCGGAAAACACAGGACCTGCAGCGGAGGCACGGGAAGAGGTAAGTATTGTGCCAGGGCCCTGAGCAAGTGTGGCGGCGCTGGCACCGCTCTCCTCCGCTGACTGGTGCCATAGCACGCCAGGGTGCCCAACGGCGAGTGGGCTCCCCGCCTGCTCAGGGCCCTGGCTCTTGCCCGGGTACACAGGTTGCTGACGCCGGCCCTGGGTGAGTGTCTCAGACCACTGATTTGGTATAATGATGGTATTGATACATAATCCTGTGTAAGTTTCTATTAGGCGTAACGTGTTACTGTTTATACTGTAAATATCTTATTTATAGACGTAAGCAGTTTGTTCAATCAGTTTATTATAACAGTTTTGATCAGTATTGCAGCTTCACCCACACTTGAAAGGCTTGCGCACAACAGTAACACAAGTTAAAGGGTTAAAATGTTTTTGAGCAGTAAAGCCAACATGAAAGCCCCAGGCAAAGTTTAACTTCATCTGACAGACAGCACATTTTTTACATCTGACTGCATTTAACTGTAGCACTCAGAATCCAATCAGCAGTAGGAACTGCTCATGCAACATTTTACGATGCAGCTTATTATACACTACAGGAGAAATACTTTGCTCATGCTGTGATTTGAAACAAGCTCATTAGATAGTGCCACAAAAGAAATGCTGCAACCTAGAAGAACATCTTTATCAATAACACTGTCTAGTTCCTTTTAATTCCAGCTTCAGTGAATCATCAGCTATTATAGAAATGGCTTCTACTTGCATACTTTACTTAGTGATATCCAGACACGTACTCTATGATTATTCAGTTGGTTTCACAAGTGGATGAATGGGAAAATATCAAAAAATAAAGGCTACAGGAAATAATAGCTTAACATCACTCATTTACAATTTTAAAAGGAGCATCTGCTATTTTGTGTATTAAAAAAGCCATTTTTTTTGGGGATCTGCATATGCTGCAATTTCTTCTTGGGGATTTTGGGATATTTAAAGTGGTTGTCCAAGTCACAATACAATGAAGACCTAACCTATGGATAGGTCAAAAATCTCAGATCTGTGTAGGTCCAACACTCAATACACTGACCAATCACTTGATAAAAGCTCAGCCACTGTTCTTCTGTACCTCTTAGTGGCCACTACACATTGAATAGAGGTATGAAGTGCATATGCACTCCATGTAATTACATCTGGCCGCAACCACAGGTTGTAACGGTACTGGATGTTGGGCCACCACTGATTTAATAGTGATGACCTTTCTTTGGTATAGATCACCAATTTGTTTTAATCAGGCACAGCTTTAAGATTCAGTATGGTTTCCCTGTCAGTTCTGTTTACTAAGAATCTTTAACAAATGTTCGACTGTCCCAGAAAGTCAGATCCTAGCAGGCCCAAACTATTAACCTGTCTTACTTGGCTCATTCTCAGTGGATGGGTCAGCTTGTGGGCAACCTTCAGACAAAGCAGATAATACACTTATTATTTCAGCCCTGCATAATCAATGCAGTATCTAAGGCTGGACTGTATTAAAGAACTGCATTGACATCCTTGGTGAAGGCCACCCCCTTTGAAAAAGACCATAAAAATTTGCACTAATTAAAAAGACTGTAATTGTGGAACTGAATTACAGATTACAAAAAAAGGAAAGTTCATGAGAGTAGAAGGAATAACAAATGAGCAAAAACTGCCCACTTTTTTGACCTGCAACAGATGCTCTTCAAGGAATCAGACATTTTCCATTTCTGCGCTTTTGTTCCTATCCTCCCCTTTTTTTCAAGAGCCATAACTTTCATATTTTTCTATTGAAAAACATATTTATAAGGTTTTGTCAATGAGGGACAAGTTGTAGTTTTAAATGACACCATTCAGTTTACCACAGGACGTACTGACGAGCGAGTAAAAATTCCAAGTGTGGTTAAAAACTAAGAAACTCAATTTTGATGTGTCTTTTTTTTCGGGAGGGGGTAGATTTGGTTTTACATGGTTCACTGTCCAATAAAAATGTCATGGAAATGTGATTATTCAGTTCAATATTATTACTACTATAATCAACTTATAAAATTTTTATTAATATAAGTGGTTGAAAATAATTCTGAACTTTTTCCATTTTTGAAGCTGTGTAAGAGCTTTTTATTGCATGCTCAGATGTATTTTTATTGATACAATTTTATTTTTACCATTGTTCAAATTTGTTAAATGTTCTTTGCTGTTATGCATCAGGGAACCACTCCCGATGTATAATTTAAATGGAGGTTGGGATGGATGGTGAACAACAGTGCCATGAGTCCTCTGTAGGCTGTGGTGCAGTGACTCATGCGGCAGCTAGGGGGTGCTGTATATGCTGCTCAAGTTATACATGGAGGCGTGATATGGATGGGAAAACAGTCCCTGGCATGGTTGTAAACGGCAGATATGTGTCGCAGAGCTTCTCTGGGCTGTAAGCCAGTAATGTTGTTATGGCACTTGTAGTCCTACAAGAGTTCTGTTTATTGTATAGGGAGGCTTACAGGGTTAGCTTTTGAGTTGGGTGGGACTTGCTAACCACACATACACCGCCCACTGGTGGTTGTATAATGAATGTTGCATACTGGTGGTTGTAGATGTTGTGAAGGACCTGTGATGAGGTCATGAACAGGTGACCAGACCATGTGCTTCATAAATTAACTGGGGGAGTGGCTACAGGTATGAAAGGGAGTGTTTGGCACTTGGTGAGAGAGTGTAGTCTGTCTGAGACTGGGAAGTGTCTCAATGGATTCTGTCTGAGACTGGGAAGTGTCTCAAGGGAGTCTGTCTGAGACCGTGAGGAGTTTCTGAAAGGCCTGTGTGTTGGAAGGTCCCAGGTGGGGATTGGAGTCCTGAATAGCGCATGGAGAGGCCATGTGTCTGCGACGACACTGCGTGGAGGAAGCTAACGACCTTCTGAGGGTCTGGACTGTCAGGTGGCCAAGGACGGTGATCCCAGTTAGGAAGCTTCCCTGGGAACTTATGTCTGATGAGGAGTCAGCGTGAGTAGCAGGAGCTCCTGTAAGGTAACGCCACAGTCTGTTTGTGCCCGTCGTGTTCCATGGACATTCAGTACTATAGACTACTAGTGATGAACCCGTTCTACGCCTGGGTGGCAAGCATTTTTATAGGTACATGGTCTCCCATTCTGGTATGTGCTGCCCCCCTCCTATCTTGGTATGCATGGCACCCCTCATCCCTATCCTGGTATGTATGGTCCCCTCACCTCCACCCAAAACTACTATGCATGGCACCCCATTCCTCATCCTGGTATGCATGGTACCTCCTCATCCCTATCCTGGTATGCATGTTACCTGCTCATCCATATCCTGGTATTCATGGTTTCTCTCACCCCCCAACCCTGGTATGCATGGTCCCCTCACCCCCCAATCCTGGTATGCATGGACCCCTCACCCCCCCAATCCTCGTATGCATGGTTCACTCCTGCCCAATCCTGATATGCATGGTCCTCTCACCCCCCAATCCTGATGTGCATGGTCCCCTCACCCCCTATCCTGATGTGCATGGTCCCCTCACCCCCCAATCCTGATGTGCATGGCCCCCTCACCCCCCAATCCTGATGTGCATGGTCCCGTCACCCCGTCCTGTTGAGCATGGTCCCCTCACCCTCCAATCCTGATGTGCATGGTCTCACCCCCCAATCCTGATATGCATGGTCCCCTTACCCCAATCCTGATATGCATGGTCCCCTTACCCCCCAATCCTGATATGCATGGACCCCTCACCCCCAAATCCTGGTATGCATGGTCCCCTCACCCACCAATCTTGGTATGCATGGTCACCTCCCGCCCAATCCTGGAATGCATGGTCCCCTCAACCCTCAATTCTGGTATGAATGGTCCCCTCACCCCAATTCTGGTATGAATGGCCCCCTCGCCCCCCAATCCTGGTATGAATGGTCCCCTCATCGCCCAATCCTGATGTGCATGGTCCCCTCACCCCCCAATTCTGATGTGCATGGTCCTCTCACCCCCAACCCTGATGTGCATGGTCCGCTCACCCCCAATCCTGATGTGCATGGTCCCCTCATCCCCAATCCTGATGTGCATGGCCCCCTCACCCCCCCAATCCTGATATGCGTGGTCCCTCACCCCCAATCCTGGTATGCATGGTCCCCTCACCACTCTACCCTGATGTGCATGGTCCCCTCACCCCCCCAACCCTGATGTGCATGGTCTGCTCACCCCCCAATCCTGATGTGCATGGTCCCCTCACCCCCTATCCTGGTATGCATGGTCCTCTCACCCCCCAATCCTGATGTGCATGGTCCCCTCACCCCCCAATCCTGGTATGAAAGGTCCCCTCATCACCCAATCCTGATGTGCATGGTCCGCTCACCCCCCAATCCGGATGTGCATGGTCCGCTCACCCCCCAATCCGGATGTGCATGGTCCGCTCACCCCCCAATCCTGATGTGCATGGTCCCCTCACCCCCCCAATCCTGATGTGCATGGTCCCCTCACCCCCCCAATCCTGATGTGCATGGTCCCCTCACACCCCCCAATCCTGATGTGCATGG
The DNA here is from genome assembly GCA_033576555.1 of Oophaga sylvatica. Taxonomy (NCBI): domain Eukaryota; kingdom Metazoa; phylum Chordata; class Amphibia; order Anura; family Dendrobatidae; genus Oophaga; species Oophaga sylvatica. The sequence goes on along the minus strand of JARQOD010000005.1, from coordinate 294,992,437 downwards.
TCCCCTCACACCCCCCAACCCTGATGTGCATGGTGCCCTCACCCCCCAACCCTGATGTGCATGGTCCCTTCACCCCCCAATCCTGATGTGCATGGTCCCCTCACACCACCCAATCCTGATGTGCATGGTCCCCTCACCCCTAACCCTGATGTACATGGTCCCCTCACCCCCCAACCCTGATGTGCATGGTCCCCTCACCCCCCAACCCTGATGTGCATGGTCCCCTCACCCTCCAATCCTGATGTGCATGGTCCCCTCACCCCCTATCCTGATGTGCATGGTCCCCTCACCCCCCAATGCTGATGTGCATGGTCCCCTCACCCCCCAATCCTGATGTGCATGGTCCCTCACCCCCAATCCTGATGTGCATGGTCTGCTCACCCCCAATCCTGATGTGCATGGTCCCCTCACCCCCCAATCCTGATGTGCATGATCCCCTCACCCCCCCAATCCTGATGTGCATATCCCTCTCACCCCCCAATCCTGATGTGCATGGTCCTCTCACCCCCCAATCTTGATGTGCATAGTCCCCTCACCACCCCAATCCTGATGTGCATGGTCCCCTCACCCCCCCAATCCTGATGTGCATGGTCCGCTCACCCCCCAATCCTGATGTGCATGGTCCCCTCACCCCCCCAATCCTGATGTGCCTGTGCATGGTCCCCTCACCCCCCAATCCTGATGTGCATGGCCCCCTCACCCCCCCAATCCTGATGTGCATGGTCCCCTCATCCCCCCAATCCTGATGTGCATGATCCCCTCACCCCCCAATCCTGATGTGCATGGTCCTCTCACCCCCCAACCCTGATGTGCATGGTCCCCTCACCCCCAATCCTGATGTGCATGGCCCCCTCACCCCCCAATCCTGATGTGCATGGCCCCCTCACCCCCCAACCCTGATGTGCATGGTCCCCTCACCCCCAACCCTGATGTGCATGGTCCCCTCACCCCCAACCCTGATGTGCATGGTCCCCTCACCACCCTATCCTGAAATGTATGGCCCCCTCACCGCTATTAAACTGCACAAAAAAAACATTTATACTCACCTTTCATCCCTGTGCTCCAGCGCTGTTCCGTTCTGCTGGACGCCGGGGGAGGAGAGAGGCGCCGGAGTACGCGCATGCCCATAACGTACGGTCCGGCGCCATATTGCTGAAGACACAATGTAAATGTGTCTTCAGCAAAATGGCGCCGGATAGCGCTATTCCGACGCCTGGTCTCCTGCACCGGGAGAAGAGAAGCGCCGCGGCAGCGCTCCTCCCAGTCAGGTAAGTATGTGAGTATGGCGCCGGAGATCGCGGTATGCATCCAGAACGCATACCGCGATCTCCGGCGCCATACTAACCGCTGGATGCCTCAATTTGTCTGGAGCCAGACTGCGCAGGCGTGTCGCACTTGCGCAGTATAAAGGCTTCAGACAGAGTGACGCTCCTAGCGTTATATTATAGATGTGTGATGTGTAACCTGACGTTTATGCTGATGAAAATAAACCAGAAGGACTGTGGTTTGAAACCTGAGCGTGCTAGTATCTGCCTCTAAGACCTGCTAAGCGAGTGCCCCCGGTCCACACATATTGTGAATCGTCACAAGGCTATAATGGTATATGCTTACCTAATTTCTTTTTGATCATGTAATCCTATGTGTGGAATAGCTAAGTTCACTATGTACTGCTAGTTTACTGCACTATTCAATATCTCAGTTTTTATGTGTAACCATGCTGGCCAGACAGATAGCAAAGTTGACACTCATGGTTTTTTGAACTATGGGCATGTGTAGAATAGGACAAACATGTTCGCTGAATAGGTGTATGTAATGGTTTATAGGGTATGTGATCCTGCTACAAGTGTAAAAGGAAGTTGGTGATGCTTTCTGCTGGGGGAGGGGTGTTCATGAGGGATGAGTTTGAAAGGAAGGCATGCTTGTAGTAAATAATAAATGAATAATAATCTCTATTTAACAGTTTAACAGTTTCAAACACAACAGTCATAAGTAACAATGTTAACAATAATACAAAAATTAAATCAAAATAAAATGACCCTGCTCATGAGAGTTTACAATCTACAATGAGGTGGGGAAGATACGAAGTGCAGGTGTATATTTACAATGATGGTCTAGCCATCTTGAGGGAGTGGGGGATAGATAGAGATAGTGAATGGACTAAACACATACACTTACACATACAAGTAGTAGAAAGGGATTTAAGGATAATTCTGCTGCCAGTAAGTAAGGGGGTGATGCTGTAGTACTAGTTTGAAATGTTTCTGCAGAGGTATTGTCCTATAATCTCCATCACCTTGAAATGCGATTGCAGGATAAACATATTTTGTTCTTGAAAGTCCAAATGCAAAGTATGCAAATTGCCTCTTCAAACAAAGAGGACTTGTACTCTATAGCGCCACCTATTGGAAGTAGCAATCCTACAAGTCACAATCAACCCTTTAACGAGTCTTGTAATATGACTTAGGATAAAAGCCAAATCAGAATCTCCATTTGCAGACACGGTGTTTCGGACTGTTGGTCCTCGTCAGTGCAAAGTAGGAGAGATCTGATTTGGCTAGATGAGAGGCTCTGGACTGGGGTCTGGGGTTTAAGGTTTCTCCTTGTGGAGAGTGACATACCAGCTCTGGCGTGTCGAGGTAAGGAGGCTTATTCGCCGTGCAATGCTCATCTGGGAAATTTTAATATGCAAATTGCCTCTTCAAACAAAGAGGACTTGTACTCTATAGCGCCACTTATTGGAAGTAGCAATCCTACAAGTCACAATCAACCCTTTAACGAGTCTTGTAATATGACTTAGGATAAAAGCCAAATCAGAATCTCCATTTGCAGACACGGTGTTTCGGACTGTTGGTCCTCGTCAGTGCAAAGTAGGAGAGATCTGATTTGGCTAGATGAAAGGCTCTGGACTGGGGTCTGGGGGGTAAGGTTTCTCCTTGTGGAGAGTGACATACCAGCTCTGGCGTGTCGAGGTAAGGAGGCTTATTCGCCGTGCAATGCTCCTCTGGGAAATTTTAATATGCAAATTGCCTCTTCAAACAAATGCAAAGTAGTAATATATTGTGTCACCTACCCTCCAAAAATGGTTCAAAATTAATTAAAAAAGCTGTGTGCACAAAAATATGGTATCAGTAAAAAAAATTACAGCTTACCTCATACAAAATGCCAAGATAAAGAATGAATAAACTTGGCACTCAGTTAATTTTTATTATGCATCCAGACAAAAAATAGAAATTAAACGTTTTTGGTCAGTCATGGGACCTTCATCAGAATTTTCCTTTAGTGGAAACTATAAGAGATATCCTTGGTTGTTGTATCCATATAAAGGTAAGCAGTTTGTCCAAAGATAAAGTTCTATTGTGCGGGATGAAATGTGAGCTTATAAATTAAAAGCGTCTATTAGGAGGAAGTCCGGTATCAGGGACGTGTGCTGGACACAGAGGGGCTATGTGAGCAAAAGCGAGAATGATCAGCACGTCTGTTACAGGCAGGACACCTGGGTATTGGTCGTCCTCCCTGAACGGCGGTATCCCTGCACCACGGACCGGGACACTATGCGCTACTCCATTGCAAGTTTCTTGCCTGTGGACAAACTGCTTACCTTTATATGGATACTAGCTATGAACCCATTCTATGCCCAGGTGACAAGCATTTTTATAGGTATATGGTCTCCCATCCTGGTATGTGCTGCCCCCTCCTATCCTGGTATGCATGGCACCACTCATCCCTATCCTGGTATGCATGGTCCCCTCACCCCCCAATCCTGGTATGCATGGTACCCCCTCATCCCTATCCTGGTATGCATGTTACCCCTCATCCCCCATTCCTGATATGCATGGAACCCTCACCCCCCAATACTGGTATGCATGGTCCCCTCACCCCCTTATCCTGGTATGCAAGGTCTCCTCACCTCAAATTCTGATGTGCATGGTCCCCTCAACCCCAGTCCTGACATGTATGGTCCCCTCACTCCCCTATCTTGGTATGCATGGTCCCCTCTCCCCCTATCCTGGTATGCATGGTTTTCTCACCCCCCTATCCTGGTATGCATGGTCCCCTCACACCCCACAATCTTGGAATGCATGGTCCCCTCACCCCCCCAATCCTGGAATGGATGGTCACCTCATCCCCCAATCCTGGCATGCATGGTACTTTACCACAATATGAAGAATCTTTAAAATCTATGAATGAAGATATTACTGTTATGTTCTGCTACAAGCACTAAGGAAGGAAGGGATATCTGTCCCTACGATAGAACTTAGCTAGATCCCTACGATGTAACGGGGAACCTGATCCTGCAATCAGACCCGCTAAAGTCCTCAGCTAGTCTGTACGAAGACCTATAGATGCGAGGGAGGGATCCCTACAAGAACTAGGGACTGGGAGAAAAGATGGACACCTCCTAACAGAAGTTGTAGCACTAAAAGACAAACAAACAACATAGAACATAGAGGTTCGAAGACCAAGCAAAACTAATTGAGTAAGGTAACAAAGCACCTGGCTAGCTTAAGAGTAGAAATTACAATGAAGTCCAGCAAAGCCAGAAGGGCGGAGCAGGATTAAATAGGCAAAAAAAAACCTAACAGGAGAGTTCTAACAATTACTACTATAGAAAATGAAATAATGAATCGCAAAAAAAGAAAATTTGCCAGAGATCTGAAAGACTTTGCAGATAGAAAAGTGTATGAATGGGGTCAGTGGGAACGCAAAAAACGCACCCCAAAAATCTATTCTGAGAAATCAAAACCCCAGAAATTCAGCCAATAAACCGCATGTCGCATTCTCTGCATCTTCTGACCTTGATTCATCGGATGCGAACTGTAGCACATCGGATTTCTCATTTAACTCTGGAAATGAGCAGAAACGAAATAACAAGAAAAAATTATTTCCAAAAAACGCAGGAGGGCAGGGAGGAAGCACCGAAGAACAACTAGGAACCCTTACCAGATTCAAGCGAAGGAAAATGAGGAATTAGAAGAAACAAATGTTTTGAACATATCCTCACAAGAATTAACCCCTGATCAAACAAGGGTGTTATCTCTAGGTCTCAGCTTTGCACCAGATGTGAATTTTGATTTGTTTTCCACTATTTTGGATATAAATAAATTTGTTAGAAATCTCACTGTCAGAAAACACTTTTTCTCTGAAACTGTTGAAATGGTTAATGTAGAAAATTTACATGTGAATGAATATCATAAATTAAATTTCAAAGAACAACATGCGCTGTTGAATTTGCATAGTTTAACTAGATGTCAGACACATGAGCAAATGGCCAAAATTCATCAGTCTCAGATGTTGAATGTGAAAAATCCATATTTTTATCCTATTCAGACAAGAGTCAATTGTATGGACAGATTTCAGGATACAATTGAAAGGGAGCTTAGAAGTCTGTCCATAGAAGTGACAACTATAGGCGATAAGAATATTATGGAGAGTAATATCACTCCTAAACAGAAGAAAGCTCTATATGAGTTAAAAAGTATGGATAGTATTATCATTAAACGTAGTGATAAAGGTGGTAAGTGTCATGTGTGCATTGCCACGAAGATCGTCGCGGTTGCACATTTTGACTTCTCACAGCTGAGCTGCTGTTTCTTTGTGTTTGGCAGCTAGGGAGTTAATTCTGTCTGTGCTCGGTGCTGGGACTGGGTGCAGTTTCTCCCAGCTGCAATTGATTATTTGTTAATTGGTCTCCTTTAAATTTCTGGTTGTCTGCTTGGGGAGTTGCCAGTGAAACCTTCATGCAGACCACAGATAGGAATGAATCTGTATAGACTTTAGTTGTGAGCTCCTTAGTTGTTCTAAGCTCAACTTGGTTAGAGTTTATTTCCCATACCATTTATGTTCCTTTGGTGTTTGAGTGTGTATGCAAGCGAGTGTTATCCTGTCTGTCTTATATGTCTAATCTGTGTATTTAGCTAAGATCAGCCCATATCCCTTTGGTGGTAGTCAGGATCCTTCTTAGACTGATTACAGGGTTCAGGGTCTGATAGGAGACAGGGTTAGGTTGGAGACTTGGACCTCTGAACCATTATCAGTACCTCCAAGGTGAGGGATTAGTTAGGACCCCAGTTTAGGGTCAGGTTAGATCCCAGTCCACCTCTTTCCTGTTTCAGCTCATCAAGTCCTCAAGATTAACCCTGAGTTCAGCAGATATCGTGTCAGGTAAATCTATTTTATACTTACATGCTGATGTTGCTATACTAGTTGTTGTATAGAGTGTTGTTCCTGTATTAATAGTTTACTGACATTGTATACATATCATTAGACAGCGTGACATTTTCACTGGCCATAAAAATTATCTCCAGTTACCATGGATCCAGTAGCCCAGCTGGCTCTGCAGTTGCAGGGATTATCCATGGAGCTGACGGACATTAAGTCCAAAGTTTTGTCTCCCCTGGAGCAAACCAGAGTTGAACCTAAGGTTGCTCTCCCGGACAGGTTCACTGGTGGGCGAGACAAATTTTTCACCTTCCGGGAGGCATGTAAATTGTATTTTCGGCTTCGGCCTCGATCATCAGGGAGTGAGGAGCAGAGAGTGGGAATTGTTATCTCACTTCTGCAAGGGGACCCTCAATCCTGGGCATTTTCCCTTCCTCCGGGATCCCCGGCTCTACTGTCTGTAGATCAATTTTTTACTGCCCTGGGATTGGTATATGATGACCCAGATCGGGTCTCTCTTGCTGAGACAAAATTACGTAAGATACAGCAGGGAGATCGTCCGGCAGAGGAATTTGCTTCTGAGTTTCGTAGATGGGCCACAGATACTCAGTGGAATGACCCAGCTCTTAGGAGCCAGTTTTGTCATGGGCTTTCTGATAAATTAAAAGACGTTTTGGCTCAGTATGAGTCTCCTCCTTCTCTGGAGGCTGCTATGGCCTTAGCTATCCGTACTGATAGACGGCTTCGGGAGAGGGGTGAGGTAACCCCACTCCCTGTTGTTTCTCCACCTACCACTAAAGTCCCTTATGTTGAGGTTCCCCTTGTCTGTTCGGATGAGCCTATGCAGTTGGGAGGGACATCATTTAGTAGGAGGGGATTGGCGGTACGCCGCAGGACTAGAAGATGTTTTTTCTGAGGGAAAGAGGGACATTTTGTTGGAGAATGTCCATCCCGTGCCTTGTTGAGCCAAAAGTCGCCGGAAAACTGTTAATCCCAGGTTGTGTGGTGGACGACAACCTGGGAGTATGTATTTCATCCGCCAGTTCTTCTCAGTTCCTTGTACCAGTGGAGGTGGTAGTTGGTACGAGAGTGGAGAGATTGTCTGTTCTTCTTGATAGTGGTTCCGGGGCTAATCTGGTTGACGCTCAGTTTGCTCAGGCTCAAGGTATGCATCTGAGTGTATTGGTCAAACCGATCCCTATATTCTCCATTGACGCCAGGCCTCTCGGCCAAGGTAGCTTTGTTCATGAGGTTCATAACATTGACCTTCGGGTAGGGGCAATACATAGGGAACAATTATCTTGTTATGTGTTGGAGGGTCTACTACTCCCATTGTGTTGGGACTTCCTTGGTTGGTTAAACATAACCCTGTGATTAATTGGCAGTCCAGAGAAATAAGCCAATGGGGTGATTTTTGCAAAAGCAACTGCATGAACATAGTCATCAGTGCGGTCGTGCCTAGTACATTGCCTCCTTTTTTGGAGGATTTTGGGGATGTTTTCTCTGAGGAGGGGTGTCAGGAGTTGCCTCCTCATCGCGTGTATGACTGCTCTATTAATCTCCTTCCTGATGCTAAGTTGCCTAAAGCTAGGTTGTATAATCTTTCTGGTCCTGAGAGGCAGGCTATGAAAGATTATATTTCTGAAAGTCTGGCCAAAGGGCATATTAGACCTTCATCTTCCCCAGTAGCCGCGGGGTTCTTCTTTGTGAAGAAGAAAGATGGAGGCCTACGCCCTTGCTTGGATTTCCGCGAACTTAATCGGATTACTGTTCGAGATCCGTATCCACTCCCTCTTATTCCTGATCTCTTCAATCAAATTGTTGGCGCCAAATGGTTTTCTAAATTGGATCTCAGGGGGGCGTATAATCTGATTAGGATAAAAGAGGGGGATGAGTGGAAAACGGCGTTTAACACGCCGGAGGGACATTATGAGAACCTAGTCATGCCTTTTGGTCTGACTACTGCACCAGCAGTATTCCAACATTTTGTTAATGACATTTTTCGTCACCTTGTGGGGCTGTTTGTGGTTGTATATTTGGACGACATTTTAATTTACTCGCCAGATCTTGTGTCTCATCAGGAGCATGTGAGACAGGTGTTGCAGATCTTGCGAGACAATAAATTATACGCCAAACTGGAGAAGTGTGTATTTGCCGTACAGGAACTTCAGTTTTTGGGTTTTTTGGTGTCAGCCTCCGGTTTCCGTATGGACCCTGAAAAGGTGAGAGCAGTGCTTGAATGGGATCAGCCAGGGGATCTTAAGGCTCTGCAGCGTTTTTTGGGGTTTGCTAACTACTACCGGAAATTTATTTGTAATTTCTCATCTGTCGTCAAACCTCTCACTGACATGACAAGAAAAGGGACGGATTTTTCTAAATGGTCGGACAAAGCTTGCCAAGCCTTTTCCTCTTTGAAGAAATGTTTTGCTTCGGCACCCGTTCTCATCCAACCAGATGCATCTCAGCCGTTCATTGTGGAGGTGGATGCGTCTGACGTAGGGGTGGGTGCTATATTGTCCCAGGGTCCGTCCCTGGTAAATGGCATCCGTGCGCTTTCTTTTCTAAGAAATTGTCGTCCGCCGAAAGGAATTATGATATCGGCAATAGGGAACTTTTGGCCATTAAGTTAGCTTTTGAAGAATGGCATCACTTTTAGGAGGGGGCAGTCCACCCGGTTACCGTTATTACTGATCACAAGAACCTGTTGTATTTGGAATCCGCTAAGCGTCTGAATTCCAGACAAGCTCGATGGTCGTTGTTTTTTACCAGGTTTAATTTTGTCGTCACTTATCGCCCGGGGTCTAAGAATGTAAAGGCTGATGCCTTGTCTCGCAGTTTCCCAGGGGCCGGGAAAACGGATGACCCGAGTCCTATCCTTCAGGAGGGGGTGGTAGTGTCGGCTGTATTTTCTGAGCTTGAGGAGGAGGTGTTAGAGGCTCAGGGGGACGCCCCTGCAGGACCTCCAGGGAGACTGTTTGTCCCAAATCTGTTGAGACAAAAGGTTATTGAGGCACATCATAATTCTGCTCTAGCAGGACATCCAGGGAGTAAGGCTTCTTTAGATCTCCTTTCTCGCCGGTTTTGGTGGCCTAATGCTAATAAAGATGTTATAACTTTTGTCGCGTCATGTGGGGTGTGTGCTCGCTCTAAAACTCCTCATACCCGTCCGTCTGGGACCCTTTTACCCTTGAAACTTCCGGAGCGTCCATGGACTCATTTATCTATGGACTTCATTACGGACCTTCCTCCGTCGTCAGGTAATACTGTCATACTGGTGGTTGTTGACAGGTTCAGTAAGATGGCACATTTCGTTGCTCTTCCTGCACTCCCTAATGCTAAAACTCTGGCGCAGGTGTTCATTAGGGAGATCGTTAGACTTCATGGGTTGCCTTCTGATGTGGTGTCAGATAGGGGGTCTCAGTTTGTGTCCATATTTTGGAGGGCATTTTGTTTACGTCGGGGGATGCAGTTGTCATTTTCTTCGGCTTTTCATCCACAGACCAATGGTCAGACAGAGCGTCTGAATCAGAGCTTAGAGACATATCTCCGGTGTTTTGTCTCAGAGAACCAAGAGGACTGGTCTTCTTTCTTGCCTCTGGCAGAGTTCGCTCTTAACAACAGGCGGAGCGAGTCCACTGGTAAGTCCCCGTTTTTTGGGGCATATGGTTTTCATCCCCAGTTTTGTACTTTCAATGGGGGGGCCCTTCTGGGGTTCCTGAGGAGGAGCGTTTCTCGTCGTCACTTGCTTCTGTGTGGAGAGGTGTATTGAATAATCTGAGTGCGATGGGGAACCGTTACAAACGTATGGCTGATAGGAGGAGAGTTTCTGGTCCAGATCTGAATGTGAACGATCTGGTATGGTTGTCTACCAGGAATATAAAACTTAAAGTGCCCTCCTGGAAACTGGGTCCCAGATTCATCAGGCCGTACAGGATCAGTTCCATAATTAATCCTGTGGCATTTCGTCTGGAACTCCCTCCTACGTTTAAAATTCATAATGTGTTCCACAAGTCATTACTTAAAAGGTATGTGGCACCAGTCATACCGTCACCTCTACCTCCTCCTCCTGTGTTGGTCAATGGTAACTTGGAATTTCAAGTATCAAAGATCATTGACTCACGTCTGAATCGCCGGTCCCTTCACTACTTGGTGCATTGGAAGGGGTATGGTCCAGAGGAGAGGACGTGGGTCCCTGCGTCTGATGTTAACGCAGATCGTTTGGTTCGGACCTTCCACAGAACTCACCCGGGCAGGCCTGGCCCTGAGGGTCCGGAGGCCCCTCGTAGAAGGGGGGGTACTGTCATGTGTGCATTGCCACGAAGATCGTCGCGGTTGCACATTTTGACTTCTCACAGCTGAGCTGCTGTTTCTTTGTGTTTGGCAGCTAGGGAGTTAATTCTGTCTGTGCTCGGTGCTGGGACTGGGTGCAGTTTTCTCCCGGCTGCAATTGATTATTTGTTGATTGGTTTCCTTTAAATTCCTGGTTGTCTGCTTGGGGAGTTGCCAGTGAAACCTTCATGCAGACCACAGATAGGAATGAATCTGTATAGACTTTAGTTGTGAGCTCCTTAGTTGTTCTAAGCTCAACTTGGTTAGAGTTTATTTCCCAGACCATTTATGTTCCTTTGGTGTTTGAGTGTGTATGCAAGCGAGTGTTATCCTGTCTGTCTTATATGTCTAATCTGTGTATTTAGCTAAGATCAGCCCATATCCCTTTGGTGGTAGTCAGGATCCTTCTTAGGACTGATTACAGGGTTCAGGGTCTGATAGGAGACAGGGTTAGGTTGGAGACTTGGACCTCTGAACCATTATCAGTACCTCCAAGGTGAGGGATTAGTTAGGACCCCAGTTTAGGGTCAGGTTAGATCCCGGTCCACCTCTTTCCTGTTTCAGCTCATCAAGTCCTCAAGATTAACCCTGAGTTCAGCAGATATCGTGTCAGGTAAATCTATTTTATACTTACATGCTGATGTTGCTATACTAGTTGTTGTATAGAGTGTTGTTCCTGTATTAATAGTTTACTGACATTGTATACATATCATTAGACAGCGTGACAGTAAGGTTGTAGTTATGAACAAAAATGACTATGGAGATAAAATGAACAAATTGCTTTCAGAGTCTGATGTTTATGGTAAATTAAAATCTGACCCTACTAAAATATATAACGAACAAATAGAAAAAATCATTGCAGAGGGTCTTCATTTGGGCATTCTCAGCAAAAAACAGGCAGATTACATATATGTTTCAAAACCTATTTTACCAATAATATATGGTCTGCCAAAAATTCATAAGGGATGTGCAATTCCACCAATGAGACCTATAGTGTCTGGAATAGGTTCTTTCAGTGAACGTATGTGCGAGTGGGCTGATTCTTTATTACAACCTTTGGAGTTTAAGCTTCCAGGTCATTTGAAAGATTCTCGTGATGTCCTAAGTGCTTTTTATGAAAAAAAAGTGGACTAATTTATCTATGGCTTTTTGGGAAATGAAATATATATATTCTGATGCAAATCCATTTTATAATAATATCCATTGGTACGGTAGATATATCGATGATGCCCTCATTCTTTGGGAGGGAGATGTATCTGCCGTACCTGCATTCATTGAATATCTCAATTCCAATGATATGAATGTCAGATTCACTTACAAACATGATTTATCTGCAATTGTCTTTTTGGATTTGGAGCTGAAGGGAGTACTAGGCAAGTAAATAGTTACAAAAACACATGTCAAACCAATTAGTGGCAATACAATGCTTCATGCCAGTAGTGGACATCCTAAACATGTTATCAAGGCTATACCAGTTGGTGAGCATATAAGGCATAGAAGGAATTGTTCTGATTCTGCAGACTTGAAAAAAGAATTTGATCAGCTGAACAATAAAATGAAACAACGAAAATATCCATATTGGTCTATAAAAAGAGCCAGAAAAATAGCACAGGATAGAAATAGGGAAGAACTGCTACAATCGATATCTACTTCAACTGATTCCAATAAAAAGTCATATGTCAGCTTACGTTATTCTAGGCAGTTTAATCAAATTAAAAAAGTCATACAGAAATGTATCCCAATCCTGTATGAAGATTAAGCCTTGGAGGAAATTTTGCGCTCAGGTGTAAATATTGTAGCCAGAAGTGCACCAACCATTGAAGATTCAGTATCCCCTAGTTATTTTTCATCTCGTGAAATTTGTCACAACTGGCTTAAAACAAGAGGCTTCTACAGATGTGGAGCTCGAATATGTAAGACATGTGGGGTATCAAAAAATGAAAAAAACTTTTGCGACTCAGGTAAAACACAGACACATATTATTAAAGAATTTATTAATTGCAACACGGAAAATGTTGTCTATTTAATTATATGCAATGTATGCAATTTAATTTATGTGGGATGTACAACTAGAAAATTGAAAGTTCGCATTACTGAGCATCTTCGAGATATAGAAAATAAAAAACCGACTTCAGAAGTATCTCCATGGCATCTAAACATTTTATAGATTGCCATCAGGGAAATACTAAATCTATGCAGGTAATAGGTATAGAACATGTTCGCAAATTAGCCAGAGGAGGGGATTCCAAAAGATGTCTTCTCACTAGAGAAGCATTTTGGATTTTCAGCTTAAATACCAGATACCCTGAAGGGTTAAATAAAATAAATGAAATCAATCATCACTACTAAGAATAATAAAATCAGAATGGGCATCAAAATTCTTGTTTGGTATTGTCATAAGCCTGTAGTGAACTTATTTAGCATTCGTATATTCTGAATGCTCATTTATTTGCAGTGTTTATGACAGGCTCCTTTGTCCCAATACACATTGTGCAGATGATGCGTTTTATGGAGCATAGATGGTGGATTAGAGGTCACACAAATGGTGGTGATATACACCATTTTCTGATGGAACCAGGATAAGCATTAAATGACAATACCGATATCTGAGAAATATGCAGGATATTTGTATATAGTATTTTTGACAAATATTTTTTTTTTTTACCTTATTTTGGATTGGGGGAATATATATGCTTTCTCCTAAAGCAAATGCAATTTAATCATAGACTTATGAGACTATAAATTTATATATATTCAATTGGATCTCTCTTATGGCAGGAAAAATTTTTTTTTTTTTTTTTTGTGTTCATTTTTCTTTAGAGAGAACGATAAATATCCTATCTTTAAATGGTGATATATATATATAGCGCTTTGAATAAATCTGATTGATAAAAATCTGTGTGTATAAATATATTCATGCACTACTTCTATTGGATTTCGTTAAAATTGATTTATTCAGATATATCGGTACATCGGTGTTGGAATTTTATTGCTATATTACTAAACATATATTTACTTTTTTCTGAATAGAATGAACAGCTATGATATCCTGTTTCCATTATTCAGGTATATTATGAATGAGATTCATTGTCATATATACAGAATATGATCGAATTAAGAAAAACCTCTCCCCTTTTTTTCTGGACATAGTATCGCTGAATAAATGTGAAGAAATGACATCAGTAGGACATTAAAAGTCTCCAGAAAGTCACCACAAAGTAAAGATAAAAGAACTGATGCGGAAAGAAAATCACTTGAAATTACAATGTTTTATGTTTTTAATATATGTTACTGTTTTATGTGCACTGTTAATATCTTTAAGCACTCAAATGTATAATTATTGTATACTAGATGTCATGGGTGTTTCTGTTGAAATGGATATATGCAGAATTTCTGCTCAAACACCTGAGGGTTAAATCAAGAAACATCTGTTTCTAATTATATGAGGTTTCAGCAGCTCACCCATGAAACTCAGATAGCTTTAAAAATGCAGGCAGGTAATTCATTTTCAGCTTAGACAAAGACCATCTAAGGTTGAAACGCGTTGCTGGTACAGCTGGTAGTGCATACTCTCCGCTTTTTGCATTTGGATGACACCGTTATGTGACGATTTTATTTTTGGATTGAATAAAGAATTTCACTTTCTACAGAAGCTGGACTGATCCCTTCATTTTCTCTCCTATCTTGGTATGCATGGTCACCTCTCCCCTATCCTGGTATGCATGTTTTTCTCACCCCCCTATCCTGGTATGCATGGTCCCCTCACCCCACAATCCTGATATGCATGGTTCCTTCACCCCCAATACTGGTATGCATGGTCCCCTCACCCTCCAATCCTGGTATGCATGGTCCCCCTCATCCCTATTGTAGGATGTATGGTACCCCCTCACCCCCAATCCTGGTATAGTCGGTACCACTTACCTCCCAATTCTGGTATGCATGGCCCGCTCATCCCCTAATCCAGGTAGACACGGCACCCTTACCTCCCAATTCTGGTATGCATGGTCCGCTCATCCCCCAATCCTGGTATGCATGGCCCCCTCAACCCCCAATCCTGGTATCCATGGTCCCCTCACTCTCAATCCTGGTATGCATGGTCCACCCTCATCTTTATCGTAGGATGTATGGTACCCCCTCACCCCTCAATCCTGGTATGCATGGTCTCCTCATCCCCAATCCTGGTATACCTGGTACCCCTTACCTCCCAATTCTAGTATGCATGGTCCCCTCATCCCCCAATCCTGGTATGCATGGTCCCCTCACCCCCCAATCTTGGAATGCATGGTCTCCTCACCCCCAATCATGATATGCATGGTCCTCTCACCCCCAATCCTGATATGCATGGTCCCTCACTACCCAATCATGATATGAATGGTCCCTCTCACCCCCCAATCCTGGTATGAATGGTCCCCTCATCCCCCTAATCCTGATATGCATGGTCCCCTCACCCCCAATCCTTGTTTGCATGGTCCCCTCACCCCCAATCCTGATATGCATGGTACTCTCACCACCCAATCCTGATATGCATGGTCCTCTCACCCCAATCCTGGTATGCATGGCCCCCTCACCCCCCAATCCTGCTATGAATGGTCCCCTCATCCCCCTAATCCTGAAATGCATGGTCCCCTCACCCCCCCAATCCTGGTATGCATGTTCCCCTCACCCCCCAATCCTGGTATGCATGGTCCCCTCACCCCCCAATCCAGGTATACACGGCACCCCTTACCTCCCAATTCTGATATGCATGGTCCCCTCATCCCCCAATCCTGGTATGCATGGTCCCCTCACCCCCCAATCTTGGAATGCACGGTCCCCTCACCCCCAATCATGATATGCATGGTCCTCTCACCCCCAATCCTGATATGCATGGTCCCCTCTCCCCTCATCCTGAAATGCGTGGTCCCCTCACCCCCAATCCTGATATGCATGGTCTCCTCACCCCCCAATCCTGGTATGCATGGTCCCCTCACCCCCAATCCTGGTATGCATGGTCTCCTCACCCCCAATCTTGGAATGCATGGTCCCCTCACCCGCAAATCTTGATATGCATGGTCCTCTCACCCCCAATCCTGATATGCATGGTCCCCTCTCCCCCATCCTGAAATGCGTGGTCCCCTCACCCCCAATCCTGATATGCATGGTCTCCTCACCCCCCAATCCTGGTATGCATGGTCCCCTCACCCCAATCCTGATATGCATGGTCCGCTCACCCCCAGTCCTGATATGCATGGTCCCCTCACTCCCCAATCCTGGTATGCATGGTCCCCTCAACCCCCAATCTTGGAATGCATGGTCCCCTCACCCCCCAATCTTGATATGCATGGTCCTCTCACCCCGAATCCTGATATACATGGTCCCCTCACCCCCCAATCTTGCAATGCATGGTCCCTCACCCCAAATTCTGATATGCATGGTCCCCTCACCCCCTATCCTGATTTACAATGTCCCCTCCACCCCCCAATCCTGATATGCATGGTCCCCTCATTCCCCAATCCTGGTATGCATGGTCACCTCACCCCCAATCTTGGAATGCATGGTCCCCTCACCCCCCAATCCTAATATGCATGGTCCCCTCACCCCTCAATCCTGATATGCATGGTCCCCTTACCCCCTATTCTGATTTGTATGATCCCCCTCACCTCCCATTCCTGATATGCATGCTACCTTTCTCCCCCATCCTGATTTGTATGGTCCCCCTCAGCCCTATTAAACTGCACACATACCCCCAAAAAATAACATTTATACTCACCTTTCTTCCCTGTGCTCCAGCACTGTCCCATTCTGCAGCAGGCCGGAGGGGGAGGGCGGCGCCAGAGTATGCGCATGCCCATACCGCGCTGCCCGGCGCCATATTGCTGAAGACACACTGTAAATGTGTCTTCATCAAAATGGCACCGGATAGCGCTATGCGCATGCGCGATTCCGACGCGCACTCCTGGTCTCCAGCAGCTGCGAGAAGTGAAGCACCGCGGCAGTGCTCCTCCCGGTCAGGTAAGTATGTAAGTATGGTGCCGGAGATCACGGTATGCGGTGTCTACGTGTACCGCGATCTCCGGTGCCATACACAATCCTCACCGCTTGATGCCTCAATCTGTCTGGAGCCAGACTGCGCAGGCGATAAATCTTCGGAATTATGCTCCTAGCATTATACTATAGATAAAAACCAAGGATATCTCGTATAGTTTCCACTAAAGGAAGATTCTGATGAAGGTCCCATGAAGGACCAAAAATGTTTAAATTTTATTTTTTGTCTGGATGCATAATAAAAAGGAACTGATTTTTTCTTCATGCTGAGTGCCAATTTTATTCATTCTTTATATTTGATGGGTTGGATACCCGACTTAAGCACCGACAGCAGCAGATTTCTCGAGTGCTGTGCTATTTATATCTCATACAAAATGCCGTTACACAAATCAATTTAATTTAAAAAAAATTATGGGTCTCGGAATATGATGACACAAACCAAGACAAATTGTATTTGTTAAAATGAATAATAATAATAATAATACTCTTTATTTTTACATCGCCAACATATTCCGCAGCGCTTTACAGTTTAACAGTTTCAACACACAAGTCATAAGTAACAACATTAACAATACAATAATTAAAGCAAAATAAGATGACCCTGCTAGTGAGAGCTTACAATCTAAGTTGAGGTGGGGGAGATAAAAGAAAGTACAGGTGTGTATTTACAATGGTGTATTTACAATGATGGTCCAGCCATCTTGAGGGAGTGAGGGATGGATGGAGATAGTGAATGGGCTACACACGCACACTTACACATAGAATTACTTTGATTAGTGAACGTGATAGGCCGCTCTGAAGAATTGTGTTTTGAGGGAGTGCCTGAAACTATGCAAATGATGGATGGTCCTAACTTCTTGGGGTAGAGCATTCCAAAGGATTGGCGCAGCGCGGGAGAAGTCTTGCAGTCGGGAGTAGGAGGTACGGATTAGTGCAGAGGTTAGTCGAAAGTCGTTTGCAGAGCGCAGCAGTCAGGCCGATAGACAGAAATGAGGGAGGAAATGTAGGAGGGTGCTGCACTGTGGAGAGCTTTGTGAGTAAGAACAAGTACTTTGAATTGGATCCTATAATGAATGGGCAGCCAATGTGAGGACTGGGAAAGAGCAGATGTGTCAGAGTACCGATTAGCCAGATGGATGACCCTAGCTGCTGCATTAAGTATGGACTGGAGAGGGGATAGTTGAGTAATGGGGAGGCCAATTAATAGAGCGTTGCAGTAGTCCAGGTGGGAGTGGATCAATGCTACAGTGAGGGTTTTTTTTTGTTTCCATGGTGAGAAAAGGGTGGATTCTAGAGATGTTCTTTAGGTGTAAGGGGCAAGAGATTGTATATGGGATGTGAAGAAGAGATTGGTGTCAAACATAACACCCAGGCAGCGCGCCTGCTGCCTGGGTGTTATTATAGTGCTGCCCACGGAGAGGGAAATGTCAGATTTAGGGAGATTAGCAGATGGTGGGAGCAGAAGAAGTTCAGTTTTTGAGAGGTTGAGTTTCAGAAAGAGAGCGGACATGATGTTGGAAACTGTGGACAGACAGTCACTGGCGTTCTGTAGTACAGCGGTTGTAAGGTCGGGGGATGACGTGTATAGTTGTGTGACAATAGAAAAATAAAAAGTTTTCTGAGTATGGGTATTTGTGGGTATTTGGGATTGTTTATTAGGTTTAATAGGTTTTATGCTTGCTTGAACCGTACCCTGAGTGACATGTATTTAATGATGAAATTATTTATCTCTTTTTAATGTTATATCTGAGCTTCATATCTCCATAGGTATTCCTGCCAATTGTTGTGATTTTTCTGATGTACTGATATTTCTTCCCATATTATGTGGTTTTGTTACTTTGTGTCGGTCTAATACATATAGTGGCGCTTATAACTATGATGGACATCTTCAGTTAACCAATCGTTTGGGAGTATCTGGAAGTCAACTAGACAAAAATACTGCGACATGTGCAGTGGAAATTCAATGCAAGAACTTGAGAGCTACTAATAGAGATGTCCGGACATGTGCAATAATACGGAGCAGAGCGACATATTCATCAGCTTGAGCAGATTGGATCTGTGCGGCTCTTAAGACTGCTGGGATATGTGCTGTACTATGCACTGTAAAGACGCCGTGACATGCGCAGTTATACACTCTTGCGATTCGCTATAGTGTTCACTATGATGAAGCTGTGACATGTGCTGTTGTGTTTTGCTATGATTGGTTCTGGGGTTTTGTGACCGCCTTTTTGGGGGAATGGCTGTCACTATGACAATGGGAATGCTCTTTAACGATTGGTGGGAAGCCTTTTTTGTTTACATGTGATCTTTGGGAGTTAGATATAGGTTTTTGCATTTTCCTTTATGTATAATAGCGATCAGAACTAGCGATTTTGATGTTAACTTAACCATTAATAGAATGGATACTCAGCAGGATTGCTTTTATTTATATGTTGGGATTTGTACCTTTGTATATCTATTTGTGTATTTTCTATTGGTGATCTGTTAATTAGTGGGTGGTTCTTGGTGTATATAAGGGTGGTTTGAGCACTTTTGTACTGTGCTTGAAAAAGGTCTTTTGACAGAAACGTCGCCACAGGAGGCAGAATAAATGTAAGACTTATTTCTTCACCATGGTCTGGGGCACTGTCTCTTTTTTTCTATTGTCATTTAATTTTTCCAGGTTGGACTCCCTGGTATTTGACGTGCGCCTCAGGAACTTTGTCTATAGGATTTTGACATTTGAGAGGTGCAGTTTAACCTTCTTTGTTCTAATAGTGAGTTTTGAGTTCTTTGTTACCTGCACCATAGTCCTTTAATTATGGATACGTCTGCTGATATGTCTGGTAATAAACAGGTATCTGCCTGTTTCTTATATACCGATCAATATGCCATGAGAATCATTTCTGATGCTGAAGCAGATTACACGTTTTTAAATCAACCCTCTGTGGAGATGCTTAAAATAAGATGGAGAATGAGAGGAGAAAATTGATCTCGTTGGAACTGCATGCTGGTACACTTGTGTAGTACTTTAAAGCCAAAAGAATCCCTCATGGTCTGAGGCCGAATTTGCACCCTGCACTATTGCCTAATAATACCCAATTCTGTGCGAGGTTTAAGGCCATTGGGATTAAATATGCCTTTGATATTATACTGCTAAATATAGAGTTCCTTTAAAAAGAGATGGAAGCTCTGAAAACAAAGCAGGGTGAGATGAGGAATTCACTCACCTCTGTTGCCTCTGAAGAGGAATTGAGTACTATTAATTCCATGATTGAGGAGAATCTTCACAAATTTAGAACTGAATTTGAATATACTAAGAGATCTAAATGGTTCAGGGATTTGGAGGACTATAATAATGGCAAAATGTACGGCTGGCAGTTTAAAAACTCCACGACTATGACCAATAAATCAGTGTCAGGCTCCAATCGCCCTAGGGGGAATTCCAGGAGGCCAAGGAGACCTCAGAAACCAGTGGCTGGACAATCTGCATTTGGCTTCACAGGTGGCGAATCGGATTCTACTGATGATGGTGGTAGGATGAATTCGGGTCTTCCAATTTTTAAGCCAAGACTCGAGGGGGTGGTCCCGAGGAGAAGGAAAGGACACAGAGGTGGTAGGAAGCATAGAGGGATGGAATCAAGGTTTGGTGACGAGATCCAAGTTGAAGAAGAAGTAATGGAGGTGCCATCCCTGAAGGTAAAAATCACTTCCTTACCTCTATCAGATGTCCAAGTATGGGTTCTATCTAAGAGGTTGTCGTTTTGTTCTTCTAGTAATGTCAATTGGTTTAACCTGGATAATGACCTGTTTTTACTATTTAGAAGTCTACGTCTGACATTGTTTTTTCGGGTAAAGAAAAATCAACTGTTGAGGATTCACAGGATAGTCTCTCTCTCAAGGCACTAGGTCTGTATGATAAGAGTGATTTTTTTTCCTCCGGAACATGATCCCGTCATTGAGACATTTTCTAACTTTGTAGAGACTGATATAGCTAAATTAATGAAAAATAATTTGAGGCAGGGCAAGTTCAATATGAGTGCATTGGAGAGAAGGGAGACTAAACTGTTGAGAATGAATAAATCCATCACCATCAAGCCGGCCGATAAAGGCGAGGCAGTGGTGGTGATGGATACTCTTCAATATCATGAGGAAATCATGTCTCAACTATCAGATAATAACGTATATGAGAAATTATCAGTTAATCCTGTTCAGAGGTTTAGAATTGAACTGGATGGACTGATTGACAACCCCCTTTATGATGGTCTGATTGATGTAAAATTGGCTAAGTATCTTAAGGTTGAGCACCCTATTGTCCCTATCCTGTACACCCTCCCCAAGATACATAAGGATTTATAGAGGCCACCCGGATGACCCATTGTGTCGGGAAGGGGCTCTTTATGCAATAAGGTATCAATTTTTCTGGATCTCCTGCCTCGGAGATTTGCAATCTCTGCACCTTCGTATGTTAGGGATACCAGTGATTTCATCAAGTCATTGGAGGGTGTACAGATGGATGACTCTACATGGTTGGTATCTTTTGATGTAACATCTTTATATACCTCGATTGTACATACCAGGGGGCTGTGTGCTGTTGATGTGACGCTTGCCGGCTCCGACATGGCACCGGACTGTGCACGTTTGCCCTAACGCTACTGGAGTTCATCCTGAGGAGGAATTTCTTTCTCTTTGGGCATAAGTACTGCCTGCAGCGCCGTGGGACAGCCATGGGTTCAATGTGGCCCCTACGTATGCTAACATCTACATGGCTGTCCTTGAGGGTGAACATGTGTACGGGTCCTGGTTTTGGTAAACATCAGGGGCTGGCAGCGTTACATCAACGACATCTTCCTTATCTGGGATGGAGATAGAGATGAGTTAGAGTTGTTCCACCAACATCTAAATAACATTTTTCCTGAATTATGGTTCACCATGGAGTGTTCACAGGAGAGAATGCAGTTCTTGGACACTCTTATTTACAAGGAGGAGGGGACCTAGCAGACGGATTTGTTTGTCAAGGCCACGGATAGAAACAATCTGTTGCATTTCTCCAATGAACATCCTAGGAGAATGGTGGAGACATTGCCATGGTCTCAACTTCTGAGAGTAAGGAGGGTCGTCTCTTGTGATTCCCTGATTGATGACAGATTGGAGGAGATGTGTCACAAATTCCTTCTAAGAGGGTACCCGAAAGCTGACCTTGTCAGATTCAAAAGGTTGGTCCTTGATAAACGTTGAGAAGACGTTTTGGTACCTAAAACTATCACTGTACCTAAGAAAAGAATACCTTTTGTGTCGACGTTTAATGGCATGAGTAAAAGGATCTCTGGGATCATATTGAAGCACTGGTCATTGCTTGGGAGGGGACATGCGAATGTTGATGAGTTCCAATTGTCACCACTTTTTTCCTATAGGAGGAATAAGAATCTTAAAGATGAACTGGTGATCTCTGATATAGGTAGCTCTAAAAAAGATTTGCAAACAACTATAAGCCGCCCAAGCCTTGGTAATTTTCCTTGCCTTGGTTGTGCTTGCAGCAACAATTTGGTGAAAGGGGCCCTGTTTTTTCATCCCAAACAGGGACGAAGTATGAAATTCGGAAACGATATACCTGTACCAATAACTTTGTTATTTATGTCCTGAGTTTTCCATGCGGTCTCTTCTATGTGGGAGAGACAACCATGGAGGTAAAAGCAAGAATTTTAAACATAAGAGCACGATCAGAACTGGTATGATGGATCTTCCTGTACCGAGACATTTTCGCGATATGGGTCATTCTGTCAATCAATTACGGTACAGGGTGATTAATGATATGCCTGTACTCAGACGAGGTGGCGATCGGATTACCCTTCTGAAAAAGAAGGAACTTATGGGGATTTTTGGACTGGATCCCCTGAACCTAAAGGCATGAATATTGAAAAGAACCAAAGCTGTCTATTATAGGGGAATGTGGGTTTGTCGGCTTCTTTTCTTTGGGGGTGTTTATTGGTGGTGTCTCATCGGTAAACTGTTTTTAACCCCTCTCTGACATTAGACGTACTATCCCATCCATAAAACCCGTGCCATTCTGCCCATGGACAGGATAGTACGTCATAGGCGATCAGCTGCGCTCCTGAGGGGAGCGCAGCTAATCGCCGCCGGGTGTCAGCTGATTATCACAGCTGACACCCGTGACTGTGTGTCAGGAGCGTCACGGACCGCTCCCGGAACATTAACCCCTAGCACACCGCGATCAAACATGATCGCGGTGTACTGGGGGCACAGGGGAGGATCGCGCAGGGTGGGGCTCCCTGCGCGCCCCCCTGAGACCCTCAGACCAGCGCGATGTGATCGCGCTGTTCTGAGGGCTTCCTCCCTCCCAGGACCCGGATCCAAGATGGCGCCGGGGTCCTGGAGGGAGGCGGCTTCCTCAGTGCCTGCTGAGCAGCATGAGAAGCTGCAGCATGCCTGAGCGTCGCTGTGTGACAGAGTGCTGTGCACACTGTCACACCAGCGATTTGATAAAATACAGTGATGTCCCACCCTGGGACAAAGTAAAAAAGTTAAAAAAATAAAAATAAACATGTTATAAAAAAAAAATCCAAAATAAATAAAAAAAAAAAAAAAATATTCCCCAATAAATTCATTTCTTCCTGTAAATAAAAAAAACAAAACAATAAAAGTACACATATTTGGTATCGCCGCGTCCGTAACGACCCCCCCTATAAAACTGTCCCACTGAGAAGCCTGCAGCGCTGCCTGTGAGATCGCTGGTCTCACAGTGTGCTGTGCACACTGTGAGACCAGCGATCTGACATTTTACAGTGATGTCCCACCCTGGGACAATGTAAAAAAGTAAAAAAAATAAAAATAAACATGTGTAAAAAAAAATTCCAAAATAAATTAAAAAAAAAAAATATTCCCCAATAAATCAATTTCTTCCTGTAAATAAAAAAAATAAAACAATAAAAGTACACATATTTGGTATCGCTGCGTCCATAACGACCCCCCCCTATAAAACTGTCCCACTAGTTAACCCCTTTTGTGAACCCCTTAAAAAAAAATAAAAACGAAGCAAAAAATCAATGCTTTGTCATCATACCGCCGAACAAAAAGTGGAATAACGCGCGATCAAAAAGACCGATATAAATAAACATGGTAGCGCTGAAAACGTCATCTTGTCCCGCAAAAAACGAGCCATGATACAGCATCATTAGCGAAAAAATAAAAAAGTTATAGCTCGCAGAATAAAGCGATGCAAAAATAATTATTTTTATATAAAATGTTTTTATTCTATAAAAGCGCCAAAACATAAAAAAATGATATAAATGAGGTATCGCCATAATCGTACTGACCCGTGGAATAAAACTGCTTTATCAATTTTACCACACGCGGAACAATAAAAACGCCTCCCCCAAAAGAAATTCATGAATTGCTGATTTTTGTTCATTCTAACCTCCCAAAAATCGAAATAAAAAGCGATCAAAAAATGTCACCTGCTCAAAAATGGTACAAATAAAAACGTCAACTCGTACCGCAAAAAATAAGACCTCACATGACTCTGTGGGCCAAAATATGCAAAAATTATAGCTTTCAAAATGTGGCGATGCAAAAAACTATTTTTGCAATAAAAAGCGTCTTTTAGCGTGACAGCTGCCAATCATAAAAACCCGCTATAAATAGTAAATCAAACCCCCCTTTATCACCCCCTTAGTTAGGGAAAAATAATAAAATTAAAAAAATGTATTTATTTCCATTTTCCCATTAGGGTTAGGGTTAGGGTTGCGGCTAAAGTTAGGGTTAGGGTTGGCGCTAAAGTTAGGATTAGGGTTAGGGTTGGGATTAGGGGTGTGTTAGGGTTAGGTTTGTGGTTAGGGTTGGGACTAGGGTTAGGGGTGTGTTGGGGTTAGGGTTGGAGTTAGAATTGGGGGGGTTTCCGCTGTTTAGGCACATCAGGGGCTCTCCAAATGTGACATGGCGTCTGATCTCAATTCCAGCCAATTCTGCGTTGAAAAAGTCAAACGGTGCTCCTTCACTTCTGACTCTGCCATGCGTCCAAACAGTAGTTTATCCCCACATATGGGGTATCAGCGTACTCTGGACCCCAAGAGTTATTGTGCAATTTGTCCTATTTCTTCTGTTACCCTTGGGAAAATAAAAAACTGGGGGCGAAAATATCATTTTTGTACAACAAAAAAAATTATTTTTTTGTTTTTACGGCTGTACATTATAAACTTCTGTGAAGCACTTGGGGCTTCATAGCGCTCACCACACACCTAGATAAGTTCCTTGTGGGGTCTATTTTCCAAAATGGGGTCACTTGTTGGGGATTTCCACTGTTTAGGCGCATCAGGGGCTCTCCAAATGCGACATGACGCCCCCAGACCATTCCATCAAAGTCTGCAATCCAAAACGTAACTACTTCCCTTCCGAGCCCCAACGTGTACCCATACAGTAGTTTTCTCCCACATATTGGGTATCAGCGTACTCAGGACAAATTGGGCAACAACTTTTGGGGTCCAATTTCTCCTGTTACCCTTGTAAAAATAAAATATTGGGGCGAAAAAATCATTTTTGCAAAAAAAAAAAAAGATTTTTATTTTTACGGCTGTGCGTTATAAACTTCTGTGAAGCACTTCGGGGTTCAAAGTGCTCACCACACATCTAGATAAGTTCCTTGTGGGGTCTATTTTCCAAAATGGGGTCACTTGTGGGGGTTTCCACTGTTTAGGCGCATCAGGGGCTCTCCAAATGCGACATGACGCACCCAGACCATTCCATCAAAGTCTGCAATCCAAAACGTCACTACTTCCCTTCCGAGCCCTGACGTGCGCCCATACAGTAGTTTTCTCCCACATATTGGGTATCCGCGTACTCAGGACAAATTGGACAACAACTTTTGGGGTCCAATTTCTCCTGTTACCCTTGTGAAAATAAAATATTGGGGGCGAAAAAATCATTTTTGTAAAAAAAAAAAAGATTTTTTATTTTTACGGCTGTGTGTTATAAACTTCTGTGAAGCACTTGGGGGTTCAAAGTGCTCACCACACATCTAGATAAGTTCCTTGTGGGGTCTATTTGCCAAAATGGGGTCAGTTGTGGGGGTTTCCACTGTTTAGGTGCATCAGGGGCTCTCCAAATGTGACATGACGCCCCCAGACCATTCCATCAAAGTCTGCAATCCAAAACGTCACTACTTCCCTTCCGAGCCCCGACGTGTGCCCATACAGTAGTTTTCGCCCACATATTGGGTATCAGTGTACTCAGGACAAATTGGACAACAACTTTTGCGTTCCAATTTCTTCTGTTACCCTTGTGAAAATAAAATATTGGGGGCGAAAAAATCATTTTTGTAAAAAAAAAAAAAGATTTTTTATTTTACGGCTGTACGTTATAAACTTTAGTGAAACACCTGGGGGTTAAAAGTTCTCACCACACATCTAGATAAGTTCCTTGAGGGGTCTAGTTTCCAAAATGGTATCATTTATGGGGGTTTCCACTGTTTAGGCAGATCAGGAGCTCTCCAAACACGACATGGCGTCCAGCCAATTCTGCGTTGAAAAAGTCAGACGGCGCTCCTTCCCTTCCAAACTCTGCCATGCACCCAAACAGTGGTTTACCCCCACATATGGGGTATCAGCGCACTCAGGACAAATTGCACAATAACTTTTGGAGTCTTGTTACCCTTGGAAAAATAAAAATTGGGGTGAAAAGATCATTTTTGTGGAAAAAATATGATTTTTAAATTTTACGGCTCTACGTAATAAACTTGTGTGAAGCACTTGGGGGTTCAAATTGCTCATCAAAAATCTAGATAAGTTCCTTAGGGGGTCTAGTTTCCCAAATGGGGTCATTTGTGGGGGGTTTCCACTGTTTAGGCACATCAGGGGCTCTCCAAATGCAACATGGCATCCAAACTCAATTCCAGCCAATTTTGGTTGGAAAAAGTCAAATGGTGCTCCTTCCATTCCGAGCTCTGCCGTGCGCCCAAACAGTGGTTCCCCCCACATATGGGGTATCAGCGTACTTAGGACAAATTGTACAACAACTTATGTGGTCCAATTTTTCCTGTTACCCTTGGGAAAATAAAAAATTAGTGACTAAAAGATAATTTCTGTGGGAAAAAAATAGGATTTTTTATTTTCATGCCCGGGCATTATAAACTTGTGTGAAGCACTTGGGGGTTCAAAGTGCTCACCAAAGATTTAGATAAGTTCCTTAAGGGGTCTAGTTTCCAAAATGGGGTCACTTGTTGGGGGTTTCCACTGTTTAGGCTCATCTGGGGCACTGCAAACGGAACATGACCCCCATTAACGTCTGCATTCCAAAACGTTACTACTTCCTTTCCAAGCCCTGCCGTGCGCCCAAACAGTTTCCCCCCCACATATGGGGTATCAGCGTACTCAGGACAAATTGGACAACAACTTTTGGAGTCCAATTTCCTTGGGAAAATTCAAAAATTTGGGACTAAAAAATCATTTTTGTGGAAAATTGATTTTTTTTTTTTTCACACCCAGGCTTTATAAACTTTTGTGAAACACTTGAGGGTTCAAAGTGCTCACAACAGATCTAGATAAGTACCTTAGGGGGTCTAGTTTCCAAAATGGTGTCACTTGTGGGGGGTTTCCACTGTTTAGGCGCATCAGTGGTTCTCCAAACGCGACATGGCATCCAATCTAAATTCCAGCCAATTTTAGTTTGAAAAAGTCAAACGTCGCTCCTTCCCTTACGAGCTCTGCCGTGTGCCCAAACAGTGGTTTTCCCCCACATATGGGGTATTGGCGTACTCAGGAGAAATTGCATAACAACCTTATCTGTCCATTTTCTCCTTTTACCCTTGTGAAAATAAAAAAAAAGTTTGTAAAAGATCATTTTTCTGGCTAAAAAGTAAAATATTCATTTTTTCCTTCCACGTTGCTTTAGTTACTGTGAAGCACCTGAAGGGTTAATAAACTTCTTGAATGTGGTTTTGAGTACCTTGAGGGGTGCAGTTTTTAGAATGGTGTCACTTTTGGGTATTTTCTGCCATATAGACCCCTCAAAGTGACTTCAAATGTGAGGTGGTCCCTAAAAAAAATGGCTTTGTAAATTTTGTTGTAAAAATGAGAAATCGCTGGTCAACTTTTAACCCTTATAACTTCCTAACAAAAAAAAATTTTGGTTCCAAAATTGTGCTGATGTAAAGTAGACATGTGGGAAATGTTATTTCTTAACTATTTTGTGTGATATATTTCTCTGTTTTAAGGGAATAAAAATTCAAAGTTTGAAAATTGCAAAATTTTAAAAATTTTCGCCATATTTGCATTTTTTTCAAAAATAAACGCAAGTTATATCGAAAAATTTTACAACTAAAATGAAGTACAATATGTCACGAGAAAACAGTCTCAGAATCGCGAAGATCCGTTGAAGCGTTCCAGAGTTATAACCTCATAAAGAGACAGTGGTCAGAATTGTAAAAATTGGCCCGGTCATTAACGTGCAAACCACCCTTGGGGGTGAAGGGGTTAACCATGTTTATATATGGAGTATAATTTTTATCTGAGTATTGTGGGGCTATGGTTAATATGGGGTGGTTGATTTAGGGCGTTCTATTTGTATGTAACTATTTTATGTAATATAGTTCACTTAGACTGTGTCTAGCTAGGGTGGATTAGGGCATCCTGGGTACTTTTATTTTATTTGTTTGACAACTTTATGGTTACTGTGGATTTATTCCACCTTAGTACCCGGGTTACATTGTCGCCCGGATTGAATGATATTATGCGGCAAATAAGCCCCTATATCTTGTCTTATGTTTATTATAATTTAATCTAATTGGATGTGTATCTAACTATATTTACATAATGTGGGGCTAGCAGCCATTTTAGGCTGAAGGTGCATGCCCTCGTCGGATCGCAGCCACTAAGCAGCTTTAGGCTGGCCCAGTATCGGCATGGAAGACTAGCTGGGAATCCATGGTGTAAAGTTTTCTGGGTATTTGGGATTGTTTATTAGGTTTATAAGGTTTTATGCTTGCTTGAACCGTACCCTGAGTGAAATGTATTTAATAACGAAATTATTTGTTTCTTTTTAATGTTATATCTGAGTATTATATTTCCATAGGTATTCCTGCCAATTGTTGTGATTTTTCTGATGTACTGATATTTCTTCCCATATTATGTGGTTTTGTTACTTTGTGTCAGTCTAATACATATAGGGGCGCTTATAACCATGATGGACATCTTCAGTTAACCAATAGTTTGGTAGTATCTGGAAGTCAACTAGACAAAAATACTGCGTCATGCGCAGTGGAAATTCAATGCAAGAACATGTGAGCTGCTAATAGAGATGTCCGGACATGTGCAATAGTATGGAGCAGCGCGACATATTCATCAGCGTGAGCAGATTGGATCTGTGTGGCGCTTAAGACTGCTGTGATATGTGCTGTACTATGCACTGTGAAGACGCCGCGACATGCGCAGTTATACACTCTTGCGATTCGCTATAGTGTTGTTTACTATGATGACGCTGTGACATGTGCTGTTGTGTTTTGCTATGATTGGTTCTGGGGTTTTGTGACCGCCTTTTTGGGGGAATGGCTGTCACTATAACAATGGGAATGCTCTTTAACGATTGGTGGGAAGCCTTTTTTGTTTACATGTGATCTTTGGGAGTTAGTTATAGGTTTTTGCATTTTCCTTTATGTATAATAGTGATCAGAACTAGCAATTTTGATGTTAACTTAACCATTAATAGAATAGATACTCAGTAGGCTTGTTTTTAATTATGTGTTGGGATTTGTACCTTTGTATATCTATTTGTGTATTTTCTATTGGTGATCTGTTAATTAGTGGGTGGTTCTTGGTGTATATAAGGGTGGTTTGAGCACTTTTGTACTGTGCTTGAAAAAGGTCTTTTGACCAAAACATCGCCACAGGAGGCAGAATAAATGTAAGACTTATTTCTTCACCATGGCCTGGGGCACTGTCTCTTTTTTTCTATTGTCATGGAATTTTTTCAGGTTGGACGCCCTGGTATTTGGCATTCGCCTCAGGAACTTTGTCTATAGGATTTTGACATTTGAGAGGTGCGGTTTAACCTTCTTTGTTCTAATAGTGTATAGTTGTGTGTCATCAGCATAAAGATGGTACTGAAAGCCAAATCTGCTGATGGTCTGTCCAATTGGGACCGTGTAGAGAGAGAAGAGAAGGGGGCCAAGGACTGAGCCCTGAGGTACCCCGATAGCGAGAGGAAGAGATGACGTGGAGCCAGAGAACAAAACACTGAAGGAGCCGTCAGAAAGATTGGAAGAGAACCAGGAAAGAGCAGTGTCCTTAATGCCTAGTGACTGGAGCCTAGACAGTAGGAAACGGTGGTTAACAGTGTCAAAAGCTGCAGAAATGTCGAGAAGAATGAGCAGAGAGTGGTCACTGTTACGTTTTGCTGTCAGAATGTCATGGGTCACTTTAATGAGTGCAGTTTCAGTCAAATGTAGGAGGTGGAAGCTGGACTATGAAGGGTCTAGGAGGGAGTGAGTGGAGAGGTAACGGGTAAGGCGGGAGTAGACTAGACGCTCCAAAAGTTTAAAGATGAAGGGGAGATTGGATACTGGTCTGTGGTTGTTTGTGCAGGATGGGTCGAGAGCGGGTTTCTTTAGTAATGGAGTAACGATGGAGTGTTTGAAGGAGGATGGGAAAATGCTCGAGGAGAGGGAGAGATTAAAGATTGTAGTTAGGTGAGTTGTAACGACTGGAGAAAGAGACTGGAGGAGATGAGAGGGAATGGGGTCGGTAGTGCATGTAGTCGGACGAGAGGAAGAGTGGAGTCAGGAGACTTCTGTGATGGGATCAAATGTGGAAAGTTAGCCAGGGGAAATGCAGGGAGAGATGGGAGTCGCAGCACTTGGATGTTTGGAGCAGATTTCCTGACGGATATTATCTATATTTTCTATAAAGTAGGAGGCCAGGTCATCAGAACAAATTTCTGTGATGGGGGCTTGTGCTTTTGGCCTGAGGAGGGAGTGAAAAGTGTTAAAAAGTTTCTTGGGGTTGTTGGCTAGTGAGGAGATCAGGGTGGTGACGTAGGTCTGTTTGGCGAGGTGAAGGGCAGCGTTATAGGTTCTTAACATAAATTTGAAGTGGATGAAGTGTTCTGGTGTGTGAGTTTTTCTCCATAGGCATTCAGCACTCCTAGAGCATCGCTGGAGAAGTTGAGTTTGTGATGTGATCCAGGGCTGTTTTACTCTGTGTTTGAAAGCTCTGAGGGTGAGGGGCGCTACTTGGTCAAGGGTGCTTCAGATAGTGTAGTTGTAGTGATGAACAGCCAGATCAGGACAGCAAAAAGAGGAGATTGGTGACAGTGATGAGTGTAGGGAGTCGGAAAGTGTCTGAGGGTTAATGGCTTGTAGATTTCTGAAAGTGTGGTAGGTAAGAGTGTTCTGGGGTGGGTGAGGATTTGAGAGCATGCATGAAGGAGAGAATGTTGTGGTCAGAGAGTGGAAGCGGTGAGTTATTAAGCTGGGAGATTGAACAGAGCCAGACAAAGACCAGGTCAAGGGTGTTACCGTCCTTGTGTGTCTCAGAGGATGAAAGCTGTGAGAGGCCTAGAGAAGTGGTTAGTGATAGAAGCTGGGATGCAGATGTGGAAGTTGGGCCGTTAATGGGGATGTTGAAGTCGCCCAGGATAAAAGTTGGTAGTTCTGAGGACATGAAGTGCGGCAGCCAGGCTGAAAAATGTTCAAGGAAGTGGGTGGGTGAGCCTGGGGGCCGGTATTTGACCGCTACTCTGAGGGAGAGGGGATGGAAGAGCCTGATGGTGTGGACCTCAAAAGAAGGGAATGAGAGTGATGGAACTGGGGGATGGCCTGGAAAGTGCATTGTGAGGAGAGGAGTAGGCTAACTCCACCACCATGTCTGTTTGTGGGTCTCGCTGGAATGGGAGAATTGTAAGCCACCATAGGAAATGGCAGCAGTGGAGACTGTCAGAATCCTGATTCCTGGTTTCAGTGTGTTAGGGTTCGAGTTCCCAATGCTGCACAAGGGGAATCTTGAGCCATTCCCGCTTCGGTCCCCCATCCGTCTACGGCCGCAGTGGAGTCTGCTCAGCAGAGTCATCGGTCCCAGCGTCTTGCCCGGTCTAATACTGTGCAGAGACTGGCTGCTGCCTCTCCTGGATCCTCGGTTATAACCAGTGCTGGAGCAGGCAGATTTGGGACTAAGTCCTCTGTTTCTTCTTCTGAGCATGCCCTGGGCAAGATCTCCCATTGGAGATCAGGGGTCACATGCTCAGATACAGCTACGACTCCTATTGGTCCTCCAGGAAGGTTCTGTAGCTGTTTGTGATCTGAAGCAGCTTTCTATTGGTCCTTTCAGGAAGGTCTTCTACTCGTGGCTGCTATAAAAGGTTGTCCTGACCACACGGCCGTGCGCTAGTATCAAACCTTTATGTGCTTTGCGCCAGTATGGTCATGCGTGTGTGTGGTTAGGGCGGCTGAAATGCGCCATTACAATACCGACCTAATCAGTGAGGAGCTTGGTATGCTAGCTGGTCAGGGTAGGTGTCTTAGATGCCTTTAGAATACCGGCATCACCGGTGAGGAGTTTGGTTGCCTTATTCAGGGCCTGGCGTACAGATGCCATAGATAGCGCATGACCACTTCCTATATTCGCTTAGCAGTCCACTGTGTACCTGGACACAGTAGGGTTTCTCAGCGGCTTTGTGATGCAACAGGGTTCTCTTTAAAACGCTAGTCATTGCCCTAGCATTTTACTTTGCAGCTCAATGAAGCTAAGTGAGTTCGCACTTATTGCCATATAGCGCTGCGGCATTCCCGCTAGCGGCTCTGTGGCTTAACAGAGTTCGCACTAACTGCCACAGCGCGGTATGGCGTTTATTTTAGTAATCTGATGTATAACAGAGTTCGCTACTTACACCATCTTACTAGCAGCAGGCTCTGCCTGCACGGTGGACCCCGGGCTGCGAACGCACCTCTCTACATTATTTATTAGGTGCGTTCCGCAGACCCTAACACAGTGAGTGCCAACAGATTAAGAGAGTTGATCAGAAAGTAGTTGTGCAGGAAAGGAAGCTTGTTACATACAGACCGTGGATTCCAGAGGACATAATTGAAAGAAAGAGATGAGGGAGTGCAAGTAATATTAATAAGATTATTATGACTTCAATATGAGGTAGGGTAGGGGTTGAGGTTGAGGGATGGTGGACCAGGGTTGGGGGAGATGTCCCTGAAATCAGAAGGAGTAGGAAGATAAAGAGCAAGTAGTTGGAATTGTAAGTAGATTTTTTCTGCGATGTGTTTGGCTAAGATGGGATGAGGTTTTCAGGAAGGTGAGGAGTGCATGGGAGCTGTACATGGAAGAGGGAAGTATAGAGGGGCTGATGTGTATGAGTCTTGATGGAGGGGGATGGGGCGGTGAATGTGGATGGCAAGGGAACACAGGAGAATAGAAATAAAGCACATGGTTTAAAGGGGAAAGCAAAGTGTGAGTTACCTGACTCCAGCCCTGACTAACTGCCATGGAATAACTGCCGTTTGCTTGATGCTTAGCTTCTGTGATTCTTTGCTTATGCGATGCTTGCGTGCTGCACCCCACACTACGTGCACCCCTTAGAATGCTTCTAAATATATAGGCCACATTACAGGAGTCAGGAGATAGGGATTGTGGGAGCTGGTTTGGGATAATTTGGCAGCTGGGGCCAGCACACCAGGGGGTGGTTAGATGATCAAAGGCACTAGATCTGGCTACATCTATATGCTATAGCACCTTCCAACTGATAAGATCGAGAGAGGCCCCAGTCACTGTTATAAAGCAGTAAGTATTAAATACAGTGCAGTAAATGAATTATACCAAAAATTTAGCAGGCACATTAAAATATGTTGCAAAATGTTAAAGCAGCAGATGACAGACAGCAAGCAGAAGTATGGAGTTGTACCATTGGGATATATTGCAGCAGAAAAGACAGCCAGCAGAGGTGGGGAATAAAACATCAAAGCATAAATATCAATTTGGTATTGCTGCAATCGTAAAGAACAAGCAAAATAAAGTTAACATGTACTGCACTGTTAAGGCCATGGAAATGAAAAAAAGCAACAGTGGTAGAATTGTTTTTTTTTTATTACAGCCTACAATGAATTTTTATTTCATTTGAGTTAATTTTATGGTGAATTAAGTTGTAGCATTGAAAAACATTAACCCAATGTTAGGGGCCTGCAGAACGTACCTAAAAGATATTAAGGAGAGGTGCGTTCGCAGCCCGGGGTCCACCGTGCAGGCAGAGCCTGCTGCTAGTGAGATGGCATAAATAGGCAGTGTGAGTGAACTCTGTTATCCCGCAGAGTCGCAGATGTAAACGCCGTAGCACTATATGGCAATATAAGCGGACTCTGTTAATTCACAGAGCCGCTGAAACAAAGACTGTGTCCTGTTGGACTCACAGGGAACACAGATGACTGCTAAACGGATTTCAGTCTGTGGTCAAGCAATCAGAACCCAAGCAATATTCTCCTCACCGGAGTAGCCGGTATTCTAATGGCGTTTTCAGCCGAGCCTGAACACGTGCATACAATCTCCTCACCGGAGGTGCCGGTATTCTAGGGGCTTATTTCAGCCTGACCTAACCACATGCATGCATGACCACACTGGCGCAAGCATGTAACAGATTTGATACTAGCGCACGGCCGTGCGGTAAGGACAGCCTTTTATAGCAGCCACGAGAAAAAGACCTTCCAGAAAGGACCAATGGGAAGCTGCTTCAGAACATCAACAGACACAGGACCTTCCTGAAGGACCAATAGGAGTGGCAGCTGTGTCTGAGCATGTGACCCCTGATCTCCAATGGGAGATCTTGCCCTGGGCATGCTCAGATGAAGCAGCAAAGGACTTAGTCCCAAAACTGCCTGCTCCAACACTGGTTGCAGCAGCAAGTCTCTGCACAGTACTGGGCCGGGCAAGATGCTGGGACCGACGTCTCTGCTGAGAAGGAACCACTGCGGACGGAGACGGATGGGGGACCGCAGCGGGAACAGCTTGAGATTCCCCTGTGCAGGAGTGGGAACTTGAACCCTAACATTACCCCCCCGTCCTAGGGCCCCCCTTTATTGGGCCTTCACTGCGCTCAAAGTCAGCGATGAGCTGCTGAGCATGAACATGCTCGGCAGGCTCCCAGGACCTATCCTCAGGCCCATAACCACTCCAATCCACCAAATAAAATTTTTTTGCCTAGTACCACCTTGCACCCAACAATGGCGTTCACCTCATGATCATCGGTAGTTGAACCCAACGTCCCGGCAGATGACTCGGAAAACCGAGAAATGGCCACGGGTTTCAGGAGGGACACATGAAAGGTGTCGGTGATACCAAGGCGAGGTGGAAGGGCTAGACAGTAAACCACAGGGTTCACCTGCTCAAGAACTTTAAAGGGACCCAAAGAAAGAGGTGCCAACTTGATGGACTCTACACGTAGCCTGATGTTTCGGGCAGAGAGCCACACTAGGTCACCCGGAGCAAATGTAGGAGCGTGGCGCCGATGTGCGTCGGCGGAAGACCTCATCCTCTCCTTGGAGGCCTGAATGGCATCCTGAGTGCGGTTCCAAATGTCCCGTGCCTCAACTGCCCAGTCTGCCACCCTGGAGTCAGCGGAAAACACGGGCATGGGCACCGGTACCCGCAGATGCTGACCGTAGTTTAAAAGGAATGGGGTCTGTCCAGTGGAGTCAGCCACTGCATTATTTAGAGCGAACTCAGCCCACGGTAGCAAGGATGCCCAGTCATCCTGCTTGGCTGAGACAAAATGTCGCAAGTATGTGACCAAGGTCTGGTTGGCCCTCTCTACCAACCCATTCGTCTCGGGATGATATGCCGAGGAGAGGTTCAACTCAATGCTGAGTAGACGACACAGCTCTCTCCAGAACCGAGACGCAAATTGGGGACCTCGATCACTGACGACTTTGTCTGGCATACCGTGCCTAATAAATAATGCTGCCAAGGCCCGTGTAGATGGTAACCGTGGAAACGGCACCAAGTGCACCATTTTGGAGAAGTGGTTGGTTATCACCCAGATGATGGTGCAGCCCCGAGACTTGGGTAAGCCCACCACAAAATCCATCCCGACCATATCCCAAGGCCTGTCTGCCACAGGTAAAGGAAAAGTAGTCCAGCTGGCCATTGACCAGGGGATTTATTCTTGGCGCAGGATACGCATGCCTGAACGTATTCCCTGATGTCACGGACCATATGTGGCCACCAGTATGTCCTCGCCAGCAACTCAGATGTCATTTTTGCCCCAAAATGTCCACTCACCCTGGACGAATGTGCCCAAGAGAGTACCTCCAGTAACAAGTTGGTGGCACAAAAGTCTTGCCCCGAGGCATAGCCTCAAGCGAAAACGGGGCCACAGTTCTTAGGCTCTCTGTGGGGACAATCAACTGAGGCTCCTCCTCCACGTCCTCAGATGACACCATGGAGCGAGAAAGAGCATTGGCCCGAATGTTCTTCTCACCGGAGAGGAAATGGACGGTGAAATGGAACCGGGAGAAGAACAGGGACCATCTGGCCTGACGAGAATTTAGCCGCTGGGCGGTCTGTAAATAGACCAAATTTTTGTGGTCAGTGAAAACTTGAAAGGGAAAGTGAGCCCCCTACAGGAGATGTTGTCACTCGGAAAAGGCCAACTTCATGGCTAGCAACTCCCTATCCCCAATGGAATAATTCCTATCCACTAATGTGAAGGTCTTGGAAAAGAAGAAACAAGGATGTTTCCGACCTTGAGCATCCTTTTGAAAAAGGACTGCTCCAGCACCAACGGACGAGGCATCAACCTCCAATATAAAAGGCTTATCAACCTTGGGGCGATGTAAGAAGGAAGCGCTAGCAAAATGGGACTTAATTGAAGTAAAGTCCTTGGAGACCTCCTCTGACAACAATTTGGGATTGGCTCCCTTCTTGGTGAGGGCTACCAAGGGAGCTACCAAAGTGGAGATGTGGGGAATGAATTGGCGATAGTAATTAATGAACCCTATAAAGCGCTGCACCTCTTTTAGAGAATGAGGTTCTTGCCAATCCATCACAGCCTGTAGTTTGGCAGGATCCATAGCCAATCCCTGGGCGGAGATGATATAGCCCAGGAAAGGTAAAGACTCCTGCTCAAACATGCATTTCTCCAACTTTGCATATAGGGAGTTTGCCGTATCAGGTCGAAGACTTTGCAGACATCCCTCCTGTGAGAGTCAATATCTGGAGAAAAGATGAGAATATCACCCAGATAGACTACTACAGAGGTGGAAAGCATATCCCGGAAGTTGTCATTGACAAAGTCTTGGAAAACGGCTGGGGCATTACAGAGCCCGAAGGGCATCACCAGGTATTCATAATGCCCATCCCTGGTATTAAAAGCCATCTTCCATTCGTCCCTTCATGAATGCGAATCATATTATAAGCACCACGCAGATCTAATTTAGTAAATATCCTTGCTCCCCGGAGCCTATCAAAGAGCTCAGAAATCAGGAGCAATGGGTACTTTTTGTTAACGGTTATGGCGTTAAGACCTCTGTAATCTATACACAGACGTAATTCTCCACTCTTCTTCTGCACGAAGAAAACCCCGCTCCTGCTGGTGACACCGACTTCCTAATGAACCCTCTTGCCAGATTCTCCTGGATATATTGAGACATAGCCTCCGTCTCAGAAAGAGAGAGGGGATAGACCCTTCCCTGAGTAGGTTCTGCTCCAGGCAAGAGGTCAATAGGACAGTCGTAGGGACAATGGGGTGGCAGAGTCTCCACAGCCTTTTTAGAGAACACTTCTGCATATGACTGATAGCACTTGGGAAGAGGAGAAAAATCTGCGGGTATCTCTGTAGTGGTAACAACCTGAATGCACTCCCTGACACATCTGTCCTTACATGACTCACTCCAACCCAGTATCCTACCGGAGGTCCACTCAATATGAGGGGAGTGTGAACAGAGCCAGATTTCATCTATTCCCTCAGGAAGGACCAGAAGGGAAATAATTTCCTGATGGGAAGGGGGTACACACAAAGTAAGAGGGACAGTCTGATGTGTAATTGGCGAGGGCAATGTCAACCCATTCACTACCCGGACAGTCACTGGTTTGTTGAGCGCTATCAGATGTATTGCGTGGTGACGAGCAAAGGTAGATGACATGAAATTCCCCTCTGCTCCTGAGTCCAGACAAAGCTCGACTGTAAGTGTGGAAGAGTCTACAGTGACTGTCCCTTTAAATGTCATCTTGGAGGAAAATGCCGCTGTCTCTAGTGAACCTCCTCCCAGGGCCACTAGACGCTATCGCTTCTCTGATCGCTGTGGACATTTGTTAGCATAGTGTCCTGTCTGCTGACAAAGGTTACAGACCACGGATACTCGGACGGCCCGAGACTTAGGTCCTGCACGAGGAACCTCTGTGGCCTTTTGGGGTTCGGATGCCGGATTGGGGGATTCGAAAGGTTTGGCAAAGGTGGGAGCCAACCGAATCCTCTGCTCCTGCAAAACGTCTTTAACATGGTCAGCCAGTCCTCGCCAGACGAACCCTGTTCCAATGCCAGCAGTTGGAGTGTCGTATCGTGGTTGACCTGAGGTCCTAAAAAGACCTTTTTAAGAGCCTCCAGGAAACGAGGAGCACTCCGCACTACACGATCGTCACGCTCCCACAGCGGCGTTGCCCACTCCAACGCTCTGCCCGAGAGTAGAGACAATACAAAACCCACTTGTACCCGATCCATGGGGAAACATGCAGCGAGAAGCTCGAGCTGTATAGAGCACTGACTCACGAATCCCCGACATTGCTTGCTGTCACCGGCAAACTTGTCAGTAAACGGCAGGTGGGATAATGTAGGGGCAGAGGTGGCAGAGGACAAACTGGCTGCAGCCATGCTATCAGCCTGACCAGCGACTGCGGTAATATCCACAGCTGAGGTTGTGCGCTCAAGAGCTGCCAACCTACCCTCCAGCTGCTGGATGTACTGCGGTAGACGCTGGTCATCCACCATTTTACTAGCCAGACCCTGGCGCTAGTATTATGTTAGAGGGCTGCGTAATTCACCTAATAGATATTAAGGAGAGGTGCGCTCGCAGCCCGGGGTCTACCTTGCAGGCAAAGCCTGCTGCTAGTAAGATGGCGTAAATAGGCAGTGTGAGCAAACTCTGTTATCCGCAGAGTCGCCGTAGAACTATATGGCGATATAAGTGGACTCTGTTAATTCACAGAGACGCTGAAACAAAGACTGTGTCCTGTTGGATTCACAGGGAACATAGATGACTGCTAAACCTCACCGGAGTAGCCGGTATTCTAATGGCGTTTTCAGCAGAGCCATGAACACGTGCATGCAATCTCCTCACCGGTATTCTAGGGGCTTATTTCAGCCAGACCTAACCACATGCATACATGACCACACTGGCACAAGCACGTAACAGATTTGATACTAGCGCACAGTCATGCGGTAAGGACAGCCTTTTATAGCAGCCACGAGAAAAAGACCTTCCAGAATGGACCAATGGGAAGCTGCTTCAGAACATCAACAGCCACAGGACCTTCCTGAAGGACCCATAGGAGTGGCAGCTGTATCTGAGCATGTGACCCCTGATCTCCAATGGGAATCTTGCCCTGGGCATGCTCAGATGAAGTAACAAAGGACTTAGTCCCAAAACTGCCTGCTCCAATACTGGTTGCAGCAGCAAGTCTCTGCACAGTACTGGGCCGGGCAAGACGCTGGGACCGATATCTCTGCTGTGCAGGAACCACGGCGGCCGGAGACGGATGGGGGCCCGCAGCGGGAACAGCTCGAGATTACCCCTGTGCAGGAATGGTAATTCGAACCCTAACACCCAAGTCTTTCTTTTTCTAGACAAAGTGCTCAGGTCATACTACAAAAGGCTGAATTAAATGTATGTGACACAAGTGATTTACTGACTAGGATCTGTGCCTCTACTCTTGAAAACAGAAATATACCATGCTGGCCTCGTTCAATGTTTCTTCTCTGTCTAACCTATAAGAGGGGACTGGCTACAGATGTGTCACTTAGGCTGGTTTCACACATCCGTTTTTCCCCTTGCGGCGCCCCCGGCATTTTTTAGCAGCGCCGCATCACAAAACCGTATGCGCCGCATGCGGTTTTTTTTCCATTGACTTGTATTAGCGCCGCATGGCGCCGCATGTCACTGCGGCGCGTCCGGTTGGTGCCGGATGCGGTGTTGGTCACCGTACGGTGTCTGGAAAAAACGTTGCATGTAACGTTTTTTGTCTGCGGCGAAAAAGCCGCATGCCCGGATGCGGCGCATGCGGTTCTTTTTTACAATGAAAGTCTATGGACGCCGCAATGCGCCGCATCGCGGCGTCCGCCGCATCCGGTAGCCGCATCCGGTTTGTTAATTGATATACCAGCCCACAGCAAACAGATACAAGGAAGTACCACCCCTCAGCAAACATATAAAAAAAAAATTGGGTGGGACATCAGACACAGCCACAGAAGCCACAGAGAGCCACAGAGAGCCACAGAGAGCCACGAGAGCCACCGACGCAGCCACCGACGCAGCCACCGACGCAGCCACCGGACTCGCAGCCAGGATCCGTACCATGGAGCGCCAGGAAAACAGACGGTAAATATGAACCACCCACCCCCAAATTCAAAAATGTAAAATACATATGTCACCAATGTTGTGTGAGCTGATGTTTATTTTTTGTGGCCTGGTACATTATATATTAATGTTTTTTCTGTGATGGGATTGGTTCCCAGGTATTTAATGAAATTAAATTGCCGATGATGGGGTGGGTCCCGAGTTTAAAATGCATTTGTTTGGGAACTTTATTGTGTATTCACTGCTATTGTTGTGAATGTTGATAATGTAGATCTACTGGTATGTTTTTTAGCAGTGATGTGCTTGGTCTCCCTGTGACAATCTGAAATGTGGATGTATTTGTGTATCAAATTTTTTTTTTTTTTTTAAAAAGTATTAATTTTTTGGCCAGTTATGTCGTTGTTTTTTATGCTACTATCGGAAATGTGCATGTGTTTACTATGGTAATGTTTCTCTCCATTTTTTTTTGCCAATGGTTTTTTTTTTTTTTTTTTGGCTTGTCATGGTTTTATCTACTCATGGTCTGTTGAATTGTTTGACTATGCTAATGTTTTTTTGTTTGCAATATTTTTTCTTTGTGGCCTGTCATGGTTTTATCTACTCATGGTCTGTTGAATTGTTTGACTATGCTAATGTTTTTTTGTTTGCAATATTTGTTCTTTGTGGCCTGTCATGGTTTTATCTACTCATGGTCTGTTGATTGTTGACTATGCTAATGTTTTTTTGTTTGCAATCTTTGTTCTTTGTGGCTTGTCACGGTTTTATCTACTCATGCTGCTATTATTTTCCTGTGTTTAGTATACAAATGTTGATGTACTTTTCTTTTTGTTGCAATGTTATTTTTTTGGCTGCCTCTGACCTTAGCTACTTATGCTCTTATGTGAAATTTCCATGTTTTTATTATCATATATTTTTTTTTTTTTTTGCCAGGGATACGGTTTACCCTGGTACTGTTGATGGCTATAAAAAATGATTGCATGTGGTCGGAATAATGTCGTTGTTTGAATGTTATATTTTAAAACAGGGACAATCAAAACATATAAACCAATTTTTTTTGGTCTGTTAATTTCACAGCAGAAGAATTGATGCTGGCGATGAAAGGGCGCAGGACATCCTGGATGCAAGGAGGCAAGCCAGCAGAAAGTAAATGTCATCCCCCTTGTCCCTAAAAATTTAATGTTTGTTTTTCTCTTTCAGCCAGGGACAAGGAATCCACATATATTCACTGTCCCTTTTTGTGTCCTAACAGCAGAAAATTCAACGAGCGGCGGCGGCGGCGGCTGAAGCGCAAGTTGAGCAGAGGGGAGGAGAGGACCTCCAAGCTAGGAGGCTAGCAAGCAGAAAGTAAGTATTACAGCACACATTTTGCTCTAAATTACATGTTTGTTTTTTCTCTTTCAGCCAGGGCAAAGGAATACCCATATATTCACTGTCCGTTTTTTTGTCCTTATTCAACAGCCGAAGACTTCACCGGGCGGCAGCGGCTGAAGCCCAAGTTCAGCAGAGGGGAGCAGAGGACCTCCAAGCTAGGAGGATAGCAATGAGAAAGTAAGTATTACAGCACACATTTTGCTATAAATTACAT
The DNA here is from genome assembly GCA_033576555.1 of Oophaga sylvatica. Classification (NCBI taxonomy): domain Eukaryota; kingdom Metazoa; phylum Chordata; class Amphibia; order Anura; family Dendrobatidae; genus Oophaga; species Oophaga sylvatica. Next base: position 294,950,798 of record JARQOD010000005.1, on the reverse strand, counting down.
GTTTGTTTTTTATTTCAGCCATGGACAAGGAATCTCAAATTTACAGTACCTTTTTACTTTAACAGTAGAAGACGTCAACAAGAGGGGGAGGCGGCGCTTGGAGATAGAAGAGAACAGGAGGAGAGGCGGGCAAGGAGGGAAGCCAGAAGAAGGTAAACATTACACCCCCCCCATTTCAATAAAAATACATGCTTGGTTTTCTTTCAGACAGGGCCAAGAAATATACAAATATATTGACTGTCCCTTTTTGTTTCTTCCACAGCAGAGAACATCAAACAGCTGCTGCAGCTGCAGCAATGGCGGTGTTGGCGGAGGAAGCAGCGGCTGAAGCGCGGCGGCAGCACCACCGGCATCGCCATCTCCTCCCTCACAGCCAGAGGCAGAGCCAGAGCCGCCACAGCAGGGACAGCAGGACACATCTTCTTCTGGGAGCCCTCCTACCCATCGTCAGGAATTGGCGGTAAAAATATCTATTTTTTATTTTTCTATCCACAATCCATCTGTGGGCTATATGTCTTGATTGTGTTATTTTAATAACAGGAATCTGAAGATGACGAGGAGCTCCCAGAGGAAGAAGGACGGGGTGGAGAGATACCCAGAGTGGGCTCACAATTCGTAAGTATCCTACATCAATCGCAGAAACACAACATCACAGTACACACAACACATAGAAAAACATTTAGTGCATACTTCACACAGCGGCCAACACCTGCCAATATCCTAATTTTTCTTTTTTTTTTAGTCTCTCGCATCTGGGAGCCAGAGGGTTTCTCCCAGCGCCTCCCAGAGTCGTCGTGAGACTGTCGGCGGTTCTCAACGTGTAAGTATTATTTTTTTTTTTGCCATGTTATATAATTTATGCTTTTTAAAAAACGTGTTATCTACAAATGTTTTGTGCATTAATTTTCCCATTGTAACATGTATAATTTTTACAAACTAAAACCATGTATCTGATATATATATTTTTTTTTCATTGTTCATTTCACAGGCTTCACAGCGTGCTCCCGACTCGGACACGGAGGAGGGATCAGACGTCGAGTTGATGATAGACCTGGTCCGAGAAAGGGAGCCGCTGTGGAACATGGCGGACCGCCAGCATGCGGATCAAATTGTGACACGACGGCTCTGGACGGAAGTGGCAGCAGCAATGATGCACCGCTGGGAGGACCTCAATCCTAGGTCCCAGAATAAATACCATAAGTATAGTTCATGTTGTGACTGTAAAGGTGTTTTTAAAAAATTCTGTCCTTGTGTAACCAACGCTTCATGTTTTCATGATTTCCTTTTGTGAAACACTATGGAAACAATGAAAACATGAACTCTGGGGGACACGAGGACTAAAGTGTGGTTGTTGTATAGTAACCAATGTGTGCTTTCTCGTTTCAGGGGAGAGAATTATGAAGCGGTGGCGGTCTGTGAGGGATCCTTTAAGAAAGAATTCAATAAGGAAATGCGGGCCCCGAGTGGTTCTTCAGGACGCCAGAGTAAGTACAAATATGCACAAGCTCTGGCGTTCCTGCGTGAAACCATGGTCACCAGAAGGTAAATATTAACATCAAATGTAAACTTTTTTTTTGTTTTCACCCAGGGCCATTCCACATCTGTATATTAATTTTATGTTTTTGTTTCTTCCACAGCACGGTGAGCAGCACTCGGGTGCCCGCAGAGTTGGAGCCTTCTAGAGCGATCCCTCAGGAGACCGACACCGAGGGACACTTTGACCAACCCTCCACATCTGACCCTTCCCAGACTTCACACACACACGATCCCGCTGTCCCTTCCACCAGCGCTGGAGCAGCGTGGCCGCCTGCAATGCATGAATCTGCTGGTCAGGATATAGCCTTCCCTTTACCACACCCTTCTGACCCTGCCACCTCTAGTACAGCTGCGGGTACTGGGCGGCAGCGTCAGAAGGGTCAGGAAAAGAACTATGCGCCCGAGTTCTTACACATGAACGCATCTTTCCAGAACTGCCTTAAGTTGCTATCTGAACAAGTTTCCGCAGGCCTTCGTCAGATAACCACACTAGTTGGTGAGGTCAAGACACTTCTGGAAACTGTGCGTTCTGAGATAAGAGCACCACCGAACTACAGCTTTTTTAGGTCGGTTGCGGAGCGCATAGATCCGCTATCTTATGACCAGCAGATGTATGTGATGCACACGTGCCATGCTGCTGTAGTGCAGGTTGTCTCCCATCCTCAATCCACCCCAGTCATTCCACCACCTCCCCCCCTACAGCCGCCGTCCATCTTCCCCCCCTCCACCTGCCATACCTCCTCCCCCTCCTATTCAATACCAACCACATCCCCAGTACCAACCACCTCCCCAGTACCAACCACCTCCCCAGGTCCAACCACCTACCCAGTACCAACCACCTCCCCAGGTCCAACCACCTCCCCAGGTACAACCACCTCCCCAGTACCAACAACCTACCCACTACCAGCCACCTACCCTCTACCACACTTCTACTTACCAATCTCCTTCCCCTTCCAAATACCTACTATGTCACCTGCTACTCCTGCACAACCCTCCACTCCACCACCACCCACATGTTCTGCATTGTCTTCCCATTCTTTTTGTCTTTCCACCCCTTCACCTCTTCCTGTTCCTTCCCCACCACCATCCCGTTCGTCCCTCCACACTCCCACGGTCGAAGTGTCCCGCAGCCCCTCCAGCAGTATTTCCACCCCACACTACACAGACCTTTAAATCTGTTTGTTTTTCATTTGTTTAATGAAATAAAAAAAAAAAGTTAATAAAAAAAAAAAAGTTGAATCAAAAAATAAAGTGTAAGAAAAAAAATTTAGTTACATTTTAAGAAATTTATATTTATATGTGAAACATTTGGCCTAAAGGCCTAATTTAATAAAAATTATATTAAAAAATATATTTTTAAATAAACTGTTCATTGGTTTAACATTGTTGTCTGTCTTTAATTTATACGATGTTAAGTTTTAAAATTGTTTTACAGGTACACCTAACTTTGGCTAAAAGTTTCGTAAATGCAACCTTTTTGGCAAAGTTATGTCCCGGGTTGTGTAGTATGCAAAGTGTAATTCTTTTTTTAATAAAAATGTGTACACCCCAGTTTTCCCCTACTCCAGGCCCACCAAAAACATATCATGTTTTCAGTATTTCCTTTGTATTGCACAGGTGAGGCAATTATCACCTGAGCAATACAAAGGAAAGACAGAAAACTTGACATGTTGGTGGACCTTGAGGACTGGAGTAGGGGAAACATAATGTACACTTTTTGTAGGACAAATGGTGAAATACTTTTGTTAATACAATTTCACCTTTTGTCCTAAAAAGGGTACATTGTAGGCCATGTGTCACCAAATCCAGTCATCAAGGCCTAACAACAGGTATTGTTTGCAGTATTTCCTTTGTATTGCACAGGTGAGGCAATTATCACCTGAGCAATGCAAAGTAAAGACTGAAAACTTGACATGTTGGTGGGCCTTGAGGACTGGAGTAGGGGAAACATGGCCTACAATGTACACTTTTTTGGACAAAAGGTGACAGCCATGGACACAACAATGGCAAGAAGGTTATAGTAGAAAACACACAAGAAGGTAGACAAGTAAACTATTAAAGGTTTATTGTGGGTAAAGAAAATTATTAAAAGAAACAATACATTTATCACACTCTGTCATCCTGCCAGTCAACACTACCTTCCGGTGACACAAAGTATTGAGCAAACTGGTCCCTCATTCTAGAAACTGCAACTGTACTGCGAGTGGTAATGTTGGTGTAGTTGTGCAAAGTTGTTTCTTGATTGTGGTCCTCCAGAGAAATTGGTTCCTTGGTTAGGACAAAATTATGGAGGACCACGCACGCTTTCACTACATCATCAACAGTCTCGGTCTTCAAGTTTATTGCAGTCAAAAGGACACGCCATTTTGCTGTCATAATGCCAAAGGCACACTCCACCATCCGTCTGGCTCTTGTGAGGCGGTAGTTAAATACCCGCTTTGTATGTGTCAATTCTCTGCTGGCATACGGCTTCAATAGGTGTTGGGACAGCTGGAATGCCTCATCACCTACACAAACGAATGGCATTGGTGGGCCTGAGGTTTGAGGCAGTGGCCTAGGGGGGGGAAACTGAAAACTGTTTCCATACAATTTACGTCCCATAGCAGATATTTTAAACACTTGGGCGTCATTAGACCGTCCATAAGACCCAATGTCCACCGCGATAAACTTGTAGTGCGCATTTGCAATAGCCATCAGGACGATAGAGAAATATTTCTTATAGTTAAAGAATTCAGATCCAGTTCCTTTTGGCTTTTGAATGCGGATGTGCTTTCCATCAACGGCCCCCAGGCAATTGGGGAACTGGCAGATGAGTAGAAACTGGTCCGCTATTTCAAGCCACCGCTGTGTTGTTGGCTCTGGAATAAATTCTCCAACCAAAGTATCCCACAGAGCACGACAAGTATACTTTATTATGCCGGATAGTGTGGAGATTCCAATCCGATACTGAAAATGGAGCGATGATAGAGTTTCGCCAGTTGCCAGAAATCTGAAAACAAATTAGAAAATACAAATTATTTCAGAAACGCAGCATTACATACCAGAACTCAGCTACGACTATTGGAGATACCAAAAATAATAATATCTAGGAGAAAGACTGTTTTATGACTAGATTTGGGGATACTCATGTGGTTTCCTAGTTGGCCTGTGATGTTCAATTAATGATAAAATTACAAGTGCGCTCAAGCAAACAGAACCAATACATATAGCTTACCTTATAGTCACCATGAGACGCTCCGCCGGAGATATCGAGAACCGACAGTAGGTGTCCGATTTTTTAATTTTGTCTCCAACACGCTCCAGCAAATCATCAAAGTTTTCTATATTCATCCGCAGATAGGCAAAAAACTTCTCTGGATTTTGTCGCAGCTCCATGTTCAGTGTGGAATAGACACCACGAGTTAATCTCTGTGACGTGATGGGGTGGATCCACATACGGCGGCGACTTCGCAGGCGCTGATGCCGCTGCTCCTCAAACTTTAGCTCCTTCTCCAGAACGTAAACCTCAATCGATTCATCTCCGCAGTAAAATCAACAAGATTCCTGAAGATATTGCCGATAATGGGTTCCATATTCGCCAATCTCTTGCTACTTGCTCTTCTCTCCAAACTGCACTTTCTCCTCTACAACCTGTCAAAGAAGGGATGTAGGAGCAGTGTATATATAGGATTACAGTAGCCAATCATATTTGGAACCCCAAAAAGGGCCCCAAAATGGGCGTGCTTAAAAGCCGGATCCGGCGCATTACGGCGTCAACGTATGCCAACCGGATACACCGGATGAGACGTATGCGGTTTTTTGCCGCATTCGTGAACCGGATGCGGCAAAAACCGGATGCGGCACATCCGGTGTTCAGAGAAAATACCGCATGCGGCGCTGCAGCTAAATGCCGGGGCACCGTTTAGGCGCCCGCCGGATGTGTGAAAGAGGCCTTACTAGGATGCTAATTGCAGTTTTTATGAACTCAATATTTTGTCAGCAAGATGATACTATTAGAAGACTAGTAAACCTGCTTCCAGTTAGTCAATCATATTCATGAGATCTGCATAACCCCTCCCCCACCACCAATCATCAGATTTCTGAACACTACGCATGGGGCGCATGCGGCGCATGGGGCAGAAAAGCTGCCAATCAATGGCATTGGCGGAGTAATAAAGAGCTCAGCACTCAGAGAACTGCTAGATATAAAGCAGATAAAAATATGACAGCAAGCAGCTCACTAAGTGTCACAATTCTGGAATCAGAGTCTCAGCCCATACATTGCTCTCAGATGTGGTCCCTATAAACCAAGTAATAGAGTCCCTTTAATTAAATTATGGGAAGTAAAATAGATTTATACTTTCAACACTCTCCTACCCAAGGACCTGAATGTGGAATATAGATTTTACTCTAATATCTGTTGCTCTAAAGCAATCAGTTTAATGTGAACATTTGTGGTTGGCTAATGTGTTTCCGTTTGCGAGTGAGCATGTGAGGGATTATATGCATTGGCATGAACACTTTTATTTTTTTTCATAATTTTCTGTCCTTTTTAGCTGTTGGTGACAGATGCATGATATGTAAAATCAGTCTGGTTGTTGGAGGTATATCCTATTTATATTTGTCGACTTGAATTCCTTTTGTCTCATTATAATGAATTCCTCTTTCATAATCATGTTTGAATCCAGTTTTTCAGAGGGTGTCTACTGTTGAACTCAGTCACTATGTGACTGCTTTCCAAATTACCCGAATCATTGTGGGACAGTATGGGTTAGTTGTACTTATGACAGGTGAGGGATATGATTGTTTATCATTTTTATTTTTTATGGGGATATGGGCATTGATGGATTAGGTGTAAGACGAGTATTTTTGTTATTACTTTCTGATTTTTTACAGGTGACAATGGCTTCAATGGAATGGGCGTAACGTGAGTATAAATTTGTTTTTGCTTCTTTATTTCAAATGAAAGTAGTCTGTGTCATTTATTTCAATTAAAGGACTTTATTCTTGCTGTGTGTTTATGTCAAAACTTACTATGGGGTTAGTAATGGAGAGGAGTCTTATAGACACCTCTCCATTACTAATTTGTGGGTTTGACATCAAGCCTACAAATATTCCCCCACTTGCCACATGACAAGGCAAGTGGGATGAGCCAGGCAAAGCACCAGAATTGGCGCATCTAATGCAGACTGCTATTTTTAGGCTTGGGGGGCCATATCCATGGCCCCTTATCAGCCTGAGAATATCAATCCCTAGCTGTTTGCTTTAGTTTGACTGGTTGTCAAAAATGGGGGACCCCCGTGCTATTTTTTTTAATTATCTGTTTAAATAATTTGAATAATGGCTAGGGGACTCCTCTATTCTTGATAACTAGGCTTGATAAAGCTAACAGCTGAGGGTTGCAGCCTGCAGCTGTCAGTTTTGCCTTTCTGGTTATAAAAAAAAGAGCAGATCCCATTTCAAATTTTTTTTTAAATTATTATTTATTTATTTGTTTATACTGCAGGTGCTGGCTGATATGTACTCCCATCAGTAGCACCTACTCTTGCTGTTTTCAGTGACAGCAAGCATAGGCTGATGGAACTAGTACTCTCATCAGCCAACGCCTCGATGACCGGCGATAAATTTCTTTAACCTGGACACAGGTGCTGGCTCATGCTGTCATCTGATAGCATGGGAACCGCAGCTCTCTGACCAGCGGTAATAATCTTACCACTGATCTTAGCCAGTGATTGTCATGCTGTCAGGCAGGTGACAGCATGGCAAACAACAAATGTTTGTGCACCATGGGGTCCGAATCCGAGTACTGTTCTTTTTCATGAACCAACTTTTTTAAATGTTAGATCAAAAAAAATTTAGAAAATGGAGTCAATGATAATCATAAAACATCATAAATTTTATTAAACAATTTAAAAAGTTTTTTTTTTCCCTCAGAAGAGAGTAAATAACACCAAAATAGTACAAAAATTTACCGCTTAATGGAAAATGAGAGTGAGCAGATACAGTAAGGGTTAATATTTAGGGGTCAAGAAGTAACCAGAAAACCAAGCTTGTAGCATAGATGTCCTGATTGCACATGCAACAATGAGGCAAGAATGAGAGCTTCAAATGTATCAATACTTAGCAAAATAGGTTGTAAAAAATGGTCACATGCAGGTGCTGAGTACAGATAGAAGCGCTGAACGGAATGTGAGTGCTGCTAGTAAAAGTGGCAAAAAACACGCTGGTCTCAGATGAAAATCAAAATATACAGACACCACATAATCCAATTGAGCGCTAGAATCATAAGTCCAAAGCACAGCAGGAGCTCTAGTTGCTGAATAGTAGAGTGTTAAATGAAACAAGCAATCAATCATAATTACCCATCATGTTCATGCAAAAGTGGGCACAGGACACCGGATCCCCGACGTACGTTTCGGTACACCTTCTTCAGGGGTCGTCTGGAAACCCGATGTGTACCTTGGTTACCAACTGATCGCTGGTCTCCTGCATGCCACACGCAGCGACGCGTGCTGGCCAGCGGGAGACCAACGATCATAAAATGACCAGGACATTCAGCGACGATCAGCGATACCCAGCAGGGGGCTGATCATCTCTGAATGTAACTGTAAGGTTCTATGTATATATTCCTGAAACTCAGTTTGTTCGTCAGCCATTTTACTTTCTGTCTTGCTGCAGCTATCTTGCCCTCAGTCAAAATGGAGTTTCCAGCTTGCATGTTCCCGCCCTGATTCTCTCCTTTGCTTCTTAAGCAGCCACAGCTGAGCAATCAGTGCTTCAGAATCTAGCCTGCAGTGAACCTGTGACTTGACTCCTGTAAGCCTTGGACCTTGTACTCCAGCTATTCCTACTGAGGAACTCTGAAGCACTTGTGGACTCTGAACCCTGCTCTTTGAAAGACCCACGTTTGCATGGACTTACGGTAACAGAGAAGAAGATCCTGAATCTGTATTGGAGAGTGATTGCTGAGCTTGGATTACTCTGGCCTGCTGTGTCTCCTGTTTCTGTGTCTGCAAACTGTGTGACTATTTCTGCCAACTTGTATGAAGTAATACAGGACTTTTCTATATCAAACCTGTGACTCCTGTGTTTTCATCGCACCCAAGCACAAGACGCTATATGAACTGTACTACATACATTACAAGATTCTGAAGCCAAAACGTTAGTGTCTGCTGGGTCTGGAAGGCTGTCTCTGCTGTACTGTGGATATCAGACGTCCGGTTGTACTTTCTGTGATGACAGTGGTTGTGACTTCTCACAACCATTCCAGGTGAGCAATTCCCTTAAGTTTTTTCTTTTTGCAGTGTTACCACAGGTAAACACTATTGTTTTTTTTTTTTCCTTTCTTTTCTCTTTTTTGTCTGCTGTAACTCTGGATATCAGATGTCTGGTTGAAACTTTCTGTGATGATAGTGGTTGTGACTTCTCACAACCATTCCAGGTGAGCAGTTCCCTTAATTTTTTTTCTCTCTGCAGTGTTGCCACAGGTGAACACTATTGTTTTTTTTCTCTCCTCTTCTTCCAGTAATCCTGTCTTAAAAGATCTGGAAAATGGAGGCCCGCATAAAGGAACTTTGCGGAGTGACTGATAATATCCTTGCAGATTTTCAGAATATAAAGACCCATTTTACAAATCTACAGGACCTCAATAATCACAATTTGCAAGTGGTTGGACAGACTACCCAGGATTTGCGAGCCAGGATTGAGGTTCTAGAGGGCGAGTCCAGGCTCCTGCCGTAGCCCCGAGTGCTGGGATTCCCAAGTTGCCCCCTTTTCGTTTTGGCGGTGAACGTGAGAAATTCAGGGATTTATTAATCAATGCAATCTTTTTTTTTCTGCACATGCTTCACAATTTCCCACTGAACGATCTAAGGTGCTTACTATAATTATGTTGCTTACCAACAAGGCTTTAATGTGGGCAAACCCTCTGATTGAGACTGAGGATGATTGTTTGAATCACCTTGATGCTTTTATTTCAGCCATGGGGCAGGTGTTTGATGACCCCAATCGAGGTGCAACAGCTGAAGCAGCCATGTTAGCTTTGCGCCAAGGTAAGCACTCGGTAGCTGAATATGCCTTGGATTTCAGGAGATGGGCCCTTGATACCACCTGGGACAGTTCCGCCAAAAAATCTATTTTTCGAAAGGGGTTATCTCCACTGATTAAGGATGAACTTGCTCGTGCCGACCCTCCCACTGCGTTAGGTGACTTTATTAACTACTGCATCCGTATTGATACTCGTCTGACTGAACGCAGGCAAGAGAGATGGTTCGAAAGCAATCGTACTAACCTTTTCCTACCTTCCTCTCCAGCTAAGGAACCTTTGAGTAGGATTACACGGGAACCTGAACCCATGCAGGTAGACTCTTTACAACGACGGGTTAGTGATGCACGCAAGGAACATCGTTTTAAGGAGAATCTATGTTTCTATTGTGGTAAGTCAGGGCACTTCATTATAAACTGCCCCAGCCGTTCTCGTAAGACTACTGCAGCACTCATTCATTGTGAGTGTTGCGAGAGGGGATCTGTCAGGTCCGAGCCTCAGGCTCCAGAGAGATCTGCAGCAACAGATCTTGATTTCTCGGACTTAAACTCCGTTACCTCTGAGGACGTTGACTGTGTAAACGCTGCCATTTTTCAAGTTTCCTCAGCGGTGTCCCAGCTGAGTTGTAAGAAAAACAATTCTCATTGCTTTCTTTCCATCAAACTCTGGGTTGACTCAGCTTGGGTGTCTAGCTCTGCTATGATCGACTCAGGGGCAAGTGGAAATTTTATGGATGTCTCCTTTGCTCTGAAACAGGGAATACGTTCAGTGAAGAAGGCTACTCCAGTACAGATGGAAACTGTGGATGGCTCCCTGCTGACCTCTGGACCAGTGGATCAGGAAACAGAGGCTTTGAGGGTTCTTATGGGTAAAGATCATCAAGAGAAACTGTCCTTTATGCTTATCTCTTCTCCCCACTTTCCCATTATTCTAGGGCTACCATGGCTGCAGGCTCAGAATCCTACCATTAACTGGGAGACCAAGGAATTACACTTTCCAGAGAAACAGATGAGTCCAAAAGTTTCAGCTTGCTCTGTTCCTAAAGGAATCATGTCAGTCCCTGAACTACCAGCTGTATACCAGGACTATGTGGATTTATGTGACAAGAAGAACGCTGACCAGCTTCCTCCTCACCGTCCATATGATTGTCCAATTGAATTATTGCCTGGAGCAGAGATACCTTTTGGTAAGATCTACCCCCTGGCGGGGCCCGAGCTAAAGGCTTTAAAGGATTACATAGATGAAAATCTAGCCAAGGGCTTCATACGCCCCTCTTCATCTCCTGCAGGTGCACCCATCTTCTTTGTAAAAAAGAAAGATGGATCTCTGAGACCATGCGTAGACTATAGGGAACTCAATAAGGTTACTATTAGAAACCGTTATCCATTGCCTTTAATCCCTGAGTTATTGGAGAGAGTGCGACATGCCAAAATTTTTTCTAAACTAGATCTTCGTGGGGCCTATAACTTAGTCCGTATTAGACCTGGGGATGAATGGAAGACTGCATTCAGGTCACGCTATGGACACTTTGAATATCTAGTTATGCCTTTTGGTCTGAGTACCGCCCCAGCCACTTTCCAACACTTGGTGAATGACATCTTCAGGGATCTCCTAGATACATTCGTGGTAATTTATTTGGATGATATTCTAATTTTTTCTAACTCCACAGAGGAACATCATGGACATGTGAGAATGGTCTTGGAACGTCTAAGACAAAATCATCTTTACATCAAACTTGAAAAGTGTGAATTCCATAGGACCGAAATTCAATTTCTGGGGTATGTACTGTCTACACAAGGAATTAGTATGGATGGAAGCAAAACCCAAGCCATCAAGGATTGGCCAAGTCCTAGAAATGTGAAGGAGGTACAGCGCTTCATCGGGTTTGCCAACTTCTATAGACGTTTCATTAGAAATTTCTCTGAGGTAGTGTCACCTATCACTCAACTTACCCGGAAAGAGTCTAGGTTTTCCTTGACTCCCCAAGCCCAGGAAGCATTTTCCCGTCTAAAAGATAAATTTACCACTGCACCTATCCTAGTACATCCCAACCCCGAGCTTGCCTTCATAATAGAGGTGGATGCTTCAGACTGTGCCGTTGGAGCTATACTCTCTCAGAGAACAGGTGAGAAGAATGTCTTGCATCCCTGTGCCTTCTTTTCCCAGCAGTTGTCTTCGGCTGAGAGGAACTACGATGTGGGCAATAGAGAGTTGTTGGCCATTATTGCCGCCTTCAAAGAATGGAGACACCTTCTTCAGGGAGCTGCACAGCAAATAGTCGTCCTGACAGACCATCGTAACCTTGAGTTTATCAGGTCGGCTAAGTGCCTGACTCCTCGCCAGGCTCGCTGGAATCTTTTCTTAAACCAATTTAATTTTATCATCTCTTATAGACCAGGATCGCGCAATGGAAAGGCTGATGCACTCTCTAGGATTTACTCAGCAGAGACACGTCCAATTACTCCTCCTAAGACTATTCTTCCTGATTCTAGATTCCTAGGAGTAATTCATAATCAAGACCTACTTAAGGACATCAAGGAAGCATACCATGCGGATTCCTTTTTGGCACAACCCCCAAGGGACGTAAGTCTTGTCTTTAAGAATGGTGTGTGGATTCAGGGACAACGTCTGTATATTCCTGAAACAGTCAGATTAAGAGTATTGCAACTCATTCACGATTCCAAGATAGCTGGGCATAGAGGAATTCTAAAGACACAGGAATTTCTTTCTCGTTTCTTTTGGTGGCCCACTTGCAGGAAGGATGTTTTGAATTATGTCACTTCATGTGAGGTCTGTGCAAGATGCAAAACACCTCGCTCCTCACCAACTGGTCTGTTACAGCCTCTTCCCACCCCATCCCGCCCGTGGGGATCCATTTCTATGGACTTCATTGTGGAGTTACCAACCTCTCAGGGGAAGAACACCATTCTAGTGGTGGTTGACCGTCTAACAAAGGCAGCTCATTTTATCCCTTGTGTCGGCTTACCCACTGCAAAACAGACAGCAGATTTGATGATTAAAGATGTGTTTCGCTTACATGGAGTACCGGATGAGGTTATTTCGGATCGAGGGGTGCAATTCACTTCTAGGTTTTGGCAAAATTTCTGTGCAGCATTGGACATTAAAGTAAACCTTTCTTCTGCTTTTCATCCCCAGACTAATGGACAGACCGAACGAACCAATCAAACCCTGGAGCAGTATCTCCGCTGCTTTATCTGCCACCTACAGGATGATTGGGTGGATCTACTTCCATTAGCTGAGTTCTCATATAACAACTCTCAGAGTGCCTCCACTAAACAGTCTCCTTTTTACTCTAATCTAGGTTATCATCCTAACATTCTACCACGATTTCCCATAGAAACGCCTTTACCAGCAGTGGCTGAAAGAATCACGTCTTTACAGAAGAATATGGATCTTCTAAAGGAAAATCTGGAATCGGCTCAAGAAAGGTACAAGAAAGCAGCAGATAAATTTCGTAAACCTGCACCAGCTTTCAAGGTAGGAGACTTGGTCTGGCTGTCAACCAGAAATCTTAAGTTAAGGATTCCATCGTCTAAGTTGGGACATAAGTACATTGGACCCTATAAAATCAGTAAAATTATAAGTGCCGTTGCTTGTCGTCTTCAACTGCCCAGAACTATGAGAATCCACCCTGTCTTTCATGTATCCCTACTAAAGGCTGCGACACCCAATACGTTTCCTGGACGTTCCTCTCCTTGCCCTGACCCAGTGCTAGTCGATGGTCAGGAAGAATTTGTGGTGGAAAGGATTTTAGATTCCAGGTTGTATAGAAATCAGTTACAATATCTGATTAAATGGCAGGGCTACCCAGTGGAGGACAACTCATGGGAACCGGTCAATAACGTTAATGCTCCTCGCTTGCTCCGTCAGTTTCATCAGAGGTACCCACACAAGCCTGGTCTGAGGTCATCCGGAGGTTGTCCTTAAGGGGGGAGTAATGTAAGGTTCTATGTATATATTCCTGAAACTCAGTTTGTTCGTCAGCCATTTTACTTTCTGTCTTGCTGCAGCTATCTTGCCCTCAGTCAAAATGGAGTTTCCAGCTTGCATGTTCCCGCCCTGATTCTCTCCTTTGCTTCTTAAGCAGCCACAGCTGAGCAATCAGTGCTTCAGAATCTAGCCTGCAGTGAACCTGTGACTTGACTCCTGTAAGCCTTGGACCTTGTACTCCAGCTATTCCTACTGAGGAACTCTGAAGCACTTGTGGACTCTGAACCCTGCTCTTTGAAAGACCCACGTTTGCATGGACTTACGGTAACAGAGAAGAAGATCCTGAATCTGTATTGGAGAGTGATTGCTGAGCTTGGATTACTCTGGCCTGCTGTGTCTCCTGTTTCTGTGTCTGCAAACTGTGTGACTATTTCTGCCAACTTGTATGAAGTAATACAGGACTTTTCTATATCAAACCTGTGACTCCTGTGTTTTCATCGCACCCAAGCACAAGACGCTATATGAACTGTACTACATACATTACAGTAACACACAGCGATATCGCTGTGGAGATCGCTGTTGCATCACAAAACTAGTGACTCAGCAGCGATCTCGCTAGCGAGATCGCTGTGTGTGACGGGGGCTTTAGTCATGGTAGTCTTTAGATGCACCACTTTTATCTCAGTGTCACACATTATCTTATGTAAAATCTTAATTGATTTACTTTCTAATTGTGGCAAAAAGAACACATATGCCAGTAATAAGTTTGAACTAAAACATTATTTTAGATACCATTAACACATCAATCTAAAAAACTTTGTACCCAAATTTTGGAATAAAGAACATGAGAAAAACTATGATACAAGCATTTAAAAGGGACCAGTGTATATTTTTTAAACATAATTTTAAACTTTAATGCTATAATAGATTTTGTATTGATGACTTACACTTTTACATAATTATGATCAACTAAATTATTTGTCCTTGAGTGGCTCTAATAGGGAATTGCCTAATTTAGCAGTACTGGTCATGTTAAAATTTGATAATACTATTGCTAAAAATATTTAGCATCCTCTTTTTTATGAATGTCACACAAGTTTTGAAAAGGTCATTTATTTCATTGAATAACAGTTATTTCATTATATTTTGGTGAATAGTGATATTTTCCTGTGTATGAAATATTCAGAATGTGCTGTAATTTCAATAATCATTCTCTAAAAATGATTTACTGAAACCTACAGTGAATAATACTACCAGGTATTAAAAATGGATGTCATTAAATCAGCAAAAAAAATGTAATACATAACTCTTTTAAAGGCATATATTATATCAAAAACGTTAATCACTAAAGAAGACTTTCTATATTTAGGTCATCGTATCTGATTTTTCTATTATTTGTTTTTTGCAAAGGTTAAAATGAAATATGCAATCAAGGTCATGATGATATTGACATTTAGCTCCATGGAAACATCATAGAACAAATTCAAATTTGTTACCTACTTTGTGAATTTAGCTGCAACTGACTGTCATTGTTCTTTGACGTGATTAAATGCAATCACTTGTAAAATTGGCTCATATTGCATGGTGTCACTTTTTAAATCCATTTTACGCTAAACAATTTAAAACTTAAAACAACTGTTATGAAAGAGAAAAAATGTTTACACTTGTACAATGAACTGAATGTTTATTTTCATACTGAAATGAGAAGAATATAAATTGAAATGTTGTACAAATATTGGTAACTGTCGTTTATACAAATTTGGAACATGTTCTAGTTACAGTATTGCTCTTTGTCAGAATTAAAGGTGTATTTATATCTCCAAGATCCTATCTCAATATTTAGTAGGTGTAATATTAATAATATTAGCAAATGCCTCCAATTAGAAATGTAGTATAGTTATGTGATTCGCCACTGATTCATTTTCTGAATACGACCCCTGCCAACTAGCTAATTGTCACTATATCGGTGGTCATAATCATGGATACCTAGTGTTCTGCAATGCCTGTACATGAGGAAAGAGACAGAGCAAATCAGAAAAACTATCCTACGTTTCTAATTGGAGGTATTTGCTAATATTATTATTATTATTATTATTATGAGAAGCAATAAGGAACATATGGGAGCTTACATCCCTACAATGTATGTCAAATACTTATGTGTGAGATGAATCAACAAAGTAGACCATAGCCCTATTTATGTAAAAAATGTAACAAAGACCTTTATTTAAATATTGCAAAAATCCGGGCTCATGATTGTACAAATAAATTACACCACACATATAATGAAAGAGAACAATAATAAGAACCAGTGGACAATGATGCAACCATGGTGCAACAACATAGGCTAAGAAAGGTAAATAAATTGGGCAATGGTGTGCTGATACGGAACACATGTAACTAATGACTCAGTCACCCACAATTGGCAAAGAAATGACAAAGAGGATATTCCATGCAGGACAAAGAGTATCCATCTGGCATAAGACAGTACAAAAAATACTTATTAATGGTAAAATACTAGGTACTGCCCTGCTAGGAGTCCTATAAGTCATTAGCTGACCACATTGTAAAGGACAGTCAAGAAAAGTGCAAGGTAAAATCACACCCTCTTACCCATATTTTGGTGCCTGTAAGTCACACCGGGATAGGATAGGATCTTGGAGATGGGAATACCCCTTTAAGCTTGTGTGGTATCAAGCAGGAAAAGTAATGAGCAATAATTGAAAGGCAAGGTCATGTAATAGTAGAAATAAGTTTAGATAAGTGAAAATATGTGAGTATATTAGTAAATATCAGACATATTGTAAGCTATGAATATTATAGTAGAATGGGTTCTACAGATAAATCTGCTGTGCTGTTGGTCAAGAAGATATCCAATGGCGATGATGATGTTGAACAATAATAGTTTTATTAATCTATGCATTTTAGAGCTGAGTAAACTCCTTCATCAGGACAAAAGCACAATGACGGCACAGAAAACATACAGGGGTATAATTCAAAATTGGAGCCAAGTGGCATAAATTCACCCCCTGGAGGTGTGTTCAGACAGGTTTCATTGTTAATTGGTTGTGATCAATAAAACAAGGAGAAAGATAAGCATAAATTGCTTTCAAGGGCAAGCATTGCCATCTATTTGAGAAAAAATAAGTGGTGGTTAAAAAATATTAGGATATTGATGTCACAAACTGGGTGTGTTAAAGAGGAGCTAAAAAACGAAAGGAAACATTTTTATAAATTTAACAATGTGCACAAGCTCAAGTGAATTCACAGCATTGTGCTTATACACGCTCTTCTTACATAGACACACTGCTTTGACTATCACTTATAGTTGATTCTCGATCCCAGTATATACAGTACAGACCAAAAGTTTGGACATACCTTCTCATTCAAAGATTTTTCTGTATTTTCATGACTATGAAAAGTGTACATTCACACTGAAGGCATCAAAACTATGAATTAACACATGTGGAATTATATACTTAACAAAAAAGTGTGAAACAACTGAAAATATGTCTTATATTCTGGGTTCTTCAAAGTAGCCACCTTTTTCTTTGATTACAGCTTTGCACACTCTTGGCATTCTCTTGATGAGCTTCAAGAGGTAGTCACCAGAAATGGTTTTCACTTCACATGTGTGCCCTGTCAGGTTAAATAAGTGTGAATTCTTGCCTGGTGGTGGTTGGAACCAAAGAGCTCAAATTTGCACTCATCAGACCAAAGCACAGATTTTCACTGGTCTAATATCCATTTCTTGTGTTCTTTAGCCCAAACAAGTCTCTTCTGCTTGCTGCCTGTCCTTAGCAGTGGCTTCGTAGCATCTATTTTACCATGAAGGCCTGCTGCACAAAGTCTCCTCTTAACAGTTGTTATAGAGATGTGTCTGCTGCTAGAACTCTGTGTGGAATTGACCTGGTCTCTAATCTGAGCTGCTGTCAACCTGCGATTTCAGAGGCTGGTGACTCAGATAAACTTATCCTCAGAAGCAGAGGTGACTCTTGGTCTTCCTTTCCTGGGGCGGTCCTCATGTGAGCCAGTTTCTTTGTAGCACTTGATGGTTTTTGCAACTGCACTTGGGGACACTTTCTAAGTTTTCCCAATTTTTCGGACTGACTGACCTTAATTTCTTAAAGTAATGATGGCCACTCGTTTTTCTTTACTTAGCTGCTTTTTTCTTGCCATAATACACATTCTAACAGTCTATTCAGTAGGACTATCAGCTGTGTATCCACCAGACTTCTGCACAACACAACTGGTGGTCCCAACCTCATTTGTAAGGCCAGAAATCCCACTTATTAAACCTGACAGGGCACACCTGTGAAGTGAAAACCATTTCCGGTGACTACCTCTTGAAGCTCATCAAGAGAATGCCAAGAGTGTGCAAAGCAATAATCAAAGCAAAAGGTGGCTACTTTGAAGAACCTAGAATATAAGACATATTTTCAGCTGTTTCACAATTTTTTGTTAAGAATATAATTCCACATGTGTTAATTCATAGTTTTGATGCCTTCAGTGTGAATGCACAATTTTCATAGTCATGAAAATACAGGAAAGTCTTTGAATGAGAAGATGTGTCCAAACTTTTGGTCTGTACTGTATATATATATATATATATATATATATATATATATATATATAAAACACTTGTTCTGTTAGTTTATATAATTTTTATAGCCGAATAAAATGAACAAGAAGTATATATTGAAGAATTATAATTTTGAAAAACAGAGAAGGTGTAACGTGGAAAAGGATGTGAATGTGCAAGAATTATTAAAATATAACTTTTATTGTGTAAATTATTTTTTTTTAATAAAATTAGATAAAAGAAGCCTGACTATTAGTAGCTTAGGGAGAAGAATCCCTAAATTCTTGCACATTCACAACCTTTCCCCCTTACCTACCCCTACCCTATTTATTACAGTTGTAATCAGTGAATGTCTGTTGTGTAAGCTTGATCCTAACAATTATCATCATAATCAGTATCATTTTAGAGCTGTATACATCATATTACTTGCAGTTTTATATTGTAATAATAAGAAATCTAAGGCTGTGGTTCCACGATCCGGAAGCACAGCGCTTTGGACGGAGCGGAAAGTCCGCTCCGCCCAAAGCCCCTCCCCCTACTGAACGTGCGGTCAATCCGGATGTGTTCATGGAACACATCCGGAACACATCCGGAGTGACCGCGGCTACATAGCCCTGTGTTATTTCCCTTGCGGCGCCGCAGTGTCGCCGCAAGGGAATAGGACATGCTGCGGTCTAAAAAGACGCGCTGCATGTCCGTTAATGCAGGTCCTCCGCCTGCGTGTTTTTAAGCATAGTGGAGACGGGATTTCTTGAAATCCCCTCCACTATGCTGTAACATCTGGACGCTGCGTGTTTGACGCTGAGCCAACCCACAACGTCAAACACGCAGCTAATCCTGACTGTTTCCTGACCGTGGAAACATACTCTAAGACTTCTTTTACACAGACCAACTACAGTATTTTCCGGCATATAAGATGACTGGGCGTATAAGACAACCCCCCAACTTTTCCAGTCAAAATATAAAATCTTCTTAAAAGTGGGGGGTCTTCTTATATGCCTAGTGTCGTCTTATAGGGCGGTGCGGAGGAGTGGTCCCAATGGCAAGGTGAAGGGGGCGTCCCACAGGGAAGGTGTATATGAAGTACCATTACCTCCTTGCAGTGTTCTGTGCAGCTGTCTGTGCTTGGAGGGGCGGCGGCGGCTCTTGATGAGCATTGGTGGCTCAGTCAGCGGCTCCTTTTGCATCGTGGGGGCTCAGCCGGCGGCTCCTTACGCAGCGTTGGGGGTCTCCGCCGGCATTTCCTCAGAGCCTGGAGGCCACCGCAGCTCCATTGCTACGATACGGTGGCCTCCGGCAAAATGTCCGCTGGTGGGCGGCGCATGCTCAGATACAGATCTCGGCAACGAGATCTCGTCTCGAGATCTCGTCTCCCGAGATCTCGGAACGAGATCAAATCTGTGCACCAGCGGCCATTTTACCGGAGGCCACCGCATCGTAGCAATGGAGCTGCGGTCTTCTCCGGGCTCTGAGGAAATGCCGGCGGAGACCCCCAACGCTGCATAAGGAGCCGCCGGCCGAGCCCCCACGATGCAAAAGGAGCTGCCGGCTGAGCCACCAATGCTCATCTAGAGCCGCCGCTGCCGCCCCTCCAAGCACAGACAGCCGCAGAGAACACTGCAAGGAGGTAATGGTACTTCATATACACCTTCCCTGTGGGACGCCCCCTCACCTCGTCATTGAGACCACTCCTCCTTACCGCCCTATAAGATGATACCTGGCGTATAAGATGACCCCCGACTTTCCAGAGGATTTTCTGGGGTTAAAAAGTCGTCTTATACGCCGGAAAATACGGTAGTAAAAATAAATGATTGCCAATCAGTAAACTTTTATTGATAGGCAAACATTTAATAGACTGTTTACACAGATATAATAACAGGTCTATAACAGATGCCACTGTTACCGGCATTGCAAGTCCTTTTCACACAAGATGCATGATCAAAAATGATGGTCTTTTGTGCTACACAAAAGAAAATTTCTTCTGATAAACTAGCATTTTTCATGTTCATTAGGTGATCAGCAGCCTTTTTAAACTGAAAGATTTTTGTGATGAACGGTATTGAGAGCAATCATTCAGTAATATCTTTCAGTGTAAGTGCAGCTTAACATGGAAGCTGTATTACAAAAAAAGAATGGCACTCATTTTTTTATAAAATGCAGTAATTTCTTTATCGTGGTGTCATCAAAGACAGGTAGAAAAAAATGGCCATTGGTTTAGTCTTTCCAAGACCTTGCTCACAGCCATGTCTTGAGTTTAGAAAGTATGATTTGTTTGAAGGCTGAGTGTCAACATAAGAAATGGTCTTTCCATACCGGTGAGCATCAAGACCTTAGCTAAGGGTGCTGAACAGAATCTGCTCTAGCTTTGAAACTGGGCTCCCCTTAGATTCACTAACATTCTCTCTGTAAAATAACATAGGCAGTATGCTATTCACGAGAAATCAAAGACCACTAGTGGCTATGCTATGCTATATTTAACTCATATGCTACTTACACTACATATGCCTCATTGGATCATTTTAACCCCTTAATATTGATAATTTGGTTTTATGATTTAGCTTTATTTCCATAACAAAATCTGCTACACGGGCACTGTACAAACAAATAAAAACAATTATTGCTCTCTTTATATATTATGTTAATCACATTGTAGTTTTTTCCTGTCTGTGAGTTGTATGCATTTCTTAGAGTCCATTTTTTTGTCTGACATGGGAAAGACAAACTGCCGAGTCATTTCAGTACTCTCATTTAGAACAATTGTATTTTTGATCTACACAAGCTGAGTACAGTAATTACTTAATTACTGTCATGTCATTTAAAAATACATTTGTAGCTTACTCCACCACAAAAAATAGACCCACTTAGTTAATTGCTGACAGCATTGTGCATGATAAAGACAAAAATTTGGCTTTGTTATTGGATTGCAGTGTATCAGTGCTCCTAGAAAGAAGTTAATTCTGATATATTATTTGTCATAACCTGTGTTATCAGTATTTCAGTTATTTATCACTTTTATGTACTGTAGCCATGAAAATACATTTGATATCCACAACATTAATTGACTGAGAATTCAATGATGTTAGAATCACCGTATTTTTTGCAATATAAGATGCACTTTTCCCTCTAAAATTTTAAATGAAAATGGGGGTATGCATCTTATAATCTGGATTTACCTGCTGTGGATGTGGATGCAGGGGTGGAGGAGCATCTGTGGCAGATAAGTGGGCTACAAAAGACTGTAGCAGGCTGCTACAGCTAACACCTGTGCCCATTGTTAAATAAAAATTAATATTCACTGATCCCCCATGCCCATAGTCCCTCCCACTTCTATGCACTAAAGCCAGCGCCAAGATGTGGGCTTGGCTATGGGCATGTGGAGCAGTAAATATTAATTTCTCTTTAACAGCGGGCACACTGTTAGCTGCAACCGTCAGCTCCTGCAGCAGATGCGTCATCACGTGTGCCTACAACTAAAGAGAATGAATCTTCACTGCTCCACACACCCATGGGAGTGTAGAACAGTATATATTCATTCTCTTTAACCCCTTAACCCCCAGAGCTTTTTTTCGGTTTTGCATTTTTTT
Source organism: Oophaga sylvatica (assembly GCA_033576555.1). Classification (NCBI taxonomy): domain Eukaryota; kingdom Metazoa; phylum Chordata; class Amphibia; order Anura; family Dendrobatidae; genus Oophaga; species Oophaga sylvatica. Next base: position 294,929,125 of record JARQOD010000005.1, on the reverse strand, counting down.
TTCACCCCCTTTGAGCCATAACTTTTTTAATTTTTCTGTTAATATGGCCATGTGAGTTATACAAGTTATACATTTGAATGACACCATTGGTTTTACAATGTCATGTACTAGAAAACGGGAAAAAAATTCCAAGTGTGGTGAAATTGCAAAAAAAGTGCAATCCCACACTTGTTTTTTGTTAGTATTTTTTACTAGGTTCACTAAATGCTAAAACTGAAGTGCCATTATGATTCTCCAGGTCATTATGAGTTCATAGACACCAAACATGTCTAGGTTCTTTTTTATCTAAGTGGTGAAAAAAAATTCCAAACTTTGTTAAAAAAAAATAAAAAATTGCCCCAATTTCCAATACCGTAGCATCTCCATTTTTAGAGATCTCGAGTTGGGTGATTGTTTATTTTTTGCGTGCTGACCTGCCATTTTTAATGATACCATTTTGGTGCAGAGATAATCTTTTGATCACCTGTAAGGATTAGGGCTCGCTTGAGTGCGACCGGAGGTAAGCAGGAGGGCGACTTCACTTGATTCTTCAAGCAAGTTTATTCAACTTCATAAACTTGCTTACAACAGAAAAACAAAACAGCCTTCCCTGGCACAAAGTAACAAAAAACGGCATATATACAGTCCTGGTACTCTAGCAGAGTAGTCTCCTCAGAGCACACACACTGGAGGTTACCACACCTCCAGCCACTCACACCTGTGGTCAGCAGCAGGCTCATTTATATACACGAGACATTCAGTCTAACACAGAGCACATGACCTGTCATGTGCTCTGTGACATCATCACAGGTCCTTTTACCACAAACAAAGGTATAGTGAAGTTTTACTATCACTACATACCTCCCCCTCTGCCTAAAGCCGTGGGCTTGGCACATTTCATTCACCGACTAGAAACTCCTTTCAGTCGTCTCCACAATTAACCGGTCCGTCACAGTTTGGCTTAGGTCACTGAGTCCTGAGCTAATTGAGGTGTCACTGCCTCTACCTCTCATTTCAGGCCATCTAGGTCCTGTCTTAGATTCACTTTGATGATTTTCACTCTGAAACGAACCTCTGCGCCTCTCTATACTGTGGGTTGAAGGTGACTGCCTTTTTCCCCTCAACTTCTGCAGCTGTCTGTTGGTCTGCTCCCTCTCAAGTTTTATCTGCTCTATTCTTTCTTGGCATACTTCCAAGAGCCTCTGGATCTTCCCAAGGCTTTCCACCAACCCCCTCCGGCTTGGAGGTTTTCTTGTTGGCTCCCGACGTCTCTGCTTCTCGTGGAGGTATTGTAGTGGCATATCTCTTATATCCGCCTCCCGCTTCACCGTGACTTTTCGGGTGTGGCCATCTGGGTAGCGGCTCCCTTGCTTACTTTCTTCTGCCGTCGAGGCCCCTTCTTTAGTCAGCCTCTTCAGTTCACTCTCCTCCCGTACGCTCGGACCGGGAGAGCGCAACCGTTCGATTTCCTGGTCTGTCGTGGATTTCCTGAGCTGAGCTTTAGCTTCCTTCTCTATCTGGAATTTTCGGAGAATTTTCTCTTGCTCCTCTGCCCAGCAGCGGTGCTCATCTTCTCTACGTAGAAGTTCCTGCTGATGCTTCTCCTGGGTCTCTCCGAGCATCTCCATATCTTTCACAAGGACTTGGTTTGCCGTCTGGCATGCTGATAGTTGACCTTGGACTTTAGAGACTTCTTTCTCCAGGTCCTTCACTCGTTGCTCAATCGCTTGTCTCCGTATCCTTTCTCGCATGACTGTCTCTTTAAGCAGCTCTATCTCATCGTCTTGCTCTCTTTTGTCTCGTACATGTGGCACCATCATTTCCCCTTTATTTCTCTTCTTAGAGCGTATAGGCTGTCTGGCCTTTCCGCAGCCCCTGTGGGGAGGAGAAGATCTGCCACTTATACTCAATTCCACGTTGCTGCACTCGCTTTCACTTGCGGTTAAGTTACAGTCTGCATAGGAGTCTTTCCCACTCCCCCTGTCGTCTTGGAACGGCAAGTCCCCACTTAACCAGGGGTCGGCCCCTATTCCTGGGGCTACCCAGTTTTCTGCGGACCTATATTTGGTCACCCCAAAGTGCTCACTTTGGTCTGAGCCACCCTTTTTTACGGCTACCAGGCACTGGGTATCTTTGACTTTAGGGGTGGCTACCTCTGTTTTACCCACCACACTATCAGTAACCACTACAGCCTCCTGCAGAGGTGGGCCTCTCTTAGGGTCATTCTGGTTCCCTTCTGAGCAATTAGCCAGTGCTTCGTCCCACACTTCCCAAAACCGTTTACAATCCTGGCCTATTATTATAGGATATGGTAAGTCTGGGACTACAGGGACATCCTGGGTAGAAATAATAGTGTCCGTCTCAACGATTACCCTGGTTACCTGATACTCCCTAGTGACCCCATGAACACAAGGGACTTCCATCTTCCTTCCGGGAATCAGATAGACAGGGAGTGTGTCGCTCAGCAGAGTCCCCTGGCTTCCTGAGTCTAGAAGTCCACTCACACACTCTCCATTCACTATCAGAGAACAGTTCAGTGTCCCCCGGTCAGATGTAAAGTCAGTACACCATTCGCGACATACACTGTTCAAACCCTGAACCCGGCAACAGTTCCTCGGCTCATCCGCCGCCACCTCTTTTCTCCTTATTGGCTCAAATTGAGACTCCGCCCCTTCTGAGTGTGGCAGTAGTTTGTTAGGGTTTACTGGTTCCCCATTCTCGCTAGGGACCTCAGAACCCTTTCTCCACAGATCCCAAAACAGACAGAAATCTCGGCCTATAATTATAGGACGCACCAAGTCCCGAACGACGCCGACTTCATGGGACTGAGTGCCATGCGTCGCTTCAATGTCCACTCTGGCCATAGGGTAGTCCTTTACATCACCATGTATGCATTGAACACCAACCTTTTTCCCTGGTAGTATGTTGAGAGGAAAAGTGGCCCTAATCAGGGTCACTAAGCTCCCAGAGTCTAGCAGCGCCGTTACTGCTTCACCGTTCACCTTCACGGGACATACTTGAGGACCCTGATTGGGAAACGGGTTTCCACTGCAGGCTGGATATGCATACCATGAAATACGGTGTCCTATGCTGCAGTCCATCTGCTCAGTGGTCTGCGGACACCGGGCAGCTATATGTCCTGGCTCGCGGCACCTCCAACAAATAATATCACCCGCAGTGACCTTGGGCACCACCTCCCCCCGCCATTTTGACCTTGGGCTCCCCACCCCTTTTTGGGACTCTGCCCCCTGTTGGGGCCGCCAGTACGGAATAGGCTGCTTCCCCAAGGCACCTTCCATTCCCTGGTACCTCTCAACCAGTCCGACCAGTTCATCAGCATTCCGGGGATCACCCTGGGCAACCCAAGTCTGTAGGGGCTTAGGCAGGGAGTGCACAAACCGATCCATGACAACTCTTTCTACCATCTGTGCCGGCGTAGCGGACTCTGGCTGTAGCCATTTCTGGACCAGGTGCAGTAAGTCAAACATTTGGGAGCGAGGTGGTTTGTCCCGGTGATAAGCCCAGCGGTGCACCCTCTGTGCCCTGATAGTCATTGTTACCCCCATACGTGCGAGGATCTCAACTTTTAGCTTAGGATATTCCTGAGCGTCCTGCACAGTCAAATCGTAATACACCTTCTGGGTTCACCTGTCAGGTATGGGGCCAATATCTCTGCCCACTGCTCTGGGGAAGTCTTTCCCTCTCAGCAACCCTCTCAAATACAGACAGGAAGGCTTCCACATCATCCCCGGGGGTCATTTTTTGCAATGTGCATCTTACCGCCTTTCTGACGTGGTTGTCATTAGCCAGACCTGGGGTTGGGGCGCTCGTCCTGCCCTGGATGGCGGTTGTCAAAAGCTGCATCTGCTGCCGATGCTCCTGCTGGCTTTGCTGCATCTGCTGCTGGTGCTCCTGCTGCATCTGCTGCATCTGTTCCTGCTGGCTCTGCTGCATCTGCTGTTGGTGCTCCTGCTGGCTCCGCTGCATCTGTTGCAAGAACAACCTGTTGGCCTCTTGCTGCTGTACTTGCACCTGAACCAGGTGCTTCAACAGGTCCTCCATTTTCTCCTGCAATGCTGGCTGGGTTGCTATGGCCTTTACCCACGACATGCAGCACCCACTTCTCTGCTGGGACCGCTGCTCGCACGTCTCCACCAATTGTAAGGATTAGGGCTCGCTTGAGTGCGACCGGAGGTAAGCAGGAGGGCGACTTCACTTGATTCTTCAAGCAAGTTTATTCAACTTCATAAACTTGCTTACAACAGAAAAACAAAACAGCCTTCCCTGGCACAAAGTAACAAAAAACGGCATATATACAGTCCTGGTACTCTAGCAGAGTAGTCTCCTCAGAGCACACACACTGGAGGTTACCACACCTCCAGCCACTCACACCTGTGGTCAGCAGCAGGCTCATTTATATACACGAGACATTCAGTCTAACACAGAGCACATGACCTGTCATGTGCTCTGTGACATCATCACAGGTCCTTTTACCACAAACAAAGGTATAGTGAAGTTTTACTATCACTACACACCCGTTATTGCATTTTAATGCAATGTCGCGGCGACCAAAAAAAGTTATTCTGGCGTTTTGACTTTTTTTCTCACTATGCCATTTATCGATCAGATTAATCCTTTTTTTTATAGATCTGGCGATTTTGAGCGTGGCGATACCAAATATGTGCATGTTTGATTTTATTGTTCTATTTTGAATGGGACGAAAGGGGGGTGATTTAAAGTTTTATATTTTTAAAAACATTTTCTTTTAATTATGGCATGCTTCAATGGTCTCCATGGGAGATTAGAAGCTGCCACTAGCCGATCGGCTCTGCTGCACAGAGGCGATGAGCAGATCGCCTTTATATAGCAGATTTATTGACTTGCTATGAGCGCTGACCACTGGATGGCGCTCACAGCCAGCCAACACTGATAACCATAGAGGTCTCCAGGAGAACTCCAGTTGTCATACCACCACACTGGTGACCCGCGATCACATGACGCGGGTCACCGGTGAGCGTATTTCTGGCGTGCTGCAAATTGGGTATAGTGCAATATAGGGTATCTTGCAATATGAACTGTATTGACCACACTTGAATGATAGTGGCTTTGAATTAATGCAATATGGTGATGTTCAGTAGCATCTTGCAATGAGGTAGGTTTGTGTTATTTAAGCCTACCCGGCTTTGAGTTATCATTGCTTCTATGGTTTAGAATTTGAGCAAAAGTGTAATAGAGACCACTGCAAATTTCACTGACCGCTATATGTTTTCTCTAACGTTGTCATTAACACTGAACTAGGTGTAATTGATATATCATTGATTATATTGTTTTTTGACAGACTGGTCTGACTGTATGTTCAGTTACTCTCTATCCATTATAGCCAGTTTACTGAGAGCAGTGGGTTTCTGTGTGTATATATATATATATAATGCCCGTATGTACCATAGACTGGTATTCATCACTTTAATATTTGCTCTATTGATGCTCTGGTTCAGTATACCAATGGAGTTGTATGATATCTTTTTTGTACAAGTAAGGTTTATTTTTGGGGGTTATTTGTGAGCAGTCCAAGGGACCATATTCTGAATTACTGTCCTTATTGCCCTGTCCCCTCATCCCGTGGGTTAAACAAGTGTGGGTTGACAGAAGGGGAAATCGGGGTTATTGAGGGACAGCCGATGTGGAGCGGAGGCAACAATTTGCATTTGTACTAGGGTGATAACCTCTGCTGTCAGGTAGGGATCTCTAAATAGGGACTTGGAGAATAGTTATTCCTTCCCCCATCCTTAAAATAATTTGTCCTTTCAGTTACTGACTAAACCCTTACTCAGTTGTATATCTGATTTGGTGCTTGTCATTGGTGATTCTATATTTAGGGGTATTTACTATGTGGTTTTTTTAACGCCTGTACTTTACCTGCACTGCTCAGTTGTAGTTATTGGACAGACATCTTGGTTATCCAGGTTGTGGATGTTTTTGGTATTTTTGGTGTTTGTCCCTTCTAAGCAGGGTCCAACAGGGTTTTTAGGGACAGCCACCGTGTAGCGGGGGGTGCCATTTTAGTCTCAAGAGGGTGTCAACCTCCGCTGTCAGGCATAGGCATCAGTTAGGGCCTAATAGGGCTATGCAGACCTACCAAACTTCCCATGTTTTGTTCACTTTTTTTCTTTGATTTTGTGCACCATTGTGCGATTTTGATCAGCAAATTGGTTGCTTGGTTTTTATTTTTTGTTTTTTTGATGGTTTTTTAACGTGAATAATAAAGATAATTTTTTATGATTAGTCTTTTTTTTGATGAGTCCTAGTTCTAAGAATGCCAAAGATTCCAAATATCATGGTGACGAAAGTAAAGCAATAGGCAGTTCTTAACTATGAAAACAATAATTGGGGAACATAAGCATTGCTGCCTCATCATTATATTCTAGGTATAATGATCATAGTAAAATTGATGGTTAACTATTCTAAATCCCCTTAATTCCACTAATCATCTATGTATAAATATTTAATCCATAAATACATAAACATTTCATGTGGTTTTAACCCTGAGTATATTTTAATTGTATGGTTTGTTTAGTGTACCCACCATTTCTTTATGGTGTACTTGACCTGCCTAATTCTCTGTTATTAACAGGTATATTTAATATGTGCTCAAAACCTTTCAGATACTTTTTGACAGTCAATTGCTTGTTAGAAATTAGTTAAAATTACCAGATTCAGTGTAAAACTGTAAAAAAATTGTTCAAATGTTTTGAACATTCATAACCGATTTATTTTGATTTAGAAGACTAGACTAACCAAGATATTATCATAACTTTCTTTGATAGCAGTAAGTGGATTTATTAAAACTGGAATTCCAACTCGCTGAATTTTCACAAAAATTCAATTTGGTGCAAAAAAATACACGTTAGGGAGAGAGCAGGCATAGACAGTAAAAGCAGCTGACCAATACAGCTTACACTCTATAGGAGAACACGAGGACCCCACTGACCATAAAAGTTAACACAATGCAAGCGATAGAGAGGACTCTACTGAGCTAAGAGCTTACATTCTACAGGAAAGAGAGAGAGAGAACCCTGCTGACCATAAGAGCTTACACTTTATATAAGAGAGATTCTCAGTAAATGGCAAATAACTCTGCCATGCAAACTATGCTTTACTGGGAACCACTAATCTGTGATGACCCAGGTACTGACCACCGATGAACAAGGCATGATAATCCTCAAAATATCATAGCTGCAGGGCATTATGGTGAAGCCCTTGCGACCGTGCAAAAAGACATTAGCTCATTCTCTAAGGTTTCAGTAGTGTGAAATTGAAATCGAAATAGCGCAGACAAGTTATTTTTTTGCAAAACAGCAAATCAAATCGAAAGTGTTGTGAAAAAAATGCAAATTTCAGGAAATTGACTTAAACTCCATCATCAGCAGATAAATACATTCATCTCTATTATCTGATATCTACAATATTTTTCTTAAATGCTTACAGTGATAGCAACATCACAAGGATGAAAACCGTGAAAGACAGACAACAGATATGGAAGGATGTCATTGAAACTGCACTGAATAACTAAGGTAAGAAAATCATATTTTTTTCCATTTTTTTCTAATTTTGATCTTAGTAAAATTTTGTATAACACAACAAAAAAACCTTAATTTACTAATATATAGGACTAATGATTCAATATCTGAAAGTAATAATTTTGTAACTTTTGCTTTTATCTCATACAATTTATTTCCAGATTTAATGCAACATTTTTTAAAACCAAATTATAATTAGGTGACAGATAAGTAATAGTAGTACACATCCTGCCTGATTTTTTAGTTTCTTCTAAAACATTTATTCTTAGATAAAAGTCTTAGTTTAATCTTAATTTAAACACAATTTTAGTTTCATGTAAGAGAATAATCATGTTAATAACACTATTTTTATTTTTGCATCATTACAATTCCACAATATATATTTACAACATACCTTAAAAAAAGTCATTGTAGCACCATCCTGGACAGCACCATATTCAATCTTAGTTTGTTTAGCTAAATCGTCAGCTGAATCAATGGGTGATTCCATACGTTCCACTGTGAGAAAAGCAGCTAAGTTGGCAGTATATGAGGAAATTATGATCAAAGTGAAAAACCACCATATTCCTCCCACTATCCTTGTTGAAAGAGCCTTAGGCATAAGTTCAGAACCTGGTGGAAATCAAGGAAAAATTGTGAAGTTGTTCTTCAATAAATGAACTACAGTAAAGCAATACAAATGAAGATGGCAATATAATAATTCCAAAATATTTTTTTTTCATACATACCATATTTAATAAAGGTGTATCAAAATGAGAGACCATATATGCTTAGTGGGCACTTTATAAAGCACATATGTATACATGAAATTGTACCTTACAGTCTTGCTACACTGATACCGTGTATTGATTATCTGTTGGGTACAGCTTAAAGGACTGTCAGCAGAGAATGACTGCTCAAACTATGTCCCGCCCCTTGAGGCTTCAAGATGGGGCCAATCATTTAAATACACATTCTCACCTGCTTGTTATCACTCTATATCCACCCCTCTCATCTTTGATTGACAGCTGTGGCTTCATATAGCTAGAAAAGGGTGGAGATAGATGAAAATCAAGCAGATGAGAAGGTGTATATAAATGATTGCCCCCGCCATGAAGCACTGAGGGTCTATGCTTGGTTTGAACAGTCACTTTATGCTGACAGAGTCCCTTTAGGCAGCAATTATAGATCAGACTGCAAGACAATCTAAAACTGTTGTTGAAGTGGGAAAAACATTGCTGCAATCTGATAGCAAAGAGTAGAATGCAGAAGGGAGGTGGAACTGGAGTGGGCAAAACTTCAACATGTTTTTAATGCTTATTTCGTTATTTAAGCTTTTTCCTTTCAATCCCCAATATTTACTAAAAATGGACAACTTCTTTAATGCAATATAATTTCTACTGAAATATTGTGTGACACAACTCCAGCTGAAACGGTGCAAGTTGCAACATGGCAAGCAATGCCAGAAAGAGATGAGTGAATCTATTAAAATTCGAATGTACCAAATTTTTTCCAAACTTTTGATTGATAACAAGTTGATTTGTTGTCAATCTAAAATAAAGTCAAGCCTCCAATTGTCCTTAAAAAAAGTGTGGAAAAACTCAGAGGTCTCCTAAAACTTTTTCCAGTCCTTTTCAATCTTTTTAACTCCTTAAGGTCAGGGAGATTTTTCATTTTTTCCTTTCAGTTTCTCTTACAATTTTTGCAAGGATCATCTTTTTATATATTTCTATTGACCTAGCTATATGAGGGCTCTTTTTTGTGGGATGATTCTTAGATTTGAATCATACTATACACTTTAACAAATGAAGAATGAGAAAAAAAATTGAAAGTTGCATGAAGCGATTAAAATAATGCAATTCCTCTACTTCATAAAGTGAAGGGTTTTCTAGAACATTAATTATAACTCTAAAAAGGACCTAGCAGTGAAACATGATTCTCCAGAATAGTATGATTAAAGACGAAACCAAATATAAAATAAACTTTTTTTTAATTTAAGTGATAAAAAAGTTCAAAAGTTGCTAAAAAAAATGTGTTGGTTTGTGTTTCGCATTGTTTTGCTTTTCTTTTAATTAACCTGTGTGAGGACTTGTTTTGTGTGGCAAGCTAACAGCTTCTTTTAATATACATATGACACTTTGATTGATTTTTATTGCAGTTTTAGTGAGGCATGGAGACCAAAAAATTTAATTCTGGCTGTCAGGGTTTTTTTTCATTGCATCAACAAAATGGGTTACCGTAATTCAATCTATATTTTGAAAGACCAAACTTTTACACAGTGGTGATACTCAGTGTGAATATTTTTTATTACTTTATTTTTAATAGGGGGGAAGTATGCGAGTTAATTTTTTAATTTTTATATATTTTTTTATTTTCTTAGGGGACTTGAATCTGCTATCTTTTATTCACACCACCATAGTATTGAAGTATATATTATAAATTATGCTTTCCAATGAATTTCCATTTGTGGACTACCACAGGAATGCCAACATGGCAGCAAATGGGGCTGTCAGAAGGACCTAATGCACAATAATAATCCTGTGGCACCCTGTAATCAAATTGCCAGAACCAGTGGCAGATGCTGCTTGTGAGCGTCAACGATTAATTTAAAACACCACTGTCAGAGATCAATATTGTAATTTTAATTAATAATAGCGGCAAAAATGCCAGATCCTGAGTTTCCTCTATTTGGTTATCCCTGTAATCATGCATATGTACATTATTATGTTTATTATTATAGATTGTAAAGCGGTTAACACAAACTTACTAATGTCAAAGTCATCTCAACATATAAATAGTTTGGCAATTGGTGCTGCACTGACAGACTGTTTTAGCGTTTAAAAATTAGAACACAGTCCATCAATTACCCCACTTAGTATTTTTGATCAAGCTGACAACTTTTCCACTGCCTGTAAGTTCACAAGGACAACTGAAATTTCCTGCAGTGATACTAGTCCATTCTACATGTGGTTTGCCATGCATTTTTTAAAAGAATCATGTATGGACCTGGACTTGATGATGATCATCCATTTTTGTATCACTTATACACTGTATCCTACCACTTTGTATGCTACTTTCTGTACCTAATGAGGTGTCCAAACCACAGAAATCATAGATCTATGGTCCATTTCCTGATTTGATTACTCTCACTAATGAAGTGAGTTAGTCACATAAAATAACACTACAATACGCATTTAAGCTCTCAGTCCTTGTCAAACGCCTAATCCTGTACAGGGTTGTACCAAGGAACTTTACACCAGTGAAAACACATTGCAGTCACTGAAGACCAAGAATTTTTGTTTAAAAATTTTTTGCCCTACAGGGAAAAGTTCTCCTTGATTGATGCCATAAACGTCTTAGTTTTATTAAAAATTATGATGAAGCATACATGTTATCCTTCAAGAAATAATGGCGGCTACATATATTTTCTCAAACCTGAGTTCAGGCCATAATTTTGGAAAACACATTAAAATCCAGGTGTTAGAGTTTTATTCACACAAAAAACATGACCAAATGCATGTTTCTTGAACACTCATGGCTAACTGACAATGCCATTGAGGAACAGGAGGAAGTGAACGGAAAGCAACAGATGAGGATGTTGAAGGTGATGTAACAAAGACACGGCATTACTTGAGGATGCAGCCGAATTAACAAAAATATGATCAAGAGAAGAAACAAGACAGCTTTAGCTTTGCTCACATTGCTGGTTAGTTTACCTTTCTCATGTGAGCAGGTGATGCCACGCCATGTGGTGATGGAAAGCTGTATAATCTACTTAATTTGTGCAAGGACACAATCGGCTTATTTCCCAACTGCAGGGCCTGCACATTGAAATTGATTGGTCCTCTGCTAATGTGGAAAAGAATTCCCACATCTCAGATGCCTGCTCACAAGACAATCCTTAACTATGACCACAACCAGTGCTATCAGACACTGTTATGCATCCTTTACCAACAACAGTCACAACATCACATACTACACTGCAGACCTGAGCAGTAGCAGATATACCCCAGTTAGATGTTTTGGCTGGATGTCATATGGAATTCAAATGTGGCAACAGACTGTGATATATATGGTGTACTTGGCTGTCAATTTGAAGTAGAAAAACAGGTATGCAAAGACCGAAATGCACCTTAAAATAACCAGATATTTAAATGGATTTTATGCTCATTTTTAAATAAAAAAGACATAAAAAATACTAGCTAGGTACACATCCAAAAAGCCTGCAAAATAGCACTGTATTGATGTGGTATGGATCTCAAATGGAGAACTAAAACAGATGTGTAAAAAATATTGTTAAGATATTCAATTTGTGATTTAGACAGTCATAGCATTAGGCGCTGGGATTCTCCACTGCACAGGGTGGATCCCAAGCTGTGTCATCTTCTGCGATCTCCCATTCAGTTTCAGCCACAGTGGATGCTGCTCAGCAAAGATGTCAGTCCCAGCGTCTTGCTGAGACTTGTGCTGTTTACTTGGTTACTGCTGGCTCTCCAGGAAAAGCTAGAGTAACGAGCAATAGGCAGCGGCGAACAGAAGGTTCTGAGTCGAAGTCCTGAAATCATCCTACTGAGCATGCTCATGAGGCGACCTCTCATTGGTTGTCGGTTGTCAGCTGCTCAGGTGATGTGGCCGTTCCGAATTGGTCCAGGAGCAAAGTCTTGTCAGACTGGACTTGAACAGGAACGTATAAAAGGTCCTCTGGAGCGCGCATCAGCGCGCTAATATAACTTGTGTTTGGAGTATTGTGGAAGCATTACCACCCTTTTTGCACGTGTCCTGCTATTAGCTTTGAGAGCGTGTTTAGACAGGCAGTGTAGGGTGGGAATTCCCGCTTGAGCTTAGCACCTGCACTGGGTGACTTTGTCGCATGTGCTAGTTACACAAACCATGTGACAGGGCATACTCAATCACCAGCATAGTGGGGTTGAGTCATAGGGACCCCAACTAGCATCAATCCTACTATGTCCTATGAGGTCTAACAGGGCATAACTTAGTGGGCTCCGTGTTAGTGCGCTGCCCTGTGGAGTAACAGAGTCAGGCACTTAGCACTATGTTTACACCGAGTGATGTTTAACTCGGTGGGATAACGGAATTCGCTCGCAGCTATTCTCCACCATTGTTTCCCAGCTGCGGTTTCTACATCACTGCACGATGGACCCCGGGTTGCGATCGCACCTTATCATAATTTATATTTGATGTGATTTGCAATCCCTAACAGTATCTTAGCACCAGGGTCAGGCTAGCAATGGCGGACGAGTAGCAGCTACCGCAGGAATATCCAGAATCTGGAGAGCAGGTTGTCCACGTTAGAGCGCACAACTTCAGTTGTGGATCAATCCGCAGTAGCGGCGCAGGCAGCCATTGAAACTGCCATTAGGTTTCAGCTGCACTTCCCACTCCCCAATATGTTTTCTGGGGATAGCAAGGCTTGCAGGGGATTCATGACCCAGTGCTCGATCCAGCTGGAGCTACTGAGTTCACGTTTCTCGACTGAACGGGCCAAAGTTGGTTTTGTGGTTTCTCTTTTGATGGACAGAGTGTTGGAGTGTGCTACACCGTTATGGGAACGCAGGGACCTGGTGGTTCGGAGCGCTTCTTGCTTTTTTAGCGCTCTGAAAGAGATATTTGTAGGGCTTCAGGTTACCCATGACGTCGCACTCCAACTCTTACCCTTGACGCAGGGCTCTATACCGACCAGCAAGTTTGCTATACTGTTTTGGATGTTAGCTTCCGAGCTGCTGTGGCCAGATAAGGTCTAGATCCTGTTGTTCTGGAGGGATCTTGCAGACCACGTTAAGGATGCTCTGGCCACTAGGGAAATCCCAACTACACTGGAACATTATCTATATCCACTCGTATAGACCGAACAAAGGTTGGAACGAGCACAGTGTAGGCAAATGATTCGGTTGGCATTGAATTTTACCAATCCTTTGGGGTCTCCGACTCAGACTAACGTACTGAGCGAACTTCTGGATGGTCATCGGGCGGAGGCTAAATCACATCTCGTACGTCCATCTCAGTTTGTCAGGTTTCTGAGCAGGCTGGTCATGTCACTCACAGGCGCCCCAAGCGTCAGGGAGAACATCCGTCTCTAGTAGTTATTGGGGGCGCTCCAGATTCGTTTGAGGTATCCTCCAAATTAACATTTAAGGTGACACTGTCATATGGGTCGACATCACTCATTGCAGAGGCTTGCGTGGACTCCGGGGCAGAGGGTAATTTTATGTCTTCTTCCTTCGCCCAATGACACGCAATACCCCTAGTGATGTTCTCTAAGCCTGTTACCATCCGAGTGGTTAACGACTGCGCTACCTTACCATATCACACATCAGACCATTCCTATTACCCTCGAGTTTTCTCCAAAACACCAGGAGTTAATCTCTTTACTGGTCATCCCCCAGGGTATGGATGAGGTGTTGCTGGGTATACCTTGGTTGCGTCACCATTTACCCCATATTGATTGGACTACTGGGAGTATACAGGGATAGAGGAGGTCATGAGAGGGACAGTATCTCAAGGCCCAAGTCCTGGTTGGGTCATCCGAGTTTCCAGCAGATCTAACCTCGCTTCCCAAGCACTACAGGCAGTGTGCAGATGTGTTCTCTAAAAAGGCCGCAGAGACTCTTCCTCCTCATCATCCCTAGGATTGCCCAATTTACCTCATACTGGGGCAGAGCCCCCTCACGGGAGTATTTACAGTTTGTCGCTCCCGGAGACTGAGGTGATGTCGGAGTCTAATAAGGAGAATCTGGCAAGGGGATTAATTAAGAAGACAGTGTCTCCTGCTGGAACTGAGTTCTTCTTCATCCAAAAGGAGAATGGGGAACTCCGTCCTTGCATAGATTATAGGGGTCTGAATGCCATCACCATTAAAATAATTATCCTCTGCCACAAATCTCTGAGCTGTTAGACAGACTGCGGGGTGCGAGGATTTTTACCAAATTAGATCTGCGTGGTGCCTATAATCTAATGCGTATTCGAGAGGGTGACGAATGGAAGACTGCCTTTAACACTCGGGACAGGCATTACGAATACTTGGTAATGCCACTCGGTCTCTGTAATGCTCATGCTGTCTTCCAGGACTTCTTCAAAGACATCTTTCAGGAGATGTTATCCACTTCGGTAGTCATCTATTTGGATGACCTCCTTATTTTCTCTCCCAATCTGGATGCTCATCGTAGAGATGTTGCCAGAGTCTTTGAACTCTTGCGTGCCAACTCTCTCTATGCCAAACTTGAGAAGTGTGTCTTTGAGCAGGAGTCCCTACCATTCTTTGGCTATATCATCTCAGCCAAGGGTTTGGCTATGTATGCTGCCAAGGTGGAATCGATGTTGAACTGGCAGGAGTTACATTCCCTTAAAGCGGTGCAGTGCTTTATGGGATTTATTAACTACTACCGCCAGTTCATTCCCCACTTCTCTACTCTGGCGGCTCCCTTGGTATCTCTCACCAAGAAGGGAGCTAGCCCTAAGTTATGGTCTAAGGAGGTCTCTGAGGCCTTTGGCTCCTTAAAGTCCCATTTCGATAGGGCTCTTGTGTTACATCGGCCAGATGTGGCTAAGCCCTTTATTCTGGAGGTCGATACTTCTTCCGTCGGTGCAGGAGCTGTGTTATACCAGAAGGATGCTAACGGTTGGAAATGGCCCTGCTTCTTCTTCTCTTAGTCTTTCTCACTGGCGGAGAATTATTCCATCGGGGACAAGGAGTTACTGGCCATGAAGTTGGTCTTCTCCGAATGGAGATATCTCCTGAAGGGAGCTCGGCATTCCTTACAGGTGTTCGCGGACCATAAAAATCTGCTCTACCTGCAGACGGCCCAATGGCTAAATTCTCGCCAGTCCAGGTGGTCTCTTTCCTTCTCCTGATTTAAGTTTACCATACATTTTCTCTCAGGAGAGAAGAATTTACGGGCTGTCGCCTTGTCCCTTTCCATTGCCTCTTCCGAAGAAAGGGACGAGCCACAGCTAATCGTTCCCTCGGAGAGTCTGCGTTCAGTGGCTCCGGTTTTGCTTGAGTCGGTGCCTCCGGGCAAGACTCTTGTACCACCGAACCTGGGGCCGGAGGTCCTCTTTTGGGCTCACACATTTAAGTTGGATGGGCACTTTGGGACCAAGAGGACTACTGAGCTTCTGGCGAGGTCATATTGGTGGCCGCAGATGGCACATGACGTTAGGGACTGCATTTAGGCATGTGTTTCGTGTGCCAAGAACCGGCCTTACCGGCAGAGGCCCGTGGGTTTGTTACATTCCCTGCCTGTGGCAGATAGGCCCTGGGAGATGGATGGGATGGATTTGATTGTGGGCTTGCTCACGTCTCGTAACAATATTATCTGGGTAGTCACTGATCATTTCACCAAGATGGTGCATCTAGTTCCCCTTCCGCGTGTACTGTCAGCATGGTCTCTGGCCGTGCTGTTCATGAAGCATTTCTTCCATCTCCACGGGATGCCTGATAAAATATTCAGAGACAGGGGTCCCAAGTTCACTTCTCGGTTCTTGGGAGAGCTCTGTCGGCTGCTCAGTATTGAGCTTAATCTCACTTCAGCATATCATCCCGAGACGAACGAATGGTGGACAGGGCCAATCAGAGTCTGTTCATGTATTTACGGCACTTAGCCTCTGCCAGGCATAATTATTGGGCATCCTTACTACCCTTGGCAGAGTTTGCCCTTAATAATGCAGTCGCCGATTCTACAGGGCAGACGCCGTTTCGCCTCAACTACGGTCTGCATCCGTGCATCCCCATGCCCATGGCAGTCTCTTCAATCGACTCTAGGGTGGTTGACTGGGCTGTGGAGGCTTGTGACATCTGGGATTGCACACAGGATGCTATTAAGGCCTCCAAGATGAGAATGAGAATCTCTACTGACATGCATCATTGCCCCGCTCCTGTCTTTGCACCCGGCGACTTAGTGTGGCTCTCTGCCCGTAATATCAAGATGCATGTGGAGTCCACTAAATTTGCTCCTGGCTATTTAGGTCCTTTCAAAGTACTTGAGCAGGTAAATCCTGTGACATATCATCAGTCCCTTACGCCACGCCTGAATATTACGGACACCTTTCACGTCTACCTCTTGAAACCCGTTCACATGTCTCTGTTTTCTGAGTCTTCTGCTGGGACTTCGGTTGCGTCTTCAGATGATTTTGAGGTGAATGCTATTTTCGGTGCCAAAGAGGTGCATGGCAAAAAAAATGTTGGGGTCGTTTGGAAGGGTCATGGACCGGAGAATAGGACCTGTGAGCCTGCTGAGCGCAATAATGCTCCCCAGCTTATTGCAGCTTTTGAGAAGAGCAAGGCTCACCAGGGAGGTGGTGCTAGGATGGGGGGTAATGTTGGGCACCAGGATTCTCCTGCTGCACAGGGTAGATCCCAAGCTGTGTCAACTTCTGCGGTCTCCCATTCAGCTTCGGCCACAGGGGATGCTGCTCAGCAAAGACATCGGTCCCATCGTCTTGCTCAGACTCGTGCTGTTCGCTTGATTACTGCTTGCTCCCAAGACAAAGCAATAGTAACGAGCACTAGACAGCGGTGAACAGATGGTTCTGAGCCTAAGTCCAGAAATCACCCTACTGAGCATGCTCATGAGGCGACCTCTCATTGGTGGTCGGTCAACATTTGCTCAGGTGACATGGCAGTTCTGCATTGGTCCACGAGCAAAGTCCTGTCAGACTGAACTTGAAAAGCAACATATTAAAAGGTCCTCAGGAGCGCAATAAGATAACTTGTGTTTGGTGTATTGGTGGAAGCATTACCACCCTGTTTGCACATGTCCTTCTATTAGCTTTCAAAGCGTGTTTAGACAGGCAGTGTAGTGTGGGAATTCCTGCTTGAGCTTAGCAGCTGTACTGGGCGGCTTCATCGCATTTGCTAGTTACACAAACCATGTGATAGGGCAGGCTCAATCACCAGCATAATGGGGGGTTAGTCATAGTGACGCCAACTAGCGTCAATCCTACCATGTCCCTGTGACGTCTAACAGGGCATAACTTAGAGTGCTCTCTGTTAGTGCGCTGCTCTGTGGAGTAACAGATTCAGGTACTTAGCATTCTGTTCACACCGAGTGATGTTTAACTCGGTGTGATTATGGTGTTCGCTCACAGCTACGCTCCGCCATTGTCTCCTAGCTGCGGTTCCTACATCACCACACTATGGACCCCAGGTTGCGATCGCACCTTATGATAATTTATATTTGGTGTGATCTGCAAACCCTAACACATAGTTAATACCTTCATCACCTGGGGTTTTCCATTTTTGAGTTTCCGTTTTTTGCTCCCTGTCTTCCCAGAGCCGTAACTTTTCTACTTTTCTGTCAATATGGCCATGTGAGTGCTTGTTTTTTGTGGGACAAGTTGTACTTTTCAACTACACCATTAGTTTTTCCAGCGTACTAAAAAGTGGGAAAAAAATCAAAGTGTGTTGAAATTGCAAAAAAATGCAATTCCACAATTGTTTTTGTTTTGTTTTTTTTGTTTTATTGCTTGGTGAGCTGATGTTTTAATTGATACCATTTTGGTGAGGATATGATCTTATGATCTTCCGTTATTGCATTTTAATGCAATGTTGCAGTGAACAAACAACCATAATTCTGGAGTTTTGATTTTTTTTCTCTCGTTACGCCGTTTACCAATGGATGGGATTAGTGACGCGCAGTGATTGACAGTGGCATTTATCATGTTAACAGCCGTGGGTGGATAGTGATTCCATCCGCAACTGTTAGGGGCATGATGTAATTAGCTAACATGTCCCAGAAAAGTTGCAAGCTCAGTGCCGGAGCCTGTGGCAAACATGGGGAGCCAATCTAACTATACCTAACATGGGAAGATGTAACCATACATTTAAGGTGGCAAAGAGGTTAAAGAGGAACTGTTAGCAAAAACATGACATAAATATAATAAGCATTAAAGGTCCTCTTTAAATATGTAGATTTTAGGAAATTTCATTTTTTTCCATTTTTTTGCACTACTGTTTTGACTGATAGTACACTGAAACATGATTTCTGTGTATTAGTTCAAGCACTGTGCATTAGTTCAAGTAAACTCATCTCATGAGTTGCTCCATACACCCACATTTGAAGTAAAAAGGAAATGTACTTTTTATATTGGGATAAGGTTACAGTCTTTTTATTATGTGGAAATTAAACAATAAAAATGGAGGAACTTTTTTTTTGTTACAATAAATAGTTGTGTATATGTAGTAGTAATAATAATATATAATAATGTGGTTGTGCTAGAAAAAATAATACTAGTACTGCTTTTACCTAGTGTTTGTGCCTTGGAGTTCAACTCTATGAAAGTGAATTGAGCAAGGCTCTAATATCAAATACATAAAAAAACTACAATTGTGTAAGTAATCAAGTAGCAAAGTTATTGGAATATAAATGGCATAAAGTTTACAAAAGTATGCACATTTTACATATTTCAGGAATTGCATCAGACATAAAAGGCTCACATGACTTCAGGTGTGACCATGCATGCTTCCCAAAAATGCCTTGCGCTACTGTATATGGCGCAATGCAGACAAACAGGATAGACTATTATATTTTTTAAAAAAGCTACGCGTTGACTGCAGCAGACATTTTAGGTCATTAATGATAATAAGAACACATCAGAGCTCAGCAATGGAGATAAAAAAAAAATCTCAAAAACATAGCAAAAATGCTTCACACAGTAATATGTTGTACAACTGCAGTACAGAACAATATGAGTAATCTGTGAATATTTAGAGATGCAATTGATGAGGAAAAAGAGAGATAGCATAGGTGAAAGTGACAGGCTTAGTGTATTTTATAAGTGTTATCGTGAGGCTGGCATTAGTCCTACTGCACTTGAATTGCAATTAGACAATTTTCTTCATTCTTAATGCACTAGAGAGCAACAGCAAGTCACAAACAAAATGAAAACAGTGTTATTTAGAAACAATGGCCATGATTCATCAAGACCAGCCTTGATGGTAGGTGTAGTTGGACGCTTCCGTTTCATTAAAAGTCATAAGGCTCTTAAAGAATCAGGAGCACATGAAACGTGGAATGTTTCGCCATGTGCACCTCCATTCCAAAGAATTTGTAAGATTTGTAATAAAGTGAACAAAGCAGCTCAACATGAATTGAATGAGTTCAGATTTCCCCATCCCTATCCTGCCCAAACTCTACCCAGTTAGTGTTAGAGGAAAATGGCTTGAGAAAGCCAAAAGTTGCATAAAATTTGCGACTTTTCAAAGCCTTTTATACCAGAATTCTACAGTGAAAGCTATCATGAATAGGGCACTATATGCTTGGTAGCAACATGCGACTGCACTGAGCTTTTTTATTTCTTGTGAAAGCCTTTTTGTGAAGGAGAAATAAAAGTTTTCAAAAATGCAATATAACATGCCTCAATCTGCAGACATTTAACTGCAACAGTCATAAATTTCACATGTTGCAAACAATTTTTTTAGGGGGACATCTGTTTTCCTAGCTAAATTTTACATCCTGACAGGAAACATCAATACAGCGTCCTGCTCTAGGTGCTGGCTTGTTGGACGTGTATCTATTTACTTTTTCTTATTCAATCCTTTCTGGGAAAGAGGTTAAAAAAAATTAAAATGTAAACATTTTGGCTAGAAATAGATGATGAAATATGTCACTTGACACTGAAGTCACAACACATTGCAATGTTGGATGTAATGATTTTTCATGTCGTCGCATTGTGAACTTTAACATATTGCAACAGCAATGCAAATGTTTCCAATTTTTTGCATTTTCTATTGCTTGTCTCAAGTCCCACTTGACACACGTGCCATAGACTTCAATGCAAGTTGCATACAAGGAATTTGTGTATCACATATCTGCAACTTGGCTATTTCAAATACATGAAAATTAGAGCTCTAATGTAGTCACACTCCAGCAAGTCACAGATAAGTTGCAAAAATGGTTTTCTCAGTCAACCATTCTG
This sequence comes from Oophaga sylvatica, assembly GCA_033576555.1. Lineage (NCBI taxonomy): Eukaryota > Metazoa > Chordata > Amphibia > Anura > Dendrobatidae > Oophaga > Oophaga sylvatica. The sequence continues at coordinate 294,908,657 of JARQOD010000005.1, read as the reverse complement.
AGAATTGATGTTGTATAACATGTTGCTAAACTGCGATAGCCTTTACCCCGCTGTGGAACCATGGGGTCATATAGACCCCAAACCCCATGGAATTAAAGCAGTGATTTTTCTCATGGTTCCACAGCAGGGTTAACCATGCATGTTTGCTTGTGCACACTTGTTTACCTTGTCCAGTTTGACAAACATACATGCCATACCCATGCTGTGGCCAGCTGACACATTTTGCATTCTGCATGTGTTTCTAGATACATAGTATTTCTTACTACATCCTTTTAGACAATATTAAATAATTAAGGCTGAAAAGATTGCCAAAAAATCATTTATAGTCATGTACAAAATGACATTAGATGTGTTAGTATAAAAAGACATAGGTAGGAATGTAGAAGCCACTAGCTGCAACCTTAGAACCACCACCACCACTTTCATCGGCAGTCCTGACAGTAGAAATATCAAACAATGGTAATAATTTACCTCTTTTGTCTGTGGCAAGTATATTAGTGGGGAGGAAGCAGAGTGCAAGTTACTTTTGACAGTAACAGCATCAGTTTGAGTCAAAACTGCAAAACTGAACATGGATTCCACATTTCAATCAGAAAAACAAACAGGTATTTGGACTCCAGCACACAGAATAAGCAGTTCCAACTTGTTAGCGTGAGAGTATCCACGAGCAACCTCAGTACATGTATTAGGAAGTAATATTGTGTGAATTGACATAACTTTTCCAGTTTTTTTAGCATATTTATCAGATTGAAAGCTATCTAGTTTTATAACGGTGTCCATTTTATTATGTTGTTCACACCTTATATATGTGTACTCTCTACTGTGTACACTCTCATGTACAGCACCATGGAATCAATGGCGCTATATAAATAAATAATAATAATAATAATAATAATAATGTGCAATTTGGAAGCTGATGTCCAATATGGTTGGATGTATAGGCATTACCCAAATGCCAAATTCCATCCACTATTTGTACCATATCTGTACATGTGTTATGCCAAACTTGTGAATAAAACTCGGTGTAGAGTGCAATAATATAAGAAATTGCATAATACTGTGCTTTAAAATATCAAACAAGCACAATATACCAAAGCAAGTTTATAATTGCTAAATATTGGTGTAACGTATAAGTAAAATTGGTGTAATATTTAAGTATGCACTTGAGCAAGCCACCAGTAGAATTTGCATGTGTAATATTGTTGGTTAGAGCTACATCTGTGATCTTATGGTTACTATGTTCTCTTTCATCTCATTTACTTAATATAAGCACAAGTTATTATGACATTACATTACGTTACTATTACATAATCTTGCAAATTGTGTATTTTTATTTTCAATTTTCAGCTTGGTAAAATTAGCGCCATTGTCTTGTGTTTAAACATTTTAAAGACATTCATTTATCAATTGTCTAGTATGAACACCAGTTGTAGACATACATGCACTTAAGGTACTGCCACACTAAATGCTCCAGCTAACGATCACGATAACGACGCATACTAATGCGATCGTTTTTGTGATCGTTTTAATGTCGCTAGTAGCTGCCACACTTAGCGATCTCGTTAACGACGCATAAGCGGTTAGCGATCTCATTAACGACTTTAACGGTCATTGCGATGTAAAAAACAGCGCACATCGCTCATAAAAGGTGCCAGACACAGCGATATAGGCTCACCAGCGGGACGCCAACGATCTAAATACGGTCCAGAACTCTAGTGAATGATCAGCGAGATCACAGCAGGGGCCACGTCGTTGCTACATGCCACACACGTTAGCGTCACTAACGAGATCGCTAAATAGTGACGTATTTTAGCGATCTTGTTAGCGACGCTGTTTAGTGTGGCATACCCTTTACACTAGTGATGAGCAAACATGCTCAGACAAGGTCTTATCTGAGCAGGTCGGGGTGCTGAGTGTCTTTGGCGTGCTATAAAATATGTTTGAGTCCCCGCGGCTGCATGTCTTACGGCTGTTAGACAGCCACGACACATGCAAGGATAGCCTAACAAAAATTTTTAAAGGATTGTATTTCAGGGTGAACTAATTGCATGTATTTTATTGTTTTTTAAGTGTTTGGACAGAGATTCTTAAAGGGAATCTGATCTGTCAACAGGTTTTTGATATGTAATCTGACAGCGGCATGAGGTTGGGGCAGAGAAACCTTGATATCAGTGATATATCACTTAGCTTAATGGATCAATGAGTTATGAACACAGTTTTTTTCTGCTGAAGTTCTAGCAGGGTTCAGTTGTTGAGCTTTGTATAACCCTGTCCCACCACAACTTTCTGTGTACATTGTATAGTGACAATGATGCTAATCAGTGCTGGGGCAGGATTGGACTAGGAGGCGAAAGGCCAGTTGTCCTCTAGGGATAATCTTCTACTGATAAAGCACTGATTGTATTGAAACTGCAAATGCAGCCCATTAAGGGTATGCCACACTAAGCGAGATCGCTAGCGAGATCACTAACGAGATCGCTACTGCGTCACCATTTATGCAAGATGCTGTGGTAGCCATGCTGGTTCAGTATGCCTTCAATTTTTAATAAATTCCCAACAGTGTCACCAGCAAAGCACCCCCACACCATCACACCTCCTCCTCCATGCTTCACGGTGGGAACCAGGCATGTTCACCTTTTCTGCGTGCAAAGCAGTCATCAAAGCAAAAGGTGGCTACTTTGAAGAACCTAGAATATAAGACATATTTTCAGTTGTTTCACACTTTTTTGTAAAGTGTATTGTATAATTCATAGAATCATAGAATCATAGAATGGTAGAGTTGGAAGGGACCTCCTGGGTCATCTGGTCCAACCCCCTGCTCAAAGCAGGATTCTCTAAATCATCCCAGACAGATGTCTATCCAGCCTCTGTTTGAAGACTTCCATTGAAGGAGAACTCACCACCTCTTGTGGGAGCCTGTTCCACTCATTGATCACCCTAACTGTCAAAAAGTTTTTTCTAATATCTAATCTGTCTCCTCCCATTCAGTTTCATCCCATTGCTTCTAGTCTTTCCTTGCGCAAATGAGAATAAAGATGATCCTTCTACAATGTGACAGCCCTTGAGATATTTGTAGACAGCTATTAAGTCTCCTCTCAGTCTTCTTTTTTGCAAGCTAAACATTCCCAAATCCTGCAAACCGTTCCTCATAGGACATGGTTTGCAGACCGGTCACCATTCTGGTGGCTCTTCTCTGAACTTGCTCCAGTTTGTTGATGTCTTTTTTAAAATGTGGTGCCCAAAACTGGACACAGTATTCCAGATGAGGTCTGACCAAAGAGGAGTAGAGGGCAATAATGACCTCACGTGAATTCCACATGTGTTAATTCATAGTTTTGATGCCTCAGTGTGATTCTACAATTTTCACAGTCATGAAAATACAGAAAAATCGTTGAATGAGAAGGTGTGTCCAAACTTTTGGTCTGTACTGTATATATTAATATATATATATATATATATATATATGTTGTGACTGTTTTGGAAATGAATTCTGAGCAGAAGCTCCCTCTGGTGGTTACAAACAGTACTGAACCATTCAATGAGGATTGGCAATCAGGAGTCACAGACTGGTCTTATATAAGGGAGGTTCCCTCCCATCATGGTTGCCAGTGATCAATTGTTCTTGTCTCAACTGTGGTTCCTGGTTCACTTGGAAGCTTGCTGAGTCTTGCCTCTTCTTCTGCTTTCAGATAAGTATTTTTTGTTTTTGTTTTTGTGCTTACCATTTGCATATTTCTCTGCATTTCTGTGAGGTTAGCCAGGATCCCCCCCGGGGGGCTTGGGCTCCTCTCAGTTCCGCTGGAGCCATTGTTATTTGTTCATTTGCCTTTTCCAGTTTTTTCAGTGGCTGCGGCTTAGTTTTGTTACACCAGAGAACTGATTTAGGTGGTAGAGGTCGTGTGATCTCAGGTGTTTTTGCAATCAGTAGCGTCTGCATTTTTTAGGGTTTATTTGAATTGCAGTGAGTATCCTTTCTATCCTTTTCTGTCTAGGCAGATTGGGCCCTAGCGTTTGCTCATACTATTTTCTGTCTGTGTCTGTATTTCCTCTTGTCTAACCGCCATTACATGTTTGGGGGCTTCCTATGTTCTTTGGGGATCTGCTCCGGGGCAGATAGCTTTCCTCTTTCTATCTTATGTGTAGTTAATCTCTCAGGCTGTGACGAGGCGTCTAGGACCAACGTAGGAACGCTCCACGGCTGCCTTTAGTTGTGGTGGTTAGTCAGGGTGCTGCAATCCAATAGATTCCAACCTCTCTGGTGTATTGCCGTTTTTTCCTGCTCTCCTCTGCTACCAAAGCACACAATTTTCCATTGATGAAGTTATGTAAGAAATAGTTTTTTTGTGCATTAAGCTAATGTTTTATGGACAGTGTTTTGGGTGTTTAGTGTGCAATTATTTCCAAATTGCCTTTTTCTCCTTAGTTTTTTTATGTTATTCCAATGCACGAAGGAAATAAACATATGTATAAGAAAACATGTTTAATTGCAATAATATCCTGGGATAAAACTTCATTTTATGGAATAATTTCATGGGTGTCTTCACTTTCGGCCATGATTGTATATACTGGTTCATTTCAAAAAATTAGAATATGATTAAAAAGTTAATTTATTTAAGTTAGTTCTTCAATACAAAAAGTGAATCTCATATATTATATAGAGTAATTACACAGTGATCTATTTCAAGTGTTAATTTCTGTTAATGTTGATGATTTTGACTTACAGCCAATAAAAAACCAAAAGTCATTAAGACAGTAAATTAAAATACTGTATAACACCAGCTTGCAAAATGATTGTAAAATCTGAAATGTTGGCCTACTGAAAAGTATATTCAGTAAATGCACTCAATACTCCTTTGATATCAATTACTGCATCAATGCGGCATGGCAAGGAGGCGATCAGCCTGTGGCATTGCTGAGGTGTTATGGAAGCCCAGGTTGCTTTGATAGCAGACTTCAGCTAGTCTGCATTGTTGGGTTTAGTGTCCCTCATCTTCTCTTGACAATATCCCATAGATTCTCTATGGGGTTAAGGCCAGGTGAGTTTACTGGCCAATCAAGCACAGTGACACTGTTGTTTCTACACCAGGTATTGGTACATTTGGCAGTTTGGACAGGAGCCAAGTTCTGCTGGAGAATTAAAGTTCCATCTCCAAAAAGCTCATTAGCAGAGGGAAGCATGAAGTGCTCTAAAATTTTCTGGGAGATGGCTGCGCTCACTTTGGTTTGATAAAACACAGTGGACCTATACCAGCAGATGACATGGCTCCCCAAACCATCACTGACTGTGGAAACTTCACACTAGACCTCAAGCAGCTTGGATTGTCTGTCTCTCCACTCTTCCTCCAGACTTAGGGACCTTAATTTCCAAGGTTTAGTGTGAAGGGGTTTCACTGTAATCAAGAGTAATTACATAACAAATTATGTGTGTTTTTTTCTCCTATTACCCCTGTTAAAATTAAAAATTTGTGGTTAAAAACAAAAATTTTTTATGAAACAACATAATTTTTAGTTTTCATGCTCAATGTTTCAATATTCCAAGAAGCACCTGTGGGTTAAAGATGCTCACCACATGTTTAGATAATTTCCTTGAGGGGTGCAGTTTCTAAAGTGGGGTCACTTGTGGGGGATTTCTACTGTTTAGGAACATCAGGGGCTCTGCAAACCCGACATAGCATCCATTATCTATTCCAGCCAATTTTGCCCTCCAAAAGTCCAAAATGGTACTCTTTCCCTTCTGAATCCTGCTGCACACCAAAACTGTAGTTTTACATTACATATGGGGTATCGGTGTACTAAAGAGAAATTGTGCAATAAATTATATTGTCCATTTTCTCCAGTTACCCTTTGTAAAATAAAAAATGTGGGGCTAAAACAACATTTTTGTGGTAAAAATTAAAATTCACAGGAAATTTTGGAATGTTTAAAAAAAATGAACATTTAAATTTTTTTCACAAAACTTTACTTCAGATCCAATTTTTTTATTTTGCCAAGGGTAACAGGACAAATTGGACCCCAAAAGTTGTCGTGCAATTTGTCCTGAGAACACTTATACCTCATATATGGGAGGGAACCACTGTTTGGGCACATGACACAGCTCAGAAGGGAAGGAGCACTATTTGACTTTTCAATCCAAAATTGGCTGGAATTGAGATCAGACACCATGTCGCGTTTGGAGAGCCACTGATGTGCCTTAACAGTGAAAAGCCCAAATTCTAACTCCAACCCTAACCCCAACACACCCATAATCCTAATCACAACCCTAACCATAACCCTAACCACAAACCTAACCCTAACACACCCCTAACCCTAGCACACTCCCAACTCAAATCCCAACCCTAACCCTAATTCCAACCCAAAACCTAATTCCAACTCTAACCCTAATTCCAACCCTAACCCTAATCCCAACCTAACCCTAACTTTAGCCCCAACCCTAACCCTAACTTTAGCCCCAGCCCTAAACCTTACTTTAGCCCCAACGCCAACCCAAACTTTAGCCCCAACCCTAATCCTAACCCTAATGGAAAAATGGAAATAAATACATTTTTTTATTTTATTATTTTTCTCTAGCTAAGGGGTGATAAACTGGAGTTTGACTTACTATTTATAGCGGATTTTTATAGCTAGTTTTTATGTTTGGCAGCTGTCACACATTTAAAGACGCCTTTTATTGTGAAAAATAGTTTTTGTATCACCACGTTTTGAGAGCTATAATTCATCCATATTTTGGCCCACAGAGTCATGTGAGGTCTTGTTTTTTGCGGGACGAGTTGATGTTTTTATTGGTACCACTTTCAGGCACATGACATTTTTAATCGCTTTCTATTCCGATTTTTGGGAGACAGAATGAGCAAAAACCAGCAGTTCATGAATTTCTTTTGGGGGTATTTACACCGTTTCGCGTGTGGTAAAATTGATAAGGCACTTTTATTTACCGGGTCAGTACGATTACAGCGATACCTCATTTATATTATTTTTTTATGCTTTGGCGCTTTTGTACAATAAAAACTATTTTATATAAAAAATAATTATTTTTGCATTGCTTTATTCTGAGAGCTATAGCTTTTTTATTTTTTGCTGGTGATGCTGTATGGGGGCTTGTTTTTTGTGGGACAAGATGATGTTTTCAGCAGTACCATGTTTATTTATATCCGTCTTTTTGATCGCGTGTTATTCCACTTTTGCTCGGTGGTATGATGATAAAGCATTGCATTTTTGCCTTGTTTTTTATGGTGTTCACTAAAGGGGATAACTAATGGGACAGTTTTGTAGGGCGGGTCGTTATGGAAGAGGCGATACTAAATATGTGTACTTTTTTGTTTAGATTTGGGGCACTCATTTTGTGCAGGCTGATCACTTTTATAGCATGTAGTGTTGCATTCTATAGAAGCTGTCAGTGCTGCATAGAATTTACACAAACCTTAGAGACTTTCTGACATGCACTGTGCATGACAGGAAGTCTCTGAGCTCTGGAGACCCGGATGTCATCATGACGTCATCGTGTCTCCATGGCAGCGATCGGGACCCCACATCATGATACAGGGTCTCCAATCCAAAGGCAGAGTGGCTGTCAGGGCTGACAGCCCTTCTGCCTGCTCTCGGAACACTGCGATCATGTGTAATCGCAGTGTGCGGGGGGTTAAAGTGCCGGGAGAGGTCCGTGACCATTCCTGGCATTTAGTGCCGGTTGTCAGCTGTCTGACACCTAGCCGTGATCGGCCATGCTTTCCCGTGTACACGGCCGATCACATATGATGTACTATCCTGTCCAGAGTCAATAAGGCCCAGGTCACATGTATAGGATGGTACGTCCAAGGTCAGAGAGGGGTTAAGCATTCTGGAGATATTACCAAATAAGTACATACATTTTATAAATTAGACTTGGCCATTATTGTACAAAGTGGCTCAGTCCTCAAGGATTTAAAAGGAACCTGTCAGCAGGATTATGCATAGTAACCTACACACAGTGTCAGGTCGGCACTGTAATACTGAATAAAATAATACCTTGTTTGATTAAATCAATCTTGTGGCTGTTTTTTAATCTTTATTTTCAGTTTTGTGTTAATGATATGCTCATGTCCTAAGGCGGGTTCATGTAAGTGGTGCTCTGATTAGATATTCATAATGCAGACGGCTGACAGGTCACTGCTCCCTCAGTGACCTGCCCCCTAGTTTGCATAATGAATACCATCATATACTGAATAAAAAAAATGCTTCTGCAGGAAGGTGCCAGATGTGGCACCTGCATTGCAACATAATCACATGGTTACTGGGCACTTAATCCCATTTAAATATTTACGTGAGCGAGGAAAAAAAGTCATTTTGAAAATGGCGCTTGGGTGCCTGCGCAGTAGCAGCTATAGGTTTGTATAGAGATCCGATAGCTGCTGTTGCGCAGGCGGCGGTGGTGCAATCTAGCTGGAGAAGAAAAAAAATGTCCTCCTTCAAGATGGCGACACCAGCACCTGTGCAGTAGTAGCTCTTGGAGATGCCAACAGCTACTATTGCGCATGAGAGGGTGGCGCCATCTATTTTTTTTATTTAGTATATGATGGTATTCATTATGCAAATTGGGGGCAGGTCACTGAAGGATAAGTGACCTGTCAGCAGTCTGTATTATGAGAATCTAATTAGAGCACCACATACATGAACCCCGCCTTAGGACACAAGCATATCATTAACACAAAACTGAAAATAAAGATTAAGAAACAGCCACAAGACGGATTTCATCAAACAAGGTATCATTTCATTCAGTTTAACTGCGCTGACCTGACACTGTGTGTAGGTTACTGTGCCCAATCCTGCTGACAGGTTCCTTTTAAGAAAGTTTAACTCATGGTTCACTCACCTTACTTGAGCTCTCTCAATCTCTAGTCAAACTTAATAAACGCTTATTTTATTTTAAGGATTATATAAACACTCTGATGTGATTTTTTGAAACCTCTGTACACCAGCTGCATCATAGCGTAGAGATGATAGCATGTGTGGGGAAAGATGCGGCCTCAGCGTGAGAGCTCTCATCAAAGTCAGGGACACGACTTTTGATGAACTTATACAGTACGTCAAAAGTTGTGCTGGGGTTAATGTCATTTGTTGTATTAAGTATTAAGCTAACTCTGTTTTATTATATCTTTCTTCTGTTACTCTTAGAAATGCTTCATCTGTATTGATATATTAATGAGTAGGCTCTTATTAGAGTAATATACTGTATGGACCAGCTGACAAGGAGCATGAGCAACACATCACTACTTATTGTGCCAATCTTTACTGACTGGCAGGGATTTGAACTCTTTCTGGGGCATATCTAGATTAGTGAAGTATTTTATTATGCAATACCTTCTATTCTGCCTCCTTTCCCACCTTTCTTTCCTTTTTACAGTTTTTTATTATTTGTGAGTTTTTTAGAAGCCCTAGTCAACAATAACAAATGTTGCAATTATACTGCCAATGGCTTGTATAGTTTTCTTTATTGTTGTTACTTATACAGAGAAAAATATGCCTAATCCTGTATTTCTGTATCGCAATTCAGCCCTATGCTCAGTAAAGAATATTTGACCCATTCCAATCTATCTGTGTAAAGTAATCAATTTTTATTTTTTGTAAATATTCTGTTGTATGGGATATATCTTACAATCCGAAAAGCTTTATTTTGTAAGGGTTTGCAGGGTACCTGCATGATAGTTTCTATACAATGGAAATTGTGTAAATAGTACATTATTTAATTAATTATCCTAATCTATTCTAACACCAGCTCTATATTTTTAACTGGCATTCTGTCTACATTTTACAATGTATTATATTATATATTTTCAACTAAGTTGGCTTACTATGATAATACAACATTGTACAACTAAATTATAAGACATAAGAATAAGGGCCCGATTCATCATTTACTTTTTTTTGTCATGTTTTTTATTTTCTCTCTTGTGGTGTTCGTTAATGGCTTTCAGTCCAAAATCTTCAAAATAAAGCACATGGTTCATGAATTTTATGCAAAATGAAAAATGTTCTTTATTCTTCCTTTTAACCTTTTTTTAACATTTTAGTGCAAAATATTGCATGTTCCGCTAAAAGTTTTGCAAAACATTTTAAAAAAATGTAAATTTAAAAAGTGGTAATTGATGAATCAGTTAAAAACATCTGGAAACATAACACCATCAACTATGGTGTTAGGCGACGGCTGGATTTGAACCTGGATCTGAGGCATCAGTGGTCCCCCAGCAAGGTCTCAGCCAGAGCAGATGCTGCTTAGCCGTCGATCCCAATGCCTAGCCAGTACAAGAGTACAAGCTGTCTCCAGGGTCTTCATTAATAGTAGCCTCAAGCATAGGTTACAGAAGGAGACAGGGCTATTATAGCCTAAGTCCAGAAATGCCTGCACTGAGCATGTCCGTGACATGGCGAACTGTGATTAGTGGTTAACGTCAGCTGATCCTTTGACCTGCACCGCCTGATTGGTCACGGATGACGTCATCAGTGATGCGATTGACGAGATGGCTGGGGGCGGAGCTTAGCCCTTAAATAGCTTGTCTGTCCACGGCGCGGTCAGATCATACTAAAATAAGCAGTGCTCAGTGTAGACGTACCAGAATCTTGGCTCCACGTGCTCTCTAGCTTTGCTCTCCGGGACCTGCCGATGCCAGAGTTCACTCAGCTAATTAGCACAGGTACTTCAGGCAGGTTTAGCTTATGCCAGGCAGGTAGCCAATGTGACGCAGTCTAGCTACGAATATAGGGTAGCTATACAACCTGAGCAGACTGCAGGGCGCAATCTGTAGCCAATGTGGCGCAGTCTTGCTACGAATATAGGGTAGCTTTACACCCTGAGCAGACTGCGGGGTGCGTAATCTGGGCATCTTCTGCCAAGCTGAACAGAGAGTTGCTCAATCTGGTCTCACGCCGGCTGGTAGCACGTACGCCTGACGCTAGTCGCACGCACTTCCTAGCGGCTGGCACGTAGCTTCTGTGCCGTCGACAGGGCTATGTCTATACCAGCTTGTAGCACATAGCGTAAACCTAATATCTGACAAGTGGCTTCTGTGCCATTAACAGGGCTACATCTACGCCAGTCTATAGCACATCTCCCACGACGTTAACGGAGATAGTGCCTATTCTACATCTCCCCTAGTGTGAAGTAACACAGGCGAGATCTAATTTAATCCTTTAGTTGTCAGTTGTTACCCTGTTATCCAAGGGGTTTTCGGCAGCAGTGACATAAACATCATCGCGGACCCCGGGTTCGGTTGCAATCCATTATATGCTAAAGTTGTTGCAACTGAGCTCATAACATATGGTAGAGCACAAATGGAAAACAGGCTAAAAAACAAAATAATGAAATAGGTCCTTACTCCTTAGTGAAATAACAATAGAAAAAACCTATGTAGAGTGAAGGAAATAATTATTTAATCCCCTGCTGATTTTGTAAGTTTGCCCACTGACAAAGATATGGGGAAATAAAAAAAATTGGATCTGAAGTAAATTTTTTGTGAAAACAAGTTAATTGTTCATTTTTTTAAACATTCCAAATTTTCCTGTGAAGCACCTGAAGGGTTAATAACCTTTGTGAATGTGGTTTTGAGCACCTTGAGGCATTCAGTTTTCAGAACGGTGTCACTTTTGGGTATTTTCTATCATAAAGACCCCTCAAAGTGACTTCAAATGTGATGTGGTCCCTAAAAAAAATGGTGTTGTAAAAATGAGAAATCGCTGTTTAATTTTTAACCCGTATAACTTCCTAACAAAAAAAAAATTTTGGTTACAAAATTGTGCTGATGTAAAGTAGACATGTGGGAAATGCTACTTATTAAGTATTTTGTGTGACATATCTGTGATTTAAGGGCATGAAAATTCAAACTTGAAAAATTGAGACATTTTCAAAATTTTCGCCAAATTTCCATTTTTTCACAAATAAATGAAGTCATATCAAATAAATTTTACCATTATCATGAAGTACAATATGTCATGAGAAAACACTCTCAGAATCACCATGATCCATGGAAGCGTTCAAGCGTTATTACCTCATAAAGGGACATAACTTATATATATATATCAGTATGTCCAGCAAAGGACATACTTATCTCAAATTGAGGAAAAAAGTGAAAGGACCCCTTTTTCACCCAAACCAGGTACGTTTTGTTTTTTTATTAAGATTTTACGTAATATACCGACACAAAGTTGCAAGTGTTTGTGAAGTATAAAGTAAAGAATACATGGTTTTCTAAATATTTTAAATACATAAATCTGACACTTGTGACATACATTTATAATCGGCCTCCCTGGTCAATAATTTGTAGAACCATTTCTCGCTAAAGTTATTGCTGCAAGTTTTTGGGGGATTTCTCTACTAGCTTTGTACATCTAGAGGCTGACATTTTTGCCGATTTTCTTTGCAAACAAGCTCTAGCTCAGGAGTGGATGAAAGTAATTTGTGACCAGCAATTTTCAACTCTTGCCACGGCATCTCATTGATATTAGGCCTGAACTTTGACTTGATCATTTAAGCTCATGAATATGCTTTGATATGAACAATTCGATTGTAGCTCTGGCAGTGTCTTTAAAGTTGTTGTCCTGCTGGAAGGTAAACATATGACAGAGTGTCAAATTTTTTGCAGCCTTTAACAGGTTTTCCTCCAGGATTATCCTGTATTTAGCTCCATCCATTTTCCCATTAACTTTGACCAGTTTCTCCACAGCATGATGATGCGACCACCATGTTTGACAGTGGGATGGTGTTTTCAGGGTGATGTGCAGTGTTAGTTTTCCACCACACGTAGCACTTTGCATTTAGACAAAAAAGTTCTACTTTGGTTTCATCTGACCAGAACACCTTTTTCTACATGCTAGAAGCTTGCTTGTCTTCAGAAATGGCTTTCTTCTTGCTACTCTTCCATAAAGGCCAGATTTATGGCATATACAACTTATAGTTGTCCTGAGCTGTAGATCTCTTCAGCCCCTCCAGTGTGACCATGGGCCTCTTGGCTGCTTCCATAATTAGTGCTTTCCTTGGTTGGGAAGTCAGTTTAGGTGGATGGTTATGTTGTAGTAGGTTTGCAATTGCACCATTCTCCATTCATTTTTGGATGATGATTAAACAATGATTGTACAGTGCTCTGTGAGACATTCAGAGCTAGGGCTAGTTTTTTTTATAACCCAACTCTACTTTACTCTTCTCCAAAACTTTATCCCTGAACTGTTTGGTGCTTTCATTGGTTTTCATTATGCTGTTTGATCCCCAATGTTATCAAATAATCCAAATCTCTAGGCCTTCACAGAACAGCTATAGTTATTTAAAAAATAAATTACACATAGGTGGACTCAATTTACTAGTTATGTGACTTCTGAAGGAAATTGGTCCCTTTGAATTTTATTTAAGAGTATCAGAAAAATGAACATTACTATTTACAGATTTATATTTTTAAAATATATAGTGCTCAGTATAAATGAGTATAACACTTTGAAAAATAAGATTGCAGTCAATATCTCACTGAACTCAATAATATTTTCCAAAATTTTGACAAGAGTGAGTTTAATTGGACATTTTTCAACCAGTGACATGAAAGTTATATTAATATAACTTATTGTGCAAAATCTTCAGTTTTACTCAAATTATTTGATGCAAAAAATGAATACACCCTATATAAAAAAACAATACATCTAGTATTTAGTATGACCTCCATGATTTTTAAATTTTCAGGCATAGATTTCCCAACACGTCAATGATCCAAAACAAACATCTGTTTCATTTCTGAACAACAGGTTGAAAGTGATTCAGTAGCCATGGATGTCTCAAATATGTCTCAGTTGAACACATATGGAAAATTCTAGAATTGAGCAATACTCTCCATCCTGGATCTAGGCTTTAAAAGAGGTCTTCTTGAAGAAAGGAAAAATATAGATTTTGAAATATGTCACCAACATGTTTGTTCCATGCCTAGAAGACTTGGTACTGTCCTTAAAAATCATAGAAGGTCATAGAAATTACCAGAAGTAGTAGCAATTGATGTGAGGTGTGTTTATTATTGCATTAAAAAATGTAAGTAAAACTGAAGATTTGTAATACAAGTTATATTATTAACTTAACTTTCATGCTATGGGGTAAAAAATGTTCTATGAAACTGTATTCAGTGAGATATTGATTAAAATTTACTTTTCATAAGGAGTGTACTCATTTATGCTGAGCACTATATATTTATAGAAATAAGCAAAAATCTAATCTTTACTAGCATCCCTGTCTATGTTATTTTGTTGAGAATGAATGTTTGAGAATGTTTAAGGATTAGTTACCATAACCCACCTTGAGGCATTAATTAACCACTGGTGAGCTACTTGTTTGCTAATGGTAGTTAGTTGTCTGACTAGACAGGATTACCATGTTTAAAAGAAATCTGTAACCAGTTTTTGAATTTCTGAACAAATGCCACTACCTTTACCTGCTCTTGCACTGCTTCCACAAACGTGTCTATCATCTCCTTACTCCCCCCATTGTACACCACAAAATTTGAATTGCTCCAGCACTGTGTGTAAAAGAGGATAGTCAGGTTCTATGGACGTCCTCTTTGTAGTGTCTGTGCCTCTCTGATTCTAACTGCCGTCCTCTGTCTTTGATTGATGCAGATGACGCGTTCTGTGTCATCCACATAGCAAAACCAAATCTCATCTTTTTCAAACTTCTTCACTCAATGATGACATTTTCAGCATCAACTGAGCTTCAGATTTTGTGGCACATGGCATGGTTTACTCAGCAATGAAAGTCACAAAGCAAAGAAGGTTGAATAATCTGACGTAGGTGAGGGATGTCTGAAATAAAAGAGCGGAACTAGCAAAGGACTATATGGTGGGCGGCGGCGGAAGCAGGACAGGTGACCAGTGAGTGTTAACTTTTTTATCCCCTTCCCAGTACTCACAATTCATCAAAATGACAGCAAGATAAGAATTTTGCTGCATTTGCACAAAACACATTTTAAAAACTTCAGATTCAAAAGAATCCAACATTTTTTGTAAAATTTCAAGGTAATCCATTTATCATTGAATAAATTTGGTCATCTTTAAGTTTTAGTTCATATTCTTTTAGTTAGCATTTTTGGCAGCTCAATTTCTATAACTAGAGTTGAAGAAAGATTATTGGAGGAATTATGTTATATATTTTATCCATTCTCTCATCTAGAACTAGAGAGGCTATAGTACCCATTACATTAAAAAACAAGCTTTGTACAGTGAGAAAAAAATCACACAACTAATCAAAATTTACAAATATCTCAGTGATTATAGCATTAGTTGCACAACACAAAAATAAAAAATAAACAAACAAAATCAATGATAAACGATGACATTTTTGTTATTGGTGACATGACCAGAAAATGAAAAACACTTGTCAATTATATTTTTACCAGATGAAATGATAATCCTTGGCCTGTGGAAATAAGTTATGCTCTGAAAGCATTGAGAATGAGACATTGCATGTATATAGAGTTATATACAATGTTAAAAGGGTAGGATGGCATAATTGACAACACACTGTTTATATTCAACACATTTTAAGTATATTGAGGGTTGTTTTATTAATGCATTAAACACAGCTATTCTTAAGGGTGTGACTTGTGTGGTCACATAGGGTGCATCACCTGCCAGTCATGAACACAACCTGACCTATGGCACAGGAAGCCTGCACCTTACACTTTGACGTCTGAACCTTTGAAAAGGCATTAGCAAATGATGCAACTTTATTTTCTAATTTATTTGTTAGTCAGTAATATTTGAATATTTGTTGATAATTAATGATAAGCGAATACATTCGCCACTATTCGTTACTCACACAAATTCGTTACTCGGCGAGTAATTAGGTATTCGCCTTGGTATATTTGAGTGAACCGCCCAGCATCTTTGGTGCTTTATTTGTAGCCAATGAACATCCTGGGCTGGCTTGTCAATCACAGTAATGCCAGAGCCATCTTTGGTCTGGCATTACTGTGATTGGCTGGTCTTCCAGCATCATAGGGGATATTTAAAGGCTTCCGGCGCCATCTTGCACATATTGTAGTCGGAAACAGCATAGGGAGAGCATAGTTTGAGCGTAGGAAAAGTGAAAATAGTGTAGGGAGAGTGATAGGAGTTTATACTGAGAGTTTGTTCATTCCAAAAAGCTCTTTTAAGAGCTGAAGACTGTCAAGATTACTTGTTTTTGTTTGCTAGGTAGGGATGTAGTAGTAATAGATTTAATAGGAGGTATGAAAGGCAGGCACTTGGGTGCTTTGATCATTGAAATTACAAGCTGCATTTCTGCTTTTTTCACTTAAAATACTTATTATTTGTCTAGCAGTGTTGGGACTGACGCGATAAGGATACAGATAATCGTATGTGACAATTTAGCAGGGGCAATAATCTTCATTTCTCTGCATTTGCAGTGTGTCAGCAAGCCAACTGAAAAAAATCTTACTTTTCTATTGTTTTAAAAATAGCGTATCTTTATCTAGCAGTTGTGCGACTGACGCAATATGTGTACAGATAATCGTACGAGCCATTTTGGCAGGGGAAATAATCTTCATTACTCACCATTTACAGTGTTATAGCAAGTCAATTGAAAAAAATCTTAAATTTCTATTGTTCTAAAAAATAGTGTCTAGGGGGTAAGGTCTCTCCTTGTGGAGAGTGACATACCAGCTCTGGCGTGTCGAGGTAAGGAGGCTTATTCGCCGTGCAATGCTCCTCTGGGAAATTTAATATGCAAATTGCCTCTTCAAAAAAAGAGGACTTGTACTCTGTAGTGCCACCTATTGGAAGTAGCGATCCTACAAGTCACAATCAACCCTTTAACGAGTCTTGTAATATGACTTAGGATAAAAGCCAAATCAGTATCTCCATTTGCAAAAAATAAAAAATAGTGTACATTTATCTACCAGTTGTGCGACTAGTGCAATACTGGTACAGATAATCTTACGTGACAATTTAACAGGTCAAATAATCTTTATTGCTCTGCATTTGTAGTGTGTCAGCAAGTTGATTTAAAAAAAATCTTAGTTTTCTATTGTTCTAAAAAATAGTGTATCTTTATCTAGCAGTTCTGTGACTGGCGAGATACCAGTACAGATTAATCATATGTGATAACTTAGCAGGTGCAATCAACTTCATTACTCCACATTTGCAGTCTGTCAGCAAGCCGATTGAAAAAAAATCTTAGTTTTCTTTTGTTCTAAAAAATAACGTATTGTTACCTGTCAGTTATGCGACTGGCACAGTGCGGGTACAGATAATCATACGTGACAATTTAGCAGGGGCAATAATCTTCATTACTCCACATTTGCAGTCTGTCAGCAAGCCAATTTTTAAAAAATCTTAGTTTTCTATTATTCTAAAAAATAGCTTATCTTTATCTTCAAGTTGTGCGACTGGCAAGATACTGGTACAGATAATCGTACGTGACAATTTAGCAGGTGCAATAATCTTCATTACTCCACATTTGCAGTGTGTCAGCAAGCCGATTGAAAAAAATCTTAGTTTTCCATTGGTCTTAAAAAATAGCGTATCTTTATCTGGCAGTTATGCGACTGGCGCAATACGGGTACAGATAATCATACGTGACAATTTAGCAGGGGCAATAATCTTCATTACCCTGCATTTGGAGTGTGTCAGCAAGATGATCTCCAAAAAACAACACATTGTTAGATACAGTAAATTTGTACATAAGACCTTCGTAAAGGTTCTTGTGAAAAATAAAGCCAGTATTTTCTGGTTTCATAAGCATAACGCATTCAAGATGCGAAAGGGTGATGTTAAGGGATGTGGATGTGGTGGTACCTGCCAAGGCCGTGTGATAGATCCAAAGATGACTATCTCATTTAGTTTCCTCTCAAAATTTGGTCAGCTCGCTACACCACTAACAAACCCAGAAAAGTGCGAGGATGTTATGGGTTGGATGGCAGACCAAGGCTCTAGTGTGTTGACAAGCAGCACCATGAAGTCTTCCACATGGTCTAGGCTCAGTAGCCAAGAGGCTGGGCTTCTGAATCCTCAACCTGGTCCTTCTTCTCCCACCATCATGTTTGCCCAATATGGGTATGGAAAAATTAATATTAATTGCTTGCGCTATTTACATATGATGGGGCATTTTTAGTAGGTACCCTTGGTGTCCATATTTGTTATTTTTTGGTGGATCACAACATCCGTAATTACAAATACAATCTTTGAATATGTATGTACAATTTTGTATTTTTATTGATACATAATTATTTAATAAAATAAAATATATTTTTTGAGACACTTTTTTGACTTTTTGTTCTCCTAAAATCTCAACCACATCCACTTTGTTGTCCCAGCACAGCGTTCAGTTGTCCCTGCCCAAGACATTTACTACAAAGCAGAAATATCCAGCCACCCTCCAAAAGGCCCAAATGCTAAACAACCACATTTCTAGATTTCTAGCCCTGGAAATGTTGCCATTTTGACTTGTGGGAACAGAGTCTTTCCACGACCTCTTGGAAGTGGCAGCCCCACGGTACTTAATTCCCAGTTGACACTATTTTTTTGTGTGTGCTGTCCCCGCTTTATATAAGCACATGTTACACAATATTAGCTGTACTCTGGCCAGTGCAGTCACAGGGAAGGTCCACCTAACTACAGACATGTGGACAAGTTCTTGTGGACAGGGACAATACATTTCCCTGTTGTGACAATGGGCTAACCTGGTGGAGTCTGGGACAGAGTCAGAAGCCGGGACACCATACATCTTACCCACACCAAGAATAGTGGGCCCAACCTTCTTCAGGGATTCAATCTCCTTGTATTACAGTTCCTGTCTCTCCTCCTCATCCTCAGTGGAACTAGCTCCCCATCACTCCCCAATTAGAAAATCTGCAGCACTGCCTTGGTGAAGTGGCAGCACGCTTGCTGAACCTCATCTGTTTAGGTGATAAAGCTCACATTGCAGCCGAGGTGTTGAAAGGGATAAAAGCACTGACCAATCAGTGGCTCTCCCCACTGAACCTCCAGCCAGGTCTGGTTGTGTGTGATAATAGGCATAAATTGGTGGCGGCTTTAAAGCTCAGCAAGCTGGTACACGTTCCATTATGGCCCTCGTGCTGAACTTGGTTGTACAGCAAACTTAAAAAACATACCCCGACTTGTCTGACCTACTTGCCAGGACATGCCATGTCAGCGCACATTTCTGAAAGTCATCTCAGACTTTCGCTGGTCTAGCTTCACTGCAGCAGCGCTTTAATTTGCCTCATCACTGACTGATTTGTGACCTGCTGACATGCTGGAATTCACCTTCCATATTTTGGTAAGGCTTAGTGGGCAGCAGAGGGCAGTCTCTAAATTCCAGCTTCTCAATGCCATGCAGAGTAACTCTCAGCCCCCACACATAACAACTGAAAAGTGAGTGTGAATTGTGAGGTTCTTTAAAAGTACTGCACCCAGATGGTGAGAGCTGATGATGCTAGTATGAGCGTAACCATCCCACTGCTCTGTCTATTAAAATGTTCACTGCAGAATCTGAGAGAGGAAGCTTTGAATGCTGAGCAGATGGATATAGAGCAAGATTTTACAGTGGCTGAAACCACACAGCCCAGCCTCATACAGTATTCTCAGGCCACATTGGGTGATGAGCAGGAACAAGATTTTTTGATCTGCGTTACAGAGGGGACTCCCAATCCCAGCTTCATGCCTGTCCAGTATGGATGGCCCGGAGAGGAGGAGGAGGAGGCTATGCATGGTGAATCGGAGAGAATGGTTAGTGTTGTCACTGGTGAGGACACTGAACGTTTGACTCTTTGTGGTCTGCCACACAAGGCAGAGTTCATGTCCAGATGCCTTTCCCAAGGCCCTTGCGTGAAAGACATTTTGTCCACCATGAAATACTGGCTGTGCACCTTTCTTGACCCACTTTACAAGGAGAAATTTGCTTCTTTAATGTCGGAGGCAGACGTGTCATTTTCAGTGCATTCATGACAGAGGTACGTAGTGGAAGACTTGCTCAAAAGATTACCCTCATACAATGCTAGTGGCAGAGGTACCGACTCTTGTTGGCAACAATT
The DNA here is from genome assembly GCA_033576555.1 of Oophaga sylvatica. Lineage (NCBI taxonomy): Eukaryota > Metazoa > Chordata > Amphibia > Anura > Dendrobatidae > Oophaga > Oophaga sylvatica. The sequence continues at coordinate 294,888,633 of JARQOD010000005.1, read as the reverse complement.
ATTACAGGGAAGGGCCACAAACACCAGGTGCAACTCAGGGGGGAATGTCCACCAACTGGGCCATTTTCATGAGACTGTCACATCATCAAGGGCTATCTATGGGTGTAACTATGACGAGGATGGATAAGTTGGACAAGATGGTGAAGGACTACTTTAGTGACCATACCAGCATCCTTCCTGATTCCTCAGTGCCCTTTAACTATTGGTTGTCCAAGGTGCACACTTGGCCTGATATCTCCTTGTATGCTTTGAAGGTGCTGACATGCCCTGCCATGAGTGTGTTGTCTGAGCAGGTTTTTAGTTTGGCAGTTACAATCATAACGGATAGGCGCATATGCCTGTCAAACACAAATGCAGACAGGCACACTCTACTAAAATTGAGCAAGGGCTCGATTTCCTGCAATTTTGTAAGCACTGCATTTTGTAAATGCAGGTCAAATGTTTTTTTTTTTTTTGCAAGTTGTCTTAGGTTACTTTCACACTTGCATTTTATCACGCAGCGCATCGTTCGCTATTGGTTGCAAGCGCAATGTTCCCCTATCTTTAACATGGCGGGTGCAGGGTCTAGCGCTTGCATGCGTTCATCAGCGTTTATCATGCGCTGCGCATTTTCCAGGTGTGCGCTCAGACGTGCTAGACGCCACATGTTGCATTTTCCCCCCAACCACTTTAAAAAAGCGCATGCGCACGCTATGCGCAAAAAGATAACATTAGAGTCTATGGGGGCGCTGGCGGGCGCATGGCTGTGCGCTCATCAGTGCTTTTGCGCACATGCGATTATTGAGTAAATAATGTCTAAACACTTGTTGAAACCACCCCCTACACAAGCAACATTGTTTGTGAGGAGTATAGATAAAAAGAAGGAGTCTGCAGTGCCAGACAGACCACTTCAGACTGCCTGGAGACACAGCCTGGAGACACAGCCTGGAGATACAGCCTGGAGATACAGCCTGGAAGACCCCTACTAGACTGCCTGGAGATACAGCCTGGAAGACCCCTTCTAGACTGCCTGGAGATACAGCCTGGAAGACCCCTACTAGACTGCCTGGAGATACAGCCTGGAAGACACCTACTAGACTGCCTGGAGATACAGCCTGGAAGACCCCTACTAGACTGCCTGGAGATACAGAAATCACAGTAAATTTATTGCCTAGATCCAAAACAGTGCTTCCAAATATCAACAAATTTCAAAAAATCATAGGAAGCTTTTTCCACTATAAAAATACAAATTTTATTTAGAACATTTTTTAAAATACATATACGGATAAAAATATCCAAATGGGGGACAACATGCAAAAAAGCCTACAGAAAACAGGTACAGGTACAGTTGGTAGTGTTCAATAGTGAATATATCCGTATATCATGCTTAAAGCCACATTGACAAACAAGGGGTTATGTATATTTAATGTCTATCACATATACCACAGTGCATAGATTTTTAAGTAAAATATCCGCAAAACATATCTGTTAGCATAGGGTTAAAACGGACATAAAGATTGCCCTCCTACCAATAAAGCTAGCATTTAAATGTTTGCTATGCAAGTGCAGAGCATGCAGCAAGTGCTATAATATGTGCAGTAACCTGCATCACGATGCACAAAAAAGTTTTTAAAGTGTTGAAACTGGTAAGCTGCTGGTAGCTGCATTTAAATGTTTGCTATGCAGTGCAGAGCATGCAGCTGTGCTATATGTGTGCAGTAACCTGCATAACGATGCACAAAAAAGTTTTTAAGTGTTGAAACTGAAAGCTGCTGGTAGCTGCATTTTAAATGTTTGCTATGCAAGTGCAGAGCATGCACAAGTGCTATAATATGTGCGTAACTGCATAGGATGCACAAAACAGTTTTTAAAGTGTTGAAAATAGTAAGCTGCTGGAAGGAGACCGTAACCTGAATTGCGGCTGCACACCCCTGACGACGTTTCGCGTTTAGCTTGTTCACAGCCTTGTGAACAAGCTAAACGCGAAACGTGCGTCAGGGGTGCTGCAGCCGCAATCAGGTACGGTCTCCTACCAGCAGCTTACTATTTTCAACACTTTAAAACTGTTTTGTGCATCGTTATGCAGGTTACTGCACATATTATAGCACTTGCTGCATGCTCTGCACTTGCATAGCAAACATTTAAATGCTAGCTTTATTGGTAGGAGGGCAATCTTTATGTCCGTTTTAACCCTATGCTAACAGATATGTTTTGGGGATATTTTACTTAAAAATCTATGCACTGTGGTATATGTGATAGACATTAAATATACATAACCCCTTGTTTGTCAATGTGGCTTTAAGCATGATATACGGATATATTCACTATTGAACACTACCAACTGTACCTGTACCTGTTTTCTGTAGGCTTTTTTTGCATAATGTTGTCCCCCCATTTGGATATTTTTATCCGTATATGTATTTTAAAAAATGTTCTAAATAAAATTGTGTATTTTTATAGTGTAAAAAGCTTCCTATGATTTTTTGAAATTTGCCTGGAGATACAGCCTGGAAGAATGTGAGTATTCTCAAACCAAATGACTGCCTGTCCTTTCCAATGTAATATGTACTAATGCTTTATATTATTTTTTATTGCAGCATGTCATCTTCTGGATCAACTATTCACCATCCCGGCAAGAACTGGCCCTAGCAGAGCATGATGTGAGTATCTTCCTGCCTCTGGGTAAGTATAGCTGCTGCATCTACAGTCATGGCCAAAAGTTTTGAGAATGACACAATATTAATTTTTACAAAGTCTACTGCTTCACTTTTTCTAATGGCAATTTGCATATACTCCAGAATGTTATAAAGAGTGATCAGCTTAACAGCAATTACTTGCAAAGTCAATATTTGGCTAGAAAATGAACTTTATCCCCCAAAACACATTTAACATCATTGCAGCCCTGCCTTAAAAGGACCAGCTAACCTCTTTTCAGTGATTGCTCCATTAAAACAGGTGTGGGTGTTGATGAGGACATGGCTGGAGATCAATCTGTCATAATTAAGTAAGAATGAGACCACTGGACACTTTGAAAGGAGGCTGGTGCTTGGCATCATTGTTTCTCTTCTGTTAACCATGGTTATCTCTAAAGAAACACGTGCAGTCATCATTGCAATGCACAAAAATGGCCTAACAGGGAAGAGTATCGCAGCTAGAAAGATTGCACCTCAGTCAACAATCTATCGCATCATCAAGAACTTCAAGGAGAGAGGTTCCATTGTTGCCAAAAAGGCTCCAGGGTGCCCAAGAAAGACCAGCAAGCGCCAGGACCATCTCTTAAAAGTGTTTCAGCTGCGGGATCGGGCTACCAGCAGTGCAGAGCTTGCTCAGGAATGGCAGCAGGCAGGTGTGAGTGCATCTGCACGCACTGTGAGGCGGAGACTCTTGGAGCCAAGCCTGGTCTCAAGGAGGGCAGCAAAGAAGCCACTTCTCTCCAGAAAAAACATCATGGACAGACTGATATTCTGCAAAAGGTACAGGCAGTGGACTGCTGAGGACTGGGGTAAAGTTATTTTCTCTGATTAATCCCCTTTTCGATTGTTTGGGGCATCAGGAAAACGCCTCATTCTGAGAAGACAAGGTTAGCGCTACCACCAGTCTTGTCTCATGCCAACTGTTAAACATCCTGAAACCATTCATGTGTGGGGTTGCTTCTCAGCCAAGGGAATCGGCTCTCTCACAGTCTTGCCTAAAAACACAGCCATGAATAAAGAATGGTACCAGAATGTCCTCCAAGAGCAACTTCTCCCAACCCTCCAAGAGCAGTTTGGCGATAAACAATGCCTTTTCCAGCATGATGGAGCACCTTGCCATAAAGCAAAGGTGATAATTAAATGGTTCAGGGAACAAAACATAGAGATTTTGGGTCCATGGCCTGGAAACTCCCCAGATCTTAATCCCATTGAGAACTTGTGGTCAATCATCAAGAGACGGGTGGACAAACAAAAACCTAAAAATTCTGACAAAATGAAAGCATTATTGTGCAAGAATGGACTGCTATCAGTCAGGATTTGGTCCAGAAGTTGATTGAGAGCATGCCAGGGAGAATTGCAGAGGTCCTGAAGAAGAAGGGTCAACACTGCAAATATTGACTTGCTGCATTAACTCATTCTAACTGTCAATATAAGCTTTTGTTACTCATATGTTTGCAATTATATTTCTGTCTGTGATAAAAACATCTGTCAAACACACACATAAAAACCAGAGGGCAGCAGATCATGTGAAAATACAATATTTGTGTCATTCTCAAAACTTTTGGCCATGACTGTACAAATGTGTAATATTTTTTTTTCTTTTTCAGACATCATCGTCGGACACCGAGATTGAGGAGTCCGAACAGCGGGAGCAGTCGCAGCCAATGCAAGTCCGGTGGTGAGACAGAATGTAAGTATATAGTCTTTTGAATGTCTCTTTTTATTTTTTTATTTTTAGTCTCTCTTTTTATCCTGCCCAGTCTTCTACTACTATCACACCTGGGCAGGTGAATACACATGAGTTTTAACCTGCGGCGTCGCATCAGTTTGCATTTATTTTAAGCATACTGTAGCAATGCTGCTGTTTATAACTCATATGTGTATTCACCTGCCCAGGTGTGATAACATTCTGAAGTGAGGATGCGTTATTTTGGGAGTCCTTACTTCAGCATGACAGCAGGCCTGGGGATTGTAGAAGATGTATAAACTTTATTATCTCTCCAGTCTGCATTCAAAATCAAGTCACAGTGATGATACTACAAATAATATTTATAGTCACATGGTCAGCTCTAATAAAGGATGACAGTTGCTAGTGCATCCACAAATCACTATTTGTAACATCAGGCCAGGTGACACAAATATTAGTTGTTTTATCTCCACCGTTGCTGCAAATTGAACCCAAACTGGAGAGATGATAAAGGTCATACAACTTGTGTGTGTGTGTGGATGTATAGTCACCTGGTCAGGATTACTAGTAAATTCATGATGCACAAAAAACACAGCATCATGAATTCACTGGTAAACCTGGCCAGTTGATTATTATATTTGAGTGTAAAAACACAGACTGCATTCGTTACAGGTTTAAAAACAGGTATTTAACATACACACAAGAACACTTTTTTACACCATTTGTTCTTGCCATTCAACCCGTCCTACATCTGAGATGAAGTAGGCTGCAAATTGGTCCCTCATTCGGCAGACTTCATCGGATGACCTGAGAGGGTGCTGAGTGAATTCAGGCAATGGATTAGGAGCTGCATCATCAAGTTCAAAGTTTGGGTGCTCTTTATTCATAACAAAATTATGTAGAACCACACAGGCCTTCACGACTTGATCCACTGTTTCCAGTTTCAGATGAATGGCTGTGCCGAGAATTCGCCATCTGGAAACAAGTTTACCGAAGGCACACTCTACTGTTCTTCTAGCCCTGGTCAGCCTGTAATTAAATATTTTTTTGTTGTGGTCCAAGTCCGGCTGGAGTAGGGTTTGAGCAGGTGTTGGCACATCTGGAATGCCTCATCCCCAACCTTGATAAATGGCTGTGGCGGACCTTCAGTGTTGGGAAGAGGCCGTGGCATGGGGAAATTGAACTGGTTGCCATACAAGATTCCGGCCCATGTCCGAGTTCTTAAAAGCCTGTGAGTCATTCCCACAGCCAAATGCCCCAATGTCCACTACAATAAACATACAGTCTGCATCCGAAATGACCATAAGAACTGTAGAGAAGTACTTTTTGTAGTTGTAGTACTCTGAGCCTGTTCTTTTGGGTCTGATTATCCGAATGTGTTTTCCATCAACCGCTCCCAATCAGTTGGAGAAATTGCAGGTTGTCCAGAATTTTTCTGCTATTTAATTACACTTTTCGGTGGTGGGCAGGGGCATAAAATCTGGACAAAGAACATTCCACAATGCCCAGCAGGTGTCCACAACAATTCCTGACAAGGTGGAGATTCCAATCCGGTACTGGAAGTGGAGTGAAGAGAGTCTCGTTCCAGTAGCCAGGAATCAAGAAAGAACAAAAAAATATATTATTGTATATGTTTTTTTAAAACATTTAAAGAACAAAAAAAAAATATTAGTACATGGCATTAAAATAATTCTGCAGGTCTTTGTTTACTACATGGCAGAACAATAATTCTGGCAGCTTTGGAATAGTACATGGCAGAACAAATAAAATTATGCAGGCATTGGTTTAGCAATATTACTTACCGTAATGTCACCAGAAGTCTTTCCTCCGGAGGAATCGCATGACGGAGCTGTGTGTCCTGTCTCCGGATGAATTCTTGGACACGAGCAAGCAAATCCCTGAAGGTTTCTTGGGACATCCGGGTATAGTCAGTAAATTTCTCGGGGTTTGCCTGTAGCTCACTATAGAGGGTGTGGTACGCTCCAGGCTCTCCTGGAGTTCAACAATCGTATGTACCCACAAACGCTGCCGCTGCCATCTTCGCTGTCTCTCTCTCTTACTTTCTTCACGGCAAGCAACTGCATAAGTCTGAGCCATCACGATATACAGATCGAAGTTAAAGTGAAAACTCTTCCAGATCCATATTCACAAAGGCAAATGCAAGCAAATGTGAAGAATTCCTCTGTAAACAGGCTCTATATAAAGATTTCCCATAACACACGTCCGCTGGTGTCCCATTGGTGGAGTCTGTTGCAAGAATTTTTCAAGGATTTTCCCCCTGTGAAATGTGACACGCAGACAACCCATGTGCCGAAAAAACGCAAACGCATGCAAAAACACTTGAAATCGCATACAATCGCATACAGACGCTGCGTTTTTTGGTTGTAATGCGCACGCTGTGCGACAAAATATCGCAGCGTTTACAAGCGTTTGCACTCGTTTTTTTAATGCATTTGATGTGCGCTCGAAGTTATTGTTCAGGAAATCAACTCCTCTTCCTCCTGCTTCTGCAATAAGTACTTAGTGTTCATCTATGTATACCCCACATAGGTATTGTTTTGTGCTTTTGGAAACCTTTGCACATTGTGCTATGGTGAAACTTGTACTCTCTACCTCATGTAGTAACGGCTAAGTGTATTGTGATATCCCCATAAAGGCATCTTTCAGCTGGTCTGAGAGAGACCCCTTGGCTAATTTTTGGAAACCTTTGCACATTGTGCAAAGGTGAAACTTGTACTTTCTACCTCTTGTAATAATTGCTAAGTGTATTGTGATATCTCCATCACAGCGTCTTTCAGCTGGTATGAGAGAGACCCCTTGGTAAATTTTTAGAACCTTTGCACATTGTGCAATGGAGAAACTTGTACTCTCTACTGCTTGCAATAACTGCTATGTGTATTGTGATATCCCCTTCACAGCATCTTGGTGATACTTGCACTCTCTATTTCTACCTTTTGTAATAACTGCAAAGTGTATTGTGATGTCCCCATGGTGGCATCTTTCAGCGGGTATGATACAGACCCCTTGGGGTACATTTTGTATACCTTTGTACATTGTGCAATGGTCAAATTTCTACTCTCAATTTCTATATTTAATATTATTATAATTTTTTTATTGGATTGCCCTTCTCACAGTCTCTTTAAGCATCTATCTGGTAGCCTGATGTTGTTTTTTGGGTCTGCACTTGGACATTTTTGAACATAAATTATTAATATGCTCCACACAATTCTTAATGTTTCAGCTTTTCACAGACTAATAACATGAGTAATGAAACATTCTCTATATATATATATACTGCTAGTTCGAAAATCCTACCCACACATCCCTTTATAAAGGTGAAATTCAACATAATACCTCTGTTAGCATATGCTATATCCTGCTCATATATGCAGCACCCCAGTAGGTGGGCAGAACACCTGGGTACAAAATCTGTGTCTGATGGTGAATCCACTGGCCCTTCCCCTGTGTTATGTCATTCCCACTGTGCTGTCCAGGAAGGAGGCACTGAGGCCTCCAGTCCACAACCTGCAGTTGCACAGACACAACAGTCAGAAATGACGTCCAGTTTGTTGTCCAAATCCAAGTATTTCACTGTTCGATCATCACTATTGATAATATTTGTACACTATATACAGTTATTATTTTATTTGGGTTCAATACTATATAACTGAAAAAGGGTTTAAAATCAGTAGAAAGCATTCCATAGATTAGCATTTAACATAATAACATTATTTTTCTATCTTAACATAGGGTAATTATTCCTTTATATTGTTAGAGTTACCAAACAATCAATCATTTATATTGAAAAGACACTATGGGCCCAATTCATCAAAGGTTTCTGCTAGCATTTTTTGTGATTAAAAAGCTTTGAGTGTTGCATTAGTTTGATGCAGCTGACAGCTGCACTAAAATTATGCACTTTCTAACGCTTTTTTTTGCCAAACTCCGAAAAAGTGGATGGTGATCAGACATGATGGGTCACGGCTACCATGATGAGTGGTAGCGTTTGCTAAAAAATCTTAATCCAGCAAGGGTTGGAGTGTGATTTATTGCTAGGTACACAGTGAGCTGTGCACCACTTCTTCGAAGTTCCTGATTCATGAAGAGTCTTTCGCTTCTTCATCAATCAGAAGCAACTGACTATGCCTGACTTAATGTATCAAGCCTTATATACATATATTTATATTTTCATATATTCTACATTTAACAGTTACTCCCATTCTGCCTGCTAGAACACATTTTGGGTAAAGTTTCAACATGTCTATTGTAGAATATCTAACTTTGTTATTGATTAAGGCTGAACATATTGATTGTAAACAAACTGAATTAATTTTGAATTTCGCAAAATTTTCTGATATTTTGGAAAATTTCATTTGCTTGATTTGAGCAAAATAGTTTCCCATATGTTATTCATTTTCATTTCAGCCAGGAAGGGGCTAAACAACAATAAAATACCATTCCTCACCTAGATCAGCACTTCTTCATGCCACCACAGATCCTCACTGGTCCACTGCTATATTCCCAAAATACCCTGGCTCGATCTCTGGTCTAACCTTTTATAGTTTTCATTGCTTCTGGTGCTGGCAAGTTTTTATCTATGTTTTGACATTATAGCTTTATATTTTGCTTTGCCACATGTGGTCAAGCAAAATCGGACATGTCATTATGCCATGACATATATTGAAGTCTAGTTGGTACCAGAAGCACCAATGAAGAGACTGGAGTGGGTGCCTTAGGCAGACCCATGGGGACCTGCAATGGTAGTGACAGGAAAGGGGCAAAGTAAGAATAATATTTCATTTTTTAACCCCCTCCTAAACCATCGTTTTGTCACACTTTGGAGTCAGGAGAACTCAGAGAATAGTTAATGGCATTTTTATTGCATTCAGGGCTCATTTGATTTGCATCAAGTACATGTAATGCAATTATAATTTCCTGGCCAAATTCAAGCAAATCTGCTGAGCACGAATTTTGGCAGATTCAGTCATCCATAGAATTGATAAGTTGGAAATGTTCATCTAAGTGATAATTTTATGTTAACTTATTATATTAGTTTAGTATCAACTCTGAAAGAGAAATGTTTGTGCTACTACATTAGAACCAAAACTTTTGTGTAAAAAAATACATCCATATAGTATGTCTTAAATTTTTTCTAACAATGTATTTTTCACAGATGTAGTGTAAATAGTCTGTATTAATATTTCTTTCTTCCATTTATTCCTTCAAAATTTAAATGGCAAGAATAAAAGATAAGGAAGAAATAGATTACAGTGATAAAAACACATTTAGAATAGTTTTCCCATTTATTACAAGTTTACATCTTAGAAATATATTGGGCAGATTCAAAACTTTATCACAGTGCCGGTTAGGGGCTGACTGTCATGTACCCAAGGTAACGTCATGTCCAGCACCATATCCCACCGTTTCCTGGAGAGGAGGTGGCAGCAAGAAATGTACGGGTCTCCTCTATCATGTATACCTTTATACTTATGCAAGAATCCTTTTAGTTTATCATTAAGTATTTAGGAAATTTACATTGTGAAAAGACTTTGATGAAATATAAGTTTATTAATAAAGCAAGGCCGTAATGCAGCATTGTAATATATTTTATTTTACTTTTAACACATTGCTCTTCTTTGCAATTTTACATTATAAATATGTATTATTACTTTCTTCAATTACTTTCTATGTGTTGAATTTCCATGTTTGATGTCAGACTATAACAAATATAATTCAATGATATTATATTTAATATTTCTAACTGACATGTTAATTTGATTCAATTAAATTCACTTATGACTAATCATTTTCAAACTACATGTAAAAATTTGTAATTATTTAAATAAAATTATCATAATAAATTGAACATTTTAAATGATATTAGGGAGTGAAGATGTTAAAAGCCATATCCTGCATTGCTAATGGGATATTGTTGATTTATGAAATGTTATTAAGTTGATTACAATCAAATGTCATGGAAATGTAACATTGAAGAACACTTGCTATGTTCTTCGAGTAATTAATTGATTTGGGTTAGATGATGTCTATTATTAGATGCTTCATTATGAATGTAAAGCTGAATATGGCTACATGCACAGAGGCACCCATGCAAGCATCTTGTACCGTAGTGAGATATATCCCTAGAAAATAGTGGGATATGGTGCCCCAGTGATTGAAAAGGCAGAATCGTATACCTTGCTGCATGAGAGCTCCAACGCCAAACCAGAAACTATTTAGCAAGGTAAAATTGTTTTCCACCACGTCTGAATCAGGGTTGCATGGATGTGGGTTATACCATTCATATGGGCTAAACCTGTGACAAGTGAAGGAGAAAAAGAAAATTAACCCAGCAAGAAGATGAGATTTCCACCATCCATCACTGTAAAAGAGCAGAAAGATTTACAAGTTATTTTAAAAATGCCGTTTTTTACATCATATATATATGATTTCTATATTATATATTATACATTATACAGTATATTTATTCAAGATATTCAGCAATTCTTTACAACAGCTTCTGAATGCAGTTTCTGAATTGTATTAGTCCTAGTTTAACTATAGTGCCGTAGGATGTCAAACAGATTTGCGATAGTGAAAGATTAATGTCTCAATTCACAAGACTGTATTCATACAAGTTTTTATTTTCTGCATTTTGTTGTATACTGTACATAGTAGATGACTAAGTCTGTATTGTTGTGTTATAGGTTTAAACATGTGCTAAGTGATTTAGTCTGATGTGAAATTCAAATCAACTTATAAATCCATCAATTAGCTATAAGGAAGAACTCATTTCTTATGTTCTTATCAAGTGTCAGTCAAAAGTTTATAGACAAGTGTGAGTAAAAGTAGTTTTGAAATTGATAATAACAGGACAAAATGTAGTCCTGAGACATATTATAGTCATGACTTCTCTAGTGTTTTTTCAATCTCTGAGGCATGTACCATCCACTCAAACCCATCTACAATACGGCGTTATAGTTTTGAAGTGAGTGTTCTTAAAAGTACTGAAATTCAAAAAGGAATTTTAGACTTAAATTTGTGAAATACAATTATCATAATATGTGACATGTTGCAAAAAGAAAATGAAAATTTTTAGTGTATATAAAATATTTGACTAAATATTCGACTATTTTGAGCAATAGTCAAACTAAACATTGTGGTCATATGTATGTCAGCACTAGACTTCATTAATTTTGATACAATTAACTTCTTAATTAAAATTTGATTAAATTATTCCTTTACTGTACAAATATTGATCAATTATTTGCTTTTACTGTGAAGAATAAGGGCTTATATTTTGCACAGAATGGGTCATATTTGAATATTTTACCGAAAGAAAGCCTGTTTAGAAAATATATTTGTTTGAAGTATAACCAAATACAATGTTAGGGCATTAAAAATGACACACCAAATATTACTTTAACATGTTACAGGTTTAGCAACATCCAATCAAAAATGTGACTTGTAAACTCAATCACAATGTCTTTATCTCCACTACTCTTAATTCTTAAACATCATAATCTTGATTTTATGCTTACACTCATGTTTTATATTCACAACCCTTTTGATGATGATTCTGTTTTTTAAAATGGATGCCCATAGAGGAATGGAGGATTTTTAGGAAGTCAAAGATCAAACAAAAAGTAGAGTAAATATTTTTTACCGTATAGAGTCTACATAAACTTTGAAATATAACAGAATACTGATAGAAAAAAATTATATTACTAAAATTTATGTAGCAAAGAAAGAGGGTTCACCCAGCTGGAAGTGAAAGGGAGCAGTCATCAACGCGGTTTATCCACCACTATGCACTATTTCTGAATCACAGTTCTCTTTGACTTTCAATAAGCAGCACCTTATGAAAATAAATAGCATAGGATACTGTATGTGGTCAAGTTGCCAGCTGGTATACATATATACATCATCAATATGCTCCAAATCTGGTTAAAAGAAAACAATGTCCAAATAAAGAAGAGGCAGCACTCACCCACCATTCAAAATGCAGTAATTTATTAGGTGGCGTGAACACATAACAATGGGAGAGGTGAGTGTGGACAGTGTCAGACTACGGCTGTTTCTCGCTGTGTGCGCTTTCACAGGTCTTCACCTTTGGACCAGTGGAAGACCATGAAGCAAGAAATGGGCGTAGTTCTACCCTTTCCACACTCACCTCTGGCGCCGATATGTGCTCACGCCATTAAATAAAGAACTGCATCTGGAATAGTGAGTGCTGCCTGTTCTCTAATTGGACATCACAGTTTTCTTTTCTTCAGCAAAGCAAATGAGTTTCCTTATCTCCCGAATTGTCACCATGCTCTTGTGCTTGGCTGTTAAATACCAGTATGCAGTTACAAGTGTCTGGACTTCACTTCCTTTGCTGGATTAAATAAAGCATAACATTGCCTATATATGGTAGACCCATGGATTTGCAAACTTCAGGTGATGTTTAAACAGTAAATTTATTTTTGCAGGGCCAATATTAAACAGTTCAATCAGATTACAGCAGGCAAAAGAAAACATGTTCACACTCCAAACAAAAGAAAAGTCACACTGTATGTTCCCAATGAAGCAATTTACAAAAAAGACAGAGTAAAAGACAGCAACTAATTAAAGATGTTTGAAAGTCTAATTACTTTGCTAATGACACACTGCTTTTCCCAACTTCTTCAGTCTTAAAAGCCACTTTGGAGGCAAACTGCTATTCATTCTTCTCAATTGCGTAAAAATCTTTCATTTATTCAAAACTATTTGAATAAGGTTTCTGTCACTTCAGAGAATTCAATTTTCTTTACTATATTCTTTCCAACACATTAATATTCAGAGGATCAAACAATCCATTCTCACTGTACTAATACAATATTAGAACACCTCCTGTCTTAAAAGCCTATACTGAAAAAACAAAGAAATTTTCATTTCACACAGATAAACTGACATATTGTTCTTAGGGCTGATTAGGAAGGTTATAATTAAAAGCATGACAGAAGGAATATGACCCAATATATTTGTCATTGTGATATGGCTTTTAAAAGTTTATTTATGATTATGACTAAATCCAACTAAATTCTACAAAGTCATAGAAGCTTCAAAACTTGGTGGTCTTTTATCGAGAGAGAAAAAAATATTTTTGTAAGCATTTAATTCAGTGAAAGTCTATGCTATGCATCCAAGCACATATATAAAGATCTCTTTCTCTCTCTTATATATACACAGTATATACTCGAGTATAAGCCGACCCGAGTATAAGCCGAGGCACCTAATTTCACCTAAAAAAATGGGGAAACTTATTGACTTGAGTATAAGCCTAGGTTGGGAAATGCAGCAAATGCTCCATACAAATATGCCCCATATAATGCTCCATAAAGTTGATCATTGGCCCCATAACATGCTCCATATAAAATATGCCTTATATAATGCTGCATAAAGTTGATTATTGGCCCCATAAGAAGCTCCATACAAAATATGTCCTATATAATGCTCCATAAAGTTGATTATTGGCCCCATAACAGGCTCCATACAAAATATGCCCCATACAATATGCTCTATAAAGTTCATGATGGGCCCCATAAAATGCTCCATATAAAAATATGCCCCATATAATGCTCCATAAAGTTCATGATGGGTCCCATAAGACGCCCATGTACCGCATAATGCTGTTGCTGCAAAAAAAATTACATACCTCTCGTCGCTGGGGCCAGGTGCCGGTGTCCTGAGCAGGCACAGACACCGGTACTCTATGGGGGCCAGGTGATGGTGTCGCCACTTGCTCAGGCCCCCGGCACTTGCGATATTCACCTGTCCCCATTCCACCGCAGCGCTGTGTCTTCAGGCTCTCTTGCAGTGACTGTTCAGTCAGATGTCGCGCACTAACCACGTTATCGAACTCTATGATCTGAAAATTATAGCCAGAGGACCCAGAAGACACAGCGCGGCGGTGGAACGGTGACAGGTGAATATCACAAGTGCCGGGGGCCTGAGCAATCGGCGACACCTGCACCTAGCCCCCATAGCATGCTGGTATCCCCGCCTGCTCAGGACACTGGCACTTGTCCCAGTGCTGACCGCCAGCCCTGTCAGGAGCTGCAGGGGAGCGTTGACATGTTCCCTTCCCAGGGACCTCCATACTGGACAGTGACTCATTTATAAGCCGAGGGGGGTCTTTTTCAGCCAAAAAAAGGGGCTGAAAAACTCGGCTTATAAACGAGTATATACAGAATATCCATATATGTAAATATGTACATAGATAAATAGAAACATATTTATGTATAAATAAATATGCCCATAATGGAAAATGGAAAATTAGAAAAGCAAGGGTGGGTGCAGACAAGTGAACACTAAATAATGCCTGGGACAGTGTTTGATACTTCAGTAGATAAAGCAGGTAGTAGGTAGCCGATACCAGGACATCACGTGACTGCATCATGTGTCGGCGTCCAGACTGTGTCAGCGCTCCTCTGTGGACAACCGCGCTGCAGCGCTGGGAAGAAGGAGAGCTTGCCGCCGGCCGGGGCAGCTCTCCAGGACATTTCCTCTACACTTTCGGATCATCTTACCGCTTCCACATATCTCTTAAGCTAAGTATCGTATCGTCGTTCAGGATATTATTGATGCAACAGCGCTGTGCACAAGGTACCGCCTGTACAACAGATTACGGCCTATATTACCATCGAGCACATAGGATCACTAAGACCCCATATTGCAGCACCTCACCAAGTCTTACCGGGAAAGCAACCTATAAATTAAGTGCTTCAGGATCATTGTATCTCAGGTCTGCACTACTTGCACTTCATTTTGGCTGCCTGTACTCATACAAAACGCACCTTATTAATGCTTATTTGCACATTAATATATGTCCATTTGCACATCTAATAATTTATCCACTATGTGCACTTTAGTTCTCCTTCTAGGGATTATTTTACAGGCGTATGTTGCCATTTTATTTCATTTTATTGATTAAGGGCACATTCTTGAAACATCTTTTTAGTGCTTTATTTATACATTGTTTTAATGCACTAATGCACTAAAGCATTTCTGTTAATTCTATTTATTACCTCAGGAGCACATAGCCATGCTTAGATAAGATCTACCACCCCCTTTCCCCCCTATCCTTCAATGTTTACTGATTATATGTTCCCTCCTTATATCTAGGTTTGCACCAATTTTGGTCTTCTTCTCATCTGACATCATAACAAGAGTATCTACCGTTTTACCATCACATCTCTGTGCAAACCACTTGGAAGATATACAGGTACGTGTTATGATCAGTATTGTTCGCTTGTGTCTGCTTCATAGCGCGAGTACTATTAGATCAATTGGATAAACAGAAACATATTTATGTATAAATAAATATGCCCATAATGGAAAATGGAAAATTAGAAAAGCAAGGGTGGGTGCAGACAAGTGAACACTAAATGATGCCTGGGACAGTGTTTGATACTTCAGTAGATAAAGCAGGAACTAACTAAAACTAATTGTAAATCTATAAATTCCATTGAAAGACATAACACTTTTGTATATCAACAATATTATAACATATACCAATGCAATTATGTGAAAATAATCTAATTATCAAAACGGACCATTTTTTACACCATTTTAAAATAAATGATTCAGAAGAATATGATTTAACCTCTTCATGACATGCTCCATACTAGTACAGCGCATGTCGTGTCTCCCTGATGTGGCTCCGGCGCTGAGCCCATATCTTGCCCGGCAAATGTCCGGTGTTTTGAACAGCTAACATGTGCCCTGAACACTGTGGGTGGAATCACGATACACCCATGGCTGTTAACCCATTAAATGCCGCTGTCAAACTCTGACAGTGGCTTTTAACGTGCGCTTCAGGTAATGATCGGGAAATCCCACCCAGCAGACCTCTATGGTTGTCAATGCCAGATTGCTATGGATGCTGCCCAGTGGTCAGCGCTCATAGCAAGTCAGCAATTCTGCTACATACAGATGATCTGATCATCCCATTGAGACTATTGAAGCATGCCAAAAGTAAAAAATAAAAAAATGTAAAAGTTCAAATCACCCCCCTTTCTCCCCTTTCAAAATAAAACAATAAAAAAACAAACAAACACAGAATCACCTGATCTATCAATATAAAAAAATTAACCTGATCGCTAAATGGCATAATGAGAAAAAAATTAAAAACCGCAGAATTACGTTTTTTTGGTCGCTGCAATATTGCATTAAAATGCAATAGCGGGCAATTAAAAGATTGCATCTGTGCAAAAATGGCATCATTAAAAGTGTCAGCTCGACACCCAAAAAATAAGCCCTCACACAACCCGAAATCACAAAAAATGGAGACTCTACGTGTCTCGGAAAATGACACAATTTTTTTTCAAACTTCGGATTTTTTTTTCACCACTTAAATAAGAACCTAGACATCTTTGGTGTCTATGAACTCAACATGACCTGGAGAATCATAATGACAGGTCATTTTAACATTTGGTGAACATGGTAAAAAGAAAATCCAAAAATCAGTTGTGGAATTGCACTTTTTTTGCAATTTCCCTGCACTTGAACGAAGGGGTTAAAGAATAACTGTTGCTTTAATTTTTATTTCATAAATTAATACTAAACATGAAATAATCAACTTTGTAATGTATCCTATCAGACAAAGCAGCTTCTTTTTCTATCAAAATTGAACAGTAGTTAGCAAATTTCTCAATTCTGATGTAAAATCCATACTCAATGATGCTAGACTTTTCCATTACTGAGTACAAAAAAGTGAACTGTACCAGTATGGTCTTATTTGCACTATACATTTGATGTCAGATCCTTTTTGTAAACTAAATGTATACACAGCATATTCAACTGGTCTTCGGTGCTCAGCAGTGAAAAAACATTTCCATAATGAATACGAAGAAGAAAGAATTGCGGCAGTCACCACGTTGAGAAGGATATCAATGTTCTTTTATTTCATATGTACGACAAAAAACTTTGATGAGGAGATGCATGCTAAGGAGGCATGTGGGAAGTGCAGGGGTGAATGATGGCCATTCTGCGTATAATCGCTTCAACGGGTACAGGTCCTGGGCCTGGTCCTGACCTGGACCCGTTGAAGTGATTATACACGAAACGGCCATCGTCCACCTCTGCACTCCATACATGCCTCCTTAGCCTGCATATCCTCATCAAAACTTTTTGTTGTACAAATGAAATAAAAGAACTTTGATATCCTTCTCAATGTGATGAGTGCCATAATTCTTTCTTCCTCATATTCATTTCCCATTACTGAGGTAGGAGATGGCCACTGCTACTGATACGATTCTATGTAGTTAGGAGGAGGGGGAGGAGGAAGGAGCTCTGTCTGTAGCTCCTCCCTCTTCCCATCTACACATAATTGTATCAGTAAAAGCTTCCCATCTCCTTGCTCAGTAATTGGAAAGTCTGTCTTCACTGAATACTGACTAACGATTTAGTCAGTATTCGTGGCAGAAAGGAAGAAAATTGTCCTAATAAGATATAATACAAAGATCCTTATTTTCATGTGTACTATTGATTATTGAAATAAAATTTAAAATGAGTTATATTCTGAACCTTTCATTTTCACTGTTAAAAAAACACAAGAGAAAAAACATCATTACTAAATGGGATAAAATTGAATAATTAAGGCTCCATACTAAAGAGCCATAAGTGCAGTATGAGTTACTATAACACCATAAGCTACTACAGTATAAATTATGTAATTAAAGATATAAAAAGAGACATGAAATCACACGATCCCAACATATTGTTACCACTAAATTACTTGTGAGGCCTCGTCTACAATATGAATCCAGTTTTGGGCTCCGCATTTAAATATGGATATTCAGAAATTACAGTCAATTCAAAGGAGGGCAACAAAAATATTACAGGGGATGGAAGGCCTCTCATATGATGAGAGGTTGGAAAAATTGGGCTTGTTTAGTTTAGAAAAAAGACACCTTTGAGGGTATCTCATTTACATGTATAAATACATGTGTCGTCAATATAAAGGATTGGCTCATGACTTATTCCTTCCCAGGACGATGCTTAGGACCAGCGCGCAATAATTATGGGTGGAAGAATCCATGTGCTGTGCACTATGTGATGCGCGTGATGACATTTCACAGTGGAGCACTGTAGCTTAAACTCTCCTCATCTTGGTATGCTAACATGTCACTCTCTGCAATAAGAAATGTTAACCCTTTTATCCCAGTCAGATGCCTCTCACACAGCCAAACCATATCTCACACTTTGAACTGATGAGGGGCAGTACCCCGAAACACAGTGCTTGCAAATTAAAATTTTGGTTTTGACTTCTATCCTAAGTCTTGTGACAAGACTCGTTAAAGGGTCGACATTAACTTTTAGGATTGCTACTTCCTATGGGTGGCAGTAGAGTTCTAGTCCTCTTCCTCTCTGAAGAGACAATGCATGCAATGACAGCACGCATTTTGTTTCTAGTTCAGATCAGGATGAAGTTGGCTGCAGAGCGAGTTCTTTGAAAAACTCTTGTCACATCACTTGCACAGATGGTGCTGGTCTCTGCATGCCGTGTATTTTGACACTGCTCTGTTGTTGGCTTGCTACTGCTATTCTGAGCCGACAACAGAGCAAATATTGTCATTGTGCACATTGCGAAGGGAATAGCCCAAACCCTGAAATGAGCATCACTGATGACACTTCATTTCAGGGAGGGGTCAAGGGCTGCAGCATTGATCTAGTCTCTGGCCCCTGATGATGCTTTGTTTTGAGTATCTCAGCATGCACTGGGATACTCAAACAAACCATCATTAAAAAGAAAGTTTCTAAAAAAATAAAATAAGCATTTTATAGTGAAGGATAGGGATTTTTTAATGCAAGTATGTTAGAAAATAGCTTAGATTATGACACTGAATAGATATAAATTTAGAATGTGTTATTTGCTTTCAAAACACCCCTTTTACTGGCAGCAATGATTCTAGCTAGTTAAACTTCTAAATACCATGGTAAACAGTAAACACGCCAAAATGATAGATGTGAGATAAACACTGTGTCTGCAAATTGAGATTCAGATTTGGCTTTTATCCTAAGTCATATGGCAAGGCTTATTAACGGGTCAATATTGACTGTTAGGATTGCTATTTCTAAAAGGTGGAACTAGAGTTCAAGTCCTCTTCTGCTCTGAAGAGGCAATTTGCTTATTTAATTTCCAGAGGTACATACATGGCGAATAAGTCGAGGCCTGGCTTCTCACTCACAAGCAAAAATGTTACCCCTTACGTCCCAGTTGTGAGAAGGAGCTGTTTTTAAATCTGATCGACATCCTCAAAAAATGATGATGGGATGCTTGGTTATCCTGGCAATTAGAAGTCAAGAAATGACCTGTGTGTTTGCCAGGTAAAATGGACTGTTTAACATGGTGTCTATAAAATTTTCAAGATAAAATTTTTCCCCAAAACTCAAATGATATCCTTTCCTAATTTTTCCGTAGGTCCAAACAGTAGTTTTTGACCACATATGAAGTATTGCCATTTTAGGAAAAAATCTAATAGAAAATGTGGGATCCATTTTCTCCTATTACTATTTGTTAAAATAAAGAATTTACACACGTGGTCAAAATTGTTGGTACCCCTTGTTTAATGACAGAAAAACCCACAGTGGTAACAGAAATCACTTGAATCTGATGAAGGTAATAATAAATAAAAAAATCTATGAAAATAAACAAATGAAAGTCAGACATTGCTTTTCAACCAGGCTTCCATAAACTTTTAATAAAATAAAACTCATGAAATAGGCCTGGACAGAAATGATGGTACCCTTAACTGAACATTTTGTTGCACAACCTTTTGAGGCAATCACTGCAACCAAACAATTCCTGAAACTGTCAATGAGACTTCTGCACCTCTCAACAGGTATTTTGGCCCCTCCTAAAGAGCAAACTGCTCCAGTTGTCTCGTGTTTGAAGGTTGCCTTCTCCAGATGACATGTTTCAGCTCTTTCCAATAGGATTTAGGTCAGGGCTCATAGAAGGCTACTTCAGCATAGTCCAACGTTTTCCTCTTAGCCATTCTTGGGTGTTTTTAGCTATGTGTTTTGGGTCATTATCCTGTTGCAGGACCCATGTCCTGCGACTGAGACCAAGCTTTATAATGCTGGGCAGCACATTTCTTTCTAAAATCCCTTGATAGTCTTGAGATTTCATTGTACCCAGCAAAGATTCTAGACACCCTGTGCCAGATGCAGCAAAGCAGCCCAGAAAATAACAGAGCCTCCTCCATGTTTCCCAGTAGGGACAGTGTTCTTTCTTGATATGCTTCATTTTTCTGTCTGAGGTCTGTGAATATAGAGCTAATGTGCCTTGCCAAAAAGTTGCATTTTTGTCTCATCTGACCATAGGACATTCTCCCAGAAGCTTTGAGGCTTGTCAACATATAGTTTGGCAAATTCCAGTCTGGCTTTTTTATGATTTTTTTTCAACAATGTTGTCCTCCTTGGTCTTCTCCCATGAAGTCCACTTTGGCTCATACAACAACGGATGGTGCGATCTGACACTGATGTTCCTTGAGCTTGAAGTTCATCTTTAATCTGTTTAGAAGTTTTCAGGGCTCTTTTGTTACCATTTGTATTATCTGTCACTTTGATTTGTCATCAATTTTCCTCCTGCGGCCACGTCCAGGGAGTTTGGCTACAGTCCCATGGATCTTAAATTTCTGAATAATATGTGCAACTGTAGTCACAGGAACATCAAGCTGCTTGGAGATGGTCTTATAACTTTTACCTTTAACATGTTTCTCTATAATTTTCTTTCTAATCTCCTGAAGCAACTCTTTCCTTTGCTTCCTCTGATCTATGTTGAGCGTGATACACACCATGTCACCAAACAGCATAGTGAGTATCTGTAGCTATGCATGGCCACTCACTGATTCCAAGATTGTATACACCTGTGATGCTAATTAGTGGACATACCTTGCTCTAACATGTCCCTTTGTTACATTATTTTCGAGATACCATCATTTCTGTCCAGGCCTATTTCATGAGTTTTATTTTTTTAAAAAATTCTGTGGAATCATGGTTGAAAAGCAATGTCTGACTTTCTTTTGATCATTTTCATAGATTTTTTTTATTTATTATTACTTTTGTCAGATTCAAGTTATTTCTGTGACCATTGTGGTTTTTCTTGTCATTACAGGAGGGGCACCAATAATTTTGACCACTTGTGTAGGGCTAAGCCATATTATAGTGGATAAAACAAAAAAAAATTCCTCTGTGTCCCAATGTTATTAAATTCTGTGAAGCAATTGTGGGTTCATTATGCTCACCATACCCCCTGAAAAAGTATTTAACTTTTTTGTGTGGTATGAAAATATCATTTAAGAGTAGTGTTGAGCATTCCGATACCGCAAGTATCGGGTATCGGCCGATATTCGCGTTATCGGAATTCCGATACTTAATTCCGATACTTTTTCAATATCGTATACCGGAATCGGAAGTTCCCATAATTCTTTGAGAGGCAATGTGATGTTAGTCAGCCAATGATGAATCTTATGAAGTGTGGGCACATCCTGTAATGCTGCGGTCATCTTAACTAATGGCATGGCTGTGATTGGCTGCTGAAATGATGTCAGAATGCACTATAAAAGGCGCCGCAGCCATTTTAGCGTCACTGTGCTGTGAACTCAGTTAGGGAAAGAACGCTGCTCTGCTGACTCTGAGGGACAGTTAGAGATTGCGATTTAGTGTACTGTGCTTTAGGCAGGCTAGTTTACCACCGGCTGTGTAAAGCTTCCTTTTGCCTGCAGTGTTGTTTTAACAGCTCTGCAAGGTGTGTGTGAGTGCAGGTGACGCTGCAGTTTGCTCTGCATGCAACGCTGTCTGTAGGCATCTGCACGTGTCACTCACAGACTCTTTTTTTTTTTTTCTTCAGTGTATAAAAGGCGCCGCCGCCATTTTAGCGTCACTGTGCTGTGAATTCAGTAAGGGACAGAATGCTGCTGTGCTGACTCTGAGGGACAGTTAGAGATTGCGATTTAGTGTACTGTGCTGTAGGCAGGCTAGCACCAACCGCTGTGTAAAGCTTCCTTTTGCCTGCAGTGTTGTTTTAACAGCTCAGCAAGGTGTGTGTGAGTGTATGCAACGCTGTCTGTAGGCATCTGCACGTGTCACTCACAGACTCTTTTTTTTTCTTCAGTGTAATTCTTGCTGCTCCATGTAATTGAAATAATAGTGTGACGCGCTTCCATCCGTATACAATACCTTGGTTACAAACACTATAGAAGTCCACAATGGAGCCTTTCACAGCAAGTGAACAGTTGTGTTTCAGTGTTCACTGCAGTCTGTGATTTTTTTTTTTTTTTGAGTGCAGATCACGCTCCAGTTACTTCAACTAATGCTGCGTGTACTCTGCTGAGTGTCTGTCACTGGCTCATCCTTGTAATTTTTCAAAAATTGCTGCTGCTTTATTCTATTTTAAATTTACAAAAATATATTAGTGTGACGCTCTTCCATCAAAATACAATACATTGCTTGCAAACTTAATAGAAGTCCACAAAAAGGCCTTTCACAGCAAGTGAACAGTTGTGTTTCAGTGTTCACTGTAGTCTGAGGTTTCATTTTTTTGTAGGAGTGTAGATCCCGCTCCACTTCAACCACCGCAGCGTGTACTCTGCTGAGTGTCTGTCACTGGCTCATCCTTGTAATTTTTCAAAAATTGCTGCTGCTTTATTCTATTTTAAATTTACAAAAATATATTAGTGTGACGCTCTTCCATCAAAATACAATACATTGCTTGCAAACTTAATAGAAGTCCACAAAAAGGCCTTTCACAGCAAGTGAACAGTGTTTCATGTTCACTGTAGTCTGAGGTTTCATTTTTTTGTAGGAGTGTAGATCCCGCTCCACTTCAACCACCGCAGCGTGTACTCTGCTGAGTGTCTGTCACTGGCTCATCCTTGTAATTTTTCAAAAATTGCTGCTGCTTTATTCTATTTTAAATTTACAAAAATATATTAGTGTGACGCTCTTCCAGAGGACAGCGTTTGTTGGCCATTTGTGAGTCTGCAGCACATGGTTGATTTCATGCTGCACTGCCTGAGAAACGACCGCTGCATCGGCCACATTCTCACCACGTCAGATTATTGGGTGTACACCCTCCTAGACCCTCGCTACTGGGACAACTTACAAAGCCTCATCACACCGTTGAACCGGGACCGTAAAATGTTGGAGGACCAAGACACACTGTTGAAATCCATAATGTTCTCCATTCCAGCCGAGAGCGCTGCTGCTGCTACTGCTTTACAAAGCAGCTCTGTGCGTCGAGGCATTGTAGACACCTCTGCAACAAGAGAGAGCACAAGCAGCGCCTCTGCACAGGGCAAGAGCTGTATGTTACAAATGTGGCGAAGTTTTGTGACAGCGCCACCAAGGTGTACACCATAGTGATGGGAAATCTAGTTAATTTTGGTGATTAGTTCACCATGAACTAGTTCACTGAAAAGATTAGTTCAAAAGATTAGTTCATTTAGTTCAGTTTTTCTCCACCCTATCCTGTGAGGAGCTGATAGGAAATGCATCATGTGACTTCTGAACTAAATGAACTAGATGAACTGCTGAACAAAATGTTCTATTGAGAATGACTCAGGACAGCCTAGTTCAATCTGATGCCTCTGACTGAGCCCAGCAGTGCCACATAATGATTGTGTATGAGGGGGCTGAGAAGCAGTTCAGCATCCACCATTTTAAGAACAGAACAGGGGTCAGTGTTAAAGATTTTAGCAAGACTGATCTTCTAGGCTAGAGGCATGAACTACACACAGAAACACTCTCTCATACACACATATGAGCTGTGTCTGTGTACTGTGTGTGCAATTTCATTTTTTATTGATAATATTATTATTACTGTTATATTTGTATTTGATGTGTGGTATGCTTTGGAGGTGCTGGCTTGCCCTGCTGCCAGTGTATTATCTGAGCGCGTCTTTAGTGCTGCAGGTGGTGTACTAACATACCGTCGCATGCGACTATCCTCAGACAATGTAGACCGGCTTATTTTTCTGAAAATGAACAAGGCATGGATCTCACCTGAATTTGCCTGTCCGTTTTCAGATTAAATAACTGCCAATGTTTTCCAAGTCTCCTGTTATGTTCATCTTTCTACCACCTGAACTCTACTCCCTGGGCTACAACACTGCCAGTCACAGGGGAATGATCATTTACAAAACAAAATGTTATCCCCAACAAATAGTAGCGCAACGACTCCAGTGCCCACTTTATCGCCAGGCACTCTCTCTCTACAATGCTGTCTCTGTTTTTTGATGGAGTAAGTTTTCGACTCAGGAAACTAATGGGATGCTCCTCCCCGTTAAGCTCCAGTCCTGAGACAACACGGCACCCAGACCTACCTCTGACGCATCAGTCTGGACAATGAATTCTCTTTTGAACTCGGGTGTGCTCAAAACTGGTGACCCACACAGCGCCCCTTTTATTGCCCCTGTTGATGCCCCCTTCCTGATTTATTAACCGGCTCCACCAGATCCATGGGTATTCTCTCAAACTGGACCTCTAAAATTTTTAATGGCACCAAGGGACTTACAAAATGAGGCTGAGGACTGTGTATCTGGCGCATGCGACAAGAGTTACAATACCGTTTAACTTCTTGATAGACCCCCAGCCAGTAAAACCGTTGTATAATTCTGTGTAGGGTTTTCTTTTGGCACAAATGTCACCCTAGTACATGCGCATGCGCTAAGTCCATTACCAACCTCCGATATGACTGCGGTAGCAGCAATTGCTAAAAAATTTCAACATGTATTTTATAAACCTGATACAGCAAATCTTGGTTCAGCTCTAATTGTTTAAATACTGTAGCTGCCCCGGGGTGTTGGGGTTCCCCATTGACAACCAGTAAATTTTCACAGGCTAGACTCAACGTAGGGGCCGCGTAGTTGCGCCTTAACAAATTTGTCACCTGTCACATTTAAGTATTACAATTCAGGTCCCGGTGTCAAATCTTCCATCTCCCCAACTAACACTTCGATAGGAGAGGGGTTTTCCTACTCCACCGAAGGCAAAGGTAATACTGCCCACTGCACACATGTGTTATGCATAGTGAGACTGATAGTAGCCAACAAAGTAGCTAACAAAGGCCACTTGTGATCGCCCTATCAGCGTAGGAACAATGCTACTCAAAAGATCTTCCATGATCCTGGACAAAATCTTGATATAATGGTCAATGAGTGAGAATGTACGATAGGATCCAGGCAGATGTGAAGGTTTGTTTGGTTTTAGTAGCAACTTCATGTGTGACATGTTTGAATGGCTGGGCAACCCTCCTGTCTCCAATATATGATTAAAGGTGCGTACCAATGTGGACGGGATATCCTCACTCAATAATTTTAATAATTTGGCTGTAAACCCGTCAGATCCTGGAGCTTTCCCGTATTTAAAGTAACTTATCGCCGCTGTCACTTCCGTCACCTCAATTTGTTTTTTTAAAAGGAGAAGCTGATAGTTTGTGATGGATGGTAACCGTATTCCATCTACAAAGGTGTTACCCTCCTCACTATCCGTATGTTCCACCTTATATAAGTCTGAGTAGTATTCTTGTAGAATGGTGTTTATGGTTCGAGGGTCTGTGTTCATGATCCCATGTTTATTCGTTAACGCTGTAATATGTTGATGACAAATGTGATTTCCTTTCGCTAGTCGTGCTAATAGTCTCCCTCATTTGCTACCATAACGATATACATCGGCTCTATAATTGTTATTACTGCTTCTCTCTCGTCGATATACCCATACGTGTAAGTCAACCTTAGCCTGCTTACATCTATTTTTAACCTGTGTTGATGAACTTGTCTTGTTTGCCGTGTACCTATCGCGTAATATCCTGCTAGCCTGCGAGTAGTTTGTCGCCATCTTCTTTTTTAGCGTTGTCTGATAACCTATTAGTTTCCCGCGCATTACTCCCTTCCCTGCTGCCCATAAAAGTTCCGGCCTATCCCTAGTATCTCCATTATCCCTTACATATTAAAAACACCATTGCTTCACATGATGTCGAAACTTCTCATCCATTAACAAATAGGTCGGGAAGCGCCAAGTTTGGTTTGGCCCCATCTGCACCATATCTGGCAGGGTCACTGATACGGGCGCGTGGTCATATATAGCTACGCTGTGCACATCTGCCTCTTCCACTACCCTTAATAGCTCCTGTGCTAGCAATATATAATCTATTCTGGACCAAGAGTCATGTGGCGCCGAATAGAATGAATATTCACTGCCATCTGGGTTCAGGTGTGTCCAAATGTCTACAAAGTTACTCGTGTCTAGCAAGGGTTATTATAAACGTGTGTCATGTGATCGCACATTCATTCGCATCGACCTACAGTTCTTCACTGGTTCGATTCACCATATTTAAGTCACCACCGTGGGTGGTTTTAATGCTCTCCTATCGGCCTGATATGCTTGGATACCTGGGATAAATTCAGGAACGTCTCCAAACTCCCTACTCACATGTCAGCGCAGGAACCGTAAGAGGGAACGTGCTTGTTTTGTTGCGCATAGGTGGAGTTTTATACAGTAAATGATTACTGCTGTCTTATTTTTGCGTCCCAAGGGCAGAATAAGTCTGCGTAACGTTACATTTTACAGACACTCATATAATAGACACACGCTACCCTAACCGTGACACAAGGAAGGTATTGTTGTGGGATAAAGCCGCCATTTTAGCGTCATTGTGCTGTTAATTCAGTTTGGGACAGAACGCTGCTCTGCTGACTCTGAGGGACAGTTAGAGATTGCGATTTTGTGTACTGTGCTTTAGGCAGGCTACTTTACCAACCGCTGTGTACATCTTCCTTTTGCCTTGCAGTGTTTTTTTCACAGCTCTGCAAGGTGTGTGTGTGAGTGCAGGTGACGCGCTGCAGTTTGCTCGGCATACAACGCTGTATGTAGGCATCTGCACATGTCACTCTCACTCTTTTTTTTTTTTTTCTTTAGTGTAATTCTTGCTGCTCCATTCAATTGAAATTATAGTGTGACGTGCTTCCATCCGTATCCAATACATTGGTTGAAAACACTGTAGAAGGACACAAAAAGCCCTTTCACAGCTAAGAGTTGTGTTCACTGTAGTCTGAGATTTTAATTTATTCAATTTTGATCACGCTCAAGTTACTTCTTCAAGCAATGCTGCTTGTACTCTGCTGAGCGTGTCTTACTGCCTCATCCTTGTCATTTTTCTCGAATTGGTGTACATGTACATCAAAGTAGTCTTCATTTTGATCGAAATCCAAGCAGGTACCCAGACACTGTATGGCTGCTTTTGTACGGTGGACTGGCTCCAACATTCAATAAGACTTAAGATGCAATCGGGCACCTTGTCAAGGCCCAATCCTCTTCTCCCTCTGATATAATAATAATAATAATCTTTATTTATATAGCGCCAACATATTCCGCAGCGCTTTACACTTTAACAGTTTCAAAACACAAGTCATAGGTAACAACGTTAACAATACAATAATTAAAGCAAAATAAGCCGACCCTGCTCGTGAGAGCTTACAATCTACAATGAGGTGGGGGAGATACAAAGTACAGGTGTGTATATATAATGGTGCATTTCCAATGATGGTCCAGCCATCTTGAGGGAGTGAGGCATGGATGGAGGTAGTGAATGGGCTCCACATACACACTTAAACATAGAACGACTTTGCTTATTGAATGTGATAGGCCACTCTGAACAAATGTGTTTTGAGGGAGCGCCTGAAACCAGGCAAATTGTGGATAGTCATAATTTCTTGTGGTAGAGCATTCCAGAGGATTTGCGCAGGCGGGAGAAGTCTTGGAGTCGGGAGTGGGAGGTACGGATTACTGCAGAGGTTAGTCGAAAGTCATTTGCAGAGCGCAGCAGTCGGTTAGGCCGATAGATAGAAATGAGGGAGGAGATGTAGGGGGTGCTGCACTGTGGAGAGCTTTGTGGGTGAGAACCAGTACTTTGAATTGGATCCTATATGAATGGGCAGCCAGTGTAAGGACTGGCGAACAGCGGACGCGTCCGAGTACCGATTAGCCAGATGGATGACCCTGGCTGCTGCATTAAGGATGGACTGGAGAGGGGATAGTCGAGTAATGGGGAGGCCAAGTAATAGAGCATTGCAGTAGTCCAGGCGGGAGTGGATCAATGCTACAGTGAGGGTTTTTGTTGTTTCCATGGTGAGAAAAGGGCGGATTCTAGAGATGTTCTTTAGGTGTAGACTGGCAAATATCTAACAAACAGGTCATGCTGGAGAGACTTGCACCTACTGCCACTCAGGGTCTTCAGCTCCTTTGTGAGAAACTAATGTTTGGCCAGCCAGTATATCAAATAAAGTTCATGAGAAATGGGAACTGTGGTTGGCTTCACTTTTGGTACTGGGTGCTAATACCAAACCATGGTGTGCCATTCAATGAATATTCCTGGCTGGTTGGAGACAAGCTCATTCCCACAGAAAAGTACCAGAAAGCTAAGGAGATGGTGGCCTCTCTCAACATGAAGGAGTTTGCTCGTTGTCTAGGAGACCGACCACCCCTGCTGTGTACCTTGTCAACGTTGTGTTGAAGCTTGCAAGGATTAAGAGGTTACAGTGGTAAGTCTGGTTTTTACTAAAGATCCTGCTGTGTATTATAGTTTTTATGTTTAAAAAAAAATTTTATCTTAGGAATGTTAAATAATTTTTTTTTTTTTTTTAAATACAATGTATCTTATGAATGTTAAATATTTAATTTTTTTTTGATAAAATAAAATGTATCTTATGAATGTGAAATAACCATTTTTTTTTTTTTCAGGTATTTGATCTACCGTAGCTAGTTGCTGATCGTTGACTCTACACCCCTCTCCCCAGAATGTTACTCGGGTTATGGGGAGAAAATCACCGCTATTCCAGACTGATTTCATGTTAATGTGTCTGGCTCTTACACAGCACACAGCACTTGATGTTAGTTTATCTTTTTCCTAAATTATTTGTTACACTGCCCTTCTCACATTTAATTTGCACTTTTTTTTTAAGCACAAGTTTTTTTACACTTCCTTGTTCTGTAAGTAGGCTTAATGGTTAAATGTTTTATACTAGATGTAAATATGTAACATGTAAATTTTATATTAAGATTTTGAAAATTATTAGGTACACACCATCAGGCTCTTTCGTCCCCTCTCCCTTAGAGTAGCGGTAATATATCGGACCCCAGGCTCGCCCACACAGTTCCTTGACCACTTCTCTGCCTGGCTGCCGCACTTTCATGTCCTCAGAAGTACCAACCCTTATCCTTGGAGACTTCAACATCCCCATTAACAGCCCTACTTCCACACTCAAAACACATTTGTTCAGAGCGGCCTATCACATTCACTAATCAAAGTCATTCTACGTGTAACTGTGTGTGTGTGTAGCCCATTCACTATCTCCATCCATCCCTCACTCCCTGAAAATGGCTGGACCATCATTGTAAATAAACCATTGTATATAAACAACTGTACTTTGTAGCTCCCCCTCCTCATTGTAGATTGTAAGGTCTCACGAGCAGGGGCGGCTTATATTGCTTTAATTATTGTATTGTTAACGTTGTCACTTATGACTTGTGTTATGAAACTGTTAAACTGTACAGCGCTGCGGAATCTGTTGGCACTATATAAATAAAGATTATTATTATAGAGGCCCACTCAGTAGTGGTGAAGTGAACGGCGCAAATTGCGAGTTGATTGCAACTGATGCAGCTGATACTCCATTACTGCTGGCTGCTGCTCACACAACCGCTCCAACATATGTAACGTGGAATTCCACCTGGTGGGTACGTCACATATGATGCGATGTTCAGGAAGGCAAAATCTGCGTTGCAGAGCTGCAATGCGCGATCTGGCCATGGTGGAACGTCGCAAGTTAGCGCACTGTAGGCGGACCTTGTGCAGCAGTGCATCAAGATCCGGATAGTCCCTCAAAAAACTCTGGACGACCAAGTTTAGCACATGTGCCAGACATGGTATGTGAGTGACGTTGCCTAGGCCCAGACCTGCCACCAGATTTCGGCCATTGTCACACACTACCAAGCCTGGCTGGAGATTCGCTGGCAAAATACACATGTCGCTCTCTTGCTTTATGGCATTCCAGAGCTCCAGCGCTGTGTGTCTTTGATTCCCCATGGAAATTAATTTCAGGACGGCCTGTTGACGTTTGGCCACGTCTGTGCTCATATTGGTCAACAGGCTCGCTGTCTGGGTGTTATGTTTGACACCAATCTCTCCTTCACCTCCCATATACAATCTGTTGCCCGCTATTGCCACCTACACCTAAAGAACATCTCTCCCGAATCCAAGACTTCTCCCGCGCTGCGCCAATACTGTGGAATGCTGTACCCCAAGAAATTAGAACTATCCACAATTTGCATGTTTTGGGGCGCTCACTCTAAACACATTTCTTCATAGCGGCCTATCACATTCACTAATCAAAGTCATTCTATGTGTAAGTGGTATGTGTAGCCCATTCACTATCTCCATCCATCCCTCACTCCCTCAAAATGGCTGGGCCATCATTCTAAATACACCATTGTATATAAACACCTGTACTTTGTATCTCCCCCACATATTTGTAAATTGTAAGCTCTCACGAGCATGTGCGGATTATATTGCTTTCATTATTGTATTGGTAACGTTGTTAGTTGTGACTTGTGTTCTGAAACTGTTAAACTGTAAAGCGCTGCGTAATCTGTTGGCGCTATATAACTAAAGATTCTTATTAAGCGTTCACGGGTCCATGTGGAGGTAGACCGTGACGGCTCCTGCAACGATGTTTCTGAGGAAATGGAGAAGGAGGAGTCAATGTGTACAGACTTGATTCCCGCAATCCTTGTAGTTGCCTGAACACGTACAGCGCCACTCGCAAGATCTGTACCCGGCTCCACAACATTGACCCAATGGGCAGTAAGGGAAAGGTATCGTCCCTGGCCATGGATACTGGTCCACGCAGCGGTGGTCAGGTGGACATTGCTACTGACGGAGTTTAGTAGCGCATGTTTAATTTTAACCTCAACAACATGCTTTTACAGACCAGGGACGGCTTGCCTGCTGAAATAAAATCAGCTTGGCACATTGTATTGTGGGACTGCCAATGCCATTAAGTTCCGTAAACTGTCAGTCTCCACCAGCCTGAATGACAGCATTTCAAGGGACAGGAGTTTTGCAATGCCAGCATTCAGAGCCTGTGCTCGTGGATGGTTTGCCGAGATTGGGCCTACACCCGATACGCCACAACCTGACACCCACAGATAAACAAGCCATAAAATCTCTGAAAGATAACCCCAACATTATTATTAAACCAGCAGATAAGGGGGGTGCTATCGTTATTATGAATAAGACCCAATCTATTGCCGAAATTCATAGACAACTGTCAGTTAACCTAACCTACAGACAACTCAATTGTGACCCTACATTTTACAACTGTCAAAAAATTTATCGTATCCTGACAAAACATCTTTAATTGATCACCATAGACTGTAAGACTATGACATTCCTTAATATTCAATACCCCATCACCCCTGTTTTCTACACACTCCCAAAAATCAACAAAAAACTACATTATCCACCCGCATAACCTAGAGGGATAATTCTCCGTGTTCTACAGTATCACCCAAATGTTTAACATGTTGCCTAATTCCTATGTATATATATTCTTCACCCTATGTATTTATTGTATATATTGTATATATTATACATTGTCATTGACTGTAAATTTTTCTATCTCTTCCAGCGACTATTTGATAAAGGCCACTGCGTTGCCCAAAACGTCAGTCAGTAGTCTCATAGCTATTTTCTTTTTTCACATCAAGTGTGCAATAAAAATTTCAAATTTAACCATGACATATGCAGTTAAACTTGTGCAGTGATTCTCTATAGACTGTACATCTTCAGTGTGTCTTTGTAACTCAAGTACGTGTTTTCTCCGCACATGTTTACACATATTTGTGGTATTGAGGTTACTGACACTTTACCTCTTTTTACTTTTTGATTACACAGCTTGCATTTGACATAGCAAATATCATCTGCAAGTGTGTGAAAAAAGGACCACGCAGTGCAAGTCCTGGGAGCGTCCGTTTAGACTTTTGGAAGAGAAATCCGAACAGGTGCCAAAATGGAGGCTACAGGCAACAGAGTATGCAGCCTAACTCTCCCTCCTGTTTGTACCGTTGGGGCAATCGCTTCCTCAGAGCTGCTACCACCACCTTCCTGTTCCTCACGCCATGTTGGGTCTTGGACCTCATCATCTCCACTAACCTCTTCCAACACCTGCTGCTGTTGGGTGGTCTGGCCACCACCATGCTCAACAGAAACTGGCACCTGAGTCTCATCATCATCAGATGCGTTCTGCGGTGTGCTGACCATCGGCACTGTCTCACCCGCCTCTTCAGATTCAGAGAGACACAGCTGTTGCTCATCACTGCATACTCCCTCTTCTTCACATTCCAGAATGCTGCTTGGCTGTGCCCCTGTTTGCAAACCAACAGATTCTGAGAACAGAAGCAGAGACTCAGCTGGCTCCTGTACAGAGCTCTCTGACTGACTGGGCAATTTGGCAGGCGGTGAAGAGACAGATGGTTGATCAACAGTGCTGTGTTCCTGAGAGGAGGTGGAAACAATTGAAGTCAATGCATTGGACCCTGGGCTCCAACACCGCCAGTTGTTGCCTGTAAGTGCTGTTAGCACAGTCAACACTTGCTCCTGTGTTACTGGGGTTGAGTAATGGCAGCTGTTCCCCTGCTGTGTGTACGACAAAAAGTCATGCTGCCTCCACCCTGTCCTCCTCTCATCCCTGGGCTCCAACACCGCCAGTTGTTGCTCGGAAGTAATTGGCACGGGTACTGACTCATGCCCACCCTGGTTACAGCACCACAGCTGTTTCCTGGCAGTGTCAACGTAAATTAGCCTCAAATAAGTTGTCCTGTCATGTTGCATTCCGGTTATCCGACTCTATGGTGCCTGCAGTTTAGGTGATTCCTATGTGTGCTGTGGGATATGTAAATAAAGGCTCTTTCCGTTGTGAAAATAGGACAAGCACCCACTGTAGGACTGTGTGATTTGGTAACTGCAGACGGCTTGCGGCCTGTCAACTTACATTTTCATGGGTGCCTTATGGTACCCGTCCGAGTTCCAGTACCGTCAGCTGGTTCTCCACAGTGCCTTTGCCTAGGTGCCTCCATCTCGGTATCCGAGTTCCTGCAATGTCTGCTTGTCCTTGGTAGTGCTTTGGAGCACAGGTACCTCCTGCTTAGTAACCGTGTCCCAGTAACGTCAGCTGGTCCTCGGTTGTGCCATTGGCTCTTTTCCTTCTGCTGCCCCTCCGGGTTCCAGCACAGTCAGCTGGTCCTCGTTACTTGCATTGGCTCTTGTACCTTCTGCTACCCGTCCGAGTTCCAGTACCGTCAACTGGTTCTCCGCAGTGCCTTTGGCCTAGGTGCCTCCATCTCGGTATCCGAGTTCCAGCAACGTCTGCTGGTCCTTGGTAGTGCTTTGGAGCACAGGTACCTCCTGCTTAGTAACCGTGTCCCAGTAACGTCAGCTGGTCCTCGGTTGTGCCATTGGCTCTTTTCCTTCTGCTGCCCCTCCGTGTTCCAGCACAGTCAGCTGGTCCTCGTTACTTGCATTGGCTCTTGTACCTTCTGCTACCCGTCGGGTTCCAGTACCGTCAACTGGTTCTCCGCAGTGCCTTTGGCCTAGGTGCCTCCATCTCGGTATCCGAGTTCCAGCAACGTCTGCTGGTCCTTGGTAGTGCTTTGGAGCACAGGTACCTCCTGCTTAGTAACCGTGTCCCAGTAACATCAGCTGGTACAAGGTTGTGCTACAAATACAAGATACAGAACAAGAGACACAAGAACAATAAGCAGAAGATCTAAAGGCAGAAGAACATGAAGTATAAGACCAAAATGAAGAGCAAAATATATGCTCTAAATTATAAGCAGAAGAAGACTAAGCAGTGTATGGGGGTGAGTCCGTTCCTCCTCGTGGTGCCCCTGGTAAATGCCTGATGCTGCAGGCTAAACTGAACACGGACAAATACTGTTGTAATTTAAATCTTTTGTGGCAGCAAGAACGGAACGATGAAAAAATCATACTTTTACAGATTACAAGTACAGGAATCTATGTCACAAATAAGAATATGATGAAGAAGATGAAGGACTATAATATGAAGAAGAATAATAGTTTAAAAAGAACAATATGAGTAATGTTAACAAAAACATGAAAAGCAAGAAGTTTTAGAAGAAGATAAAGAAGGTGAAGATGAAGAATAATTTGATGAGAAAGATGATGCTGCTGAAGATTATGAAGGAGAAAGTGTGTGAAAAGTTAAAAAGGTGAAGAGCATGGAAGTTGTGAAACATACATATTTGCCAAAATAGAAAAAAGGTTAACAACATTGTCAATTTCTTCGTCAATCCGAACGTATTTCCTAAAAAAAAAAAATTAATGCTATTCCATTGGATTGGGTTAAACATCTATGCCTTTAATGTCTCCTCAACCTCCCCCAATACATTGTACATTACTCTTTGTTGTTTTCCTTCATGTACAATTAACCTACAAGGCTAGAATGGGTTTTTTTTAATTCCGATATTTTGTTCCCATAGACTTACATTGTATTTCCGGTATCGGTATCGGGTATCGCCGATATTTTTTGTGTATCGGCGATACCATTCCGATTCCGATACTTTTGGATATCGGAAAGTATCGCTCAACTCTATTTAAGAGTAAAAACATTCAAAGTTTAAAATTGCAAATAGTTTGAATTCAGATATTTATAATAAATAAATGCAAATCATGTCAACCTTAATTTAAAACTAAAATAAAATTCAATGTGTCAAAAAAAAGTCTCAAAGCAACTGGGATAGCAACAAGCATTCCGACCTCTTATAGTAAAGCACATAGATT
Organism: Oophaga sylvatica; assembly: GCA_033576555.1. Lineage (NCBI taxonomy): Eukaryota > Metazoa > Chordata > Amphibia > Anura > Dendrobatidae > Oophaga > Oophaga sylvatica. The sequence goes on along the minus strand of JARQOD010000005.1, from coordinate 294,853,391 downwards.
TTAAATAATTTGCCTAATAGCAATGGGAAATAGCTAAACTATGTTTAGAATGGGGCAATATTAAGAAAGGGACAATTTCAATTATATCTGAATTCTTAATAGATGACACAAAGCAAAAATTAATGACAATTCAATTCTGTATTTAATTGAACTTTACTATTTTAAGTATTATCTGGTGTCAGTGTTTATTTGTATGTTTTATTTGAAGAATTAGCATAGAAGTTATTTCTCCTCACTGATAATTTTTAATAAAATGCTTGTGATTTTTATCAAATTAGAAATATGCCTCTGCATTAATCTTAAAATGAGTTTGGCATTTAATGAACCTGCAACGTATTAGAGTTGAAGAAAGCTGGAATATTAGCGGATAGTTAGATTTCAGGCATAATTTCCTTATAAGTAATCAAAAAGGTAATATTCAAAAGTTCTCTTTTGTAAAGCATGTCTATAAATTGATTGCAAGTAAAAATGTATTATAAATTCATGAAAGTGAATTATCTAGTAATGGACAACTTGTTGTGGCATGTAATATACTGAATTAACATTGTATAAATTAGATACAATCAAGAAAGTATAGGAAAATGATTTAGTTTCTCAAAATCAGTTTCCACTCTGTAGTCTGCAACACTATCAAGGTGAAAGTCTTACAAATTACATTTTTAATGCGTGCTTATTTCAGTATTTCTGAAAATATAAAGGATTATGGATCTCTCTATCTATCTATCTTCATATATATCTCAAAGCTTTTATTTGAAATACAAGATACTATAACCAACATGGAGAAAATGAAAAGCGGCCCTCACCTGGTCCTCAAGTTTTGAAAGTCTTTAAATCAAGAGCTTCAAGATGCCTGGACCCGTAGAAGTCCTGTGCAAGAGCAAAGCGGTCATCATTCACCCCTCTCTCGCACACTCTCTGCATACTGCAATGATGTGCTGCTACTTTTGATTAAAGGACTTTTATATCCCCAGAGCATAGGGAATGCCGTTTTTATTTTTTTCACATTAGTTTGCAAATTCCCTCAGCTGAACACGACTGAGATGCCTGTTGTTGCTTGTGCAGTGTATCATGGAGCCACGCTTACACAGTATGGATCAGAGAACCTTACATGCGCCATTATGAGCAGGTCCCTGTGCTTGCGCTGTGACGAGTGGCTCCGGGCACAAAATCAGTGAAGGTGGGTACTACACACTGCTTCAGTGCGCACACATGGGGAGCTGCTCGTCACTGTGCATGCGCGGATCCCCAATCAACATTGTGCAAGCATGACTCCATGATGCACTGCACAAGTGTGGGTTTTCAAATTGGATTTGAGTGACCAAGGGAACATCACTCAAATTGCATGGGTGGCAACAAATGTGACTGAACACATTGAAGCACACCACTACGACTAAATGAGCAGGTACAATATAACTATATGAAGTGCTTTGTCCACATGATTAGACCGCTGTTTTTAAAGAAAAAAACTTGTTAGTGATGGACATTGCATCACTGACAACGCACTGAGGACAGTTTACATGCTACAAAGGACATGACAGGTTTCCTTTATGCATAAAACTAAGGTATTAGGTAGTGTTTTTTACTATACATTAATATATTATAATCTTTCGTTATATGCGGAATGATTTAACTATTGTAATATAAATAGTACGGGGTGCAAAAAATTCCATTAACTGTAGTTTACATTTTTATGCATTTTTATTTTTGAGACTATATGTGAATTTATTCCAAGTGGAAGATTATTAGGATAATGATCTGAAATAAAAAAATGCTCTTGATGCATTTTTTCTGTTGACATATTTTTTGGCCCTTCTCACTATCAATTTTAATTTTTGCGTTTTCCATTTTAATTCTCTTCATTTTTAATTAGCCATATATTTTTTATTTTTGCACTAAAATAGAAATACAAAGGCTTGTTTTTTGCAGCACAGATTGTAGTTTTGAATGGCACCATCTATAGTATCTTACAGAGTAAAGAAAAATATACAAATTCTAAGTGCGGTGAAATGGTGAAAAAAAAAGTTGCAAATCAAACCATTTTTCTTTAAAAACAGATAATATATAATAATATATATATATATATATATATATATATATATATATATACAGTACAGATGAGAAGTTTGGACACACCTTCTCATTTAAAGATTTTTCTGTATTTTCATGACTATGAAAATTGTACATTCACGCAAAAGGCATCAAAACTATGAATTAACACATGGAATTATATACTTAACAAAAAAAGTATGTAACAACTGAAATTATCTCTTATGTTCTTGGTTCTTCAAAGTAGCCACCTTTTGCTTTGATGACTGCTTTGCACACTCTTGACATTCTCTTGATGAGTTTCAAGAGGTAGTCACCGGAAATGGTTTTCACTTCACAGGTGTGTCCTGTCAGGTTTAATAAGTGGGATTTCAGGTCTTATAAATGGGGTTTGGACCATCAGTTGTGTTGTGCAGAAGTCTGGTGGATGCACAGCTGATAGACCTACTGAGTAGACTGTTAGAATTTGTATTATAGCAAGAAAAAAGCAGCTAAGTAAAGAAAAACGAGTGGCCATCATTACTTTAAGAAATGAAGACCAGTCAGTCTGAAAAATTGGGAAAACTTTGAAAGTGTCCCCAAGTGCAGTTGCAAAAACCATCAAGCGCTACAAAGAAACTGGCTCACATGAGTCCCACCCCAGGAAAGGAAGACCAAGCGTCATCTCTGCTTCTGAGGATAAGTTTATCCGAGTCACCAGTCTCAGAAATCGCAGGTGTACAGCAGCTCAGATTAGAGACCAGGTCAATGCCACACAGTGTTCTAGCAGCAGACACATCTCTACAACAACTGTTAAGAGGAGACTTTGTGCAGCAGGCCTTCATGGTAAAATAGCTGCTAGGAAACCACTGCTAAGGACAGGCAACAAGCAGAAGAGACTTATTTGGGCTAAAGAACACAAGGAATGGACATTAGACCAGTGGAAATCTGTGCTTTGGTCTGATGAGTCCAAATTTGAGATCTTTGGTTCCAACCACCGTGTCTTTGTGCGACGCAGAAAAGGTGAACGGATGGACTCTACATGCCTGGTTCCCTCCGTGAAGCATGGAGGAGGAGATGTGATGGTGTGGTGGTGCTTTGCTGGTGACACTGTTGGGGAGTTATTCAAAATTGAAGGCATACTGAACCAGCATGGCTACCACAGCATCTTGCAGCGGCATGCTATTCCATCCGATTTGCGTTTAGTTGGACCATCATTTATTTTTCAACAGGACAATGACCACAAACACACCTCCAGGATGTGTAAGGGCTATTTGACCAAGAAGGAGAGTGATGGGGTGCTACGCCAGATGACATGGCCTCCACAGTCATCAGACCTGAACCCAATCGAGATGGTCTGGGGTGAGCTGGACCGCAGAGTGAAGGCAAAAGGGCCAACAAGTGCTAAGCATCTCTGGGAACTCCTTCAAGACTGTTGGAAGACCATTTCTGGTGACTACCTCTTGAAGCTCATTAAGAGAATGCCAAGAGTGTGCAAAGCAGTCATCAAAGCAAAAGTGGCTACTTTGAAGAACCTAGAATATAAGACATAATTTCAGTTGTTACACACTTTTTTGTTAAGTATATAATTCCACATGTGTTAATCATAGTTTTGATGCCTTCAGTGTGAAATGTACAATTTTCATAGTCATGAAAATACAGAAAAATCTTTAAATGAGAAGGTGTGTCCAAACTTTTAGTCTGTACTGTATATAAAACAAAAAAATAGTAAGTTTAAATCACTGCAATAACATGTAAAAAAAATGGCTTGGACAAGAAAAAGTTAATAAAAATTTACCTAATGTAATTTGTTTGCTTCTTAGTTTTCATGATTTAAAAGCAACATTATGAAATCTTTAAATACTGAAGTTATTGAACAGTAACCTTGTTAAGAAAAAATAACTTAAAACTGCATTAGAAATGGTTGAGATTATTTTACATGCCTTTAGCATTCAACAGATGACATAGTTTAATCAAAGAAATACTGTAATCCAAGCCAACAACCTTCATCTGTGCTTATCTCTAGCAATGCTTGTCCATACTGTTTATATCATTTTTATATGCAGTTTATCTATCTACATAACAAAAGTTATGTAATGTTGTACATGCCCTTGCTTATCCTATGTGGATCTGTGAATTGCAGGCTGTATCATAGATCATATCAAAATTGACAATTGTGCTGAAGGTTATTGGAAACAAGCAGCAGTGAATGTGTTGCAAGATATTCTCATAGCAGCTTAACTAGCCTTCTATAATTTGCTGGAACAGCTAATATTTCCTAAATAACATCAAATCAGTGTACAATTTCTGGTTTAAATAAGCTCCCAGAAAACAAAAGCATCAAGGAATCTTGATTAATTCAAAATTGTCATTTTCCAATTTATGCAAATAGCTAAAAAAAATGCCTGCCACTATTTTACACATTGGAGAAGATTGCATTAGCCACAGAAAACTCACATGATCTCAGGAGAGAACACAAGGGCTTCTACATAAAGCAATGCAGCTATCAGATCACATGGAAAAGTGCAAACATTCATGAGTGACTATCACAGCTTGTATAAAAGTTGAGGTAAGGAATGAAGCAGGAATTACTCCAATCAGAAATGTGTTCTGCAAATGCAGTACTGAAAGAGATGAGAATAATAATGTTAGGTGTCGAGATTCTCTCACTACGCGGGATGGATCCCAAGTATTATCTGTTGCTGTGGTCCCCCACTCAGGTCCGGCCGCTGCACTTGCTTCTCAGCACAGACGTTAGTACCAGCATCTTTCACAGGCTCATGGTATACATTTGGTTACTGCTGGCTCTCCAGCCAAGTCTTTGGTAACCAGTGATATACAGGTGCAGCCTTGTGCTCTGGAGTTTAAGTCCAGAGATCATCTTAATGAGCAAGTCCATGATGTGGCGTCTTCCCATTAGTGGTCATACGTTAGCTGCTCTGGTGATGTGGCAGCTCCGGATTGGCCAGCGGGCGATACCCCGACCCACTGGGCATGAGTGTTTGTGTATAAAAGGCCCTCAGCGGTGCACGCTAGTGTCATTTATAATTTGGTGTATGTGGGTGGATACTCTACCACTTTGTCTTCATGTTTTCTAGTGTTTGTCTGTGATCAAAGATGTAAACATTGGCAGGTAGGTAACACATGTATGTGGTTTCATGCCCTTGGCTCAACGTCTGAGTCTCTAGTCGGCTACATGCTTAGGCTGCCGATCAGGCACAAATTCAGTAGTGTCAGTACAGGGGCAACTAGCCGCTTGGCTTAGCATCTGTTTCGTCCATTTGTGCAGTTAGCGCAGGTCAGTTACAGAGCAAGCTCAACCCTTATGCTTCCTCTCATTGAAGATGACAGGGTATTGTATTTAGCATCATATGAGTTCTTTCTCTTGGCTCAGCATCTGTTTCATTCGTGTGTGCGGTTAGCACAGTTTAGTTGCAAAGCTAGCTCAATACATGTGCTAACTTCCCTGTAATGTTAACAGGGTTTAGTACTACGCATACTTGGGGCAGTATCTCTCTGTGAAGTAACATAGCTTGGTACTCAGTGTTCCAATCACACTGTGTGGAGTCAACGCACAGTGTGTTTAAGGTGAATGCTCGCTGTTTCGTTCCATCATTGTTCACACTAGCAGCAGGTTACATCTGTGCATGGTGGACCCCATGTTGCGATCGCACATTTTTATATTTTATTTAATGCGATCCACAAACCCTAACAAGTAGTCTGTCAATAGTACAGATATTCAATTGAGAGAAGGAGAGAGAGAAAGGAGAAGTGTCCACAGCATTGCAAGGCTCAGTGTGATCAGTGAAATAGTGCAGCTACCCTGCTGGCATTTGTTATGCTACATTTGAAAGTACAATTACACTTTGTTTCTGTTAGGGCTGGCGGAACGCAACAAATAAGTATCAATAATAGGTGCGTTCGCAGCCCGGGGTCCACCGTGCAGGCAGAGCCTGCTGCTAGTAAGATGGCGGTATAAGCGAACTCTGTTACTTCACAGAGTCGCAAACATAGATGCTGTGGCACTATATGGTGGTATAAGCGAACTCTGTTACACCACAGAGTCACTGAGGTAGAGATGCAGAGATAGAGACTGTGTCCTGTTAACACCACAGGTGTACACAGATAACTGCTGTGCGGATGGCAGTCCTTGGTCATGCAGTCAGCAACGGAGTAGCCGGTATTCTAGAGGCTATTTCAGCCAAGCCCTGAATACCTGCGTACAAATCTCTTCACCGGAGGTGTCGGTATTCTAGGGGCTTATTTCAGCCAAGCGGCCATGCGCACCTTTTATAGTAGCAGCTACAGGACCTTCCAGAAAAGGACCAATGAGAAACTGTTCCAGAACACAAGCAGTTTCAAGACCTTCCTAGCGGACCAATGGGAGTCGCTGCTGTAACCGAGCATGTGACCCCTGAACTCCAATGGGAGATCTTGCCCTGGCATGCTCAGATGGAGAAACACAGAACTTAGTCCCAAAGACGTCTGCTCGCCGCTGACCAGTACTGGCTACAATAGCAGAACCTGGAGTGGCAGCAGTAATCCTTTGCACAGTGTTAGACTGGGCGAGACGCTGGGACCGACGTCTCTGCTGAGCAGAGTCCACTGCGGCCGGAGACGGATGGGAGACCGCAGCAGGGATGGTTCGAGATTCCCCTTGTGCAGAAGCGGGAACTCGACCCCTAACAGTTTCATTCCTAATGCACTAGAAAGCAGCAAGTCAGCACAATAATTTCTACAAAAAAATTCTAAAATCATTGTCAGACAGGAGCGAAGTGCCTCCTTGTAATCTGTGATTATACTGAAATTTTGCATTTCTTGTGCAAGTACTTTTGTGAAAGTAGGAAAAACTGTTTTACAAACATACAAAATAACATTCCCAAAAATCTAGGCATTAACTGCACATTTTCAAAGTACATATGTATTTTTAGGACAATTAGAGGCTTTGCAATATTGTGATTTTGATCAAATTAAGTTGCTGAGAAGTGATCTTTTAAAAATAAAATGTCGAAATTTGGTGAACTCAAATTTGAAAGATTTAACTATTTCTACTTTTAGTGTTTTAACAGGCAAGCAATGCATGGAGATGTCAGCTATGGATCTGAAAAAATTGGAAAATACCACTTGGACTTTAAAACAAGCTGTAAAAAAGTTGAAAGGAATGTGTCATCAGAACATGACTTATTGATTTGTGTAATGTGTATTTTTTATTTTTGGAAATTATTTTTCATATCATTTCTGTATTTAAAAAATAGTAATCTTTCAATTTTCACACTATTTGCTGAAACTATTTTAGACTTATACTTCCTGTTATTTCAGTAAGGGTTTTCAGTGATCTCAATATCATCAAAGGCTGGATAAAAAAATAACACTGCTACATAAAGTGATGACATAGAATTCACCATTCATAACAGGTCATGCAATACCTCCACCTGAATCTTCTTTGCACAAGGTTATTATGATATTCCTCAATAAAAAAGATGAGATGTGAGGCAGTGGATTGCTGCTAATGTAGATGTGGATTTCCTAAAACAACAGGAAGTATTAGCCTAGAAAGCTACAGTGACCATTGTTAAAACTGCAAGATTTTTAATTTTAGATTTTTTGAAACAGATTTTGATATAAAAAATTGCCCAAACTTTTACAAATAATACTCTTAGAATTAAAACCGTGATTTAAACTATAGATAATTTTATGTTGATACATTTTCGTTAATAAATAGATTTGTGTAAAATATTTCTACATGGAAACTGTAATAAATTGCTCAATAACATTTTTAACACTAAACATTTTCATTGCATACATTTTTAAAATATTGACATTTGTTTTTTGGTTACAGACTCTGAAATGTCTGCTGTCCTCATTCCTTTCAATTATCAGATAACACAGAATGTTATTTAATGAGAATGTTTACGCAACACATGGTAAATGAGTTTTTGCTTAAATCATCTAAAAATTATAGCATCAAAAGAAAAGGTTAGCTTACAGATTCAGTGCTCTTTTCTGTAGAAGTTAAAGTGTTAGGTCTTTGTTCTGACAGCAAATGTCAGTCATTTAGTGTTATCTAATCTAAAGCTCCAGTTCTTGCCAGCTTTTAAGAGAACAAAATGAGGTGGAAAGGTTAATAATTAACAGCATTATCAGGTTAAACAAGAGCAATCAATATTCTGTCACTGTTTTGCTATGTACTGCCACTAAATCTCTTGGGAACACTTTTGTTTGTCTCTCTGAAACTTCCCTTTTTTATAAAAAAAACCATGTAATTACTCCAATGCCTTATTTTTTTTTAACTTAAAACATTTTATACATGTATGTCCTGTTTACTGTTATCCTATTATTGGTTCAATTGTTAGAATAACAGTAGGATAAATTTTCTTAAGTGGAGGCTGAACCTACATATGTTCACTGTAGCTATAATAAAGAATGATGTAAGTGTCTGACAGCAAAAAAAATGCAACACAGAGTACCTTGAAACAAATCTACGGTCGATTAGAGGGCTGTTAGGAAACTATGGTAACTTCAAAAAAGCCCATAAAAATTAATTGAATAATTTCAAATAAATGATGCGTATGCTAACATCTTTATGTCGATGTGAATACTTTTCCGTCCAATGATGACAGAAGTATTCTTAGAGTGATACCTTTATTGGCTAACCAGAAAATAATATGTTTGCAAGCTTTCAGAGCACAGAGGCTCCTTCTTCAGGCAATATTACAATTGGATTATTAAGAAAAAAGGCACAACATTTAAGGCATAAATGACTCACTGCATGGACGCAGTTCACACCTTCACCAGAAGGCCTCCAGATAGCTAAGAACATCACTCCCACTGCCTCTCCATTTGTAAGAAAATGCTAATTCGATTTCCTTTGCTTATCTTTAGAAGGCATCACACCTCCCACCTCATGAGCAAATTTCCTACTTTAGTATGCCTTAAATGTTGTGTAGTGTTGAGCGATACTTTCCGATATCCAAAAGTATCGGAATCGGAATGGTATCGCCGATACCATTAAAATATCGGCGATACCCGATACCGATACCGGAAGTCCCATGTAAGTCTATGGGAACAAAATATTGCAACTAAAAAAACCTCTTTCTTTCCTTGTAAACACTAAATATACACACATAGAATACATATAATATATATATATATATATATATACATGTCATTGTGACATATATATATACATATATGTATAGTTTATACACTTCTACATAGTAAAATATCCTCTGATTCAATTGTCGGGTAAAGCCGGCTTCTGTGAAAAGACAGAAGCACCCGACATGAAATGACACTTGGTGTACATAGGGTTAACCATGTCTTTTCATGTCATTTGCTATCTGATTTGCACAAACAATTACATCAGTCTATGTGTGCAAAATTTCACACCTGTAGGGGTTAATTAAAGGTGTAAATTCGTTGTAAAAAAAACGGACTTTTTTGCTACGAATTTACACCTTTAATTAACCCCTACAGGTGTGAAATTTTGCACACTTACACTCATGTAATTGTTTGTGCAAATCAGATATCAAACTACATGAAAAGACATGGTTAACCCTATGTACACCAAGTGTCATTTCATGTCGGGTTCTGCATTTTCACAAAAGCCGGCAATTGAATTAGCGGCTATTATACTATGTAGAAGTGTATGAACTATAAATATAAATATATATATATATGTGTCACAAATTCAATGACATGTATATATATATATGAGGTGTAAAATTGCTGAAAAAAATGCGTGGGCTCCCGCCCTATTTTCGCAACCAGACAGACAAAGCCAGTGAGTGGGGGCAGATAATAATAGCCCAGAGAGGGACATTTTTTTGGCCCGCCCCGGCTACTTAACATCTGCCCCCAGACACCCCAGAAAGGGCAAATCTCTAATTAGATTTGCCCTTTCTGGCACTTTGCCCGTCTATTCCCATTGCCCTGTAGCGGTGGGAATGGGTTAATAAGGGGTTAAAATGACCTTGCAATTGAAAGGTCACTTTAAGCCAGATTAATAATTGAGAGCTGTCAATTAGACAACTATCAATTATTAATCCTATTGTATGAAAGAAAAATCAAACACACACACTTTAATAAAAAAGTTTAATGAAATAATCACACAGTTTTTGACCATATTTTATTTACCTGCTAAAACCATTTCCTGTAATAAAAATAAAATAATAAAGCACAATTATTCTTACCAATCCGATGCACAGTCAGGTCCCACGGTGTAATCCTTCAGAAAGGGTTAATGTTTACTGCAGGGACCGCAGCTAATGCTGCAGCCTCACAGTAAACCCCCAAATGAATGAGCTCCTCTCCTGGCTGACAGGAGAGGAAGTGGAAAGCTTAATTGATTGCTTTCCACTTTCACTTCAGGTCAGCCAGGGACACCATCAGTGACGTCAGAGGGAACTGATTAACAAAAATAGGGGTTCCCTTTGAAAAAAAAATGGCGTGGGGTCCCCCCTATTTTTGTTAACCAGCCAGATGAAGCAGACCGCTGAGGCCTGGATTTTCAGGCTGTTAAGGAGCCAAGATCCATGGACCTTGCCAGCCTGATACATACCAGGCCACAGCAGTCTGCATAGCTTGGCTGTTAACAAAAATAGGGGATCCCCTCAAAAAAAAGCTGGCTTAAAAAGGGATCCCCTTTCTAGTATATTTTGTTAACCAGCCAAGTGTTAAAAAATGTAGACTTTTGCTGGTAAGAGCCTGTATTATAAAAGACTGTCAAGGCCCATGGATTTTGGCCCTCAACAGCCTGATAATACCAGGCTACAGCAGCCCCACATTTGGCGCATCAAAAGATGTGCCAATTGTGGCACTTTACCCGGCTCTTCCCACTGCCCTGTAGCAGTGGCAAGGGGGGTAATAAGGGGTTAATGTCACCGTTGATTGCACGGTGACAATAAGCCCGGTTAATAATGGAGAGGTGTCAATAAGACACCGATCCATTATTAATCCCAAAGTTTTTAAATGTGTAAAAAAAAGACAGCAAGAAAAAAGTATTTTAATGAAATAAAAGAGACAACACAGTTTTCATTTTTTTTATTACTCTCTCATTCCTGCGACGCCATCGATCTCCTGTAAAAAAAGAAAAAAAACAAACCAACAGTATACCACCTGTCCGACGCAGTCCATAACGACAGTCCCACACGATCCAGCTCTGCTACATCGCAATGACAGGCAGAGCCTGTCATCGCAACGCAGCACAGCTGATTACCTGCTTCCCCGGCGGTGACGTCATCGGACTGCTTTACGGCCGCGATTACCCAGCAGTCACTGCAGTTATCGCGAGAAACTGCATGTGACCGCCGGGGAGAAGAGGATGGCGGCCATGAAGCAGTCCGGGATGTGACCGCCGGAGATCTTCTGCCGGGTAAGTGCCGCTGACTCCTGACAGACCCGACCGACGGACACTGACAGTGACAGTGACAATCCCGATTCCGGTATCCGATATGACGAAAATATCGGAACTCGGAATCGGAATTCCGATACAGCCAATATCGGCCGATACCCGATATTTGCAGTATCGGAATGCTCAACCCTAATGTTGTGCCTTTTTTCTTATTAATCCAATTGTAATCTTGCCTGAAGAAGGAGCCTCTGTGCTCTGAAAGTTTGCTAACATATTATTTTCTGGTTAGCCAATAAAGGTATCACTCTGAGAATACTTTTGTCATCATTGGACGGAAAAGTATTCACATCGATTTTTCTGGCTAACACGGTACCACAATCTAATTTATTATTGTACATCAACATCTTTATGTCAAATTTAAGACTAGTGAGTATGAGTCAAGTGGTGGTGCTAGAGCTCAACCGCCACCAATTTGATATTACTGACTAATTTTGAGATAGGTAATTAATACTGAGGAAGTGAATAACTTCTTTACAGAAAAATAAAACCTCTTTGTGGAGGAATTTTTTCTTTAAGATAGCAGTCACCAGTAGTGTTGAGCGATACGATAATGTAAATATCGGCTATCGGCCGATATTAGCTCTATCGGCCTTTCGATAATTCTTTTCGATATTTTCGTCTTATCGAATACCGGAATCGGATTTGTCACTGTCACTGTCTGTGTCCGTCGGTCGGGTCTGTCACTGTCAGTGTCCGTCGGTCGGGTCTGTCAGGAGTCAGCGGCACTTACCTGGCAGAAGATCTCCGGCGGTCACGTCCTGGACTGCTTCATGGCCGCCATCCTCTTCTCCCCGGCGGTCACATGCAGTTTCTCGCGATAACTGCAGTGACTGCTGGGTAATCCCGGCCGTAAAGCAGTCAGTCCGATGACGTCACCGCCGGGGAAGCAGGTAATCAGCTGTGCTGCGTCGCGATGACAGGCTCTGCCTGTCATTGCGATGTAGCAGAGCTGGATCGTCGTGGGACTGTCGTTATGGACTGCGTCGGACAGGTGGTATACTGTTGGTTTGTTTTTTTTCTTTTTTTACAGGAGATCAATGGCGTCGCAGGAATGAGAGTACAATAAAAGAAATGAAAACTGTGTTGTCTCTTTTATTTCATTAAAAGACTTTTTTCTTGCTTTGTCTTTTTTTTATGCATTTAATAACTTTGGGATTAATAATGGATCGGTGTCTTATTGACGCCTCTCCATTATTAACCGGGCTTATTGTCACCGTGCAATCAACAGTGACATTAACCCCTTATTACCCCGCTTGCCACCGCTACAGGGCAAGTGGGAAGAGCCGGGTAAAGTGCCACAATTGGCACATCTTTTGATGCGCCAAATGTGGGGCTGCTATAGCCTGGTATTATCAGGCTGTTGAGGGCCAAAATCCATGGGCCTTGACAGTCTTTTAATACCAGGCCGCAGCAGTCTGCATTTTACTTGGCTGGTTAACAAAAATAGGAGTCCCCTACGCCGTTTTTTTTTTCGAGGGGATCCCCTATTTTTGTTAACCAGCCAAGCTAAGCAGACTGCTGTGGCCTGGTATTATCAGGCTTGCAAGGTCCATGGATATTGGAACCTTACCAGCCTGAAAAACCAGGCCTCAGCGGTCTGCTTCATCTGGCTGGTTAACAAAAATAGGGGGGACCCCACGCCAATTTTTTTTGAGGGGATCCCCTATTTTTGTTAATCAGCCAAGATATGCAGACTGCTGTGGCCTGGTATTATCAGGCTTGCAAGGTCCATGGATATTGGATCCTTACCAGCCTGAAAAACCAGGCCTCAGCGGTCTGCTTCATCTGGCTGGTTAACAAAAATAGGGGGGACCCCACGCCAATTTTTTTCGAGGGGATCCCCTATTTTTGTTAATCAGCCAAGATATGCAGACTGCTGTGGCCTGGTATTATCAGGCTTGCAAGGTCCATGGATATTGGATCCTTACCAGCCTGAAAAACCAGGCCTCAGCGGTCTGCTTCATCTGGCTGGTTAACAAAAATAGGGGGGACCCCACGCCAATTTTTTTCGAGGGGATCCCCTATTTTTGTTAACCAGTTCCCTCTGACGTCACTGATTGTGTCCCTGGCTGACCTGAAGTGAAAGTGGAAAGCAATCAATTAAGCTTTCCACTTCCTCTCCTGTCAGCCAGGAGAGGAACTCATTCTTTGGGGGTTTACTGTGAGGCTGCAGCATTAGCTGCGGTCCCTGCAGTAAACATTAACCCTTTCTGATGGATTACACCGTGGGACCTGACTGTACATCGGATTGGTAAGAATAATTTTGCTTTATTATTTTATTTTTATTACAGGAAATGGTTTTAGCAGGTAAATAAAATATGGTCAAAAACTGTGTGATTATTTCATTAAACTTCTTTTTTATTAAAGTGTGTGTGTTTGATTTTTCTTTCATACAATAGGATTAATAATTGATAGTTGTCTGATTGACAGCTCTCAATTATTAACCTGGCTTAAAGTGACCTTTCAATTGCAAGGTCATTTTAACCCCTTATTAACCATTCGCCACCGCTACAGGGCAATGGGAATAGACGGGCAAAGTGCCAGAAAGGGCAAATCTAATTAGAGATTTGCCCTTTCTGGGGTGTCTGGGGGCAGATGTTAGTAGCCGGGGGGGGCCAAAAATAATGGTCCCTCTCTGGGCTATTATTATCTGCCCCCACTCACTGGCTTTGTCTGTCTGGTTGCGAAAATAGGGCGGGAGCCCACGCATTTTTTTTCAGCAATTTTACACCTCATATATATATATACATGTCATTGAATTTGTGACACATATATATATATTTATATTTATAGTTCATACACTTCTACATAGTATAATAGCCGCTAATTCAATTGCCGGCTTTTGTGAAAATGCAGAACCTGACATGAAATGACACTTGGTTTACATAGAGTTAACCATGTCTTTTCATGTAGTTTGATATCTGATTTGCACAAACAATTACATGAGTGTAAGTGTGCAAAATTTCACACCTGTAGGGGTTAATTAAAGGTGTAAATTCGTAGCAAAAAAGTCAGTTTTTTTTACAACGAATTTACACCTTTAATTACCCCCTACAGGTGTGAAATTTTGCACACATAGACTGATGTAATTGTTTGTGCAAATCAGATTGCAAACGACATGAAAAGACATGGTTAACCCTATGTACACCAAGTGTCATTTCATGTCGGGTGCTTCTGTCTTTTCACAGAAGCCGGCTTTACCCGGCAATTGAATCAGAGGATATTTTACTATGTAGAAGTGTATAAACTATACATATATGTATATAATATATATATGTCACAATGACATGTATATATATATATATATATATATATATATATATATATATGTATTCTATGTGTGTATATTTAGTGTTTACAAGGAAATAAAGGTTTTTTTTAGTTGCGATATTTTGTTCCCATAGACTTACATTGGACTTCCGGTATCGAAATCGGATATCGACGATATTTAGTGCTATCGGCGATACAATTTCGATACGATATTTTTAGATATCGAGCACTATCGCTCAACACTAGTCACCAGTTACAAAGAGGTGATTTTACCAATTAACATTAAATAGAAAAAAGAAAAGCTCCTTATGCCATCCTAAAGGACACAACTTTCTAGTAAATGTCAGGTTTGATCCAACAGGCTTTGAAATTCTGGTATGCAAAAATGGATCTTATAACTCTCCGGCTCTTAAGGTAAGTATTTTTCGGCTCAAGATTGTGATCCTATTTCAAGCCATTTTTCTCTTTTTCTATATACAGTCATGGCCAAAAGTTTTGAGAATGACACAAATATTAATTTTTACAAAGTCTACTGCTTCACTTTTTCTAGTGGCAATTTGCATATACTCCAGAATGTTATAAAGAGTGATCAGCTTAACTGCAATTACTTGCAAAGTCAATATTTGGCTAGAAACTGAACTTTATCCACCAAAACACATTTCAACATCATTGCAGCCCTGCCTTAAAAGGACCAGCTAACCTCTTTTCAGTGATTGCTCCATTAACACAGGTGTGGGTGTTGATGATGACATGGCTGGAGATCAATCTGTCATGATTAAGTAAGAATGACACCACTGTACACTTTAAAAGGAGGCTGGTGCTTGGCATCATTGTTTCTCTTCTGTTAACCATGGTTATCTCTAAAGAAACACGTGCAGTCATCATTGCAATGCACAAAAATGGCCTAACAGGGAAGAGTATCGCAGCTAGAAAGATTGCACCTCAGTCAACAATCTATCGCATCATCAAGAACTTCAAGGAGAGAGGTTCCATTGTAGCCAAAAAGGCTTCAGGGCGCCCAAGAAAGACCAGCAAGCGCCAGGATCGTCTCTTAAAAGTGTTTCAGCTGCGGGATCGGGTTACCAGCAGTGCAGAGCTTGCTCAGGAATGGCAGCAGGCAGGTGTGAGTGCATCTGCACGCACTGTGAGGCGGAGACTCTTGGAGCAAGGCCTGGTCTCAAGGAGGGCAGCAAAGAAGCCACTTCTCTCCAGAAAAAACATCATGGACAGACTGATATTCTGCAAAAGGTACAGGCAGTGAACTGCTGAGGACTGGGGTAAAGGTATTTTCTCTGATGAATCCCCTTTTCGATTGTTTGGGACATCAGGAAAACGCCTCATTCGTAGAAGACAAGGTGAGCGCTACCACCAGTCTTGTCTCATGCCAACTGTTAAGCATCCTGAAACCATTCATGTGTGGGGTTGCTTTACAGCCAAGGGAATCGGCTCTCTCACAGTCTTGCCTAAAAACACAGCCATGAATAAAGAATGGTACCAGAATGTCCTCCAAGAGCAACTTCTCCCAACCCTCCAAGAGTAGTTTGGCAATCAACAATGCCTTTTCCAGCATGATGGAGCACGTTGCCATAAAGCAAAGGTGATAACTAAATGGCTCAGGGAACAAAACATAGAGATTTTGGGTCCATGACCTGGAAACTCCCCAGATCTTAATCCCATTGAGAACTTGTGGTCAATCATCAAGAGACGGGTGGACAAACAAAAACATAAAAATTCTGACAAAATGAAAGCATTGATTGTGCAAGAATGGACTGCTATCAGTCAGGATTTGGTCCAGAAGTTGATTGAGAGCATGCCAGGGAGAATTGCAGAGGTCCTGAAGAAGAAGGGTCAACACTGCAAATATTGACTTGCTGCATTAACTCATTCTAACTGTCAATATAAGCTTTTGTTACTCATATGTTTGCAATTATTATATTTCTGTCTGTGATAAAAACATCTGTCAAACACACATAAAAACCAGAGGGCAGCAGATCATGTAAAAATATAATATTTGTGTCATTCTCAAAACTTTTGGCCATGACTGTATACTTATTTTGTTACATTGCAACCTGTGTTGAAATATTTTTGCAATCTGATTTTTGCTCGTGCACTAAATAATCTATTTTGGTGAAATGAAGTGAGAAAAATATAGGCAGGAATTAATTTTATGGGATTAAATAACTTAAAATTGGCGTGTGCATATGTATTCACACCTTTTGTGATGAAGTCCCTAAAAAATTTCTGGTGCAAGCAGGTTACATGATTAGTGAAAGCAAGTCCACTCGTGTGCAATCTATCACATGGTCTGTCAGTATATACACATATACACTCCTTTTCCGAAAGGTCACAGAGGTTGCAACACCATTAAACAAGAGGCACTACTAACCAAACACCATGAAGAAAAAGAAGATCTCCGAACAAGTCAGGGACCAAGTTGTTGAGAAGCACAAGTAAGGGTTGGGTTATAAAAAATATCCCAATCTCTGATGATCCCACAGAGCACCATCAAATCCATTATCAAATGGAAAGAGCATGGTAACACAACAAACCTGCCAGAGAGGGCTGACCACCAAAATTTTCGGCCCAGGTAAGGAGGGCATTAAACAGAGAGGCAGCACAGAGACCAAAATTAACCCTAAAGGAGCTGCAGGATTCCCAAGCAGAGATTGTATCTGTATATACAACTGCAATAAGCCATACACTCCATAGAGGTGGCCTTTGTGGAATAGTGGGCAGAAAAACTCCTTTACTTAGACAGAAAAATTGTAAGGCTCATTTTGAGTTTGCCAAAAGACATATGGGAGATTGTCCAAATGTATGGAGGAAGGTGCTGTGGTTAGATGAGACCAAAATTGAACTTTTTGGCCAAAAAGGTAAATGCTATGTCTGGTGCCAAACCAACACAGCTCATTACCCTAAGAAAACCATTCCCACAGTGAAACATGGTGGTGACAGCATCATGTGTGGGGATGATTTTTGGCAGCAGGGACAGGGAAAATGGTCCGAGTTGAGGGGAAGATGGATGGTGCAAAATACAAGATTATTGTTAGGGTTCGAGTTCCCGCTGCTGCACAAGGGGAGTCTCGAACCAGTCCCACATTCGTCTCCGCCGCAGTGGAGCCTGCTCAGCAGAGACGTCGGTCCCAGTGTCTTGCCCATTCCAGTACTGTGCAAAGACTTACTGCTGCCTCTCCTGGATCTGCTATTATAGCCAGTGCTGGAGCAGACGTCTTTGGGACGAAGTCCTGCGTTTCCCCTTCTGAGCATGCCCAGGGTAAGATCTCTCATTGGAGATCAGGGGTCACATGTTCAGGTACTGCAGCAGCTCCTATTGGTCCGCCAGGAAGGTCCTGAAACTGCATGTGTTTTGGAACAGTTTCTCATTGGTCCTTGTTTCTGGCAGGTCCTGTAGCTGTTGCTATAAAAGGGTGGCATGGCTGGGCCGCCATGCGCTAATATCAACCATTATATGCTTTGCGCCAGTGTGGTCATGCGTGTGTGTGGATAGGGCCCGGCTGAAATAAGCCCCTAGAATACCGACTTAATCGGTGAGGAGTTTGGTATGCTAGCTGGTCAGGGTCGGTGTCCTAAATGCCCTAGATTACCGGCATAACTGGTGAGGAGTTTGATTGCCGTATTCAGGGCCTGGCGCTCAGACGCCATAGATTGCGGGTGACTTCCACGAGGACATTAGCGCATGATCACGTTCTATGTTCGCTTAGCACTTAACTGTGTACCTGGGTGCCTGACAGGACACAGAACTTTTTCTCAGTGGCTCTGTGACGTAACAGGGTTCGCTTTCAACGCTAGACAGCGCCCTAGCGTGTTTATTTTACAACTCAGTTGTGTTCAGTGAGTTCGCACACATCGCCATATAGCGCTGCTGCACTCCTTCTAGCGGCTCTGTGAAATAACAGAGTTCGCACATATTGCCACAGCGCATTGCGGTGTTTATTTTGGCGACTCTGCGGGATAACAGAGTTTGCGTCTTGCGCCATTTTACTAGCAGCAGGTTCCGCCTGCACGGTGGACCCCGGGCTGCGAACGCACCTATCTACCTCATATATTTGGTGCGTTCCGCAGACCCTAACAATTATTCTTGTGCAAAACCTGTCTGTCAGTGATTTGAGACTGGGACGGAGGTCCACCCTACAAGACAATGACCTAAAGGATACTGATAAAGCAATATTCAAATGATTTAATGCAGAAACAAGTAAATGTTTTGGTGTGTCGTAGTCAAATCCCAGACCTTAGTCCAATTTAGAATCTGTGGTCATACTTGAAAATTGCTGTTCAACAGAGGAAACCATTTAACTTGAAGAAGCTGGAGCAATTTTGCCCTGAGGAATAGGCAAAAATCCCAGTGACAAGATGTGGAAAGCTTAGAGACTTATCCAAAGTGACTTGCAACTGTAATTGCCACAAAAGAAGACTCTACAAATGACTGACTTCAGAGGGGTGAGTAGTTATGCACACTGAAGTTTTCAGTTATTTTGTCCTAATTGTTATTTGGTTTACAGTAAAAATAAAAGCAAATGTTCAAAGTTGTAGGCATGTTCTTTACATGAATATACATACTAGTATGGCTAGATATGTATTGCACATTATTATATACAATTTACATTTACCTAATAATCACATAAGGCTGAGATAAAATTTGAACTATGTACAGATTTACAGTATAGGTAATATTTGGTGGTCATTTTTAACACGGAGATTACTTAAAAAATATTAAAATAGCGTGTACTGTAAGTTTAGTATCATGTGCCAATAACCACTTAATCATGAAAATTTTGCCTTTTGAGTTAGAGTATTAAACATGAACCATGTACTAAAAGTAAGACCTGTTACAGCTCTCCATTCCAGTTTATTGACTGCTTCATCTGTATGAATATGCATCCAGAAATGGTTAACATACACAAGCAAGAAATGCATACTCATATATATATTGAGGAAGAGTATTTCTGTTTCTTCCAATGATAAATACCATAGTACCTCACCTCAAAGTTATAACATGCATCTGTTTGGAAATATTGTAGCTTCTAAAATGCATAAGCAGTACTAAACATTGCGTTGACTTACCTACATCTTCATTCTTAGCTTAGATGATAAAACAATTGATGCATATTCTGAACCAACTTAGATGACAGTTGTTGCCCTTTCCCCATTATAATGTTGAAAATGCCAGTAACAAACAGTAACCTAATAACATTTCTGTCCTTACTTCAAATACAGTTTGTACACACAAATGAAAGAAACAGTAGTGTATATATTGAATAAGCGTTTATTGCTTCTCATTTTTGTCAATAAGTGCCCTTTGACAGTCACAGATTTTTTTTTAGATTATTTTTTGCATATGGATATGTGCATGGTTATAGTTATGATATTTGTACTGTGCTACTCCATTATGTATGTGAACAACTATGTATGGTTTACGAGACAAGAAGTACTTATAATATAATCTTGATTCCACCTGTTTTATTAATTAATTTGATTTTCTTTCAAAAACATTTTCCTTGTTTTTCTTTTCTTTTTTTTCAAAACATCAGTATAAAAATGCTATTTATCAATACATTTTAAAACTTTTTTTTTTTAGTACAAGTGAGTTTTTTTTTATAAATTGTTTGAGCATGGTACTCTGAAATGGATTTTTGGGCAAATATATAAAGGTTTAGTAAAGTCATGTCAACACTTTAAACAATATTCTTCTATGCAGCTCTGTTGATGTGGACTTTTATTAGGACATTTATCTAATTATCTAAGTGTAATCATTAAAACATTATACTTTTAAATGCTAGCATTATTAATAAAATGTTATAATTTTATTGAAAATTAGTCTCAACCTTGTTGTATTACAATGAGCATATTTAAAATCCAAATTTATGCTCTCGTTTTTTTCAAATTAAAGGGGAATCTGTCAGTAGGATCATCCCTCCTAAGCCGTCTATAGGGGCATGCAGATCATAGGAACATGAATAAAATTAATCTTTGATGTCTTTGATCTGATGTCTTATTCCAGAGAAATCAATGTTTTCCCTTTATATGGAAATGAGCTGTTAAGATCTATGGGCTGGACATTGATCTCCCTGAAAATCTGCCTCCAGCCCTTATTTTATATGACAGGGGTTATTAACTATCATTATGAGACATGTAGATGAGATGAGCAGACTGTCAATCATTATATGTCTCACACATGCCACCTTTCATTTAAAATAAGCCCTGGAGGCAGATTCTCGTGCAGATCAGTGTCCAGTCGATAGAGCTTAACAGTTCATTTACATATAAGAAAAACATGGATTTCTTTGGAATAAGAAATTGGACAACATATAATATGGTATAATTTTATTCAGCTTTTATGACCTACATACCCATATAGATGGCTTAGAAGGATTGATCCTACTAACAGATTCCTTTAAAGTCAGTGATTGGCATTTTCACCTAAATCCAGTTAGTGCTAAATGTAACAGATACAAGTAGCAATAAACATTACAAAAAAGTTTATTATTATTATTACTTTAGATTTTTTTTATAAAACAAAAACAGCCTATGAGGAAATTATCTGAAAGTATTAAGTTAAACCTATTGACTGCATAATTTAAGAAAACTCAATAGCACAAAACTATAGCATTTTGTGATTCTGTGAAAAAAAAAATTTTCATCTATCACTAATTGCTACTAGTTCCTTGAATACTGTTCTTCCATATATTTTACTGTGTGAAATATTTGAAGCAAGGTCAAAAATGAAAATGAGCTATTCTGCATAAAGGAAGGACAAACTGATCACAGACCTAAACATTCTCGCAGCCTCAGTGAAAGTTTGATTTCAATATCAAAAAATAAAGATAAAAATGCAACATGAATAGACAAACATATAAGGGACAGTAAAATAAGTCAATTGATATTTTAATGACCAATAAAAACAATACATCAGAATTACACTACATTTACCTGAAGGGATATTTAACTCACAAATGCAGAATTCCAAGTCTAAAACGCTGCACGATTGTTAAGGCTCTCACCAGTAACTGTTTAGTATAGAATTCAGCACATAATTAATATGTCAACAATGCTTGTAGAGGTAATGTGATTGGGAGCCACAACAAAGACTTTAATTGATCCCATTTGGGTACTTCTTATACTTACCCCATCAACCACCTAGAAAGAGATATGCCTACATCCTTGTCACATCCTCCTACACACACACACTCCCAATTGTATTCCCCTATTATGATGCTAGTATGATTTGGCTAGTAGGAGCTCAGAGATTTCTCACTGCATGCCCCCCACTGCACACATGGGCAGCTTGTATAGTTTGTAAAATTGTGGAAAAAAATGGTTTTCTATATGGCACAAATTTATAGGACATTTTTCAAATTCACATACTGGTAATTGTTTATCCAGTTTTGTTAGAACTTTACAAAAAAAAATATAAAAAAATATGGGGGCTAAACGGTGACTAAATATAAATAATGCATAACATATACTTAAGATTTACTTCATAATCCTGTTTATAACAATTTTTATAACTGCATACTAGTAAAATAATTTCATCAAAGTGTACTTCTTACTTGTCTACATAATTTTATTGGCCAGAGATAGTTTTTTTTCTGTCCTAGCTGTTGAAAGAAACGTATTCTATGCCTTTTTTCCCCCTTGGAATTCACTGGTCTTTTAATCTTCATTTGTTGATTTGTTCTACTTATTGTAACTCTGAAGCAGCTCTGAAGGAAGCAATACACAAGAGGTCTTCAAAAGCTGAGCAGGCAGAAATGTGAGGAGCTAACACTGTCAAAAAAGAAATTAGGCTACAAATGAAGATTAACATAGTTGACAAGTTTATGGTACAGTAACAAATGTATGTTATGTATGCCTATTTGATTTGTTATGATGTTATACAAAGGATTTCTGAAATATTACATGAAGAAACATTATATCTAGAAAAAAAGAGAAAAAAGTAGATTTAAGATGGTTCTGAAAAAATAAATACATGTAAGAACACATAAAGGAGATACAGAATGGAAGATTGATAGCTAATTATTAGCAGTTAATTTTATACATAGATGAAAAAATATGATGATAACTATATAAAATAAGGGATAGATAGATAGATAGATAGATAGATAGATAGATAGATAGATAGATAGATAGATAGATAGATAAAGATTTGGAAATAGAAGGTAGAAAGTAGTTGATTGTTGACAGATATATGAAGATAGACAGATGTACGGCATAAACAGATTTTAACATGAGGATGATGACAAGTCTATGGCTACATAGTTCCATATGCAGAACGCTGTGGCTCATTGTCCTCAAAAATTTTTTTAACAATGTCAGCATTAACTTTGTCAGAAATATGTGCTACAGTAGCTCTTCTGTGGGATTGGACTAGATGTGCTATCATTGCTTCTTAAATGAAATAAATGGCCATGATGCCCCTGTAGCCATTTCACTGGTTGTCTATCCATGATTAGGGATGGGCCATTATAATTATACTTACCTGTCCAGAGACGCGTCCTCCCTTCCCGCTGTCTTCCGGCCGCATCTGCTTCCGGGCCGCTTATTAACTGCCGGCGGTATTCACTGCACTGGGCAGTCTTCGGCTTTTTCCAGCAGTGTTCATGCAGTGACGTCACCGCACGAACACTGCCGGAAAAAGCCGAAGACTGCCGAGTGCAGTGAATACCGCCGGCAGTTAATGAGCGGCCCGGAAGCAGATGCGGTCAGGAAACAGCGGGAAGGGAGGACGCGTCATTGGACAAGTAAGTAAAATTATAATGGTCCATATCTGTAAAGTTCAAGTTCGGGTTCGGACACAAGTTCAAGTCATCTCCGGCCCTGAGCTTGAACTTTACAAAAAACTCGGGTAAACCCACCGGTCCCAAACATCGGGGGGTTCGCCCATCACTACCCATGATCAGCTGTTAGTAGTATTAACCAATGCACACTATTAACAACCTACAACTACTATCTTTTTGGAGACTTTTTACCTGATGCCTAATGTATCTCACAGTTTGACAGCTTGCATTATCAAGAGAATTTGTTATATTATTTCAACTCTATATTGCTGCATGGAGAGCAAAGGGCTATGGATGAATTTATCTGCATTGAAGCAGTGCTGGAAACTCTGTGGTGTTTCTGTAAAAAGGGAAGGTTTTTTCAAAGTTCATAAAGATAATAAGGCATGTACATTTTTTTTCAGAATTCCCCTTTAAAATTTACTTTTTTTTAATAGAAGGAATCATAGCGAAACAATTAACTATTGCTATAGGCAAGACTAACAGGTTTTAATTTATTTCCTGTTTATTTACTGTACATTTAGTTTATTTATTTATTTAATTAATTTAAAATAATATAATCTAATATACATAACATTTCACAATTTATATTTTTGTCTACTTTCATTAAAGTAGGTAAAGACCATTATTAGTGGAACAGAGCTGCTTTATTAGCGAAAAAAGGTGGAAAATGTCAGACTGCATTTTAATATTTTCATAAGGAGGCACCAATATTTGAATCTGTTATATGCTATGAATCTAAACAAAAGAACCTGAATATTACATAATTTAACAAGGACAAATCATCAGTCATTGTGTTTTCAGTTATAATGAATGTTATATTATGATATGACTATGCTTTCTAAGTAGCCAGCAGGTTGGCGCTTTAAGGCCTCAATACACATTAAAATTGTCCAAACTTTTGGATGTTAGAGGCGTCAGCAGACCATCTAATGTGACTGAGGGCCTCCTAACTCTTAGTGAGGTAAGGATCAAGCAGTTTGAAGTAGAAACAGAAAGAAAAGTCAGCAGAATCAGAACAGGAGTGACTGGGGATTCATTAGATATTGCTTCTTTTATCAGGTCTTCTTTACTTACTAACAAAATGGATTTGACCGCTTTCAAAATTTTAAAAAAAAGTTCAGAATGAGTAAAATTAAACTATTCTAAAACATTTAGCTTTAAATTTTGGATGTGGAAAACCCCTTTAACAGATAATTTAGCAGAACTTGAAAGATGCAATCCTATATAATTTTTTATTAATGCAAATAGAATAACCATCTTTTATGCTTATTGAATAAGAAATATACTTCATATACTAGGCTAAATACTCAATATGAAAGAAGTTACACTCTATAGTCTCATTACATATAAAGTTTTATACATAAGAGGTTATTAACAGTTAATAGTGAGAGCCTTAATAAGACTTATGTATAGAGAGCATAAGTCATAAAATAAGTAAAGAATATAATATGTGACCTTTGACAATTATAGCAAGGGAGAATAAGTGACATAATTGTCAAACAATCACGAGATAGAAATGTTACCTGGCTATGACAAAGAGCACACAACTGACACCCAAGTAAGCCAGCAGAATATACATCCAGATATCAGGGGAAAGAGGATTCAGGAAGGAGAAGACGCCTGGGTTTGTACCATTAGGTTTTCGGTACAAAATACTTATTCCAAGAGTCATAAAGGGTTTGGTGAAGTCGATGACTTGTTCTCTAACATACGTGATAGCCAATGGAGCAACTGCAAGATCAGCTTTCTGTTTAGAGAGAAAAAAAAGAGAAAACAAAATGTTTGTAAGTTTAATATGAAAATAAAAACACTAGTTACTCTAGTATTCAATGTAAAGCAATTATTCCACTTAAAAGGTTATTCTCAAGTTTTTTCAGCAGCTATGAGCTATGAAGTCTCAACTTCCTGGTTTCTGACAGGGTGATCTCTCCTCCTTTAGTGACAGTTCTAGTGAGCAGCAAAACTGTAGTATTGGGAGAACTATAAAGCTCCTGTTGTAACAGATTCAGCTCCCAGTGGCCTGTACACTGCTATCACTATATTTACATACAAAGACAACAGAGCAGTTGATTAAGCACACAGCTCCAGACAGTGAGAAATTATTAGGAGATCAATAGATTAGCATGAGGTGGATGGAATTTTAGGAGTTAAAACTTGTTCAAGAATGTAACTGCGGCTCACTCTTGGTCAGGGTCTGGGTAGGCAATATTGGCAAAGCGCTATGGAAACAAGCAGTATACTATGGAATACAGCTCTGGAAAAAATTAGGAGACCACCACATCAAAACCCTGTAATGGGCAGCCCATTCTTCAGACCTGAACCCCATTGAAAACCTCAGGAATGTAATCAAGAGGATAATGAATAGTCACAAGCCATCAAACAAAGAAGAACTGCTTAAGTTTTTGCGCCAGAAGCATGTGTGAAAGACAGGTACAAGCATGTCAAGAGGCATGAAAGCTGTTTTTAAAAATCATGGTTATTCCACAAAATATTGATTTCTGAACTCTTCCTAAATTAAAACATTGGTATTGTTGTTTCTAAATGATTATTAACTTGTTTTCTTTGCATTATTTGAGGTCTGAAAGCACTGGTTTTTTTAATTTTTACCATTTTTCTTTGTCAGAAAAAAATACGAAATTTATTGCTTGGAAATTCGGAGACATGTTGTCAGAAGTTTATAGACTAAAAAACAATTTACATTTTACTCAAAAATATACCTATAAAGAGAAAAATCAGACAAACTGAACGTTTAAAAGTGGTCTCTTAATTTTTGCCAGAGCTGTATAAATGCTCTCATTGAAGGAAAATGACGAAATGGACTGTCAAGCTGTCAATAAAAACACAGACAGCTCAGCATGCCCCTGCCCCTGCACCAGACTGGACAACTGAGCTGTCAAACCACTGTACAGAGAGTTCAGCATTGTGGGATGGAATCATTACAGTCACAATAATGATTACAAGCAAAAAAATAGATCAGTAATAAAAAAAAGTATATAACCAAGTATATTATTTTATATACACATAAAACATTTGTAGGGGAAAATAGTAAAAAGATGCTTAAAATTAACTGAGCTGGAATACTCAAAGGAAAATTAATTCAATCCACAATACTATTAATAAAAAGAACACCAGAGCCTTTTCTCCACAAAAGAATCTCCATCCTCTGCAGCATTTTCACAATATTCTGAAAGAGCAGATATTTTCCACAGTGGATGATGACACAAATCAGTGGCATAGTCCATGTGTACAATACAAAGAATAAAAGTCACTCATAAAATGGATTATGCCCTAAAATCCATATAAAATTCTATTATCTTTAAAAGGTTGTTTGTTTTAACACAATACTAACAACATTACATTACATTCAAGTTGATCCAGAATCTGCATAATTGACAACAAATCTGGCATTCTTGTTTTCAACAAAATACAAACCTCAACTGATTCCTGGTAAATACCAACCAAAGGTTATTGTTATTTACAGATGTTTTATGGGAAAATTTGTTCACATTTTAAAAATATGATCTGAATAGATAACAATGAAGAGTGTCACTATTAGTAAATAATTATATACATTCTAAAAAGCTATCAAAGAAAATTTGTATTTACATTTTGTTTCCACTAATAAATACGTTGAAGGAATACTTACTTTAAAGCCTTACTTTTTAGTAGAAAGTATATTCTGAAAGTACTTTAAATAGGATAGAATTTAATATGGGAAATAAGAAACTATCTGTTAAGGGTCTGCGGAACGCACCAAATATATGATGTAGAGAGGTGTGTTCGCAGCCCGGGGTCCACCGTGCAAGCGGTGCCTGCTGCTAGTAAAAATGGCGTAAGAAGCAAACTCTGTTATCCCGCAGAGTCGCCAACATCAACGCCGTAGCGCTGTGGCAATAAGTGCGAACTCTGTTACTCCACAGAGCCGCTAGAAGGAGAGCCGCAGCGCTATATGGCGATGTGTGCGAACTCACTAAACACAACTGAGTTGCAAAGAAAACACGCTAGGGCGCTGTCTAGCGTTGAAAGCGAACCCTGTTACGTCACAGGGCCGCTGAGGAAAAGTGCTGTGTCCTGTCAGGCTCTCAGGTACACAGTTAAGTGCTAAGCGTACATAAAGCGTGATCATGTGCTAATGTCCTCGCGGGAGTCACCCGCAATCTATGGCGTCTGAACGTCAGACCCTGAATACGGCAATCAAAACTCCTCACCGGTTATGCCGGTAATCTAGGGCATCTAGGACGCCGACCCTGACCAGCTAGCACACCAAACTCCTCACCGATTAAGTCGGTATTCTAGTGGCTTAATTCAGCCGGGTCCCTAACCACACACACGCATGACCACACTGGCGCATAGCATACAATGGTTGATATTACCGCATGGCGGCCCAGCCATGCTACTCTTTTATAGCAACAGCTACAGGACCTGCCAGAAACAAGGACCAATGAAACTTGCTCCAGAACACCAGTAGTCACAGGGCCTTCCTGGCGGACCAACAGGAGCTGCCGCAGCACCTGAGCATGTGACCCCTGATCTCCAATGAGAGATCTCACTCTGGGCAAGCTCAGAAGGGAAAACGCAGGACTTTGTCCCAAAGACGTCTGCTCCAGCACTGGCTATAATAGCAGATCCAGGAAAGGCAGCAGCAAGTCACTGCACAGTACTGGAGTGGGCAAGATGCTTGGACCGACGTCTCTGCAGAGCAGGCTCCACTGCGGCCGGAGATGAATGGGAGACCGCAGCGGGGCTGGTTCGAGACTCCCTTTGTGCAGCAGCGGAACTCAAACCCTAACATTACCCCCCCCTAGGGCCCCCCTTCTCTGGGCCTCGCTGCGTTCAAAGGCAGCGATGAGCTGCGGAGCGTGAACATGCTCGGCAGGCTCCCAAGACCTATCCTCAGGCCCATAGCCCCTCCAGTCCACCAAATAAAACTTTTTGCCCCGTACCGCCTTACACCCTACGATGGCGTTCACCTCATGGTCATCCGTAGATGAACCCGATGTCCCGGCAGATGACTCAGAAAACCGGGACATGAGCACGAGTTTCAGGAGGGATACGTGAAAGGTGTCGGAGATACCCAGGCGTGGTGGAAGAGCCAAACGGTATACCACAGGGTTAACCTGCTCGAGGACCTTGAAAGGACCCAGGTAGTGGGGTGCCAACTTAGTGGACTCAACTCGCAGCCTGATGTTACGGGCGGAGAGCCACACCATGTCCCCAGGAGCAAATGTTGGGGCGGGGCGCCGATGTGCGTCGGCGGAGGACCTCATCCTCTCCTTGGATGCCTGAATGGCTTCCTGGGTACGGTCCCAAATGTCCCGTGCCTCCACAGCCCAGTCTGCCACCCTGGAGTCGGCGGAAGACACAGGCATGGGCACCGGAACCCGCGGATGCTGACCGTAGTTTAGGAGGAATGGAGTCTGTCCGGTGGAATCAGCCACAGCATTGTTTAGTGCAAACTCAGCCCATGGTAGCAAGGATGCCCAGTCATCCTGCCTGGCCGAGACAAAATATCGTAGATAGGTGACCAAGGTCTGTTGGCCCTCTCTACCAACCCATTCGTCTCAGGATGGTACGCTGAAGAGAGATTTAACTCAATACTGAGTAGACGACAAAGCTCTCTCCAGAACCGAGACGCAAACTGGGGACCTCGGTCACTGACAATTTTGTCCGGCATGCCGTGTAGACGGAAGATGTGCCTAACGAACAACGCTGCCAGAGCCCGTGCAGAAGGTAACCGTGGTAGCGGCACCAAATGCACCATTTTGGAAAAATGGTCGGTGATTACCCAAATGATGGTGCAACCCCGAGACTTGGGCAAGCCCACCACAAAGTCCATTCCAACCATCTCCCAGGGCCTGTCTGCCACCGGCAAAGGGTAAAGTAACCCAGCTGGCCGTTGTCGTGGAGACTTATTCTTGGCGCAGGAGACACACGCCCGAACATAGTCCCCAACGTCACGGACCATATGCGGCCACCAGTATGTCCTCGCCAGCAATTCAGATGTCCTCTTTGCCCCAAAGTGTCCACCCACCCTGGACGAATGTGCCCAAGAGAGTACCTCCGGCCGCAAGTTGGTAGGTACAAAAGTCTTGCCCGGGGCACAGACTCTAGCAAAACCGGGGCCACTGTTCTCAGGCTCTCTGTGGGGACAATAAGCCGAGGCTCCTCCACCTCCTCCTCAGAGGACACCACAGAGCGAGAGAGAGCGTCGGCACGAATATTCTTCTCTCCCGAGAGGAAATGCAGTGTGAAATGAAACCGGGAGAAGAACAAGGACCATCTGGCCTGGCAAGAATTTAGCCGCTGGGCTGTCTGAAGATATACCAAATTTTTGTGGTCAGTGAAGACTTGGAAGGGAAAGCGAGCCCCCTCCAACAGATGTCTCCACTAGAGAAAGCCAATTTCATTGCTAACAACTCCCTGTCCCCAATGGAATAATTCTTCTCCGCTGGTGTGAAGGTCTTGGAGAAGAAGAAGCAAGGATGCTTTCGACCTTGAGCATCCTTTTGAAAGAGGACTGCTCCAGCACCAACGAATGAGGCATCCACCTCCAATATGAATGGCTTATCAACATCAGGGCGGCATAGAATGGGAGCGCTAGCAAACTGAGACTTAATTGAGATGAAAGCCTTGGAGACTTCCTCAGACCACAATTTGGGATTTGCTCCCTTCTTGGTGAGGGCTACCAAGGGAGCTACCAAAGTTGAGAAA
Source organism: Oophaga sylvatica (assembly GCA_033576555.1). Taxonomy (NCBI): domain Eukaryota; kingdom Metazoa; phylum Chordata; class Amphibia; order Anura; family Dendrobatidae; genus Oophaga; species Oophaga sylvatica. The sequence goes on along the minus strand of JARQOD010000005.1, from coordinate 294,823,175 downwards.
TGGGGAATGAACTGGCGATAATAATTAATAAACCCCATAAAGCGCTGCACCGCTTTAAGGGAATGAGGTTCTTGCCAGTCCATCACAGCTTGTAATTTGGCAGGATCCATAGCCAATCCCTGGGCGGAGATGATATAGCCCAAGAATGGTAAAGACTCCTGCTCAAACACACATTTCTCCAACTTTGCATAAAGGGAATTTGCCCGCAAGAGGTCGAAGACCCTGCAGACATCTTTCCGGTGGGAGTCAATATCTGGAGAGAAGATGAGAATATCATCCAGATAGACCACGACCGAGGTGGAAAGCATATCCCGGAAGATGTCATTAACAAAGTCTTGGAAAACGGCTGGGCGTTACAGAGCCCAAAGGGCATCACCAGATACTCATAGTGCCCATCCCTGGTATTAAAAGCCGTCTTCCACTCGTCCCCCTCGCGGATGCGAATCAGGTTGTAAGCACCCCGCAGGTCTAATTTGGTAAATACCCTTGCTCCCCGAAGCCTATCAAAGAGCTCAGAAATTAAAGGCAGCGGGTATTTATTCTTAACGGTAATGGCGTTAAGACCCCTGTAATCTATGCAGTGACGTAATTCTCCGTTCTTCTTTTGCACAAAGAAGAACCCTGCCCCAGCAGGTGACACTGACTTCCTGATGAACCCTCTTGCCAGATTTTCCTGAATGTATTGGGACATAGCCTCCGTCTCCGGGAGAGAGAGAGGATAGACCCTTCCCCGGGGAGGTTCTGCTCCAGGCAAGAGGTCAATAGGACAGTCATAGGGGCGGTGAGGCGGAAGAGTCTCCGCAGCCTTTTTGGAGAACACGTCTACATAGGATCAATAGCATTTGGGCAGGGAAGTGAGATCTGCGGGTATCCCTGTAGTAGCAACCTGAACACACTCCTCACACATTTACCTCTACAAGACTCACTCCAACCCCGTATCTTCCCAGAGGACCACTCAATATATGGGGAGTGAAGACGAAGCCAGGGTACTCCCAGCAGAGCCTCATCTATACCCTCAGGAAGGACAAGGAAAGAAATAATCTCCTGATGGGAAGGAGACATAGCTAATGTGAGAGGGATTGTCTGATGTGTGATCTGTGAGGGCAGTATGGAGCCATTCACCACTCGAACAGTCACCGGTTTGGTGAGCATCACCTGAGGTATTGTGTGACGGAGAGCAAAAGCAGAGGACATAAAGTTCCCCTCTGCTCCAGAATCAACAGAAAGCTCAACTGTTAGAGTGGATTGACCAAAAGAGATTGTCCCTTTAAAGGACAGCTTGGAGGCGAATGCTGTTGACTCTAGTGAACCTCCTCCCATGGTCACTAGACGCGAACGTGTACGTGATCGCTGGGGACATCTATTGGCATAATGTACTGGCTGCTGACACACTCTACAGACCACGGATACTCGAGTGGTCCGAGACTTAGATTCCACTCGAGAAGTCTCCACGGTCTCTGGGAAGTCGGATGCCCGAACGGGAAATTCAAGAGGTTTGGGAAAGGTGGGTGCCAGCCGAAACCTCTGCCTACACTGGGTCCGCTCTAACCTCCGCTCGTGAAAACGGAAGTCGATGCGGGTAGATATAGAAATAAGTTTCTCTAGTGTGGAGGAATCTCCCTGGTAGCCAAAGCGTCCTTTACATGATCTGCCAGTCCTCTCCAGAACACTGGAATAAGAACTTTATCTGGCCACTCTAATTCAGAGGCCAAAGTCCGAAATTGGACTGAGAACTGGCTGACCATGGACAAGCCCTGTGACATTGCCAGTAGTTGGAGCGCAGTATCGTGCGTGACCTGAGGTCCTAAAAAGACCTTTTTCAGAGCCTCTAAAAACCGAGAAGCACTCCGCACCACACGATTGTCTCGCTCCCACAGCGGCGTTGCCCATTCCAACGCTCTGCCCGAGAGTAGAGATAATACAAAACCCACTTGTGCCCGATCCGTGGGGAAACGTGCAGCCAGAAGCTCGAGCTGTATTGAGCACTGACTCACGAATCCCCGACATTGCTTGCTGTCACCGGCAAACTTGTCAGGAAGCGGGAGGTGGGATAACGTAGGGACAGAGGTGGCAGAGGACAAACTGGCTGCAGCCACGCTAGCAGCCTGAACAGCGACTGCGGTAACATCCACAGCTGAGGTTGTGCGCTCAAGAGCCGCCAACCTATCCTCCAGCTGCTGGATGTACTGCCTTAGATGCTGGTCATCCGCCATTTTACTAGCCAGACCCTGGCGCTAATATTATGTTAAGGGTCTGCGGAACGCACCAAAAATATATGATGTAGAGAGGTGCGTTCGCAGCCGGGGTCCACCGTGCAAGCGGTGCCTGCTGCTAGTAAAAATGGCGTAAGAAGCAAACTCTGTTATCCCGCAGAGTCGCCAACATAAACGCCGTAGCGCGCTGTGGCAATAAGTGCGAACTCTGTTACTCCACAGAGCCGCTAGAAGGAGAGCCGCAGCGCTGTATGGCGATGTGTGCGAACTCACTAAACACAACTGAGTCGCAAAGAAAACACGCTAGGGCGCTGTCTAGCGTTGAAAGCGAACCCTGTTACGTCACAGGGCCGCTGAGGAAAAGTGCTATGTCCTGTCAGGCTCTCAGGTACACAGTTAAGTGCTAAGCGTACATAAAGCGTGATCATGTGCTAATGTCCTCGCGGGAGTCACCCGCAATCTATGGCGTCTGAACGCCAGACCCTGAATACGGCAATCAAAACTCCTCACCGGTTATGCCGGTAATCTAGGGCATCTAGGACGCCGACCCTGACCAGCTAGCACACCAAACTCCTCACCGATTAAGTCGGTATTCTAGTGGCTTAATTCAGCCGGGTCCCTAACCACACACACGCATGACCACACTGGCGCATAGCATACAATGGTTGATATTAGCGCATGGCGGCCCAGCCATGCTACCCTTTTATAGCAACAGCTACAGGACCTGCCAGAAACAAGGACCAATGAAACTTGCTCCAGAACACCAGTAGTCACAGGGCCTTCCTGGCGGACCAATAGGAGCTGCCGCAGCACCTGAGCATGTGACCCCTGATCTCCAATGAGAGATCTCACTCTGGGCAAGCTCAGAAGGGAAAACGCAGGACTTTGTCCCAAAGACGTCTGCTCCAGCACTGGCTATAATAGCAGATCCAGGAAAGGCAGCAGCAAGTCACTGCACAGTACTGGAGTGGGCAAGACGCTTGGACCGACGTCTCTGCAGAGCAGGCTCCACTGCGGCCGGAGATGAATGGGAGATCGCAGCGGGGCTGGTTCGAGACTCCCCTTGTGCAGCAGCGGAAACTCGAACCCTAACACTATCTTTTTTCTTTTATTGTATTTGCTATAGCTCTCTTCTAAGGATACCACAGCAAAGAATGTGTCACAATGATGTGTTTTAACATCTTAGCAACATATATGCACTGCTGCATACTATGTCGACTACGTGACTTTGATGGAGTCTTGCATGCCGAACCTGCATCTTTCCCATCACATGATGGCTGATTTAATTAACCATCATGTGCTTATAACAGCCAGAACTGTTAACCCGTTAAATCTCACTGTCAATCTCTGACAGCGGCATTTAACAAGCACCCGCATGTGAGGACGTCATTCCACGTGCCCGTTGGCAAGTCCGTGACGTGATGGCAAGTCGCTAATGGGTTGCTTTCGCAGCCGGGGGACTACTGAAGACCCTTGTGCCTTTCATTATCATCTTCCAGTGAAAGCCAGTGTATAGCTGGCATTCAAAGGAGAAAGTATGTATAGCACAAGCGATCAGATGATCGCAGCCTCAAGTTCCACTAATAAATAGAGAAAAAGTAAAAAAAATATATTAAAAATATGAAAAAAATAAAAAACACAAGTTAAAATCGGCCCCTTTTCCCCATTAAATATAAAACAAGCAGTAAAAAACAACACATATTTGGTATCACTGCATTCGTAAAAGTCCAATCTATCAAAATAATAATAAAGTAATCCGAATGGTAACGGTCCAAAAAAAAAAGAATAGTGACATTGCACTTTTGTTGCAATTTCATCTCATTTAGAATTTTTTTGCTGCTTATCAGTGCATCACATGATATAATGAATGGTGTCATTCAAACATACAACTTGCCTTGCAAAAAACCAGCTATATTGATGAAAGAATTAAAACGTTATTGTTCTTGAAAGAAAGGGTGGAAAATACAAAAACATGGAAATTGGCAGAAGTGAAGGATTTAATGCTTTGTAATAGTATGAGGTGTTGTTATTTTATTAACTACAGAAATTGTCATAACTTCTACAGACATATACTAGCTATGACAATTTAGTAGACAAATATATATATATATATATATATATTATATACATATATATATATATATATATATATATATATATATAATGTATATATATATAATATATACATATATATATATATATTGTGGAAAATAAGTATTTGATACACTGCCGATTTTGCAGGTTTTCCCACCTACAATGAATGGAGAGGTCTGTAATTTTTATAGTAGGTACACTTCAACTGTGAGAGACAGAATCTGAAAATAAAAAAACAGAAAGTCACAGTGTATGATTTTTAAATAATTAAATTGCATTTTATTGCATGAAATAAGTATTTGATCACCTACCAACCAGCAAGAATTCTGGCTCTCACCGACCTGTTAGTTTATTTAAGAAGCCCTCCTAGTCTGCACTCATTACTTGCATAAATGGCACCTATTTGAACTCATTAACTGTATAAAAGACACCTTTCCACACACAAACATTCACACTTCAGCCTCTTCACCATGGCTAAGACCAAAAAGCTGTCTAAGGTCAGCAGTAAAAAAATTGTAGACTTGCAAAAGCTGGGATGGGATACATGATAACAGGCCAGCAGCTTGGTGAGAAAGTAACAACTGTTGGCACAATTATTAGAAAAAAGAAGAAACCAAAGAAGACTGTCAATCTTCCATGGTCTAAGGCTCCACACCAGATCTCACCTTGTGGGGTAAGGATGATTCTAAGAACAGTCAGGAATTAGCCCAGAACTACACAGCAGGACCTGGTCTATGACTTGAACAGTGCTGATACCACAGTCTCAAAACTTACCATTAGTAACACACTGCACTGTCATAGATTAAAATCTCGCAGGGCATGCAGGATCCCCTGCTCACGCCAGCACATGTCCAGGCCCTTTTGAAGTTCCAATGACCATTTAGATGATCCACAGGAGGCATGGAAAAAGATCATGTGGTCAGATGAGACCAAAATAGAACTTTTTGGTATTAACTCCACTCACTGTGTTTGGAGGGAGAAGATGAATGAGTACAACCTCAAGGACACCACTCTAACCATGAAGCATGATGGGGAAACATCATACTTTGGGGGTGCTTTTTTGCAAGGGAGACAGTTCAACTGCATTGAATTGAAGGGAGGATGGATGAGAGATTTTGTCCAAATCGTGAGATTTTGGCCAACAATCTCCTTCCCTCAGTAAGAGCATTGAAGGTGGGTCATGGATGAGTCTTCCAGCATGAGAATAACCCAAAACACACAGCTAAGGAGTGACTCCATAAGAAGCACTTCAAGGTCCTGGAGTGGACTGGCCAGTCTCAAGACCTGAAGCCAATAGAAAATTTTTGGAGGGAGCTGAAACTCAACATTGTCCAGTGACAGACCTGAAACCTGAAAGATCTGGAGAATATCTGTATGGAGGAGTAGGCCAAAATCCCTGCTGCAGTGAGTGTAAACTTGGACAAGAACTACAGGAAACATTTGACTCTTGTAATTGCAAACAAAGGTTTCTGTACCAAATATTAAGTTCTGTTTTCCTTTTGTATCACATACTTATTTCATGCAATAAAATGCCAATTAACTATGTAAAAAGTATGCAATGTGATTTTCTGGATTTTTTAAGATTCTGTATCTCAGAGTTAAAGTGTACCCTACGATAAAAATTACAAACCTCTCTGGAGGGGTCGAGATCCCACCGCTGCACAGGGGGGATTCTCGAGCCATGTTCTTTGAGGTCTCCCATTCTTTTTCAGCCACAGAGGATCCTGCTCAGCGGAGACGTCGGTCCCAGCATCTTGCTCAGGCTAACGCTGTGCGCTTGGTTGCTGCTGTCGACCCAGGTTCAGCTATAGCAATCAGCATTATTCAGTGGCGATCAGACATTCCTGGGACTAAGTCCTGCTTTTCTCCTTCTGAGCATGCCCATGAGATGACCGCTCATTGGTGGTCGGAGGTCACATGCTCAGGTCCTCAAGCAGTTTGGATTGGGCTATGAGCAAGGTCCCGGAAGGCCGCAGTTATAAAAGAATCGCGCGGCCGTGCGCTAGTATAAACCATGTGGTGTGTGAGCGAGTGGATATGTTACCACTCTGTGCATGCACGGGTGTTTGGGCCGAGAACCTGCCGCAATGTCAGAGTGAATGACCGTCTAGTGTTCCTTAGTCAGGCAGGTTTTTACTCGGCTTGACCGAGTGCCTGCCTTGGCCATTTGTGCTGCTTAGCAAGGGCTGTTTACAGGGCACAGTCAATCCACATGCTCTGGCACACACCTTTTCGTACCGCTCTGTGGTCATTTGAGCTTTTTGCTCTTTTTTTAGTTAGCTGTGTTTGCTACCATTGAGCGCCAAGTATTGACATCGCTAGTGCGATGCCGTGCACATTGTGGGTCTGGTCAGACTCAAGTCCCCGTGTTCTAGGGATTTAGCCTACAGACTTTACTTACACCATATCAGCTGTTTCCTGTGACATGTAACAGGGAACAGCGCTCTATTAATTTGTTGCAGCGGCTCTGTGAAGTAGCAGAGTTCGCCGCTGTTCATACCGCGTGACATTTAACCCACGTGTTGTCGGTGTTCAACCACCGCCTTGTTACGCCAATGCTTAGCAGCAGGTTCCATCTCTGCATGGTGGACCCCGGGTTGTGAACGTACCTTATTTTTATTATTAGATATATTTCCTTTGGTGCATTCCGCCAACCCTAACACTCTCAATTCTTTGTAGGTGCAAAAATTTGCAAACTCAGCAGTGTATCAAATACTTATTTCCAACTGTATATATACAGTAAATAAAGTCCCAGAAAAAAATATGTTTATTCAAAAACACATATGCAACAAAGATAAAAGTAGTAATGATCAATTGAAGACAAAGCAAAATAGTTACTATCAAAGGTGTAAGACATCAAAACTCTTAGTGGAGGGGGGCTGAGAATAGCAGCAAATTAGATAAAGGTGCAAGCTGAAAATGGGTGTTCCTATAATAGCATAAGTCAAAAATAGAGACAAAAAGCAAACACACGGCTTGAAATAAGCCTAGTAATAAGTGATTACAACAAAGTTGTCAATTGACTCACATGGAGCAAATACAGACACAATGAGTGCTAAAGGTCAACACCAGAAAATCACTAGCAAAAAGGGGATGTATATCACTTTAAGGGAACAATAAAATTCTAAATTCCCCCTGAGGAAGCCCACACAAAACGCATGTTTGGGCTTCTGCACCGGGTCCCCAGGTTGATAATATGGGTAAGAGCAGTTTTTGGCGCATTTAGTTTTTTATTTTTCCCTTAAAGTGATATACACCCCTTTTTAGCTAGTTGGTCTTAAATGATTTTCTGGTGTTTACCTGTTTATTATGTACAGTACAGACCAAAAGTTTGGACTCACCTTCTCATTCAAAGATTTTTCTGTATTTTCATGGCTATGAAAATTGTAGAATCACACTTAAGGCATCAAAACTATGAATTAACACATGTGGAATTATATATTACACTTTACAAAAAAGTGTAAAACAACTGAAAATATGTCTTATATTCTAGGTTCTTCAAAGTAGCCACCTTTGGCTTTGACTACTGCTTTGCAAGCAGAAAAGGTGAATGGATGGATTCTACATGCCTGGTTCCCACCGTGAAGCATGGAGGAGGTGGTGTGATGATGTGGGGGTGCTTTGCTGGTGACACTGTTGGGGATTTATTGAAAATTGAAGGCATAGTGAACCAGAATGGCTGCTACAGCATCTTGCAGCAGCATGCTATTCCATCCAGTTTGCATTTAGTTGGACCATCATTTATTTTTCAACAGGACAATGACCTCAAACACACCTCCAGACTGTGTAAGGGCTATTTGACCAAGAAGGAGAGTGTTGGGGGTGCTATGCCAGATGACCTGGCCTCCACAGTCACCAGACCTGAATCCAGTCGAGATGGTTTGGGGTGAGCTGGACCACTCACCGCTTCAATTTTGAATAAATCCCCAACAGTATCACCAGCAAAGCACCCCCACACCATCACACCACCTCCACCATGCTTCACGGTGGGAACTAGGCATGTAGAGTCCAGCCGTTCACCTTTTCTGCATGCAAAGCAGTAATCAAAGCAAAAGGTGGCTACTTTGAAGAACCTATAATATAAGATATATTTTCAGTTGTTTCACACTTTTTTGTAAAGTGTAATGTATAATTCCACATGTGTTAATTCATAGTTTTGATGCCTTCAGTGTGATTCTACAATTTTCATAGACATGAAAATACAGAAAAGTCTTTGAATGAGAAGGTGTGTCCAAACTTTTGGTCTGTACTGTATATATACAGTGAAGGAAATAATTATTTGATCCATTGCTAATTTTGTAAGTTTGCCAAATGACAAAGACATGAACAGACTATAATTTTAAGGGCAGGTTAATTTTAACATTGAGAGATAGAATATCTAAAATAAAATCCAGAAAATCACATTGTATAAATTATATAAATTTATTTACATTTTGCAGTGAGAAATAAGTATTTGATCCCCTACCAACCATTAAGAGTTCTAGATCCTACAGATCAGTTAGATGCTCCTAATCAACTTGTTACCTGCTTTGAAGACAGCTGTCTTACATAGTCACCTTTATAAAAGACTCCTGTCCACAGACTCAATTAATCAGTCAGACTCTAACCTCTACAACATGGGCAAGTTCAAAGAGGTTTATAAGGATGTCAGGGACAAGATCATAGACCTGCTCAAAGCCGGAATGGGCTACCAAACCATACATAAGGTGTTGGGTGAGAAGGAGGCAACTGTTGGTGCAATACTAAGAAAATTGAGGAAGCACAAAATGACTGTTAATCAACATCGATCTGGGGCACCATGCAAAATCTCACCTCGTGGGCTATCCTTGATCATGAGGAAGGTGAGAGATCAGCCTAAAACTACATGGGAGAAGCTTGTTAATGATCTCAAGTCAGCTGGGACCATAGTCACCAAGAAAACCATTGGAAATACATTACTCCATAAAGGTTTAAAATCCTGCAGTGTCCGCAAGGTTCCCCTGCTCAAGAAGGCACATGTGCAGGCCCATCTGAAGTTTGCCAATGAACACCTGAATGATTCTGTGAATGACTGGGAGAAGGTACTGTGGTCAGATGAGACAAAAATTGAGCTCTTTGGCATTAACTCAACTCGCTGTGTTTGGAGAAATGCTGCTTTCGATCCAAAGAACACCATCCCCACTGTCAAGCATGGAGGTGGAAACATTATGTTTTGGAGGTGTTTCTCTACTAAGGGCACAGGACAACTTCACTGCATTAATGGGAGAATGACTGGAGCTATGTACTGTAAAATCCTGAGTGACAAACCCCTTCTTCCTCCAAGACATTAAAAATGGGTCTTGGCTGTGTCTTGCAGCAAGACAATAACCCAAAACATAAAGCCAAGGCAGCAAAGGAGTGGCTAAAAAAAACACACATTAAGGTCATGGAGTAGCCTAGCCAGTCTCCAGACCTTATTTACATAGAAAACTTATGGAGGGAGATGAAGCTCCGAGTTGCCAAGCCACAGCCTCAAAATCTTAATAATTTAGAGATGATCTACAAAGATGAAAGGACCAAAATTCCTCTTGACATGTGCGGAAACTTGATCATCAATTTCAAAAAACGTCTGACTTCTGTGCTTGGCAACAAGGGTTTTGCCACCAAGAATTAAGTTTTGCTTGCCAGGGGGATCAAATACTTATTTCTCACTGCAAACAAATTTATACAATTTATACAATGTGATTTTCTGGATTTTATTTTTGATATTCTGTCTCTCAATGTTAAAATTAACCTACCCTTAAAATTATAAACTGTTCATGTGTTTGTCAGTGGGCAAACTTACATAATCAACAAGGATCAAATACTTATTTCCCCACTGTATACATCTATGATGATCAAACAGTAACTTAATGTTATTGTATACCTCACATCTTTAAGTAGTGGCTATTCTAGGGCTTTACAGTGTGGTATTTCCAACATGACAGCATATAGCATTTGTAAAGTTGAAGCTTTATCCTTTGCTTATGTCATAGATACCCTAGATGGGAAAAGGAATTGTTTCCAGCTCACCGATAGTGAAGCTGTGATCCCTCTGGTAGTGCAAGGGAGAAAGCTGTGTCAGCAACAGAGCAGAATAATGTCAGGGAGGTTATCGAGTAACAGATCCGGGGAAGATAATTAAAACAACCGCTTAGAGAAATAGTTAAAAAATAATGAGTAGAAAAAATCTATTCCCGGAAATATTCCCAACTTACACTTTTCAAACTATCATGTTCTTAGTCAAAGAATGACATCGAAGCACATAAGATTGGGCATAGTATGATATTGAAACACATAAGTTTGGGCATAATCCTGGAAATTGCTTTTTTCTTCTCATGCTTTTTAAAAAATATTTATCTATACATAAATATAAATATTTATTTATAATTTAATTACCTCCTCTTGATCTGTTGCTGAATAACCTCCCCTAAATTATACATACTCTGTATGTTTAAAATGAACAAAGGACAATAATATTTGCATGTAGTACTGTGATTTTTTTTTAAGAACAAATCAGTACAAGTTCACTTCTGGTAAAATACCGCTATTTAACCTTGTTTCCTTTTCTCTACCCTTAGGAAAACATCTTTGAATGAATTCTAATTTTGGAAATGGACACTCAAGTATAAAAAATATATACTTACATTCCTTGATGTTATGAGATGTGATATTTCTTACATGTTTTATTTGTAATAAAAATATCAATACTTAAAGTTTGCAGAAAACAGGTTGCCCAAGGCAAATGTAGTAGTACATGTCAAGGTCATTTATACATTCTTACTATATGGTTTGTATATACTATGGTTTGAGCATTGATCTATTTATTTATTTTAGTTTTTTTAAATGCTTTGTGTTTTTAAAGTTAACCTTTTGCTGTGCAACAAAAGCAAAGCACATTATTACATATATAAGGTAATGAAATCAATTAATTAGAAAGATATGTGTGATTATTTGTATCCACAGGAGAAAAAAATGGAGATTATTCTAGCTATAAATAGGTTATTATATTGTTGAAAAATTTGTTATTCATGGGTTGTAGCATATTTATTATGTGCTTTACACACTTTTCTGCACTGCATACAACAAGGAGGCATGCCTGATAGGGAAATAGATGTGGCTTAATGTGTATCCCCAAAAAGACACCAAAAGACAAATAACAAACATTTCTGACAGAAAGTAAGCCAACTAATAGTGTAAACTTATATTAGACAGTATTAAAATATGACAAACTTAAGAAAAAGGAAGACTGTGCTCAATGATATGAATAAAAATATTATTTACTGAACAAATGTACAGTGGTAATGCAGCAAATTGCTAGAAGGCGCACATTAAAAAATCATTAATATATAAAAAGCATATAAAAACAGTACATAATGTTGCTGCATCAATTTCTGTTCTCCCCTATTTTTCTGTTTGTGATTAAATACATACTTTCACTAGGGCAGGGATATGTGCACTAAAATGTTCTTATTTTACTATACAATGAATATACAGTGCACATAATATATACGCCATTTTGTATTTGCTTTTGTTTTAAGTAATTAAAATATGTCAGATTTATCAAACAGCATAAGTCACTTTGATAAAACTGGTGCATTTTAAATCTGTCTATACTAAGCCAGCACTGAATTAGACAGCATTGATAAGTGTTCTCCAATAATTTCAAAATATTAATAACCAAAATAAACTCTGTCCTTTGACATTTGCGTCAAATGTGTCCAAAGCATTAGTATTGTTTTAGACTCTGTCAACAAATCCATTATATTCCATTCTTTTGAGTCTAGTAAAACTGGATAGACTTGTCTCAAATACATATTATTGGTAGATGATTTGATTTCACTCATCATTCCAGTAATGCAGGTTTTAATTTCACTTGATCAAAGTAGGTTTGAAATCTGGCAAGATTATCTTGTCTGGGACATAACAACTGTGAAAGTGGGATATGACTCTATACAGTGGATACGGAAAGTATTCAGACCCCTTTAAATTTTTCACTCTATGTTTCATTGCAGTCATTTGGTAAATTCAAAAAAGTTCATTTTTTTCTCATTAATGTATACATATTTAAGTCACATGCTGTCCATTTCCTTGTGATCCTCCTTGAGATGGTTCTACTTCTTCAGTGGAGTCCAGCTGTGTTTAATTAAACTGATAGGACTTGATTTGTAAAGGCACACACACCCGTCTATATAAGACCTCTAAGCTCACAGTGCATGTAAGACCAAATGAGAATCATGAGGTCAAAGGAACTGCCAAGGAGCTCAGAGACAGAATTGTGGCAAGGCACAGATTTGGCAAAGGTTACAAAATAATTTCTGCAGTACTCAAGGTTCCTCAGAGCACAGTGGTCTCCATAATCCTTAAATAGAAGAAGTTTGGGACCACCAGAAGTATTCCTAGACCTGGCCATCCAGCCAAACTGAGCAATCATAGGAGAAGAGTCTTGGTGAGAGAGGTAAAGAAGAACCCCAAGATCACTGTGGCTGACCTCCACAGATGCAGTAGAGAGATGGGAGAAAGTTCCACAAAGTCAACTATCACTGCAGCCCTCCACCAATCGGGCCTTTATGGCAGAATGCCCCCCACGAAAGCCTCTCCTCAATGCCAGACATATGAAAGCCCGCATAGAGTTTGCTAAAAACACATTAAGGACTCCCAGACTATGAGAAATAAGATTCTCTGGTCTGATGAGATGAAGATAGAACTTTTTGGTGACAATTCTAAGTGGTATGTGTGGAGAAAACCAGGCGCTGCTCATCACCTGCCCAATGCAATCCCAACAATGAAACTTGGTGGTGACAGCTTCATGCTATGGGGGTGTTTTTCAGCTGCAGGGAAAGGAAACTGTTTGCAATTGAAGAAAACATGAATACGACCAAGTACAGAGATTCCTGGATAAAAACCTCTTCCAGAATGCTCTGGACCTTAGACTTGGCTGAAGATTCAATTTCCAACAAGACAATGATCCTAAGCTCACAGCTAAAATAACAAAGGAGTGGCTTCAGAACAACTCTGTGAACATTCTTAACTGCCCCAGCCAGAATCCTGACCTAAACCCAATTGAGCATCTCTGGAGAGACTTGAAAATGGCCGTCCACTAATGTTCACCATCCAACCTGATGGAACTAGAGAGGATCTGCAAGGAAGAATAGCAGAGGATCCCAAATCCAGGTTTTAAAAACTTGTTGCATCATTCCCAAGCTGACTCATGGCTGTACTAGCTCGAAAGGGTGTTTCTACTCAATACTGAGCAAAGGGTCTGAATAGTTATGACCATGTGATATTTCAGTTTTTCTTTTTTAATAAATTTACAAAAATTCTACATTTCTGTTTTTTTCAGCCAAGATGGGGTGAAGAGTGTACAATAATAAGAAAAAAATTAACTTTTATGAATTTATCCGTGGTTGTAATGAAACAAAGAGTGAAAAAAGGTGTCTGAATACTTTCCTTACCCACTGTACATAATCTCAATGATAAATTACATTTGAGCTTAGATTTGCAGGTTTTAGGGTGTCATCAGCAATTTGCCTGATTTATTTGGTCAAGATGCTAAACCCTTGAAAAAGCTGGGAGAATTATTTCACCTTTTTTTCTCACGCATTCACTTAAATTTACTCTCAAACAGCATTGGTCATTTTACAACTGCATTCAATTGAGCCTCAAATCAGTGGAATACAAATCAGTCAAAAAATTTTCTCCATTCAGTCAGGAGTCTGAATTTTACTTTAACCCCTTTGAGACAAAGCCTATTTTCACCTTAATGACCAGGGCAATTTTTCCAATTCTGACCACTGTCAATTTATGAGGTCATAACTCTGGATTGCTCCAATGGATCCTTGTGATTATGAGAATATTTTCTAGTGACATATTGTATTTTATAACAGTGGTAAAATTTCCTTGCTGTAACTTGTACTTATTTGTGAAAAAAACAGAAATTTGGCAAAAATTTTGAAAATTTAGCAATTTTCAAACTTTTAATTTTTATGCTCTTAAATCGGAGAGTTATATCACAGAAAATAGTTAATTAATAACATTTCCAACTTGTCTACTTTACATCAGCACAACTTTAGAAAATAATTTTGTTTTTGTAGGAAGTTATAAGGCTTAAAAGTTGACCAGCGATTTCTCATTTTTCAACAAAATTTACAAAACCATTTTTTTAGGGACCACCTCAAACTTGAAGTGACTTTGAAGGGCCTATATGATGGAAAATACCCAAAAATGACACCATTCTAAAAACTGCACTCCTCAAGGTATTCATAATCACATTCAAGAAGTTTGTTAACCCTTCAGGTGCTTCACAGGAATTTTTGGAATGCGGAATGAAAAAATAAACATTTACTTTTATTTTGCAAACATTTTCCTTTAGACCTATTTTTTTTTACTTTTGCAAGGGTAGCAGGAGAAAATGGATCATAAATTATGTTGCTCCTGAGCATGCTGGTACCGCACATGTGGAGGAAATCTACTGTTTAGGCACACAGCAGGGCTCAAAACAGACAGAGCACAAATTAACTTTTTGAATGCAATTGTAAATTAGGCAGGCTCTCATCACTATAGAAATGACAAACATGTGGTTTATGCACACTGGGGCTCAGAAGGGAGGGGCATTTGTATTTGGGAGCCCTGCACACAGCAGGGCTCAAAACAGACGGAGCACAAATAAGCTTTTTGAATGTGAAATATGATGGAATAATTAGCGGTTGCCATGTCGCGTTTTGAAAGCCCCTGATGTGCCTAAACAGTGGAAACCCCCAACAACGGACACCATTTTGGAAATTAGACGCCTTATTTAACTTATCTAGATGTGTATTGTTTACCTTGAACCCACAGGTGCTTCACAGAAGTTTATAGCGTAGAGCCATGGAAATTAAAAAAATCACATTTTTCCCAAATAAATCATTTTTAGCTCCATATTTTACATTTTAAAAAGGGCAATAGGAGAAATTGCTCCATAAAATTTGTTGTGCAATTTCTCTTGAGTGCGTCAATACCCCATATGTGGAGGAATACTACTGTTTGTGCGCACAGCAGTGCTTGGAAGGGAAGGTGCGCCATTTGACTTTTGGAATGCAAAATTTGTTGGAATAATTAGCGGACGCCATGTCGCATTTGAAGAGCCCCTAACGTGCCTAAGCAGTGCAAACACCTCACAAGTGACACCATTTTGGAAACTAGAACCCTTATGTAACTTATCTAGATGTGTATCCAGCACCTTGCACCCACAGGTGCTTCACAGAAATTATAACGTTAAGCCGTGAAAAGAAAAAAAAATAATTTTTCCGACAAAAAAATTTTTTTTCACAAGTGCAAAAGGAGAAAATGGACCACAAAGTTAGTTGTGCAATTTCTCCTGAGTTAACCAATACCCTATATGTGGTTTAAAATTACTTCTGAGGCACAGAAAAAGCTCAGAAGGGAAGTAGCGTCATTTTAAAGTGCAGATTTTGCTGCACTTGTTTGAGGGTGCCATGTTACATTTTCAGAGCCCCTGAGCTGCTAGAACAGTAGAACCCCATAAGGTATCCCATTTTGGAAATTATAACCATTTTGAAATTTATCTACAGATGTAGTGAAGATTTTGACTTTATGTGTATTTTCCGAAACAGGTAGCAGTGGGTGGGTGTTTGGTGAGTGAAAATTGCAAACTGCCGTTGTAGTGACCAGTATATTATGGCAGGCACGTGACATTTTTGATCGCTTTCTATTCCGATTTTTGGGAGACAGAATAAACAAAAACCAGCAATTCAGGAATAGCTTTTTTTATATACAGTTCCACCTGTGGTAAAATTGGTAAGACAGCTTTATTCTTCAGGGCAGTATGATTACAGCAATACCTTATTTATATTTTTTTTTATGTTTTTGAGCTTTCAAACAATGAAAACTATTTTATAGAAAAAATAATTATTTTTGCATCGCTTTATTCGAGAACTATAACTATTTTATTTTTCTGCTGATGGACCGTATGACGGCTTGCATTTTGCAGGACAAGATGACGTTTTCATCGGTACAATTTTTACTGTGTTTACTGAAGGTGTTAAATAGTGGGGCAGTTTTATAGGACGGGCCGTTACGGACATGGCAATACCAAATATGTGTACTTTTATTGTTTTTTTATTTATAAAAATAAATGTATTTATTTGACAAATATTTATTTTATTTTTTCTTTCTTTGGGGATTTAAAAAAATATATTTTTGCACATCATAATATTTTTTTTAACTTTTTTTACATTGTCCCAATATGGGACATTACTATATTACATCAGATTGTTCATCTGATGTTCTGCACAGCAGAGTATCAGATCAGGATCTGACAGGCAGGGAAGAGGCATGGGATGGTGGATGAGGCATGCCGGCGTCTGCTCTAAGCACGCGCTCACAAGCCACCTTCCCTGCAGGACTGGTAAGGAACCCGCAGCCATCTTGGTGCCGGGGGTCTCCATAGAGACCACCAGAACAACCTGATCGCATCGCAATGTCCTGGTGGGTGCGCGCAGGGAGGGGGCCTCTCTACACAGCTGTTGCTAGTGACAGTGGCATCAGAACTGTTAAATGCCCATGATCGGTGATAGAACCGATCGTGGGCATTGCTGCGTGGTGTTAGCTGTCACATACAGCTGACACACGCGAGCGATCACTGCGGCGCTCAGCGGGAGTGCTGTGCGATTGTGCCACCATACTAGTACTGCTCAGGGCACAATTGCATCTCTCTCAGAGCAGTACTAGTACGGCGAAGTGGTTAAATAGAATATTATTTATCAGCCATATAATAATATTCCCTGTAAATTTTGCAGGATGCAAAGGCACAGTGGGCGTTCCTTAGCCAGTACATTGGCTGCTACTGCCCACCATGCCTCTACTATAAGCATACCTGTTATGTTTCGGTAACAGGAAAAATAGCAAAAACGGTAATACACCAGAGAGGCTGGAACCTATTGGATTGCAGTAACCTGAACTAACCACACAACTAGAGGTAGCCGTGGAGCGTTCCTACGTTGATCCTAGACGCCTCGTCACAGCCTGAGAGATAACTACACCTAAAGGCAGAAAGATGAAAGCTATCTGCCCCGGAGCAGATCCCCAAAGAAAATAGGAAGCCCCCAAACATGTAATGGCGGTTAGACAAGAAGAAAGCACGGACACGGACAGAAAATAGAATGAGCAAATGCTGGGGCCCAATCTGTCTAGACAGAAAAGTACAGGAAAGAATTCTGACTGCAATCCAACAAAAACCCTAAAAAAGACCAACACTTCTGATTGCCAAAAAACCTGAGATCACACGATCTCATCCACCTAAATTAGATCTCTGGTGTAACAAACGCAATTCAGCAAATAAAAAGTGACAAAGGAACAAAGCAAAAGTGCAGACAAAAACGGAGCACAATTGCAGCGCCAGACCCCCAAAAGGGGACAGGCTGCAGTCCACTGCAAGCAGCAAACTAGCAATGAAAAATCAAATAGAGGAAAAAAAAACAGCAAACACTTATCTGAAGGAGAGCAGGAACCTAGCAGTGCTTCAAACAAGATCAGAAGGAACAATTGATAACCGGCAAGGCTGCTGGGAACTCAGACCACTTATATCCTGCCATTCAGTGCCAGCTGAAGGCCATTCATTAATCAGTTCATTACCCTCAGCAACCAATGGAGGGAGCCACAGCTCAGAAGCCGCATCCAGCATATTCACAACACATACCTAAGACTGCTCCAAAGAGCTCCCAGGTGTGGCACTTCTTCAGGAAATGTGCTGCCAACAAGAGACAGTAGGTTTGCAGTCTTTGCTATGAGACCCCAAAACAAGGCAGAAATGGTCTGAACCTGAGCACCACCTGTATAACAAGGCATCTGTATTCCAAGCACAAGGTGCAGAGGAGTATACACCTTAATAAGCATGACAGATCTGAGCCTACTCCTACTTCCTCTTCTGCTGTGGTCTCAGCCTCTTACTCCAGCTTATGATTAGCAGGGCCACCTGCCTCCCAGCATTTATAGGTTGCAACTAGAGATGAGCAAAATTGTTCAGATTTTGGCCCCGAATCTGATTTTGACATATTCGGGCCATATTCAGACACTATTAGTGCCGAATGTATGTCTTCTGATCGGTTCCGAACATATTCGGTAATTTTTACTCCCATTATCTCTAATGATGTTCGGCTATGTTCAACGAATATTGCAAAAACAATATTTGAGTATGTTCGTATTCGGAACTGTAGTGAAATATGTATATGTTGCATATATGACCAGCAGTGAGTGACGTGTGTCTTGGGCTGCAGCTCCCCACACAGGTTATGACCTCATGCTAGCCTGACTGGCAGTCTTCTAGTCTCCAGTCTCTCCAGGGTGTTTCCTGAGAGTACATAGAATTGGAGCATTTCACACCTTCTGACTCTTTGAAGTTAGTTGTCAAAGGCTAGCTGTCTATGGCAAAGTTTGCACCAGAGGTTCAAAAAGAAAATAGAATGGCAGAATGGTAGAATGGCAGGGTCCACTCACAAACCAGCAATTAGAATATTATACTGAGAGGCTGGTCTAGAAATTGGATTTCCAAGTCATATCTATAATGAGACTTCCACACAAAAGATCCTTGTCATATTGAGGGCAGCCAAGCTGATGTGATTTTCTCATATTCCCCCCTCCCTCGGGGACAGAATACCAGAATGCAAAGTTTGATATTTCTTTAAGATTTCTCCCTGTTATTTTATACTTTTTTGCATATTTGTATGTCCCTTGTTATTTCCATTTTTATATCCTTTTTATTGTAAGCATTGTACCTTTTTATTTTAATGCTTTAAACTTTAATAAGTCTGAACCCTGTTGCTCTAAAGAATCCATAGCCTTAGAAGTGTGTGCTCCTGGTGATTGGCACATAGTATTAATATTTCCGGGACTCATTGCCTGTGTGTTCAGAGAGTGGTGGCAGCGTGTATGAGCGGGGTGTGTGGTCTGTGTCGGGGTGTGATTTATGGAGATAGATTAACCCTTGCAGGCGCATCCCCATACCGTGTGTGTTGGTCAATACGTGACAATTCCTCCCTCCTATGAACGTGCAAGGGGGTTGTCTTGCATGTCGGCTCCAGAGCGCGTATCTGGTTCTACCCCACCTTGGTGAGATACGCCATTAGCATTGCCGTGATCGACTCCTTTCTTATGTTGAATTGTGAAATCATATTGCTGTAATATCAGGCTCCATCTAAGCAATTTCCCGTTGTCCCCAGCTGCTCTGTTGAGCCAACTCAATGAGTTATGATCTGTTATCACGGTGAAGTTGCGCCCATAGAGGTATGGTTGCAGTTTCTGCAGAGCCCACACAATTGCCAAACATTCCTTTTCAATGGTGGTATAGGCCACTTCACTGGGTAGAAGTTTCCTGCTTAGGTAGAGAATTGGGTGCTCCTCACCTAGCTGGTTCACCTGGCTGAGAACCGCACCTAGCCCATAGGTGCTGGCGTCTGTCTGTACTACAAACCGGCGACTGAAATCTGGGGCCTGAAGGACTTGTGAACTAACCAATGCTGACTTTAGGGCAAAAAATGACCCCTCACACTGAGGAGTCCAGGAAACAATTTGGGGAAGCTTCCTACTGGTTAGATCAGATAACAGCGTGGCCAGAGCACTGTAGTTTGGTACAAACATCCTAAAGTAGACAGCCGTACCCAGGAAGGACAGTACCTGCTTGTTGGTTCGTGGGGTAGGCCAGGCTGTAATGGCTTCTACCTTCCCGGGCTCAGGTTTAAGCTAGCCTCCCTCCACCCGGTATCTGAGGTATTGTACTTCCCCCATGGCTATCTGATACTTCCCTGGCTTAACAGTAAGACCTGCAGTGTTAAACCTCTGCAACACCTGAGAGGGATGTACAAGGTGTTCCTCCCAAGAAATACTGTAAATGGCTATATCATCAATATAAGCAAAGGCAAAACCCTCAAATCCTTCCAATAAGTTATTGACCAACCTCTGGAAGGTGGCAGGGGCATTTTTCATACCAAATGGCATCACTAGAAACTCAAACAGCCCGAATGGCGATATAAAGGCAGACTTCTCTTGAGCTTCTTTGGTCAGGGGTATCTGCCAATATCCCCTGCTTAAGTCCATGATAGTGAGGTACGATGCATTAGCTAGCTGCTCTAACAGCTCGTCTATCCTCGGCATGAGGTAGACCTCACATGTAGTCAGTAGATTTAGTTTTCTATAGTCTACACAGAATCGGGTAGTATGGTCCTTTTTTGGGACAAGAACCACAGGCGAGGCCCAGACGCTCTTGGATTTTTGTATTACCTTGAGGTTTAGCATCTCCTCTACCTGTTCCCTCGTGTGTGACTTCACCTCTGCTGACACCCGGTATGCAGACTGTCGTACTGGGCGATTGGTACCGGTGTCTACAGTCATGGCCAAAAGTTTTGAGAATGACACAAATATTATATTTTCACATGATCTGCTGCCCTCTGGTTTTTATGTGTGTTTGACAGATGTTTTTATCACAGACAGAAATATAATAATTGCAAACATATGAGTAACAAAAGCTTATATTGACAGTTAAAATGAGTTAATGCAGCAAGTCAATATTTGCAGTGTTGACCCTTCTTCTTCAGGACCTCTGCAATTCTCCCTGGCTGTAATGTATGTAGTACAGTTCATATAGCGTCTTGTGCTTGGGTGCGATGAAAACACAGGAGTCACAGGTTTGATATAGAAAAGTCCTGTATTACTTCATACAAGTTGGCAGAAATAGTCACACAGTTTGCAGACACAGAAACAGGAGACACAGCAGGCCAGAGTAATCCAAGCTCAGCAATCACTCTCCAATACAGATTCAGGATCTTCTTCTCTGTTACCGTAAGTCCATGCAAACGTGGGTCTTTCAAAGAGCAGGGTTCAGAGTCCACAAGTGCTTCAGAGTTCCTCAGTAGGAATAGCTGGAGTACAAGGTTCAAGGCTTACAGGAGTCAAGTCACATGTTCACTGCAGGCTAGATTCTGAAGCACTGATTGCTCAGCTGTGGCTGCTTAAGAAGCAAAGGAGAGAATCAGGGCGGGAACATGCAAGCTGGAAACTCCATTTTGGCTGAGGGCAAGATAGCTGCAGCAAGACAGAAAGTAAAATAGCTGACGAACAAACTGAGTTTCAGGAATATATACATAGAACCTTACATTACTCCCCCTTAAGGACAACCTCCGGATGACCTCAGACCAGGCTTGTGTGGGTACCTCTGATGAAACTGACGGAGCAAGCGAGGAGCATTAACGTTATTGACCGGTTCCCATGAGTTGTCCTCCACTGGGTAGCCCTGCCATTTAATCAGATATTGTAACTGATTTCTATACAACCTGGAATCTAAAATCCTTTCCACCACAAATTCTTCCTGACCATCGACTAGCACTGGGTCAGGGCAAGGAGAGGAACGTCCAGGAAACGTATTGGGTGTCGCAGCCTTTAGTAGGGATACATGAAAGACAGGGTGGATTCTCATAGTTCTGGGCAGTTGAAGACGACAAGCAACGACACTTATAATTTTACTGATTTTATAGGGTCCAATGTACTTATGTCCCAACTTAGACGATGGAATCCTTAACTTAAGATTTCTGGTTGACAGCCAGACCAAGTCTCCTACCTTGAAAGCTGGTGCAGGTTTACGAAATTTATCTGCTGCTTTCTTGTACCTTTCTTGAGCCGATTCCAGATTTTCCTTTAGAAGATCCATATTCTTCTGTAAAGACGTGATTCTTTCAGCCAATGCTGGTAAAGGCGTTTCTATGGAAATCGTGGTAGAATGTTAGGATGATAACCTAGATTAGAGTAAAAAGGAGACTGTTTAGTGGAGGCACTCTGAGAGTTGTTATACGAGAACTCAGCTAATGGAAGTAGATCCACCCAATCATCCTGTAGGAGGCAGATAAAGCAGCGGAGATACTGCTCCAGGGTTTGATTGGTTTGTTCGGTCTGTCCATTAGTCTGGGGATGAAAAGCAGAAGAAAGGTTTACTTTAATGTCCAATGCTGCACAGAAATTTTGCCAAAACCTAGAAGTGAATTGCACCCCTCGATCCGAAATAACCTCATCCGGTACTCCATGTAAGCGAAACACATCTTTAATCATCAAATCTGATGTCTGTTTTGCAGTGGGTAAGCCGACACAAGGGATAAAATGAGCTGCCTTTGTTAAACGATCAACCACCACTAGAATGGTGTTCTTCCCCTGAGAGGTTGGTAACTCCGCAATGAAGTCCATAGAAATGGTCCCCACGGGCGGGACGGGGTGGGAAGAGGCTGTAACAGACCAGTTGGTGAGGAGCGAGGTGTTTTGCATCTTGCACAGACCTCACATGAAGTGACATAATTCAAAACATCCTTCCTGCAAGTGGGCCACCAAAAGAAACGAGAAAGAAATTCCTGTGTCTTTAGAATTCCTCTATGCCCAGCTATCTTGGAATCGTGAATGAGTTGCAATACTCTTAATCTGACTGTTTCAGGAATATACAGACGTTGTCCCTGAATCCACACACCATTCTTAAAGACAAGACTTACGTCCCTTGGGGGTTGTGCCAAAAAGGAATCCGCATGGTATGCTTCCTTGATGTCCTTAAGTAGGTCTTGATTATGAATTACTCCTAGGAATCTAGAGTCAGGAAGAATAGTCTTAGGAGGAGTAATTGGACGTGTCTCTGCTGAGTAAATCCTAGAGAGTGCATCAGCCTTTCCATTGCGCGATCCTGGTCTATAAGAGATGATAAAATTAAATTGGTTTAAGAAAAGATTCCAGCGAGCCTGGCGAGGAGTCAGGCACTTAGCCGACCTGATAAACTCAAGGTTACGATGGTCTGTCAGGACGACTATTTGCTGTGCAGCACCCTGAAGAAGGTGTCTCCATTCTTTGAAGGCGGCAATAATGGCCAACAACTCTCTATTGCCCACATCGTAGTTCCTCTCAGCCGAAGACAACTGCTGGGAAAAGAAGGCACAGGGATGCAAGACATTCTTCTCACCTGTTCTCTGAGAGAGTATAGCTCCAACGGCACAGTCTGAAGCATCCACCTCTATTATGAAGGCAAGCTCGGGGTTGGGATGTACTAGGATAGGTGCAGTGGTAAATTTATCTTTTAGACGGGAAAATGCTTCCTGGGCTTGGGGAGTCCAGGAAAACCTAGACTCTTTCCGGGTAAGTTGAGTGATAGGTGACACTACCTCAGAGAAATTTCTAATGAAACGTCTATAGAAGTTGGCAAACCCGATGAAGCGCTGTACCTCCTTCACATTTCTAGGACTTGGCCAATCCTTGATGGCTTGGGTTTTGCTTCCATCCATACTAATTCCTTGTGTAGACAGTACATACCCCAGAAATTGAATTTCGGTCCTATGGAATTCACACTTTTCAAGTTTGATGTAAAGATGATTTTGTCTTAGACGTTCCAAGACCATTCTCACATGTCCATGATGTTCCTCTGTGGAGTTAGAAAAAATTAGAATATCATCCAAATAAATTACCACGAATGTATCTAGGAGATCCCTGAAGATGTCATTCACCAAGTGTTGGAAAGTGGCTGGGCGGTACTCAGACCAAAAGGCATAACTAGATATTCAAAGTGTCCATAGCGTGACCTGAATGCAGTCTTCCATTCATCCCCAGGTCTAATACGGACTAAGTTATAGGCCCCACGAAGATCTAGTTTAGAAAAAATTTTGGCATGTCGCACTCTCTCCAATAACTCAGGGATTAAAGGCAATGGATAACGGTTTCTAATAGTAACCTAATTGAGTTCCCTATAGTCTACGCATGGTCTCAGAGATCCATCTTTCTTCTTTACAAAGAAGATGGGTGCACCTGCAGGAGATGAAGAGGGGCGTATGAAGCCCTTGGCTAGATTTTCATCTATGTAATCCTTTAAAGCCTTTAGCTCGGGCCCCGCCAGGGGGTAGATCTTACCAAAAGGTATCTCTGCTCCAGGCAATAATTCAATTGGACAATCATATGGACGGTGAGGAGGAAGCTGGTCAGCGTTCTTCTTGTCACATAAATCCACATAGTCCTGGTATACAGCTGGTAGTTCAGGGACTGACATGATTCCTTTAGGAACAGAGCAAGCTGAAACTTTTGGACTCATCTGTTTCTCTGGAAAGTGTAATTCCTTGGTCTCCCAGTTAATGGTAGGATTCTGAGCCTGCAGCCATGGTAGCCCTAGAATAATGGGAAAGTGGGGAGAAGAGATAAGCATAAAGGACAGTTTCTCTTGATGATCTTTACCCATAAGAACCCTCAAAGCCTCTGTTTCCTGATCCACTGGTCCAGAGGTCAGCAGGGAGCCATCCACAGTTTCCATCTGTACTGGAGTAGCCTTCTTCACTGAACGTATTCCCTGTTTCAGAGCAAAGGAGACATCCATAAAATTTCCACTTGCCCCTGAGTCGATCATAGCAGAGCTAGACACCCAAGCTGAGTCAACCCAGAGTTTGATGGAAAGAAAGCAATGAGAATTGTTTTTCTTACAACTCAGCTGGGACACCGCTGAGGAAACTTGAAAAATGGCAGCGTTTACACAGTCAACGTCCTCAGAGGTAACGGAGTTTAAGTCCGAGAAATCAAGATCTGTTGCTGCAGATCTCTCTGGAGCCTGAGGCTCGGACCTGACAGATCCCCTCTCGCAACACTCACAATGAATGAGTGCTGCAGTAGTCTTACGAGAACGGCTGGGGCAGTTTATAATGAAGTGCCCTGACTTACCACAATAGAAACATAGATTCTCCTTAAAACGATGTTCCTTGCGTGCATCACTAACCCGTCGTTGTAAAGAGTCTACCTGCATGGGTTCAGGTTCAGGTTCCCGTGTAATCCTACTCAAAGGTTCCTTAGCTGGAGAGGAAGGTAGGAAAAGGTTAGTACGATTGCTTTCGAACCATCTCTCTTGCCTGCGTTCAGTCAGACGAGTATCAATACGGATGCAGTAGTTAATAAAGTCACCTAACGCAGTGGGAGGGTCGGCACGAGCAAGTTCATCCTTAATCAGTGGAGATAACCCCTTTCGAAAAATAGATTTTTTGGCGGAACTGTCCCAGGTGGTATCAAGGGCCCATCTCCTGAAATCCAAGGCATATTCAGCTACCGAGTGCTTACCTTGGCGCAAAGCTAACATGGCTGCTTCAGCTGTTGCACCTCGATTGGGGTCATCAAACACCTGCCCCATGGCTGAAATAAAATCATCAAGGTGATTCAAACAATCATCCTCAGTCTCAATCAGAGGGTTTGCCCACATTAAAGCCTTGTTGGTAAGCAACATAATTATAGTAAGCACCTTAGATCGTTCAGTGGGAAATTGTGAAGCATGTGCAGAAAAAAAAAGATTGCATTGATTAATAAATCCCCTGAATTTCTCACGTTCACCGCCAAAACGAAAAGGGGGCAACTTGGGAATCCCAGCACTCGGGGCTACGGCAGGAGCCTGGACTCGCCCCTCTAGAACCTCAATCCTGGCTCGCAAATCCTGGGTAGTCTGTCCAACCACTTGCAAATTGTGATTATTGAGGTCCTGTAGATTTGTAAAACGGGTCTTTATATTCTGCAAATCTGCAAGGATATTATCAGTCACTCCGCAAAGTTCCTTTATGCGGGCCTCCATTTTCCAGATCTTTTAAGACAGGATTACTGGAAGAAGAGGAGAGAAAAAAAAAACAATAGTGTTCACCTGTGGCAACACTGCAGAGAGAAAAAAAAATTAAGGGAACTGCTCACTGGAATGGTTGTGAGAAGTCACAACCACTATCATCACAGAAAGTTTCAACCAGACATCTGATATCCAGAGTTACAGCAGACAAAAAAGAGAAAAGAAAGGAAAAAAAAAAAAACAATAGTGTTTACCTGTGGTAACACTGCAAAAAGAAAAAACTTAAGGGAATTGCTCACCTGGAATGGTTGTGAGAAGTCACAACCACTGTCATCACAGAAAGTACAACCGGACGTCTGATATCCACAGTACAGCAGACACAGCCTTCCAGACCCAGCAGACACTAACGTTTTGGCTTCAGAATCTTGTAATGTATGTAGTACAGTTCATATAGCGTCTTGTGCTTGGGTGCGATGAAAACACAGGAGTCACAGGTTTGATATAGAAAAGTCCTGTATTACTTCATACAAGTTGGCAGAAATAGTCACACAGTTTGCAGACACAGAAACAGGAGACACAGCAGGCCAGAGTAATCCAAGCTCAGCAATCACTCTCCAATACAGATTCAGGATCTTCTTCTCTGTTACCGTAAGTCCATGCAAACGTGGGTCTTTCAAAGAGCAGGGTTCAGAGTCCACAAATGCTTCAGAGTTCCTCAGTAGGAATAGCTGGAGTACAAGGTCCAAGGCTTACAGGAGTCAAGTCACAGGTTCACTGCAGGCTAGATTCTGAAGCACTGATTGCTCAGCTGTGGCTGCTTAAGAAGCAAAGGAGAGAATCAGGGCGGGAACATGCAAGCTGGAAACTCCATTTTGGCTGAGGGCAAGATAGCTGCAGCAAGACAGAAAGTAAAATGGCTGACGAACAAACTGAGTTTCAGGAATATATACATAAAACCTTACACTGGCATGCTCTCAATCAACTTCCGGACCAAATCCTGACTGATAGCAGTCCATTCTTGCACAATCAATGCTTTCATTTTGTCACAGTGCATGCAGATGCACTCACACCTGCCTGCTGCCATTCCTGAGCAAGCTCTGCACTGCTGGTAGCCCGATCCCGCAGCTGATACACTTATAAGAGACGGTCCTGGCGCTTGCTGGTCTTTCTTGGGCGCCCTGAAGCATTTTTGGCAACAATGGAACCTCTTTCCTTGAAGTTCTTGATGATGCAATAGATTGTTGACTGAAGTGCAATCTTTCTAGCTGCGATACTCTTCCCTGTTAGGCCATTTTTGTGCATTGCTATGATGACTGCACGTGTTTCTTTAGAGATAACCATGGTTAACAGAAGAGAAACAATGATGCCAAGCACCAGCCTCCTTTTAAAGTGTCCAGTGGTGTCATTCTTACTTAATCATGACAGATTGATCTCCAGCCATGTCCTCTTCAACACCCACACCTGTGTTAATGGAGCAATCACTGAAAAGAGGTTAGCTGGTCCTTTTAAGGCAAGGCTGCAATGATGTTGAAATGTGTTTTGGGGATAAAGTTCATTTTCTAGCAAAATATTGATTTTGCAAGTAATTGCTGTTAAGCTGATCACTCTTTATAACATTCTGGAGTATATGCAAATTGCCATTAGAAAAAGTGAAGCAGTAGACTTTGTAAAAATTAATATTTGTGTCATTCTCAAAACTTTTGGCCATGACTGTACATGGTGAGTGGCTAAGTGAGTCCTCCCAGGTTTCCCTGTGAAGACTTCTGTGAAGTCGCTGAGCACCCCCATCAGCTCAGACCTCTGACTGTGGAATAGCTCAGGGTCTAACTTTGCTGACTCCAGGGACTCCATATACTGAGTCCCAGCCCCCACATGTAGTAACAGATCCGCCTCCCCTTCTTCAGGCAGGCTACAGACAGGTAACACACAGGCCTCCCTGTCATGATGAGCCTTCAACATATTTACATGAAATACTTTCTGATGCTTTGCATGCTCATCTAGGGTCACCACATAGTTAAAATCATTTAGCCGCTTGTGTACAGTGTATGGTCCCTCCCATGCGGCCTGCAGTTTATTCTGTAACATAGGGACCAACACCCAAACCTTCTGACCCTCCTCGTAGGCCCTCAATCTGGCATTATGGTCGTACCAGACCTTCTTGTTGATTTGGGCCTGAGTCACATACTCATGGGCCAGGTTGCTCAGTTTTTGCATTCTTTCTCTGAGTCGTAGTACATATTCGACCACCGAGACGCCTGTAGTTTTTGGGTCATCCTCCCAACAGTCCCTAACCCCTTCATGACCCAGCCTATTTTGACCTAAATGACCTGGCCATTTTTTGCAATTCTGACCAGAGTCCCTTTATGAGGTAATAACTCAGGAACGCTTCAATGAATCATAGCGATTCTGAGATTGTTTTTTTGTGACATATTGGGCTTCATGTTAGTGGTAAATTTAGGTTGATAATTTTTGCGTTTATTTGTGAAAAAATGGAACTTTGGCCAAAATTTAGAAAATTTAGCAATTTTCAAATTTTGAATTTTTATTCTGTTAAACCAGAGAGTTATGTGACACAAAATAGTTAATAAATAACATTTCCCACATCTCTACTTTACATCAGCACAATTTTGGGAACAACATTTTTTTTTGTTAGGAAGTTATAAGGGTTAAAAGTTGACCAGCGATTTCTCATTTTTACAACAAAATTTACAAAACCATTTTTTTTAGGGACAACCTCACATTTGAAGTCACTTTGAAGGGTCTATATGGCAGAAAATACCCAAAAGTGACACCATTATAAAAACTGCACCCCTCAAGCTACTCAAAACTACATTCAAGAAGATTATTAACCCTTCAGGTGCTTCACAGGAACTAAAGCAACGTGGAAGGAAAAAATGGACATTTTAATTTTTCCAACAAAATTTTTCTTTTAGCATCAATTTTTTCTTTTTTGCATGGGCAACAGGATAAAATGGACCCTAAAATTTGTTGGGCAATTTATCCTGAGTACACAGATACCTCATATGTGGTCATAAACCACTGTTTGGGCGCACGGCAGGGCTCAGAAGGGAAGGAGCGCCATTTGACTTTTTGAATGGAAAATATGCTGGAATATTTAGCGGTTGCCATGTCGCATTTGGAGAGTCCCTGTGTGCCTAAACATTGGAGCTCCCCCACAAGTGACCCCATTTTAGAAACTAGACCCCCAAGGAACTTATCTAGATGCAGAGTGAGCACTTTGAACCCCCAGGTGCTTCACAAATTGATCCGTAAAAAAAAAGAAAGTACTTTTTTTTCACAAAAATTATCTTTTAGCCTTAGTTTTTTTCATTTTCACATGGGCAACGGGATAAAATGGATCGTAAAATTTGTTGGGCAATTTCGCCTGAGTACACCGATACCTCATATGTGGTCATAAACCACTGTTTGGGCGCACGACTGGGCCCAGAAGGGAAGGAGCGCCATTTGACTTTTTGAATGGAAAATTGGCTCCAATCCTTAGCGGACACCATGACGCCTTTGGAGAGCCCCTGTGCGCCTAAACAGTGAAAAAAACCAACATGTGACATCATTTTGGAAACTAGACCCCCAGTGAGCTTATCTAGATGAGTAGTGAGCACTTTGAACCCCCAAGTGCTTCACAGGAGTTTATAAACGCAGAGCAGTGAAAATAATAAAATCATTTTTGTTTCTCAAAAATCATTTTTTAGCCCACTATTTTTTATTTTCCCAAGGGTAACAGGATAAATTGGACCCCAAAAGTTGTTGTCCAGTTATTCCTGAGTACGCTGGTGCCCCATATGTGGGGGGGAACCTCTGTATGGGCGCACGGCAGGGCTCAGAAGGGAAGGAGCGCCATTTGACTTTTTGAATGGAAAATTAGCTCCAATCGTTAGCGGACACCATGTCATGTTTGGAGAGCCCCTGTATGCCTAAACTTTGGAGCTCCCCCACAAATGACCCCATTTTGGAAACTAGACCCCCTAAGGAACTTATCTAGATACAGAGTGAGCACTTTGAACCCCAGGTGCTTCACAGAAGTTTATAACGCAGAGCCGTGAAAATAAAAAATCATTTTTTTTTCTCAAAAAATGATTATTTAGCCCCCTATTTTTTATTTTCACAATGGTTACAGGAGAAATTGGACCCCATAAGTTGTTGTCCAATTTGTCCTAAGTACGCTAGTACCTCACATGTGGGGGGGAACCACTGTTTGGGCACACGTCAGGGCTCGGAAGATATGTAGTGATGCTTTGAAATGCCGACTTGATGGAATGGTCTGCTGGCGGGCAGAGCCCCTGATGTGCCTAAACAGTAGAAACCCCCCACAAGTGACCACATTTTGTAAACTAGACCCCTCAAGGAACTTATCTAGGTGGTGGTGAGCACCTTGAACCCCCACGTGCTTCACAGAAGTTTGTAATGCAGAGCAGTGAAAATAAAAAATCATTTTTTTCCTCAAAAACTGATTTTTTTAACCCGCAATTTTTTATTTTCACAAGGGTAACAGGAGAAATTGGACCACAAAAGTTGTTGTACAGTTTGTCCTGGGTACACTGGTACCCCATATGTGGGGGGAACCACTGTTTTGGCGCATGGGAGAGCTCAGAAGGGAAGGAGCACCATTTTGGAATGCAGACTTGATGGAATGTTCTGCGGGCATCATGTTGCGTTTGCAGAGCCCCTGATGTGCCTAAACAGTAGAAACCCCCCACAAGTGACCCTATTTTGGAAACTAGACCCCCCAAAGAGCTTATCTATATGTGTAGTGAGCACTTTGAACCCCAAAGGGATACAGAGAAGTTTATAACGCCGGGGCATGAAAATAAAAAAATCATATTTTTACACAAACATGAT
The DNA here is from genome assembly GCA_033576555.1 of Oophaga sylvatica. Taxonomy (NCBI): domain Eukaryota; kingdom Metazoa; phylum Chordata; class Amphibia; order Anura; family Dendrobatidae; genus Oophaga; species Oophaga sylvatica. The sequence goes on along the minus strand of JARQOD010000005.1, from coordinate 294,792,428 downwards.
CTTTTAGTCCGCAATTTTTTTATTTTCCCAAGAGTAACAGGAGAAATTAGATCCCAAAAGTTGTTGTCCAATTTGTCCTGAGTACGCTGATATCCCATATGTGGGAGAAAACTACTGTATGGGCATACTTCGGGGCTCGGAAGGGAAGTAGTGACGTTTTGAAATGCCGACTTGATGGAATGGTCTGCGGGCGTCATGTTATGTTTGCAGAGTCCCTGATGTGCCTAAACAGTAGAAACTCCCCACAAGTGACCCCATTTTGGAAACTAGACCCTGCAAGGAACTTATCTACATGTGTGGTGAGCACTTTGAACCCCCAAGGGCTACACAGAAGTTTATAATGCCGGAGCATGAAAATAATAAAATCATATTTTTTACACAAACATGATCTTTTAGTCCCCAATTTTTTTATTTTCCCAAGGATAACAGGAGAAATTAGACCCCAAAAGTTGTTGTCCAATTTGTCCTGAGTACGCTGATATCCCATATGTGGGAGAAAACTACTGTATGGGCACACGTCGAGGCTCGGAAGGTAAGTAGTTTTGAAATGCCGACTTGATGGAATGGTTTGCGGGTGTCATGTTACGTTTGCAGAGCCCATGATGTGCCTAAACAGTAGAAACCCCCCCAAGTGACCCCATTTTGGAAACTAGATCCCCCAAGGAACTCCTCTAGATGTGTGGTAAGCACTTTGAATCTCCAAGTTCTTCACAGAAGTTTATAACGCAGAGCCGTGAAAATAAAAAATCATTTTTTTTCCACAAAAATAACTTTTTTAGTCCCTAATTTTTTTTTTCACAACAGTAACAGGAGAAATTAGACCCCCAAAGTTGTTGTGCAATTTTTCCCCAGTACGCTGATACCCCATATGTGGGGGTAAACCACTGTTTGGGCACACGTCAGGGCTTGGAATAAAGGGAGCACTGTTTGACTTTTTGAATGCAAAATTTGCAGGAATCAATGGTGGCGCCATGTCGCGTATGGAGAAACCCTGATGTGCGTAAATAGTGGAAACCCCTCAATTCTAACTCCAACCCTAACCCCAACACACCCCTAACCCCAACCCTAACCCCTACACACCCCTAACCCTAATACAAACCCTAACCATAACCCTAACCCCAACACACCCCTAACCCTAATCCCAACTCTAACCATAAACCTAACCACAAGCCTAACCCTAATCCCAACCCTAACCCCAAAACACCCATAACACTTATCCTAACTCTAACCCTAACCACAAACCTAACCCTAATCCCAACCCTAACCCTAATTCCAACCCTAACCATAATTCCAACCCTTACCCTAGTTCTAACCCTAACCCTAGTTCTTACCCTAACCTTAAGGCTGGGTTCATATTGCATTTTAGCAGCCCGTTCAAAATGTAGCGTTGATGGGCTGGTAACGGTATAGCATAACCGATCGTGTTATGCTATACCCGCTAGTGCAGAGGAATCAGCGATGATTCATCTGTGCTAGCGGTGACGGAGCCCAGACGCTGCAGCCTGCGTCCAAGGCTCCATCACTGAATGATGACACGTCGCGAACGCATGCCGCTTCACGGCATGTGTTGCGATGCGCACACAAATGGGGTGAATGGTAGCGTTAACGGACTGCGTTACACCGCGGTGAAACGCAGTCCATCTAACGGACTGCCATAATGCAATATGAACCCAGCCTAACCCTGAGGCTCCATGCACACGTTGCTGATTCACTTGCGGATTTTTCAAAAATCCGCAGGTAAAATGACCTGCGTTTTACCTGCGTATTTAGCGCCGATTTACTATGGTTTTGGTGCGGTTTTTCCCTGCGGTTTTACACTTACAATGGAATAGGTGTAAAATCGCTGCGGAATCCGCACAAAGAATCGACATGCTGCGGATTTAAAACCGCAGCAAATCCGAGCTGAAAAATCTGCAGCATGTGAACAGCGTTTTTTTTACCATTTATTTGCATTGTACTGTACATGGTTTCTGGATCTGCTGTGGATCCGCAGCAAAATCCGCTGCGGATCCGCAGCAAAATCCGCTGCTGATCCGCAGCAAAATTTGCTGCTGATCCGCAGCAAAATCCGCTGCTGATCCGCAGCAAAATCCGCTGCTGATCCGCAGCAAAATCCGCGGCTGATCCGCAGCAAAATCCGCTGCTGATCCGCAGCAAAATCCGCTGCTGATCCGCAGCAAAATCCGCTGCAGATCCGCAGCAAAATCCGCTGCTGATCTGCAGCAAAATCCGCTGCTGATCCGCAGCAAAATCTGCTGCAGATCTGCAGCAAAATCCGATGCTGATCCGCAGCAAAATCCGCTGCTGATCCGCAGCAAAATCCGCAACGTGTGCAGAGCCTAATAGGAAAAAAAAAATCTTTATTTTATTATTTGACCCTACCTATGACAGGGGGGTTCACTTAGTTTTTTTTTATTTTGATCACTGTGACAGTTTATCACAGTGATCAAAATAAATTTCTGGACTCTTCAGGGCATGCGCATGCGCGCGCGGCGCACTGCGCTGCGCTCGCCATTTTCCAATATGGCGGCGCCCATGAAAAATCCCGGGCAGCCGCTGGGACGGATACAGGGACATCGGTGGACCGGGAGAGGTGAGTATGGGGATCGGAAGGTGAGGGGGGGAATCGGAAGGTGGGGGCAGCGGAGGCCAGGACGAGGGGAGCTGTTAGTGACGGCGGTGACCGATCGCTGCCATGAAATCAGTGGCGGCGGCCGATCACCGCCGTGACATGGTGTGGGGGGGGTCGGTTCTCAGTCTCCAGCCATGGCAGATGCTATTGCAGCATCGGCCATGGCTGGATTGTAATATTTCACCAATTTCATTGGTGAAATATTACAGATTGCTCTGATTGGCTGTTTCACTTTTAACAGCCAATCAGAGCGATCGTGGCCACGGGGGGGTTAAGCCAACCCCCCTGTGGTGAAGCACAAAGGGTCCTGTGCCTGCGGGTCGGGTGACCTTTCAGTGACCCCGGTCACCCGGCCCGCAGGAACGCGATCCTTTCATGACGCCACATAGGCGTCATGGGTCGGATTGGCACTGACTTTCATGACGCCTACGTGGCGTCACAGGTCGGGAAGGGGTTAATCAAATCAAGTGGACCTCTGACCCTCCTCCCATAAACCAGTTCAAAGGGGGAGAATCCTGTAGACACCTGGGGTACCTCTCTGTACGCAAATAACAGATGAGGGAGGTGCCGCTTCCAGTCTCTTCCTTCAGTCTCCACCAGCATTTTGAGCATTTGTTTTAATGTTCTGTTAAAACACTCACAGAGTCCATTGGGTTGGGGATGATAGGTGCTGGCCACAAAATCTGCACTTTTTTTTTTTCGCAGAGTCTTTCCATCAGATCGGACATGAATTGGGTTCCCTGATCAGTTAACATTTCCCTGGGGAAACCCACATGAGAGAAAACAGTCAGTAAAGCATCCGCCACTTTGCTCGGATGGAGGACAGCGCCACAGCTTCCGGATATCGTGTGGCATTGTCCACCACTGTGAGGATGTACCTTTTGCCAGACCTGCTAGGAATTGCATGTGGCACTATGATATCCACAGCCACTCGCTGGAAGGGCTCATCGATCACTGGCAGTGGTTTCAATGGGGCTTTCTGTATATCCCCAGACTTTCCAACTCTCTGACAAACTGCGCAGGATCGACAGTAGTTGGCTATATCTGTCCTCATCTTGGGCCAATAAAAGTTATGTGTCAGATGAGCATTAGTCTTTTGTACTCCAAGGTGCCCAGCCAAAGGAATTTCATCAGCAATTCTCAATAATTTTTCCCTAAATGGATAAGGGACGACCAGCTTCTTTTCACAGTCCCAAGGTTCTGTAGTATCCATGGGAGAGTCTCTTTATACAGTCTTCCCTGCTCCAGTATTTTCTCTCTTTGTCAGAACAGTGGGGGGTGATCTGCAAGGCATCTGAGCTTCTCCAGACTAACATCTGTCCGCAGGGCCTCCTGGAAGCTCTGACTGTCAGTCTCGGCCCCTGGCCTAGTGTGACTGCCAGGCCCTGGTCTGAAGCTGAGTCGTCAGTGTCAGTTATCAGGGACTTTTTTGCATCTGTCACGTGAGGAGGCTCCTAGGCCACAGTATGGCCCCCCGGTTCAGGCAGTTCTATTTGAGCCTCATCCTCTAATCTCTGGGTTGGAGTCTGAGCCGCAGCCTGACTCCGGGTCACAGCGGCCACATACGTACATTGCTGTGCATTGTTATATTTTCCCTCCTCGCATGGGATCTCAGAAGGGTCACTTTCTTCCACCTTCTCTGTAGCATTTATTTGTAAGGGAGGGATATAGTGGGACACCATCCTCCTCAAGTCTGTGCCTAGCAGCACATTGGTGGGAATAGCCTCTGATACTCCCACTTCTCTCAGTCCTTTCCCTGCTCCCCAGTTAAGGTACACACGGGCCATGGGCATGGCAGGGCTGACACCCCCAATTCCGGTTATAGACATAGTCTTTCCTGGTATGATATCCCCAGGAGTTACCATTTCTGGGCGCACCAGAGTCACCTCTGCCACAGTGTCTCTGAGGCCAATGGAGACTTTATTGCCAACAGTGACAGATTGACAGTTCTCATTGGTCCGCACATCAGAGCCGGCCACAAACAGGCAGCAGGTGGGGGCCCAAATGGCTTTGGTGTGGTAGTTGGGTGGTTGTCCCAATCAGGGCAGACAGTGCTAACATGTCCCACTTTGTTGCAGGAGAAGCATAGGCGTGTTTCGCCTAGAGAATGTCTATTCCCCGGGACCCCATAGGAGGTGGGCTTGGACAGCACTGGTGATCGGCCGGCAGAGGGAGAAGGGTCCCCGTTTGGCTTACCTCCCCTCAGCTGAATCCCGATGGCCTCCGCATCTCAGGCATCCTGTTAGCCACATAGCAGTCAGCAATCCTTGCAGCCTGATCCTCAGTTCGTGGCTCCCGATCACACACAAATTGTCGTACATCCATGGGGCACATATGAAGAAATTGATCCTTGACCATAAGATCCGTTAAGTACTCAAAAGTGTTAACAGAAAGTCCCCATATCCAATGGTGGAACGTGGTCCTCAAGGTGCTCACAACATCCACATAGCTGTCCGTTGATCCATGTTGTAGATTCCGGAACTTTCTCCGATACACTTCTGGAGTGAGGTTGTACTTCCTGATCAGGGCCTCCTTTATGGCCTCATAGTTCCCTGTTGTGAATGGGCTTGAGATGAGTTCTGAGCAGAGGCTCCTCTGGTGGTTACAAGCGGTACTGGTCTGTCCAGTGAAGATTGTGAAGATTGTGAGGATTGGGAATCAGATGTTACTGACTGGTCTTATATAAGGGAGTCACCTTCCCATCAGGGTTGCCGGTGATCAATTGTTCTGGTCTCTATCTTTGATTCCTGTTTCTCTTGTAACCTGCTGTGTCGTGTCTGCATCTCCTGCTAACAGATAAGACATTTTCTTCTTTTTGTTTTTGTGCTTGATTTTTTCATTTTGTCCTGCACTTCTGTGGGGGCCTTCAGGGTCCCCTCTGGGGGCTTTTGCCCTCTCAGTTTAGTTCAGCCACTGATGTTTGTACTTTTGCTTTTTCCAGTTTTTTCAGTGGCTGCTGTTTTGATTTTGTTACACCAGAGAACTAATTTAGGTGGTAGAGGTCGTGTGATCTCAGGTGTTTTTGAAATTAGTAGAGTTGGTGCTTTTCAGGGTTTTCTGGGATTGCAGTAAGTACCCTTCCTATCCTTTTCTATTTACTTAGTTTGGGCCCAACGTTTGCTCATACTATTTTCTGTCTGTGTCAGTATTTCTTCTTGTCTAACCGCCATTACTTGTTTGGGGGCTTTCTATTATCTTTGGGGTTCTGCTCCGGGTCAGATAGCTTTCCTATATCTATTTTTAGGTGTAGTTAGTTTCTCAGGCTGTGACGAGGCGTCTAGGACCAACGTAGGAACGCTCCACGGCTGCCTCTAGTTGTTATGGTTAGTCAGGGTACTGCAATCTCTTAGATTCCAACTGCTCTGGTGTATTGCCTTTTTGCCTGCACTCCTCAGCTACCGAAACATAACAGTTCCCATCTAGTTCTGTTGGGAGTCCAGCAAAAACTTCCAGGGCTTTGCCTCTCAGCCCTGGTGTTAGATACTGCGCACACTGATCATTGGGTAGATGGTATTGCCTGCAGGTTTTTTCAAACCCCAAAGGAAATTATCTAAGACTGTATCCTTCTCCATCACAGGGAAGTTTTCCAAATGTGGTCTCTTTGGATTTATGTCCTGGGGAGAGGTCAGCTGCGGATTGTTACCTCTCTCTGTTTGAGCCATCTGAAGCCTGAAAGCTGTCTCGGCCTTGCATTCTACAGCCTCTCTCTCCTAGCCGGGGCTCTGCAGCCTCACTCTCAGCCTGGCGTTCTGCAGCCTCAGCCTGTCGGTACTGTAGCATAAGCTGCATACGCAGATTGGGATCAATTGTTCCCTGCTGTTGTAAGTCCATTTGTAAAAGAGAGTCCATAGGCTCCCCAGCACTGGCATTACTGGCACCTGCATAAGATATCTCCGGTGCAAGAGCTGGCATTGCTGGGTCTCTCTGAAGTGGACTTCCTCTTTGCCCGGATGCTTCAGTATTTCGCTCTAGGTCCTGCTCGGCCAAGGCATGTATCAGCAGTTCCTTGGATTTGTCAGCCGTCTCTATTCCTCTCTGCTCACATAGGTCAATCAGAGCCTCTTTGCTCTGCTTCTTGTACTGGGCTGCCATATCAATGACCAGTCCTTGCCAAATGAAAGATGGAAAAGAAAAACGGGGAAGGGAAACTGTTTGCAAGTATGTCCAAATAAGCACTGAGTTGAACCTTGTAGAACTGGTGTACTCCTCGCAAGGACACCAGTTCTTTAGTACAGGATTATTTGCTTACACTATGCACTAATGCTCTAATAGAAATAAATTTAATCCCACCGCTGCCACCAATTGTCACATATTGACCAACACACACGATATGGGGGTGTGCCTGCAAGGGTTAAGGGTATGCCACACTGAACAATATCGCTAACGGGATCGCTAAAAACGTCACTATTTAGCGATCCGTTAGCGATGTTGTTCAGTGCGGCAGCTGCCAGCGACGAGCTTCCTGCTGTGATCTCGCTCGTCGCTGGAATCGTTCCGGACCCTATTTTCTCGTCGGCGCTCCGCTGGGTAAGTATATATCGCTAGTGTGGCACCTTTTCTTAGCGATTTAGCGGTACTTTTGTACCACTAAAGTCGTTAAGAGATCGCTAACGGCGATAGCGTCGTTAACTATATCGCTAAATGTGGCCGCACTTAGCGATATAGAAACAATCCCGCTAGCGATCGCATTAGTATGCGTCGTTATCGTGATCGCTAGCGGGATTGTTTAGTGTGGCAGTACTTAATCTATCTCCAAAATCTGGTGCAAACTGTCCCATAGACAGCTAGCATTTGACATCTAACTTCAAAGAGCCAGAAGGTGTGAAATGCTCCATTCTATGTACTCTCAGGAAGGCACCCTGGAGAGACTGGAGACTAGAACACTGCCAGTCAGGCTAGCAGGAGGTCATGACCTGTGTGGGGAGCTGCAGCCCAAGACACACGTCACTCACTGCTGGTCATATATGCAACATATACATATTTCACTACAGGAACTAAATCCGAACAAATTCACTCATCTCTAGTTTTAAAAGCATCACCACCACCACAAGCACCAACAGTGTCACAATGCATCGCCACACTATCCCATAGAAGTGTTCAGCTTTCCACAACCAAATTCACAAGAGAAAGAAAAGATAGCAACCTAGCCACCCACGAGTCATGGTTCTGCATGACAGCATTTCAAAATTACTGGCCTTTCAAATGCTGCCATTCCAGCTGGTGGAGTCGCACAGTTTAAAAAAATGATGTTGGTGGCTGTCTCGCAGTATGCTGTGCCCAGCCGCCACTACTTTTCCAGGCGGGCCTTCACTTCCTTGCACAAACATGTTGCCGACCAAATCTAGTGTGCACTGTACAACACCATTAGTGACAAGGTCCACATAATGACTGTAATGTGGATTAGTTAGCATGACCAGAGACATTACATCTCCCTATCTGCCCAGTGTGTAAATGTAGTGTTGTCTGGGGTAGAGGCAGAAGGTTCTCTAACTCATGTTCTACCACCACCTAGTATTGCTAGATATTTATCTGTCCAAATTGGCTCCTCCTCCTACTCATCTTACTCCACTGCCTCCTTGTCTGCACTGCAGCATCACTTCTGCCTTCCCACTCACCAGCTGATATGCAACGTACAAACAAGGTGGAACTCCACCTTGCATATGCTGGAGAGACTGTACGAGCAGAAGCAGCAGGCAATAGTGGAGTTTAAGCTGCCGCACGCACGAATGAGTCGCACAGCAGAACAGCACCACTTTACCATCAATGAGTGGGCCTCCATGTGGGTCTTGTGTGCTGCGTTGCTGTGCTTTGACTATTCCGAAAATATGGCCAGCACTGATGATGCCATCATCACTGCTACTATACAATTAATATGCCTGCTGGAAAAAACAACTCAGGCCATGATGGATGAAGTTTTTGCCCAAGAGGAAGAGAAGCTGAGCCAATTTACAGTGTTATCAGGTCTGCCATCCACACATGACTCAGAGGGTGGGTTACTGACCCAACATCGGCCAGGTACCCAACTATATATGCAGCGGACAGTTTGGCAGGATGATGATGATAAGGAGGAACAACCATTTTCATAGCAGGGTGGCACTCAGATCAACTCACGGGCATCACTGGTGCGTGGGCTGGTGGGATACAGAGTACCCAGATGATATACCTCCCACCAAAGACAGCTAGTCGTTGCCTCTGGGCAGTCTGGCACACATAAGCCAATACATGCTGCAATTCCTGCGGAATGACCACTGAGTTGCCATTATTGCCACCAGTGCAGATTACTGGGTGGCCACCCTGATGTATCCTAACTATAATGACAATGTACAATCATTTTTCTGTCACTGGAGAGGGATCACAAAATGCGTGAAAACAAGCAAAACGCTGGTGGAAAAACAACTAATAGTTGACAAAGGGGCTCAGTTGAAAAACAAGGTGAAGGAGAAAGTCGTCAATACAGCTGGGTCACTGCCAGCACCTCGGAAGACAGGTTTAGTAAGGCTGAAATCTGGAAAAACTTTATGAGGATGCCACAACATCCAGCACCACCTTCTGAGATGGTCTGTATTAGCAGGAGGCAGTGTTACAGAAAAATGGTGGGAGACTACCTGTCCACATGTCTCCACATACTAACAGATTGGTCTGCACCAAATAACTCATGGATCTCCAAATTGGACTAGCACTTTATGCCTTGGAGGTACTGGCCTGCCCTCCAGCAAATGTACTTTCAAAATGTGTGTTTAGCATGGCAAGGGGGAGTCATTACATACATGGGCATCCATCCGCCTGTCTACATCCAATGTGGCAACCTAACATTCCTCAAAATTAACCAGGAATGGATTCTCCACACAACTTGTCCATAGCTTTGGATGACTAGACAACTATTACAGTCTGACCCAGCCCGTCTTCAACTGTTTTTGCCATTTGTTTCATTTGGGGGCCTCCTCCACAAATAAAAAACACAAAAAAACTGTGTTGGCTACTTTTTCTCTGTCTCTTTTACCTTCATCGCCACATCCACCTCCTCTTTCACCTCCTCTTCCACTGGGACCTGTTCCTTATGGTTCAAGATTCTTCTTTTTTTATTTCTACTCTTCTTAGCATAGAGTGTGTTGATGAGGGATCTAAGTTCCCTTTCCCAATCTCTACCTCTAACTTCTTGTGGTGGAATTTGTAAAAATTCACTGGATACTTTGGATTGTGTGAGGATACTAGCGGCTTCCTCTGCATTGTAAGAGAAAATATTAGTAGACATGACCCAACAGTGTGCAATCACGTATAGGAAATATCTATGAAGAAAAAGTTGCGAGCACAACTATTGATATGGTGGTGCTTGAAGTCTAGGTTCCCACACCAAGATTATAATATAGAAAAGACTAAGCACTCATCTTATGAAAGGGATGTTTTAATGGTAACATATCTGAAAACGTTTTCGGTCGATAAGACCTTCGTCAGTAACTACAAAGAAAATAACATGTTATTATTGTGAGAATAACAATAACATGTTCCTCTTCCAGGATGATTTCTATCTCCAGACGCGGGGGACCGCCATGGGCTCAAACGCAGCACCCCCATATGCAAATGCTTACATGGCTGATTTTGAAGAAAACATCATATACCAACATCCTTTATTCCGCCAACATGTCATTACATGGAAACGCTATATTGACAATATTTTTTGCATATGGGGAGGCTCATTGGAGTCCCTTCTTGCCTTCTATGAAATTCTCAATACCTCCTGGCCAGGTATACAATTCACTACTGGCCATGATCCTTGGCAGATCAATTTTCTAGACACTATGGTGATTAAGAACCAGGACGGTACACTATCTACCGATCTTTACATAAAAAAACTGATAAAAATAGCTTACTTCATTATCAGAGTCTCCACCCTCATTCATGAAAAATGCCATTCCTAAATCACAATTTCAACGTGTAAAGCGCATTGTCACTGACAGTACCACTCAAGAACTACGCCTACTTGAGATGACCAAGAAATTTGAGTCACGAGGATACCCTTCCTCACTATTGGAAAAATCCAAACTTTCTAACACCAGACGGAACAATTCAACGAGTAACCGTATCCCATTTGTACATACCTTCCATCCCGTTATCAATATCATTCATAGATCAATACGGAAGAATTGGCATTTGTTGTCAACAGCCCATCCGGAGGTTACGGAATTTAGGGAACCTTTTCTAGCATGCTATAAACGACCACCCAACTTACGCGACTCCCTTGTCCAAGCGGACTTTGGCTCAAAGTCCACAACAACGCAACGGTTTTTATATAAACCAAATGTGGCACTTTTCCCTGTTTGCACTGTGTACAGTGCAACAGTGTAATAAAAGGTGACAGGTTCACTCATCCATACTCAGGCAAAGTATTCAAAATCAAAAAATGTTTCACATGTGATTCCACACGTGATTTATCTCATAAAGTGCCCTTGTGGCTTACTTTATGTTGGGGAAACTTCCCAAGCCATACGTGACAGTATCTCCAAACACAAATCGACAATACGATGTAAGAACCTTCTCCTCCCTATCCCCATCATTTCATATCTTCCAGTCACAATATCTCTTAATTAACCCCTTGTTTTTGGGTCATCCTCCCAACAGTCCTTAACCCCTTCATGACCCAGCCTATTTTGACCTTAAAGACCTTGCCATTTTTTGCAATTCTGACCAGTGTCCCTTTATGAGGTAATAACTCAGGAACGCTTCAACGGATCCTGGCGATTCTGAGATTGTTTTTTCGTGACATATTGGGCTTCATGTTAGTGGTAAATTTAGGTCGATAATTTTTGCGTTTATTTGTGAAAAAGATGGAAATTTGGCGAAAATTTTGAAAATTTCGTAATTTTCAAATTTTGAATTTTATTCTGTTAAACCAGAGAGTTATGTGACACAAAATAGTTAATAAATGACATTTCCCACATGTCTACTTTACATCAGCACAATTTTGGGAACAACATTTTTTTTTGTTAGGAAGTTATAAGGGTTAAAAGTTGACCAGCGATTTCTCATTTTTACAGCAAAATTTACAAAACCATTTTTTTAGGGACCACCTCACATTTGAAGTCACTTTGAGGGGTCTATATGGCAGAAAATACCCAAAAGTGACACCATTATAAAAACTGCACCCTCAAGCTACTCAAAACTACATTCAAAAAGATTATGAACCCTTCAGGTGTTTCACAGGAACTAAAGAAACGTGGAAGGAAAAAGTGGACATTTTAATTTTTCCAACAAAAATTTCCTTTTAGCATCAATTTTTTCATTTTTATATGGGCAACAGGATAAAATAGATCCTAAAATTTGTTGGGCAATTTCTCCTGAGTAAATAGATACCTCATATGTGGTCATAAACCACTGTATGGACGCACAGCAGGGCTCAGAAGGGAAGGAGCGCCATTTGACTTTTTGAATGGAAAATATGCCAGAATATTTAGCGGTTGCCGTGTTGCATTTGGAGAGTCCCTGTGTGCCTAAACATTGGAGCTCCCCACAAGTGACCCCATTTTGGAAACTAGACCCCCTAAGGATCTTATCTAGATGCATAGTGAGCACTTTGAACCCCCAGGTGCTTCACAAATTGATCTGTAAAAAAAAGAAAGTACTTTTTCTTCACAAAAATTTTCTTTTAGCCTCAGTTTTTTCATTTTCACATGGGCAACAGTATAAATTGGATCCTAAAATTTGTTGGGCAATTTCTCCTGAGTACACAGATACCTCATATGTGGTCATAAACCACTGTTTGGGCGCACGGCAGGGCTCAAAAAGGAAGGAGCGCCATTTGACTTTTTGAATGGAAAATATGCTGGAATATTTAGCGGTTGCCATGTCGCATTTGGAGAGTCCCTGTGTACCTAAACATTGGAGCTCCCCCACAAGTAACCCCATTTTGGAAACTAGACCCCCTAAGGATCTTATTTAGATGCATAGTGAGCACTTTGAACCCCCAGGTGCTTCATAAATTGATCCGTAAAAAAAAGAAAGTACTTTTTTTCACAAAAATTTTCTTTTAGCCTCAGTTTTTTCATTTTCACATGGGCAACAGGATAAATTGGATCCTAAAATTTGTTGGGCAATTTCTCCTGAGTACACAGATACCCCATATGTGGTCATAAACCACTGTTTGGGCGCACAGCAGGGCTCAGAAGGGAAGGAGCGCCATTTGACTTTTTGAATGGAAAATATGCTGGAATATTTAGCAGTTGCCATGTCGCATTTGGAGAGTCCCTGTGTGCCTAAACATTGGAGCTCCCCCACAGTGACCCCATTTTGGAAACTAGACCCCCTAAGGATCTTATCTAGATGCATAGTGAGCACTTTGAACCCCCAGGTGCTTCACAAATTAATCCGTAAAAAAAGAAAGTACTTTTTTTTCACAAAAATTTTCTTTTAGCCTCAGTTTTTTCATTTTCACATGGGCATCAGGATAAATTGGATCCTAAAATTTGTTGGGCAATTTCTCCTGAGTACACAGATACCCATGTGTGGTCATAAACCACTGTTTGGGCGCACGGCAGGGCTCAAAAGGAAGGAGCGCCATTTGACTTTTTGAATGGAAAATATGCTGGAATATTTAGCGGTTGCCATGTCGCATTTGGAGAGTCCCTGTGTACCTAAACATTGGAGCTCCCCCACAAGTGACCCCATTTTGGAAACTAGACCCCCTAAGGATCTTATCTAGATGCATAGTGAGCACTTTGAACCCCCAGGTGCTTCATAAATTGATCCGTAAAAAAAAGAAAGTACTTTTTTTCACAAAAATTTTCTTTAGCCTCAGTTTTTTCATTTTCACATGGGCAACAGGATAAGTTGGATCCTAAAATTTGTTGGGCAATTTCTCCTGAGTACACAGATACCTCATATGTGGTCATAAACCACTGTTTGGGCGCACAGCAGGGCTCAGAAGGGAAGGAGCGCCATTTGACTTTTTGAATGGAAAATATGCTGGAATATTAGCGGTTGCCATGTCGCATTTGGAGAGTCCCTGTGTGCCTAAACATTGGAGCTCCCCACAAGTGACCCCATTTTGGAAACTAGACCCCTAAGGATCTTATCTAGATGCATAGTGAGCAAACCCCAGGTGCTCCACAAATTGATCCGTAAATAAAAGAAAGTACTTTTTTTTCACAAAAATTTTCTTTTAGCCTGTTTTTTCATTTTCACATGGGCAACAGTATAAATTGGATCCTAAAATTTGTTGGGCAATGTCTCCTCAGTACACAGATACCTCATATGTGGTCATAAACCACTGTTTGGGCGCACGGCAGGGCTCAGAAGGGAAGGAGCGCCATTTGACTTTTTGAATGGAAAATATGCTGGAATATTTAGCGGTTGCCATGTCGCATTTGGAGAGTCCCTGTGTGCCTAACATTGGAGCTCCCCCACAAGTGACCCCATTTTGGAAACTAGACCCCAAGGAACTTATCTAGATGCATATTGAGCACTTTGAACCCCCAGGTGCTTCACAGAAGTTTATAACGCAGAGCCGTGAAAATAAAAAATCATTTTTTTTCTCAAAAAATGATATTTTGGCCTCTATTTTTATTTTCACAATGGTTACAGGAGAAATTGGACCCCAAAAGTTGTTGTCCAGTTTGTCCTGAGTACGCTAGTACCTCATATGTGGGGGGGAACCACTGTTCGGGCACACATTGGGGCTCGGAAGGGAAGTAGTAACGTTTTGAAATGACGACTTTGATGGAATGGTCTGCGGGCGTCATGTTACGTTTGCAGAGCCCCTGATGTGCCTAAACAGTAGAAACTCCCCACAAGTGACCCCATTTTGGAAACTAGACCAAGCAAAGAACTTATCTAGATGTGTGGTGAGCACTTTGAACCCCCGAGGGATACACAGAAGTTTATAACGCCCGGGCATGAAAATAAAAAAATCATATTTTTTCCACAAACATGATCTTTAGTCCCCAATTTTTTTATTTTCCCAAGGGTAACAGGAGAAATTAGACCCCAAAAGTTGTTGTCCAATTTGTCCTGAGCACGCTGATATCCCATATATGGGATAAAACTACTGTATGGGCACACGTCGAGGCTCGGAAGGGAAGTAGTGACGTTTTGAAATGCCGACTTGATGGAATGGTCTGCTGACGTCATGTTACGTTTGCAGAGCCCATGATGTGCCTAAACAGTAGAAACCCCCCCAAGTGACCCCATTTTGAAAACTAGATCCCCAAGGAACTCCTCTAGATGTGTGGTAAGCACTTTGAATCTCCAAGTTCTTCAGAGAAGTTTATAACGCAGAGCCGTGAAAATAAAAAATCATTTTTTTTCCACAAAAATAATTTTTTAGTCCCAATTTTTTTCCCCAATGTTAACAGGAGAAATTGGACCCCAAAGTTGTTGTGCAATTTTTCCCGAGTACGCTGATTCCCATATGTGGGGGTAAACCACTGTTTGGGCATACCACGGGGCTTGGAATAAATGGAGTACTGTTTGACTTTTTGAACGCAAAATTTGCAGGAATCAATGGTGGCGCCATGTCGCGTATGGAGACCCCTGATGTGCCTAAATAGTGGAAACCCCTCAATTCTAACTCCAACCCTAACCCCAACACACCCCTAACCCCAACCCTAACCCAACACACCCCTAACCCTAATACAAACCTTAACCATAACCCTAACCCCAACACACCCCTAACCCTTATCCCAACTCTAACCATAAACCTAACCACAAGCCTAACCCTAATCCCAACCCTAAACCCAAAACACCCCTAACACTTATGCTAACTCTAACCCTAACCACAAACCTAATCCTAATCCCAACCCTAACCGAAATTCCAACCCTAACCCAAATTCCAACCCTAACCCAAATTCCAACCCTAACCCAAATTCTAACCATAACCCTAATTCTAACCCTAATGCTAACCCTAATGCTAACCCTAACCCTAGTTCTAACCCTAACCCTAAGGCTGGGTTCATATTGTGATTTACCAGCCCGTTCAACACGTAGCGTTGACGGGCTGGTAACGGTATAGCATGACGCGATCGCGTTATGCTATACCCGCTAGCGCAGATGAATCAGCAGATGATTCATCTGTGCTAGCTGTGACGGAGCCCAGACGCTGCAGCCCGTGTCCGAGGCTCCGTCACTGAATGACGGCACGTCGCGAACGCATGCCGCTTATCAGCATGCGTTGCGATGCGCACACAAATGGGGTGAATGACAGCGTTAACGGACTGCCATAATGCAATATGAACCCAGCCTAACCCTAATGCCCCGTGCACACGTTGCAGATTTTTCTAAAATCCGCAGGTAAAATGACCTGCGTTTTACCTGCGTATTTAGCGCGGATTTTTCCCTGCGGTTTTACACCTATAATGGAATAGGTGTAAAACTGCTGCGGAATCTGCACAAAGAATTGACATGCTGCGGATTTAAAACTGCAGCAAATCCGCGCTGAAAAATCCACAGCATGTGCACAGCGGTTTTTTTTTACCATTTATTTGCATTGTACTGTACATGGTTTCTGGATCTGCTGTGGATCCGCAACGCCAAATCTGCTGCGGATCAGCAGCAAAATCTGCTGCGGATCAGCAGCAAATTCCGCTGCGGATCAACAGCAAATTCCGCTGCGGATCAGCAGCAAGTTCCGCCGCGGATCCGCAGCAAAATCCGCCGCGGATCAGCAGCAAAATCCGCCGCGGATCCGCTGCAAAGTCCGACGCGGATCCGCAGCAAAATCCGCCGCGGATCCGCAGCAAAATCCGCAACGTGTGCACAGGGCCTAATAGGAAAAAAAAAAAATCTTTATTTTTTTTATTTGTCCCTACCTATGATAAAGGGGGGATTCATTTACTTTTTTTATTTTGATCACTGTGACAGTTTATCACAGTGATCAAGATAAATGTTTGGACACTGGGGGCGCACTGTGCATGCGCCGGCCGGCTGGCGCACTGCGCATGCGCCGCCATTTTCCAAGATGGCAGCACCCATGAAGAAGCCCGGGCGGACGCCGGGGACCGATCAGGGACATCGGTGGATCGGGAGAGGTGAGTAGGGTGGTTGGAAGGTTAGGGAGGGGGATCGGAAGGTGGGGGCACCGGAGCAAAGGAGGAGGGGAGCTGTTAGTGACGGCGGTGACCGATCGCTGCCATCTTTCGATTGCTGCGGCCGATCGCTGCCGTGACTACGTGTGGGGGGGTCAGGGCTCGGTGTCCAGCCATGGCAGATGCTATTGCAGCATCGGCTATGGCTGGATTGTAATATTTCACCAATAAAATTGGTGAAATATTACAGATTGCTCTGATTGGCTGTTTCACTTTTAACAGCCAATCAGAGCGATCGTGGCCACGGGGGGGTTAAGCCAACCCCCCTGTGGTGAAGCACAAAGGGTCCTGTAACTGCGGGTCGGGTGACCTTTGAGTTACCCCGGTCTCCCGGCCCGCAGGAACACGATCCTTTCTTGACACAGGGTATGCGTCATAGGTCGGATTGGCACCGACTTTCATGACGCATACGCTGTGTCAAAGGTCGGGAAGGGGTTAAAATTCCAAGTAATTGAGCAGATTCCACTTTCCCGGAGAGGGGGTAACAGGATCCTTCACCTTAGAAAACGTGATGCGTACTGGATCCACACTCTAGATACACTGAGCCCTAAACAGAGAATACAAACTATCTGCATTTTTATGATGTTACAGGGCATAAGCACTACAGATTATGTATCAATTTTGTTAGTGATATGACAATGAATTCTATGTATACTATGTTGTTAGTGATATGACAATGGATTCTATGTATACGATTTTTATTGGAATTTTCTTGAGGCTTTACTGCTAGTTATCTCTATTCTATATCATATCATAGACAATCTTATGCTTTGATTTACCTATTACCATCATAACATGCTCTCCTTCTCTTTTAGAGCAGTCTATATTATTATCCGTGGATTTTTCACCACAAATCACTATCTCTGTCACTCTGGAATGCTATTTAGGATCCACCTAAGATCACCACACCGTGTTATTATGGGATCACGACGGAACCTATGTCACTATTATTGCCACATAGCCCCCAACTGTATGTACTGTATAGTTCATAAAACCGATTTCTCACCATCACATTGTACCAGTCTTTCCTGACCTCTACCTCTGTAACTACCATTATATATTATAATATATATATATATATATATATATATATATATTTATATAGTCTGGCACTGCTTTTGCGTACCTCACTCACTTCTAAGCATCAGTTACCATGTCAGAAAGAGAACTTATTCATATCTGTATTTCTCATATATATTATAGCTCCCATTTTCAGTACACCAATAACGCTACTGTTTGGAGCGATTATCCACATTCTTTTTTGTAATACTCCACGTTTCTGACTGTGGAACGCAAACACTTAGCACTATGGAACGCTCCTCCATACTGCTTCCGCTTTGTCATTTCCTGTTTCACGTCTTTGACGAGCGCTGTCAAATTACTAGACCCGCCCTTTCCTTTTATAGCTCAGTGCAGCGCTGCACAGCCACACTGACAGCGGATACCGCACATACAGGCACGACTGCCCTTTTCTACAGCTGCTCCCACAGGTATGACTATTGACCGGATATTACTATATCAAAACGCCCTATGCACATGGTAACTCTTGCTTACAGATATCTCCTCCTTTTGTCTGCCCACTTTTTTTTTTTTTCCCCAATAGCATCAGCCACATTAGCAGTGGATACCGCATTCAGGAGGCACACTGGCCCCTACTGGCTATTTCAAGGTATATACACATCCCCTTACTACTTTAAACACCACATATGTATGTAGTTACTCCTCTTTGGTAACGATTACCTAATCTAATTTCCACAGCCTGATACGTTCTTATCACGCTTTTTGATGTAAGTATATTCCTATGTGGTCACACACTATAGAACTTTTAGCTATTGTCGGATTTTCTATCTCACCTGACACTATCTATCTAGGTTAAGATATACTATTTATGGGCATATTCATTAAGGAGTCTGTTTCATATGATATTGTGAAGGTACGATATTTCAGTTTTAATTCCCCCTATACCTCCTTATAACTCACCTGGATTTTCCTGGGATTGCCGAGGGTTATCCTAGCAGGGACCCACTGCATTCACTATTCTACTAATTGACCCTCTATTTCAACTTATGTATATACTTTGTTTCTGTGTTTATACCATGTGTCACTTTATGCATGTTGGACTTTCTAACCATAGTCCAATTTTTTTGTGAGAATAACATGTTATTTTCTTTGTAGTTACTGACGAAGGTCTTATCGACCGAAACGTTTTCAGATATACTACCATTAAAACATCCCTTTCATAAGATGAGTGCTTAGTCTTTTCTATATTATTATTGTGTATTTGTATTGAGCCCCCTGTTGTCTGATACCCCTAAATAAAATACTGAGTGACCAATTTCTTCCAAAATTGCAAATAACTAGTAAATTGAGTCCCTCTGAAACATTGTTCACTCCATCATCCAAAAATGGAAGGAGTATGGCACAACTGCAAGCCAACCAAAACATGACTGTTCACCTAAACTGACATCAAAAGCAAGGAGAGCAGTAATTAGAGATGCAGCAGGAAATTATACATGAGTTTCTACATTTTTAAAAATATGAATTTAAAAATTGTGACATGCATTTGTATTCAGCCTTCCTTAGTCAATAATTTGTAGGAACACCTTTTTCTGCAATTACTGCTGAAAGACTTTTGTAAGTCTCTAGCAACTTTGCACATCTAGAAGCTGACATTTCTGCCCATTTTTTTGCAAACTAGTTCTAACTTGGTAAGATTGGATGGAGAGCTTCTCTAAAAGGTTTTCCTCTAGGATTGCCCTTTTTTAGCTTCATTCTTTTTTCCATCAAGTCTAACCAGCAGCCCTGTCCCTTCTAAAGAAAAGTATCCCCATAATGTGATACTACCATCACCATGTTTGACAGTGCAGATGGTGTTTTCACGGTGAAGTGCAGTGTTATTTTTCCGCAATGTTATGTTTTGCATTTAGCCCAATTTTTCAGGTTTATATTTTTTAAATATTTAGAAAACTATACATCACTTCTTTTAGACTTCACAAATGCTTACTACTTTGTGTTGGAGTAGCAAATACAATCCAAATAAAATATATCTCAGTTTTTGGGTTTAATGTGAAAAAATGTGGAAAAGTTCATGGGGTATGATTAATTTTTAAAGGCATTGCAATTATTTAACATATTTGTAGATGGTATTATTGCATGGCTTTTGTTGTAGCGTTTCTGAAAGACTGTTGGTTCATATGAATGAAGTACATGAAGTATGAATGAAGTACAAATAAACTTAGCACACCTTGAGCCCATATATTTTGCATTGTTTTTGTACTTAAACATCTGTGTGTTTGAGTTTTATTCAGTAATGTATGTTTTAATATATGTAATATTTCAATTAAATAAATGTTGCTTGTTTGGTATAGAAACTCTAAGAGACCATATTCCACTCAAAGGTTTAATTGAACCAAATATTAGCAAACTGAAGTGCAGTTTTTTTGAGTGGTTGGTGGAGGTCTCATGACCCGGATCCCTACCAATCTGCTTCACTTGTTGGTAATGCACTAGATATTTAATAAAAAATAAAGCAATGAGTACCCTTTAAAAAATTACAATTTCTCTATACTATGTCAAAAATTGTTTATTCTATAAGAGGCTATACGTGTCTACACACTGGTTGTGATAAAATAGTAAAAGTTTTGCTAGCTTGTCACAATCTATTGAAACCAAATTTCACAAAGATAATGGGGGACACATTTGTATATTTTAAAATCATTGAATATACAGCCTGGCAAAAATTAAGAGACCACTTTTAATTGTTCAGTTTGTCTGATTTTTCTCTTTATAGGTATCTTTTTGAGTAAAATGTAAATTGTTCTTTTAGTCTATAAACTTCTGACATGTCTCTGAATTTCCAATCAATAATTTTGTATTTTTTTCTGACAAAGAAAAATTGTCAAAATTTAAAAAAAAACAGTGCTTTCAGACCTCAAATAATGTAAAGAAAACAAGTTCATAATCATTTATAAACAACAATACTAATGTTTTAACTCAGGAACAGTTCTGAAATCAATATTTTGTGGAATAAACATGATTTTTAAAAACAGCTTTCATGCGTCTTGGCATGCTATCCATCAGTCTTTCACATGCTTCGGCACAAAAATTTAAGCAGTTCTTCTTTGCTTGATGGCTTGTGACTATTAATCATTCTCTTGATTACATTCCAGAGGTTTTCAATGGGGTTCATGTCTGGAGAATGGGCTGCCCATTATAGGGTTTTGATGCGGTGGTCTCTTAATTTTTTCCAGAGCTGTATACCCTAAGGTCCACATAGTTTATATAAATGAAAATTGAATAATACAGTATGCACAAAATGTTTTAAACAATTTACATTCTTTCAGTCATATTCTTTCATGCACTGGGCTTCATTCACATTTTTTTCAATCAGGTGTCTGTTATATTTTTTAGACTACCATAGTATTCTTTAGTATTTTATTATACAAAAATAAATTGGTTACCTAATGGAAACCTTACAATCCTATTATAGGTCAATGGAAGTAAAAACAATAATAATGGATTATGAAAGATTTGTTAATAGATCATAGCCATTTATAAAGGATTGTAATGCAGATTTTATATTTGTCATGAAATCTGTAAAGAGGAAAGCCATAATGCAAATCTGAACACTTAAGTCTCAACAATAACTATTTCAAATGGCTATTTTGTGAATCCAAATAAAAAAACAGTTTAGTTAAATTTCCTGCTAGAATAAATAACAATTGCATACAATAAAGAGTAATCTAAAATATTGAAGTGTGTATTTAGCTGTTTTATATGAAGAGTCAATATGTTTTGACACATTTATCAACTGCTACAAGAAAAATGACTAAAGTTAACTTTCAAAACATAACTATTACATTTACAGCTGAGAAATTCTCTTTCTTTTCTAGACAGATCTTCAGAGCTTGAAAGAAATTTATACAGTGCTTTAAGCATAAAAACCAGCAGTGATACACAAGAGTAATCTTCAACTAGTATATCCCAAGGACAAGTGAACTTATCCCTTTCTCTCTGCCTTTAAGGCAGAAATTTGAGATTAGTTTATGTTTCATCTAGTCACCCAAGTGTACCTTTTCTAAGTACAATCAAGCAATGAGTGACAGTCTCTATCATATAGATTTGACACCTGAGGCCCTAGAACAGTAGCTTAGTGCTAAATGATGAAAAACTGAAACGAAAAGTAAATGAAATGACAATCGGAAGAATAATGTAGTTTATAAAAATATAATGTTTAGGAGTATTTTGCTTCAATGCTTAAATCTAAGGCCAGGATATGAAACTTCTAACTTTATCTTAGGCAAAGACGTAATATTCTCACTTGGCTTTTATAATTGCAAAAATGTTTATCATGAAGGAAAAGATGAAGACAGTAAAACATTTGAGAAAATTGCACACTGATGACTGTTCTACATAGTTTTAAAAGTTGTCAGATTCAGTTATGAAATAAGCCATTTGTACATGATTTTGACATCCTGAATTCAAATCTGACAATTTAAAATTTTAGGTAGCTCTTGCTACTATGATACCAAAGAGTTTTCATTTTACTGCTACATATAATTAATGTATAAAAGTTTCAGCACTGGGAAACATTAGTATTTTTGAAAATTTAAAGATGCAGAATATTTTGCTATTCAAGTTTTCTGATATTTATTTAGAGGAAATCTGGCAACAATTCAAATAACTAAAACATGTCTAAACGTCTTTACGAATTATAAACAGTTACAGAATTTGCACCACAAAATTTGGTCCTCATACAGTGACAACTCCTTTTTGCTTGACTCTTGTACTCCTGCATCAGATCATCTTTTGCAATTGTCCAACAATAACCTATAAGCATTGATGAATTCCACTTTCCATACCATTGATTCCACTTTCCTTGATATCTTTTTTCCATAGCCTGCAATAACTTGGTGAAATCTCTCACTGTGCTCTTTACTCACTTCTTTCTCAGTTTGGTGGACAAAGTTCTAGATGTGAATGTAAGAAATTAATCTTTAAGGACATGATACAGACAAGACTCATATGTTTTGAGGAGATTTTTCACCAACTTCTCATAGTTATTTGCTCTTTAGTTTCCCAAAAAACTAGGTACCACTAATGCAAATTCTACCCATGCACCCTTTTCCTTGCCCTGCAACAAATGGAGAAACTCTTCATCTTAAACCTTACAATTCTGAGGTCCACTAAATAATCCTTCCTTTATCTTTGCTTCACTCAAATGTGGAAATGTATGAATGAGATGCTTGCATACTTTTGGATTTTTATTCATTGCTTTTACAAAATTCTTCATTAGGCCCAACTTGATATGCAATGATGATAACAAAATTTCATGTAGATCAACTGGTGTTGGATGCAGCAAATTTTTACTCCCTGGCTGAAGTGAATGTCGGAGAGGCTGATCTCTTTTATTGTAGTGATATTCTCTTGCATGACTATCCCACTAACTCAGAATGCTGCAGTACTTTTTGTATACACCCTAGAGACCAAGTAAGGTAAGAGGGCAACCACCTTTAAGTTACCACAGAGGGGCCACAAATTTGGTCATAGTTCAGGAACCTCAAAAGTTGTTTCATGTTGTCATAGGTTTCTTTCATGCTTTTCCTATGCTATATAGGCCTCTGACTAGTTGATGCGGCATTAGTTTCCCTGATGCTCCTTCCATGTTTTCACTACTCTGTGGGTATGATAACATGATTTGTAGGCTTTGGAGTCATTGCCAGATCCTGCAAATCTCAGGCATGCACGCGACTCTATTCGGCAGTGTCATTGAGCCTCTTAAGCTGGATGTACACTTCCTGGCTTCAGAGATGCATTGCTCATGACCCAAAGTACAGAAAATGTACGGGAGTCGTCTAAATACTTTTTTAAAAATTGATGTTAGTGAATAACATTAGAAAGGGCTGGTTAGGCAGGAAATTTAGTGATATGTATGTGAATTATGCTGGGTCAGAGTGCATGGAGGACCTGACAGGTTCCTTTAAGTTCAATTGTTTTCATCTCTGAACCAATTTGGCTGTAGAACAGTGTGATATATTGTTTTATTTGACATGCTGAAATACATTGAATTGAATAATCTAGAATTAGTACAAGTTTTCACTCTGCATTGCTGTCAATATGTAACAATGGCGATGGTCAAAAACAACTTCAACCCCTTACTGCCATCGGACGTACTATCCCGTCCACGATACCTGGGCCCATATGACCACGGAAGGGATAGTACGTCCCATGCGATCGGACGCGCTCCCGGGGGGAGCGCAGCCGATCGCGGCCGGGTGTCAGCTGATTATCACAGCTGACACCCGGCACTATGTGCCAGGAGCGGTCACGGACCACTCCCGGCACATTAACCCCTGGCACACCGCGATCAAACATGATCGCAGTGTACTGGAGCACAGGGGAGCATCGCGCAGGGAGAGGGCTACCTGCGCGCTCCCCTGAGACCCTCAGAACAGCGCGATGTATCGCACTGTTCCAAGGGTCCCTCCTCCTGCAGGACCCCGGATCCAAGATGGCGCCGGGGTCCTTCCAAGTCCTGCAGGGAGGCGGCTTTTTCAGTGCCTGCTAAGCAGGCACTGAGAAGTCTGCAGCGATGCCAGAGCAATCTGGTGGCTGTGCACACTGTCACACCAGCGATCTGGTATTATACAGTGATAAAATAAAAAAGTTAAAAAAATAAAAATAACAAGTGTTAAAAAAAATCATAAAAGAAAAAAAATATTCCCCAATAAATTCATTTCTTCATGTAAATAAAAAAAACAAAACAATAAAAGTACACATATTTGGTATCAGCCGCATCTGTAACGACCCGCCCTATAAAACTGACCCATTAGTTAACCCCTTTAGCGAACCCCTTAAAAAATAAAAAATATAAAACAAATCAAAAAAGCAATGCTTTATCATCACATCGCTGAACAAAAAGTGGAATAACACGCGATCCAAAAGACCGATATACACAAGCATGGTACCGCTGAAAACGTCATCTTGTCCCGCAAAAAATAGCCACCATACAGCATCATCAGCGAAAAATAAAAAAGTTATTATTTCAGATAACGATAAAAATAATTATTTTTTATATAAAATTGTTTTTATTGTATAAAAGCGGCAAAACGTTAAAAGTGATATAAATGAGGTATCACCGTAATCGTACTGACCCGAAGAATAAAACTGCTTTATCAATTTTACCACCCGTGGAATGGTATAAATGCCCCCCCCAAAAGAAATTCATGAATTGCTGATTTTTGTTCATTCTAACCTCCCAAAAATTGTAATAAAAAGTGATCAAAAAATGTCACATGCCAAAAAATGGTACCAATAAAAACGTCAACTAGTACCGCAAAAATAATGGCAAAATCAATATAGACTCTGTGGGGCAAAATATGCAATAAAAAGCTCTAAAGATGTGGTGCATGCAATAAATAGTAAATCAAACCCCCCTTTATCACCCACGTTAGGGAAAAATAATAAACTTAAAAAAATGTATTTATTTCCATTTTCCCATTAGGGTTAGGGTTGGGGCTAAAGTTAGGGTTAGGGTTGGGGCTAAAGTTAGAATTAGGGTCAGGGTGGGGATTAGGGTTAGGGTTGGGAATAGGGTTAGGGGTAGTGTTAGGGTTATTATTAGGGTTAGGGGTGTGTTGAGGTTAGGGTTGGACTTAGAATTGGGGGGTTTACACTGCTTAGCCGCATCAGGGGCTCTCCAAATACGACATGGCGTCCAATCTCAATTCCAGCCAATTTTGGTTTGAAAAAGTCAAACGGCGCTCCTTACCTTCCGAGACCGGCCGTGCACCCAAACAGTGGTTTTCCCCACATATGGGGTATTGGCGTACTCAGGAGAAATTGCACAACAACTTTATCTGTCCATTTTCTCCTTTTACCATTGTGAAAGTAAAAAAAAGTTTGTAAAAGATAATTTTTGTGACTAAAAAGTTAAATATTAATTTTTTCCTTCCACGTTGCTTCAGCTCCTGTGAAGCACCTGAAGGGTTAATAAACTTATTAATGTGGTTTTGAGTACCTTGAGGGGTGCAGTTTTTAGAATGGTGTCACTTTTGGGTATTTTCTGCCTATAGAACCCTCAAAGTGACTTCAAATGTCAGGTGGTCCCTAAAAAAATGGCTTTTAAATTTTGTTGTAAAAATGAGAAATCGCTGGTCAAATTTTAACCCTTATAATTTCCCAACAAAAAAAATTTTGGTTCCAAAATTGTGTTGATGTAAAGTAGACATGTGGGAAATGTTATTTATTAACTATTTTTGACATATTTCTCTGTTTTAAGGGAATAAAAATTAAAAGTTTGAAAATTGCAAAATTTTTAAAATTTTTGCCATATTTGTGTTTTTTCAAAAATAAACGCAAGATATATCAAAAAAATTTTACCACTAACGTGAAGTACAATATGTCACGAGAAAACAGTCTCAGAATCGCGAAGATCCGTTGAAGCGTTCCAGAGTTATAACCTCATAAAGAGACAGTGGTCAGAATTGTAAAAATTGGCCCGGTCATTAACGTTCAAACCACCCTTGGGGGTTAAGGGGTTAAATTATATAGCTTGGGGAAAAAAAATAAAATTTTTGGCATTGTCTCTCTTGTGAATGCTAATTGCCATATGAAATGCAGAATATATAGATCCGGATAGTACACCAAAGAAAGGTTAGAAAATACTATACTCATGTTGTCTGGGTATTGAAGATAACCATACATAATAAATTATAACCTTTAATGCTTTCCATAAAACAAATACTACAATATCGACTTATTTATGCAGTCCACTATACTGGCATTATTCTGCAACACACTTCATAACCTTTTACTCCATAATTATAATCATCACGGTCATGACTTATATTACATTATATTTCTAATGCGTGAATTTGAGAAGTTCTGGAGAGGGACTGATGCACACACAAAATAAGGCAATATCATCTGCTCAAAGATAACCATAAGCGCTCAGTTGTAGGTGGGCACATCTATAAAAGTGTGGAAAGTTGCAATTGCTGTACAATGTCTAGAAGAAATGGTTCCTCCTGATATATATGTGAAAAAAGGAAACTGTCAAATTTAGGTTGTCTGCACTGTAGAAATGAAGGTTTTTTGGGATTCCAAACAGGTTTTTATTAGTAAAATGCATTTATGCACCAGATTGGCATGTAGAGAAACACTGGTATTAATAAAAAATAAGTTTGGAATCCAAAGACTTTCTTTCCATAACACAAACCACACACCACCTAAACCTGACATGTTTCATTTTGCCCTTTTATGTGACTTTCATGAGTTGGCTTTCCATCCTATTGGTTTATATTGTTTGTCACAGGTTATTGATTTATTAGCAATAGCTTAAATACGAGATCTATTTGTCTAGATTTCTGTTTACATATTGCTATCAATGATTCTGGATATTTCATTTCAGTTAGTGGACACTAAGAAACATTGTTATTTTGTGTGTACCGTGTCTTGAAAAAGTGTTCATACCATGTGAACTTTTTCACATTTTTTCATGTTTCACCCACAAACTTAAATTTATTTTATTGAAATTTCATGTGATATACCAACACAAAATAGCAAGTATTTGTGAAGTATAAAAGTAATAATACATGGTTTTATAAATATTTAAAAAATATAAATCTGAAAATTGTGCACTACATTTGTATACAGCCCCTTGTAGTCTGATACACCTAATAAAATCCTGAGTAATTAATTGCCTAAAGAAGTCACATAATTGGTAAATTGATTCCACTTGTGTGTAATTTATTCTCAGTAAACCTACAGCTGTCAGGTGGAGGCCTCAGATGTTTGTTTGAGACCATAAGGGATCAAACAGCATCATGAAAACTAGGGAACACAGTAGACTGGTCATGTATAAAGTTGTGTAAGAAAATAATGTAGCATTTTGTTAAAAAAAAATAGCCAAAGCTCTGAACATCTCATGGAGCACTGTTCAACCGATCATCAATAAAAGAAAGAGTATGGCACAACTGCAAAGCTACAAAGACATGGCTGTACAGCTAAACTGACATCCTAAGCTAGGAAACCACTACATAGAGAAGCAGCCTATAGGTCAGTAGTCACTCTAAATGAGCTGCAGGGATCCACAGCTTAGATGAAAGAATCTGTCCACAGGACAGCTATTAGTTGTATATTCTCTAAATCTGGCCTTTATGTAAGATTAACAAGAGGAAAGCCATTTTTAAAAGAAAGCCACAAGAAGTTCCATTTGCAATTTGCAAAAAGCCAGACAGAGCTGGTCATATGAGACCAAAGTGGATATTTTTGGAGCTAAATGTATAAGGCTATGTATGGCAGAAAATGAACACTGTACATCAGTTTGAAAACACCATTCCTACCGTAAAACATTGTGGTGACAGCTAGAGATGAACGAAAATGTTCAACAATCTCAAATTATGAAGATAACCTCCAACTATATAACTCTACAACTCTTCACCTGACATCAACCCCACTTTAACAGAAAATACAAGATATTTTCTGTCTGCTGACTCTAGCATCATGTCCTCCCTAAGGACATGTTACATTCGGAACGAATGTAACACATTCAGATTCATGTTCGGTTTCACAATCATTTTTACCCAAAGTCGGTAAAATTTGGTCACAGTTCGGTAAATCATCACATTTCCACTAATGCTCTTGTTATTACTTTGGCTAGGATAGTGTTGCTGTATGATGAGCGTGGGTGATGAGGGGACATGCTTGATGAGGGGAGGGAGAGTGTGTCTAGGTCAGAGGAGCTGCTGAGTGTAATTTTTTAATTTATTTATTTTTTGCCATTAACAACTTAATGTGTGAATATTCCAGCAGCCCATAAGGGATCATAAACCATCCACAACGTCATGGCACAGGGTCTTCTGTGATTGGCTGCCAAAGTCACATGCCCATGGCCATATAAAAAGTGGACATCTTGTTTTGCTGGCGCCATTTTCTCAGTGTCACAGTGCAGAGAAACCACTCCTGCTACTGCTGCAAGTGAGCTTGTCAGTTAGCTAGATAGGATCCTGTCCTGTGTAAAATTGATTTTCCAGCATCTAACTAGATTGTGAAAACTGTGGTAGTCTCAGGAGACCCTATTTGCTACTCCAAATCATGTGTAATAAAACTGTGTTTCAGTGACAAATCAAATGGCCAGGTTTCCACTTAAAAATCGTAAGGCCTAATATCTGAGTGCAGCCAGGAGGCCCAATTAACTAATCCAAATCATTTGTGATAAAACTGTTTCAGTGAAAAATCAAAAGGCCAGATTTTAACTTAAAATCAACAGGTATGGCACCATCATGTTGTGGGATTGTATTGCTGCAGAAGGGACTGGTGCACTTCACAAAATAGATTGAATCATGAGAGAAAAGAAGATTATGTGGCAATACTAAAGCAACAAATCAACACATCAGCCAGGAAGTTAAAGATTGGGTGGACATGGGTATTCCAAATGGACAATGATCTGAAACATACTGTCAAAATGGAAACAAAGTGGTTTCAGGAATACAAAGTCAATGTTTTGGCCCATCACAAAGCCCTGATCTCAATCCTATTTAAAATTTATGAGCAAGGCGACCTACAAACCTTGATCAATTACACCAGTTTTGTCAGCAGGAATTGGCCCAAATTCCAAGCAACGATTGTGAGAAGCTTGTGGAAGGATATCCCAAATGTTTGTCTCAAGTCATTCAGTTTGAAGGCAGTGATACCAAATACTAATGAAATGTATGTAAACTTTTGACTTCTCACTAAGTAATAAAAATGCCTTAAAACGTTCTGTTTCTCTCTGGCATTTGTCAAATATTAATAATTATGGTAATCGTAATTGGCCTAAAACAGAAAAGGTTTATTCTGATTTCATGTCACATATTGAGAAAAACATGCATATGTGTCCTTTTATATAGTGTATGTAAACTTCTGGTTTCAACTGTTTCTGTCATGCTATATTTATTTGAATTTCATCTACTCTGAAATTAGTATTTGTTTTATTAGACATTTTAAATGTTATGCTGTATAGCATAATATCTACAATAACCTGCTATACCATAGTTTGTAAGTATAATATTTGCCTCACTTGTGACAATATAAGTACATAAGACACTGTACTAATTAAAATACAGCATTCTGAATTACTAGGCTATGTTTTGGCAAATATAAAAATGCAGAAAATAATGGTGATGCACAGTATACACTCTAAAATAATACCACATATGATCACAAGTTTGCAAAAAGGATAATCTTTTAATCATTTTACCATTAGAGGAGCTTTCCCACAAACAAAAATACCTCTTAATAAATAAGTCTTGGAATAATAATAATTTCCACATCTGAGTGTGTTTAAATTAAATGTTCCTGTGCTGAGATAATTATATAAATGTCCCCCTTCTTTATACTGTGTATTGACCGTGTCTGACCGTGCAGGAACATGGTCTGATCATACAACAGCTCCTGCGAAGGTGTGTATGTGTACAGGATCACAAATGATTCTTTCTTTGAAGTAAAACATTGTTTAAAAACAAGAAGGAAAATGTTTTATCTCACAAAAAGAATCAGCTGTGATCACATTTTGTAATGTCTGTAAACTCTTTTTGCTTCCTCCCCTGACCAGGAGCTGTGGATAATGAGACCATGTTGCTTCACTGTCAGACACAGCGATTACACAGTACACAGCAGGGGCACATTTATAAGATTATCTCAGCACAGGAACATTTTATTTAAACACATCCAATTGTGGAAATTATTATTATTCCAAGATCCATTGATTAAAATTGTCTTTTGTTTGTTGGAAAACCCCTTTAAGTATGCCTAAGAATATAAAGTTTCATAGAGAAGTCAATATATGTAAAAAAGGGGCAAGTTATGGAATTAAAATGAATATGATTAGTACATCAGGGTGTACCCAAATGATTAGGGTTTACAAAAGTACAATTTCAGAATTTATTCTACAGAATCCTACTGTACCTCTCTTCTTGAAAGTAATTTTTGTTTAACCAATGCCTGTTCAGCATGGGCAAAGATAAGTAATGTGAATTGAGTTCATATTGAATTTTTATGAACTTGATAAACCTTGGCAAATTTGCACAATTAGTGATTTTGGTAAGTAAGAATTGCCTAAAATTGATGCTACTACTTTCATGTTGCAGAAAATTCCATAAGTCAGAGAAAGATCATATTATCTTGGGGGCTTTCTTATGATGCCTTGCAAATATCACATGCTGAGTCAATAAAGATTGACTATCATAGTCTATAATGCAGAAGCTAGAAATGCACCAACCATTTTCTGTTGAATCTGTATAGTGAGAGGATGTCAATATTCACAGCTTAGTTATAATGATAGGGACAAAAAGCAATAAAACATTGAAAAAACTGTACGGATAGTTTGTGTTAAGAAGACTGGTGTGAGAGGAAACAAGAATAGTGTCACAGAATTTAAGGCTTTGAAGAACTTTTGTTTCAGTATAAATCGAATCAGCGTTAATACAATTTCTTTCAAATTTGAACAAATTTGGTGCATTTGAATTTTAAAAGATTCATTCAGTACTGATATTTGAAAAACACATGTGGGTCAAAATAGTCACTACAGATTCCAAAATAGGTTCAGTTATTGGGGTTTTCATAATATTATTGCTTAGCTTTCTGTACTTGTGACATGGTACCCGAAATCCAGTACAGCAAAATTTACACTCCAAACATTAAATATTTATTTTCTATACAGAGAATAGCACCCAAGTTGGAACGTACAAACATATAGTTTATTGCCTTACTTGCAAAGAAATTGCATGGCAAAATGTAGGGCAATTGATCTATTATTTTTTTTATTAAAATGAATGTTTTTAACGCCTTTACCCCAGGGGAATTTTTTGTGCTTTCATTATTTCCTCCCCTTCCTCAACAAGCCATAACTTTTAATATTTCTATCAATATAGCTGTATAAGGGATTGTTTTTGTGGGATGAGTTGGACATTTGAATGTCATGACTGATTTTACCAGTGTACTGGAAAATGAGAAAAAAAATTCCAAGTGTGGTGAAATGCCAAAAAAGTGAAAATCCGCAATTGTTTTTTTTTTTTTTCTTCACCATGTTTATCATATTGTAAAACTGACATGGCAATGTGATTCCACAGGTCATTACAAGTATGCAGATACTAAACATATTGTTAGGGTTCGAGTTCCCGCTGCTGCACAAGGGGAGTCTCGAACCAGTCCCGCTGCGGTCCCCCATCTATCTCTGGCCGCAGTGGAGCCTTCTAGCAAAGACGTCGGTCCCAGCGTCTGCCTGGTCTAATACTGTGCAGAGACTTGCTGCTGCCTCTCCAGGTTCTGCTATTGTAGCCAGTACTGGTCAGCGGCGAGCAGACGTCTTTAGGACTAAGTCCTTTGTTGCTTCATCTGAGCATGCCTAGGACAAGATCTCCCATTAGAGATCAGGGGTCACATGCTCAGATACAGCTGCCACTTCTATTGGTCCTTCAGGAAGGTCCTGAGGCTGTTGATGTTCTGAAGCAGCTTCCCATTGGTCCTTCCTGGAAGGTCTTTTTCTCTTGGCTGCTATAAAAGTCTGTCCTTACCGCACGGCCATGCGCTAGTATCAACCGTTATATGCTTTGCGCCAGTGTGGTCATGCTGTGTGTGGTTAGGGCGGCTGAAATACACCATTACAATACAGACCTAATCGGTAAGGAGCTTGGTATGCTAGCTGGTCAGGGTCGGTGTCTTAGATGCCTTAGATTACCGGCATAACCGGTGAGGAGTTTGATTGCCGTATTCAGACGCCATGGATTGCGGGTGACTCCCGCGAGGACATTAGCGCATGATCACTTTCCATCTTCGCTTAGCAGTCAACTGTGTACCTGGGTGCCTAACAGGACACAGAAGTTTGTCTCAGCGGCTCTGTGAGCAACAGGGTTCGCTTTCAAGCTAGACAGCGCCCTAGCGTGTTTACTTTGCGACTCAGTGGTGTTAACTGAGTTCGCACACATCACCATATAGCGCTGCGGCACTCCTTCTAGCGGCTCTGTGGAATAACAGAGTTCACACATATTGCCACAGCGCGTTACAGCGTTTATTTTGGCGACTCTGCGGGATAACAGAGTTCGCTTCTTGCGCCATCTTACTAGCAGCAGGCTCCCCTGCACATGGACCCAGGGCTGTGAATGCACCTCTCTACATCTTAAATTTGGTGCGTTCCGCAGACCCTAACACATATATAGTTTATATTTTAAATAAGTGATGAAAAAAATCCTAAATTTTTAACAAAAAAAGTTTTTGGTTCTGTTGCTATTTTTCAAGACCCATAACATTTGAATTTTTGGGCTATAGGGCTCTGTGATGGTTTATTTTTGTGCTTTGATATGTTTCTATTGATATCAACAGCATACAATGTTTTCATTGCATCATACTGTATTTTAGTGCAAAGTTGGAACAAAAAAAATTAAATCACTGTGTTTTGATTTTTTCCTCATTATGTTGTTTACAGATCAGATTAATTTATTTTATATTTTGATATACTGAACATTTCTTAACACAGTGAAACACAGTGATACCTAATATGTGTATTTTTATTGACTTATTTTCAGTGGGGCAAAAGGGGAGTGATTTGAACTTTTGTGTTTTTTTATTTTTTCATATTTTAAAAAATGTTTTCATGTTTTATTTTATTTAATACGTCACTTAATTGACTTGAAGCTGCGATTATCTGATTGCTTGAGTTATCCACACTTTGTAAGTTAAACAGTTGGAGCTAAAAGTCTGGATTTTGGAGAATTTTCTTTCCTGTTTTTAGAATATAATCAATTACCCATTCACAAAAACATACACAAAGAATTGGTACAATTGCTTGTGACTAGCAATCACACCATCTCTGACTGACACTGATTTCAGAAATGTTGTTTTCTGTAAAATAAAAAATATTGCTCTACCATGCTAACGCTTTCTAGTGCATTACTAATGGAGATAAAAACATGTTTTCAGAATACAAATGCAGCAGGACAGATGCCACATCACTGATCAATGAGTCTGCACTGCTGCTAACACCTGCTGTATCTATCTTTCCTCTTTTAATTGAATCCCGGGATAATTCACAGACTACTACTCTCATCTTTACTGCTGTAATTAATGTTCAAATTACTGTGTAGAGTGTTAAACCAATGCTTTAGGGCATTCTTATCCCATCTATATTGTTGAACTGTGACATATTCATATTATCCTAAATCTCCTTTACAAAGGCTGTTGAAATGCCTGAGTTACTATACAGGCTATTATAGTCGTGAATGGCTGCACTATAGCATCTGATGTGATAGCTGCAAGACATTATGTGGAAGCCCATGTAGTCACACCTGAGGTCATGTCAGCCTTCTGTAGCTAATACAATATTTTGCAATGAATAAAAAGTCAGCTGGCGGGACCTTCCAATTACATAAAATTTGACTCAATTTGTTTTGCATCAAATCGTTTTGCTTACATCTACTGTATACTTTTAAGTAGCATTTTTTTAAATTTTATGCACAATTTTCCATTAAAATCAAGTGCAAAATGTCATGAAAAAAAATTGAATCACAAAAGATATCAAAAGATACAGTCACATTAAGTGACTCAGCTTTGAAAAAAAATAGGAAGTGCACTGAAGACTAAAATGTTGTCACTAAGGTGTTATAGCACATTAAACACATATATATTTAATGATTATGGTATCAGATACATACACACAAATGCTATCTGCAATAACACCCCGGTTAAAATGCAAGTATTTTGTCATGTAAAATATTTGCGTCAAGAAGAGTAATTTCAGGACTTTTTCCACCTTTAGTGTCACCCATATATGTGCAAATCATTTAAGAAACCAACAAATCATTTTGAGGTGGAAAATTAAAATAAAAAAAACTACAATAATGTAGTTATATAAGTGAGAACACCATTTTATAATTAGGAAAGTGGTTGTATTCAGAATTATCCAATCACATTTAAAGTCATTGTAAATAGTAATCAGTACACAGCTGCCATTAATAAAAGCAATTTTTGATTAATCCCATAAAAAGTTATAGTAGGATTTTTCTCACATTTTCTTAGTTGCATTTCATAACAAAAACCTTGAATGTAAACACCTTACAACACAACAAAGTAATCTCATTGTTGAAAGTTAATAATCAGGTGAAGGGTACAAATTTTTCTTTAAGGCATCAAAACTTTCAGGTCTCTGCTAAAAAGGCTGACGATGAAGAGACATTTTTACCTGTTACCATGACAATCACAATAAACATAACTTCAAATCAAAAAATGAAATGTTCACCATTAGAAAATCAGTGTTAGGCCTCATACTTACTGGTGCCGAAAACGGATGAAAATCAGACGATAAAAAATCGGATGCAAATCTGACCAATGTTAGTGAATGGGTGAGTTCTCATTAGCGATTTTTTTCTCATCAGATATTGGTGTGAGAAAAAAATCGCAGCTTGCTGCGATTTGATGCGATTTTGGGATGAAAATCGCCAATGCAAGTCAATGGGTGCGATTAAAAAACGAACAGCACTCGCACCATACAAGTGCTGTCCGATTTATATGCACCAGTCTCCTTTGAAAAGCCGGTAATTCATCCCCAGCTACTGTAAAATCACACTGACAGCTCACAAAACAGTAGATACATACACATAGAATACATATATATATTATATATATACATGTCATTGTAACACATACATATATATATATTTATAGTTCTTACACTTCTACATACTGTAATAGCCGCTAATTCAATTGCCGGCTTTTGTGAAATCACAGAAGCCGACATGAAATGATACATTGTTTCCACACAGTTAACCATGTCATTTCCTGTATTTTGATATATGGTTTGAACTTACAATTACATGAGTGTATTTGTACAAAATTTCAGACATGTAGGGGTTAATTAAAGGTGTAAATTCGTTGAAAAAAAATGCGTGGGCTCCCGCTGTATTTTCTCCACCAGACAGACAAAGCAAGCGAGTGGGGGCAGATAATAATAGCCTAGGGAGGGTACATTTTTTTTGTGCCCCCCCTGGCTACTAACATCTGCCCCCAGACACCCCAGAAAGGGCAAATCTATAATTAGATTCGCCCTTTCTGGCACTTTGCCCGTCTATTCCCATTGCCCTGTAGCGGTGGCGAATGGGTTAATAAGGCGTTAATGTCACCTTAGTATTTAAAGGTGACCTTAAGGCAGGTTAATAATTGAGAGCTGTCAATTAGACAACTATCAATTATTAATCCTATTGTATGATACAAAAATCAAACACACACAGTTTAATAAAAAATAAGTTTAATGAAATAATCACACAGTTTTTGACCATATTTTATTTTCCTGCTAAAACCATTTCCTGTAATAAAAATAAAATAAAAAAGCCAAATTATTCTTACCAATCCGATGTACAGTCAGGTCCCACGCTGTAATCCATCAGAAAGGGTTAACAGGTAGAGCTCGCAGAGAGCTATAATGCTGTCTGCTGAGCTCTTACCCCCTGAATGAATAACTTACTCTCCCAGTGAAAGGAGAGGAATAGATTCATGAATGAAGCTTAATTGATTTATTGCCACTTTCACTTCAGTGACCTGAACTAAGGTGAAAGTGGATACAATCAATTAAGCTTCATTCATGAATCCCATCCTCTCCTGTCGGCAGGAGATAAGCTCATTCATTCAGGAGCTATCAGATGAGCACGCAGGATTACTTGCGCTGCTTATCTGATTGCTAGTTAACCTTTGTGAAGGATTACATCGTGGGACGTGACAGATCGCCAGATAGGTAAGAATAATGTTGTTTTATTATTTATATTTATTTTAGAAGAACAAGGGCTTCGCACGAATTAAGAGTGAAATAAAAGATGGTCAAAAATATGTGTTTTATTTCATTAAAATGTATTTATTCTTAAAGTGTGTTTGTGTTTTTTTATTTACTTCAATAGGATTAATAATTGATAGTTGTCTAATTGACAGCTCTCAATTATTAACCTGCCTTAAGGTCACCTTTAAATACTAAGGTGACATTAACGCCTTATTAACCCATTCGCCACCGCTACAGGGCAATGGGAATAGACGGGCAAAGTGCCAGAAAGGGCGAATCTAATTATAGATTTGCCCTTTCTGGGGTGTCTGGGGGCAGATGTTAGTAGCCAGGGGGGCACAAAAAAAATGTACCCTCCCTAGGCTATTATTATCTGCCCCCACTCGCTTGCTTTGTCTGTCTGGTGGAGAAAATACAGCGGGAGCCCACGCATTTTTTTTCAACGAATTTACACCTTTAATTAACCCCTACATGTCTGAAATTTTGTACAAATACACTCATGTAATTGTAAGTTCAAATCATATATCAAAATACAGGAAATGACATGGTTAACTGTGTGGAAACAATGTATAATTTCATGTCGGCTTCTGTGATTTCACAAAAGCCGGCAATTGAATTAACGGCTATTACAGTATGTAGAAGTCTAGGAACTATAAATATATGTATATATATATGTCACACATATTATATATATATTATATATATATATATATATATGTATTCTATGTGTGTATATGTATTGTTTCTATTCTTTATTAAAGCTGTCAGTGTGATTTTACAGTAATGCCAGGGATGAATTAGCGGCTATTATACTATGTAGAAGTGTATGACCTATATATATATTATATATATATTAGATGTATATATAATATATTATATATATATAATTATTTGCTTTTTGTGAAAATTTTTTTGTTACAATGTGATTTTTACATGACTTTTTACATAGAGATAACTGCTCTATGTAAAACTTCATGTTAAAATCGCATTGCATACAGATGGAAAACTGATGGAAAACTGACAGAAAACGCATGCGTGCGATATAAAATCGCATCAAAATACGCATGCCTTTTTACAACAAATGTACCGTTTTTTTCCTGCAGAAAACTGACCGATTTTTTTCCACCCAGTGAGTATGAGGCCTTAAGGAACGTTCCAGCCAAAGCAAAGACTTGACTATAATTGAAAATCTGTGGGGTACCTGAAGAAGGTTGTACACAGTACAATCTGACAGATTTACATAGCTACATAGTTACCTAGGTTGAAAAAAAGACCTAGGTCTATCAAGTTCAACCTTCCTCCATCAATTTTACTTTTTTTTAAAAAAAATAACTATAACCCACAATGTTATGTTTATTGAAGAAATCATCGAGCTCCTTTTAAAAGCTGTTAATGTGTCTGCCATAACTACCTCCTGTGGTAAGGCATTCTTACTGCTCTAACTGTCAAAAACCCTTTCATATTTAGCTTTTCTTCCAATGAGTGCTCTTTGGTCCTTAGTATGGAAGGAATAAGTTATGTGTCCATTCCTTTTCTGTTGGGGGTTCAATAAAATATTGCCATACTGTGTTACCCTCACCCTGTGTTTTCTGAGGTATATTATGCCCATGTGAAAAGGAAACCAAGTTTCCAAGTCGAATGAGACTTGGTCAGTCAGGCCAGCAGACAAGGGCACTCAGTGACTCTCATCTTTCGACAGCCACCTTGAAGGTATTGGCCTTCAGCTTCTCTCCTAGTTTCTTGTAGTCAATTTTAAGGACCTTAGGCTACTTTCACACATGCGTTTTATCGCGCAGTGCATCGTGCGCTATCGGATGCATGTGCAATGTTCCCCCATCTTTAACATGGCAGGCGCAGGGTCTAGCGCTTGCACGCGTTCATCAGCGTTTGGCGTGCGCTGCGCATTTTTCAGGTGTGCGTCCATACGCGCTAGACGCTACATGTTGCATTTTTTTTGCCCAACCGCTTTAAAAAAACGTGTGCGCACGTGTGCGCATGCTATGCGCAAAAAATTGCAGTCTATGGGTGAGCTGGCATGCGCATGGCTTTGCGCTCGTCAGCGCTTTTGTGCGCACGCGATTTTGGAGTAAATAATGTCTAAACACTTGTTTAAACCACCCCTACACAAGATACATTGTTTGTGAGGAGTGTAGATAAAAAGTTGATAGAGACAGATGATAGAGACAGAGATGATAGAGACAGATGATAGAGACAGATGATAGAGACAGAGATGATAGAGACAGAGATGATAGAGATGATAGAGACAGATGATAAAGACAGAGATGATAGAGACAGATGATAGAGACAGAGATGATAGAGATAGATGATAGACAGAGATGATAGAGACAGATGATAGATGATAGAGACAGATGATAGAGACAGAGATGATAGAGACAGATGATAGAG
This sequence comes from Oophaga sylvatica, assembly GCA_033576555.1. Taxonomy (NCBI): domain Eukaryota; kingdom Metazoa; phylum Chordata; class Amphibia; order Anura; family Dendrobatidae; genus Oophaga; species Oophaga sylvatica. The sequence continues at coordinate 294,753,520 of JARQOD010000005.1, read as the reverse complement.
ACAGAGATGATAGAGACAGAGATGATAGAGATGATAGAGACAGATGATAGAGACAGAGATGATAGAGACAGAGATGATAGAGACACAGATGATAGAGACAGAGATGATAGAGACAGAGATGATAGAGACAGATGATAGAGACAGAGATGATAGAGACAGAGATGATAGAGATGATAGAGACAGATGATAGAGACACAGATGATAGAGATGATAGAGACATAGTTAATAGAAATGTGACACGTAGACAACCCATGTGCCGAAAAAAACGCAAACGCATGAAAAAACGCTTGAAATCGCATACAAACGCTGCATTTTTTGGTCGTAATGCGCACGCTGATGCGACTAAATATTGCAGCGTTTATAAGCGTTTGCATGCGTTTTTTTAATGCGTTTCATGTGCGCACAATGCGCTGCGCAAAAAAACGCAAGTGTGAAAGTAGCCTTACACTCCCATCAAACTTTGTCATTGGTAATGATGTGTATCATGACCGCTGGGTTTTCCCAGTGGTACTTCAAAGAAGATTGGGAAAATTGTTAATTCTTGATGTGCCATTTTGATAGACTCCCACATTGAAAAACATTGGTAGACAAGGTGGAAAAAGTTCTGAAATTATCCATCATTTTAACAGGGGTGTGTAGACTTTTACATCACCTGTATCTATCACACAAATGAGCAATATTGCATTGTTTATATTCGTAGTCTGATTTTAATAAGCATGTTGCCTTACACTTTCATTACGAATTCAAAAATTCAATGCATAAATCAAATTCATCATTGCTCTAGAAAAAAAATTATATTTCATTTCTAATAAGGAGAAGGTGTCTAAAAGTCAAAATATGTTAAACACATCACTGAATTCCCTGTATTATGACAGAACATTTAATTTATTAAACACAATAGTAATTATGTATTGTTTACACATGCAAGACTAGATTGAATGGGGACTGGACAATCATCTACTGAAGGAGCCATGGTATTATAAATAATTACTAAAATAAATATTTTTTCTACTCTAAAACCAGTTTCCTGCAAAGATTAAGCATATGTAAAGCTGGTATTGAAGAAAAATTGGACTTCAAAATGTTTTTTTCTGTAATCTGCACATTCAGATTACATTAAATTTGTTCATGAAAATTAAATTTATTAAACATTACTTAAACAACCATGCAACTCTACAAATCATTGATAATATTGATAAATACATGCCAATATTAGCAAAACTGGAAATGTACATACAAAAATGAATGAAAAAGATTGTATTTCTTCACATGAATGGGTACCAGTGGAAGAACTACTACCATGACTATTATTATTATTATTATTTTTATTATTTATTTTTAGTGCACCATTTATTCCATAGTGCTGTATATGAGAAGGGGTTACATATAAAATACAAATATAGATTACAGAGAACAAACTAACAATGACAGACTGGTACAGAAATGAGAAGGCCATGACTTTTCAGGTTTACATTCTACAGGATAATGGGAAAGGAGACAGTAGGTTGGGGGATTTGCAGCAGTTCCGGTGGTGGAGAGGTGGCTCCGAGGCAGGGGACTTCCGTACTATAGAGACCATGATGTAATTTATTGTGCTAGATATATAGATCAGGTAGGGGAGTTCGGTGAGATGGAGGAAAGATATCGAGTTCAGTTTTGTCCACATTGAGCTTTAGGAAGCACGAGGAGAAAAAGGAAGAAATGGCTAATAGACACTTTGGAATTCTGGACAGCAGAAAGGTGACATCTGGGTGGGAGAGGTAGATCTGAATTTCATCAGCCTATAGGTGGTACTGGAAGTCCTTGGGCTTTATGAGATGTCCTAGGCCAAAGGTATACACTGATGAACAAAAGGGTGACAATGTTTTGAACATTTAACTTTCAGGCTCTATATCTTGCCATCCACCACTGCTTTGAATGTTAGACTACCATCATTTTGTTACACTGCAATCATCTTGGCTATCTCATACATAAATTTTACTTTCAACTATTTTGCATATGATTAGTTATGCAGATTCTTGTCAAACCACTGCATTGTTAATGCTTTGCTTCTGGTAGTGGCAAAATCTTTTTTTTTCTGAATATTACAAATCACAACCTCTTCTCACATTCCCTAATAGCTTAGTGTGTTATTAGATTGATTTCCAAGTGAAAGGTCACTGGTTCAAATCGAGGGGAAGCCATGAAGATTTCCCAAGAAAAGAGAAACAGTATCATCCAGTTCATCGATAGCACTCTATAGGCCGAGGAAATTGCTAAACTGCATCATGTGAGTGCTATTACCATTGGAAGAATATGAAATAACGTTGGTTCATCCATTAAAAAAGAGGTGGACATACAGGCAAAATATCGGAGTTAACAAGTCAGCTTATCACAAGGTCTATCAGTTCTGGTATGAATAACACCGCAGTGGGGTTTGCTCATATGCTTCATGAAAGTAAGATCACAGACATCCATGCAAGCACTGTGTGATGCACATTTCACAAGTCTGAAAAGGTGGCCAAAAATAAGTGGAGAAGCCTCTACTTCAATAAGAAGTGTTGACTCAAGTTTGCAGAAAAAGTATGAAAAGTGGACAGTAGAAGATTGGAAACAGGTGATTTGGAGCGATGAGACAAAGTCAATAGATTAGTCTCTGATGGGTGCAAATGGATGTGGAAGAAACAAGGGAAAAAGGGGCTAAGTGATTTAGAAATTGAAGAAAGTATCAAGTTTGGTGGAGGAGCCAGATATGGGGTTGTTTCACAGCCAAAGGAGTTGGATACTTGACCAGGATCGATGGTGGTCTCAATGCTGAGCTATATGTGAATATCCTATAAAACGAGTTACTTCATTCACTCAATTACTATGGGTATGAAAAGAACAGTATAGTGTTCCAGCAGGACAACCACCCATCGAGATTGGCAAATAAATGGTTCAATGACAATGAAGCAGAGGTGCTGGATTGGCCCTCACAGTCTCCAGACCTTAATCCAATAGAACATTTGTGGGTAGAGTTGAAGAAAAAGCTAAAAACATAACCAAGTGCACAAATCAGGTAGTGTGGAGTGGGAGACAGAGACATTGAATGTGCAGTTGGAAAGATATTAGGAGATATGGCAAGGTCTTTGATGACAATGGAAGAGAATATTTGTACTATGGATAATATCTTGTACTGGATATTACTAATGATACCTGTAAAAAGACAAGATGTAACAGAAAAAAACAAAAGAGCACCAGACAACTTAATAGAGAATGAGGTGAGAACCTGCTTTCCAAATCTAGTAGACACTTGGTTGCTTTAGGGGAAACTGATACTCTGTCCCGACTAAATCCAGAATCACTGTATCTCACCATACTCTCAAGCACCAAGAATGGTTACAAATCACAGCTCATGGTAAACATATCTTTTCTTTACACTCATGAATATTCTATTATTTAAAAAATGCTCAAAAAAATTATTAAGCATATACTGGGTTTGGAATGCGGATCCTCGCTTTATTCCCTACTCAGTTGGCGGGTGATGCTTTGTTCTTTTTGCTGCATGTTGTCTGTTTCCATACAGCATCTAGTCTGTGGAAACAAGGATTAGAAGCTACAGGCCAACAGTTATATTGAAATTTGTGAAGCAGGTGCATTTATATGATTTGCGATCATGGTCTTTCAGTAAATACACACATTTTCTGAAAGGCAAAGAGACTGTAACACCTTTCAGCAACAGGCACCATTAACCAAACAACACCATGAAGACCAAGCAGATCTCCAAACAAGTGAGGGACAAAGTTGTTGAGAAGTACAAGTCAGGGTTATGAAAAAATCCTAATCTCTAATGATATCCTGGAGCACCATCAAACCCATTGTCATCAAATAGACCAAACATGGTACCACAACAAACCTGCCAAGAGAGGGCTGCCCACCAAAACTTCCAGCCCAGGCAAGGAGGACATTATTCTGGGAGGCAGAGCAGAGAATGAAGGCAACCATGAAGGAGCACCAAACCAATGCAGCTCATTACCCAAAGAAGACCATCCCCACAGTGAAACATGGTGGTAGCTGCATCATGCTGTTGGGAGGTTTTTCACCAGTAGGGACAGGAAAAATGATCCAAGTCGAAGGGAAGATGAATGGTGCCCACTGAAGTTTTCAGTTATTTTCTCCTATTTTTTCTTCACAACTAAATGAAAACTAAATGTTCACAGTTGTAGGCATGTTCTTTACATGAACTGATGCAAATCCTAAAATCAACAATGAAATTATAGGTGGTAAGGTAGCAAAACATGGAATATGTCAGGAGGGGGTGAATATTTTCACAAGCAAATGTACTTAGTAGTACTTGTACTTTACTTTTGTATAATAAATTTTGCATACCATAGAAATATCTCTTTATGTGTATTCGGATCATTGCTTAATTTATACTTAATTTTTTAATTATGCTTCTCACTGATGGAGTTGCCACAGTTGCTCACCCACCAATTTTAATTCATGCGTGTATTGCTGAGATTGTCTGCAAACTTTTGCTTTTATATTATTATACTCAATAAAGCTTAATGTTTTTTGAGAAATCTGTATCATAACTTTCTCCCGACATCCTTTTGGTCTTTTTGGTTTCCCTAATTATTTATTAATAAAGTGATTTGCACAATTGGAGTTAGAGCCTTGCACTGCATACACGCACTGAGCTTGACTCTGGCACAGAATGATTTGAGTTTAATAGAAATAAGAGGATATGACAAAATTTGAATTTGCCTAGTTGTGTGGATTTTAGCAAGATATTTGTCATACAAGGTATTATTCACAAATTTAATATCCTTTTTATTCTTTAGGGATCTCCAGATATAAGAGCAAAAAAATTCAAGATGTAAAGAAAATAATTATGCTCACCTCACCAGCTGCTCCCTGACCTTTCCTTCATGCCACTGTTGTGTGGCATTTCTAACATAGTGTTCACACTAGGCCAGGGATTTGGGATCTAAGCCTCTGCGTAAAGCCCGGGTCACACTTGCAACTGCAATATAAGAAACTCACATGAGTCTCTCGCCTCAATACCCGGCACTACCACCGGTATTCGGACTGGAGCATTCAGCTGCATAGAAATACATGCAGCCGTACACTCCCATCCTGAGTTCCGGCGGCTGTACCTGGTATTGAAGCAAGAGACTCGCGCAAGTTTCTCGCAATGCACTCGCAAGTGTGACCTCAGCCTAAAGTGAATAATGGGTCGAAAATACAACTTGATGGAGACACAGAGCACCAGACTGCAGGCAGGAAGCAATGGGGGCGGCCAGAGTTCTATCAGCTTTGAGGTGAGTATGTTTTATTTATTTTTAACTATTTGCTCACCCTCCACTATTCAGCAAAATTGCTGTTACATCTAGCCAGCATTTTTTCAATTCAAGAGAAGTAAATTATTAAAATTTATATTCACCAAAATGTGGATTTTTTTGAATATTTTGAGTACTAGACAATTCCACTGTATTAAATTTGCCCATTTCTAGAGTATAACTCAGCTAACATATATATATATATATATATATATATATATATAGTAACATTTCCAGGGATATAGCTCTGAGATCGCCGTCCGGGTAGACGAAGTGGCACAGAAACAGTTCATTCAGACAGCGGTTCTGGTGAAAACTGGCCGCAACCAGCTTTATTAAAGTCCACAGCAAACAGATAAAAACAAATCATAAACATAAGACCTGGGCTTGTCCAGCCACTAATTACACTTAGATAGATTTCCCTATCTATCCGGGTCCCGACTCTAACAGCCAGGGCCAAAACAACACATATGTTCAGCATTACCAGCATGGAGGTTCACAGAGTCTCCTCCTTATGTCTGAAGGCACCTTCAACGTCCAGACTTGAGAGAGCTCCCCTCCTATTCAGCAGCTATCCGCATGGATTCTCACAGAGACTACTCCTGTGTCCGGGTACATCGAGCACCCAGACTGAGATAGCTCAAACTCCTGGAGACACCTTCTGTGCCTGGACCCCTCCTGTGTCCAGACTAAGCGAGCTCTCTGACTGTGCTCCCAAGCACCTACTTCTGGCTTCCTAATCAACACCTGAGTGGATTCAGGTCTGAGCTGCAAGCGTGTACTGAATGGCAGGTGTAGTGACCTTTCTTTACCACCAGGTTTACAAAGCCACACATTTCCTCATACCAGTCAGCAAAGTACTTAGGTGAAATATACACCTCATTCAACACATATTCCTTCACTGTCTCACAATATATATATATATATTGTGCTTAGGTCTTAGAACCATATTTATTTGCTGTGCTTGATTATAGTCTTGTACAAGTGTATTGAATTTGTTTTTGGATCCATATTTAATTATTAGGCTTTATTCTGGTGCTGTAGTTATCTCCTTTGCTCGAATATAATCTTTGTACTGAAACAGTATTGGTAACATACAGTCAAATAGCCTGTATAGTGGTTTGGGGTGAGCTGGACCACAGAGTGAAGGCAAAAGGGCCAGCAAGTGCTAAGCATCTCTGGGAACTCCTTCAAGATTGTTGGAAGACCATTTCCGGTGACTACCTTTGAAGCTCATCAAGAGAATGCCAAGAGTGTGCAAAGCAGTCATCAAAGCAAAAGGTGGCTACTTTGAAGAACCTAGAATATAAGACATAATTGTAGTTGTTACACACTTTTTGTTAAGTATATAATTCCACATGTGTTAATTCATAGTTTTGATGCCTTCGGTATGAATTTACAATTTTCATAGTCATGAAAACACAGAAAAACCTTTAAGGGTCTATGCACACGTTGCGGATTCCTAGTGTTTTTGCCGCGGTTTTGCGGTTTTTTCCGCCGCGAAAAAACCGGCAAAAACGCTTACACAACACAACTCATTATGGCCTATGGGATTCCGCAATGCTGTGCACATGCTGTGGGTTTTTCCATCACGGAATCGCATCGCGGAAGAATCCGCAGCATGCTCATTCTTTTTTGCGGAACTGCGGCGATTCTGCCGCCATAGGAATGCATTGAACCGCTTACTTTCCGCATGTGGCTGTGCCCACCATGCACAAAGTAAGCGGTTCATGTGCGGATGGTACCCAGGGTCTGGAGGAAAGGAGACTCTTCTCCAGGCCCTGGGTACCATATCCATGTAAAAACAATAATTAAAATAAAAAATAATGATATTCTCACCTTCCGGCGGCCCCCGCAGCTTTCCCGCCTCTCAGCGACGCTCCCGGCCAATCCCGTTCCCAGTAATGCATTGCGAGAATCACCCCAGATGACGTAGCGGTCTTGCGTGATGCTACGTCATCGGGGTCATTGTCGCAAAGGATGCCTGGGAACAGGATTGGCCGGGAGCGTCGCTGAGAGGCGGGAAAGCTGCGGGGGCCGCCGGCAGGTGAGAATATCATTATTTATTTATTTTTTTTTATTTTTAACATTAGATCTTTTTACTATTGATGCGACATAGGCGGCATCAATAGTAAAAAGTTGGTCACACTTGTCAAACACTTGTTTGACTCGTGTGACCAACCTGTCAGATCACTTGTGAAACGCTAGCATTCTGCAAGCTAATTATGCTTGCAAAACGCTAGTTTTTAGTGGGAATACGCATACCTATAATATGCGTATTTCCTGTGGTAGGGAGGTGCGGAATTGCCGTGGAAATTTCCATGGCAATTCCGCAAAGTGTGCACATAGCCTAAATGAGAAGGTGTGTCCAAACTTTTGGTCTGTACTGTACTGATGAGAGAAATGCATTTGTAAAAGATGTCTCTAGGTGCCATATCCCCTGATGAATCCTGAGAGGAAGAAACGCGTTGGGAAAGGGCTCTGTCTACTCTGGAAAATGACCAGATGCATATCTTACTAGGAGATGGATATTGGAAGGAACGCCTTTTTTCAAATGGGTGAGATCGTTCCTTATCTACATGCTGTCTCACACATGTATGGTTTAATTTCAGACAGCAGATTTGCAAATCTAGCGGTGCATGTATTTGCTTTTGGTTGATTTTTTGCTCTTGCGGTGCAGAGCTAATCATATACTGTCTGGTTTACATTTATATCTCCTATTTTTGTGGTCCGTTGGACTTATCTCTCTGAATATATCATATATCCTCAATGTTTGTTTTGGTTAGAGGATGGTATTTGTCTATGTGTCCGTTTTTTAACATTGGGTCAAATAAATGTTAAGTTTTAAATCCCCTAATTATTGCTGCTATATATTGAAACATAACTCTGGGGCAATTTTTCTATTATTTTGCTTTATTGACTGTACTGTACCTCAGTAATAGTATTTTTTTTGTTGTGCTTTAGTGCTTTTTTACAGTGCATTTTCCAAGTGTAAATAGATAGGTACCATATATTCATGAATGCAATGTTCTGCAAATATTATGCAGTAATTGTTTAAGATTTTATAAATCCTTATACTAAATCATTACACTTATACTAGTCTGATTTAATAAATGTTTAAACATAAAAATATTATTCTTGTTCATCATGTCATAAAGAGCTATTACAAGCTAGGCTAAAAAGGTTTTCTACTGTTGTGGACTAAGACTATTCATGTATACTGGTTACAGCTATCCTTGACAAAAACAAGGTATTTAACCCTTTAGTGACAGAGCCAATTTGGTACTTAATGACCAAGCCAATTTTTACATTTCTGACCAATGTCAATTTATGAAGTTATAGCTCTAGAACGCTTCAACGTATCCCACTGATTCTGAGACAGTTTTTTCATGACATTTTGTACTTGATGTTAGTGGTAGAATTTCTATGATATAACTTGCATTTATTTCTGAAAAAAATGGAAATTTGTCAAAAATTTTGAAAATTTTACAATTTTCAAGAATTCATTTTTTTTTACCTTTAAATCGTGTCCCACAAAATAGTTAATAAATAACATTTCCCACATGTCAACTTTACATCAGCACAATTTTATTTTTTTGCTAGGACTTTATAAGGGTTAAAGGTTGACCAGCAATTTCTCATTTTTTCAACAAAATTTACAAAACCATTTTTTAGGGACCACCTCACATTTGAAGTGAGTTTTGGGGATCAATATAACAGAACATACCCAAAAGTGACAGCATTCTAAAAACTGCACGCCTCAAGATGCGCAAAACCACAGTCAAGTAGTTTTATTAACCCTTCAGGTGGATCACAAGAACTAAAGCAATGTGCCAGGAAAAAAAAGATCATTTTACTTTTTTCACAAAAATTTTTACTTTGGAATCAATTTTTTTTGTTTATTTTCACAAGGGTATCAGGAGAAAATGGACCACAAAATTAGTTGTGCAATTTCTCCTGAGTATGCCAATTTCCCATATGTGGGGGAAAGCCACTGTTTGTGTGCATGGCTGGGCACAGAAGGAAGGGAGCACCGTTTGACTTTTTGAACGCAAAATTGACTGGAAACAATGGTGGTACTTGTCGCTTTTAGAGATCACCTGATGTATCTAAACAGTGGAACACCATAATTCTAACTCCAACCCAAACCCCAACACACCACTAACATTAGTCCCAACCCTAAGCATAACCCTAACCCCAACACACGCCTTACCCTAATCCCAACCATAACTCTAACCACAAACCTAACTCTAACACACCCCTAATCGTAATCCCAACCATAACTTTAATCCTAACCCTAGCCCAACCCTAACGTTAGCCCAACCCTAACTTACTCCCAACCCTAACCATAGCCCCAATCTCATCCCTAACTTTAGCCCAACGCTAATTTTAGCACAACCCTAATCCTAATAAAAAAATGGAAATAAATACTTTACTTTTATTATTTTTACCTAACTAAGGGGTTGATAAAAGGAGGTTTAATTTACTTTTTTTTTTTTGATCACTGTGATAGGGTCTATCACAGTGATCAAAATGAACCAATAGGAAAAAACTTGCTATTGTGGCCAGGCACTGTCCGGCAGATTTTGGCGGCGCACTACGCTTGCGCCCATCATTTTATTCCCGAAGAAGATGCCAGCAGCAGGGAGACTTCATGGTGATGGAGCGACACAAAAGGTATCGGGGAGGATCAGGGGGCACATTTCTCTTTCCTCTGACTTGCAATCACATCAGAGGAGAGAGAAATTAAATGGAAAATCAGATTTTTTTTTGCGGTCACCATTATTCTGTTAATAACGGCGACCGCAACACTGGGGTCTGTAAAAACCGATCTGAATCATGTCTCTGGGTGTCAGCTACCCCCGGTTCCAATTCCCAAATTCCGATTCTTGGGGGTGCTATACACTTATTTCTCTCCGCCATTAAAAAGCGGCGCTGAGGCATAAGTACCCTTAATTGCCATAGTTAAAAGGCGTATCGTTAAGGGTTAAAGCTTGAGCTATAGTGATGAGTTGACCACAAAGTCAACTTTGATTTAATTTGGAGGGAATTGAGCATGTTTTTGATATTATAATGTGCATAAAAAATGCACTTTAATTCCTGAAGAAATAAATATTTTATCTTTCATTTTGAATCTAACATTTCAATTCAATGTTATAATTATTACTGCAGTTCAATGTAAATTTTAAAGTACTATTGCCCTCTGAGGAATATATATTTTTTCCAATGCTTGATATTTAGATAAGACAAATTAGATGAAACAACATTTGCTAAGCAATTTAGGAAGTTAAAAAGAAGTTTACCTAATTATTACTGGTGTTTATTTGCCCTTTAATGGAAAATATTAATGTTTGTCAGCCTAACATGAAATGTCAGAATTCAATAAGAAAAGAAATCAAGAAACACTGAAGATATGAAATATTTCTGAAAAACAGTATATATGCAAAATCTTCAATACAAACTGACCCCATTCTCATTAAAACTTGCACCAATTATGTTAATAGGATGTTTTTTAGCAAATCAAACACTTAATTTCATGAAAGATGATGCCCTTACTGACCTTTTGTATCAATGTTCATTGCAATTAGTTTCAAGGCATGTAGTTTTTATTCTACTGTTTTAGAAGATGAACGTTTAGTGGATGTTTTTATTTTCTTGATTAATTAAAGAATAAATACATGTTAACATTGTTAATAGATCCAAGCCAATTTGTTTCAAAATAAGTGACATGATAATTATCATATAGGAAAGATGTGTATCTTCGTACCGTGTTAGCCAGTAGATAGAAAAATATTTAGACTTGAGAGTCCTCGTGGTTGATACCTTTTAATGGCTAACTGAAAAGATGGTAACAAATTGCAAGCTTTCGAGACTACTCCGGTCTCTTCATCAGGCAAAGCCCTAAAACAAAAACTGAAGAATCACATATATATATATATATATATATACACAAAAGGATACAGGAATAGTGCAATAGGTAAGACAAGTGACGTGAAGCAGAACTGTCATTATGGCAGAGGGATGAACATAAATATTGGAACAGATCATAGATAAGGAAGAGTTTTATTACCCTCTGATTGGGGTCTGGTATTGTGTTTTGATGCCCCTAGAAGGTCAGAGACGCAGATTCCTTAATTGATATAGAATGACATGAATCCTATGTGACACGTTCATCCCAGCACTAAGAGTGTCAAAGGTCATCATAAGTTTGTATTCCCAAACCTTTCTATCTTTCTCAGATTTGAAGTTAGATTTTAATACCAGTAATTCCATATCCATTATGCTATGACCGGGCATACAAAAGTGTTTTGCCACAGGTAAATCAATTCTTTTTTCTCTTATCGGTGCGATGAGAATTCATCCTTGTTCTCAGTTTTTGCCCAGTCTCCCCCACATACAGACCCCCAGTTGGACATTTAGTACATATAATTAGGTACACCCACATTAGATGTGATGCAGCTGAAAGTACCTGGGATCTTGTAGTCCTGATGGGAGTTGGGTATCTTTATCTTGTCCGTGGTCATTATAGATGCACATGTTTTACACTTCTTCTGTCTGTTTGCAAGGAAAGGTTCCTGCAGCTGTTGGGGAGGACAGGGAGCTTCTGACAATGAGCTTCTTAGATTTGGGGGCTGCCTAAAACATAGTAGTGGGGGGTTTGGAAATATGGATTGTAATCGGGCATCTTTTTGTAGTAAAGGTTGTAGTTTCCGTGCAGCTCCCCTTAGCACCTCCAGATTTGGGTTGTAGGTGACCACTAGAGGCACCCGGTTATTTTCTTCTTTAGTTTTGTAATGTAGCAGGTGATTCCTTGATATTCTGGTGGCTCTTGTAATTTGGTTTTCAATTGTTCTTGGATGGTAGCCCTGGTTCAAAAAGTCTTTCTGAGGCGACCAAGGTGTTCATCTCTATCCATGGGGTTGGAACATATACGGTTGTATCTGATGGCTTGGCTGTAGACTATAGAGTTTTTTATGTGTTTTGGATGGAAACTGTCCCATTTAAGGTATGTGGACGGTCGATTGGCTTCTGATACAGGGATGTCTCTATTTCATTGTTCTTTAGCTTAATGGTGGTGTCTAAAAAGTTAATTTCAGTGCTGGAGTAGTTGAGTGTTAAGTTGATGGTTGGATGAAATTGGTTGAACTGTTCATGGAACATCTTTAGCTGTTGTTCAGACTCCGTCCAGATGATTAAAATGTCATTACTGGTATTACTGGTATTAAAATCTAACTTCAAATCTGAGAAAGATAGAAAGGTTTGGGAATACAAACTTATGATGACCTTTGACACTCTTAGTGCTGGGATGAACGTGTCACATGGATTCATGTCATTCTATATCAATTAAGGAATCTGCGTCTCTGACCTTCTAGGGGCATCAAAACACAATACCAGACCCCAATCAGAGGGTAATAAAACTCTCTCCTTATCTATGATCTGTTCCAATATTTATGTTCATCCCTCTGCCATAATGACAGTTCTGCTTCACGTCACTTGTCTTACCTATTGCACTATTCCTGTATCCTTTTGTGTATATATATATATATATATATGTGATTCTTCAGTTTTTGTTTTGTCTTTGCCTGATGAAGAGACCGGAGTAGTCTCGAAAGCTTGCAATTTGTTACCATCTTTTCAGTTAGCCATTAAAAGGTATCAACCACCGAGGACTCTCAAGTCTAAATATGATAATTATCAAACATTTATGTGTTTTAACTTAATACATAATCTTAAATGTAGTGGGAATTATCTATTTACTGAATTCCTCAAGAGCTTGTGCTATTACAAAGACATTTAAATGAACAAAGCTGCAGTGTAAAAATAAGAGGTATAGAGAGAAGAAGGGAAAAGCAATTAATGAAGTTTATGAAATCTTTTGAAACTCAAATTTGCAAGGGTTTTGGCAAATTTTTCCCCAAAATTTGATTTGCCACGAATCGCAGATACTCCAATTGTTCTGGAAAATGTGTTTAACTCTTGAGCTCTCATTGTACTGTACCCAACCTCTTTTAATTTCTTTAAATGGTTTGTCTGTATAAAATAAAAAGTCTGCAATCCTTTCGTGTGACTGTAGACTTTGAATTGTCCCAGCACATGCACTGTGCAATCAGAGGATTCACGATTCTCTGCCCGTGAATGGCAGTGATGTAGCAATATGCATACTCCTGGACAGAACCCATCTAGTGGGCATGACTTTGGCTCTATTCACTTGTATTGACGAGGCCATGTCCAATAGACAAAGCTCCCACTAGATGGAGCAGTGCCTTGTTCAATACACTTGTATTGAGTGAAATCCTGCCCACTAGAGCGGTTCTGCCCGGATTATGCTTAACTCATACCTGACCACCATTTTTGGGGGCAGAGAATGGTGAATAATTGCAGTGCCAATGCATGCACTGGGAGATTGACAAGTCTGCAGTCACACAGAATAACTGTAGACTTTTCATTATAGACGTACAACCCCTAAATGAAAGAACAGCCTTAGTAATATCAAACTGATGTCACCATGGAAATGGTTGGTAACTGTTGAAACATTCAATATAGTCATTTGTAATCCGATTGACCATTTGGTTTAGAACACTGTCTCATATTAATGGTATCTCTGTTGGTGGTCATATCATCCTGCTGTGACGAAAGGAATGAGCTGCAATGTATGCCCTCTGCTTACTCTACAATGCCCTCTGTGGAGGTGGTGCTTCTAATGCTGTTGCAGCTCCTACATTCTTAGCTGTGGTATGATTATTTTTTCTTTTATACTACCTTATCTATTACCATAGCCACTTTTTGTTTTACAATATATTCCTCACAACACTGTAATTAACTTTTGACAATATTTTCAACCCCAGATATTCAACTCCTACAAAACAGAACATAATATGAAATGCTAGGTAAGTAAGACATCCAAAAAGCAAAATGTAGCAGCAGGATACAATATAGTATTTTTTTAATTTTGTATTCATTTTTTAACAACATTCAACCCCCTTTTTAGGAATGATAAAATAAGAAATGATAGATAGGCATGGCCCGAAAGCCGGCAATAGGGCATGGATGGATATAAACTATGACTAGAAAAACAGATATACAGAGTAACAATAATTACATAAACACAAAATCTTATGAGTTAGACAGCCACAGTTAAACATCTGCATTTTAGGAAGTTTTCTTTAGTATTTTCAAAACACAATTGTTCCCCCATTACAGAAATATTTGAGCAATAAATGCTAAAAACTTAAGGGTATGAAACACTAAACAAGACCGCTAACGAGATCGCTAAAATACGTCACTATTTAGCGATCTCGTTAGCGACGTAGTTGTGTGTGGCATGTAGCAACGACGTGGCCCCTGCTGTGTTCTCGTTGATCGTTCACTACAGTTCTGGACCGTATTTTGATCGTTGGCGTCCCGATGGTGAGCCTGAATCGCTGTGTTTGGCACCTTTTGTGAACGATGTGCGACCTCGCTGACGACGCATTAGTCAGCGGCGCAGGCGGGACTTTGTTTTTCTTTCGTTAACGCCCTACAGCTCCGATTGGTGACCACAACATCACCTCAGCTATAATAACTGCGCCCCTATCCATTGTTTCAGAGCACTTTATGAGTCTCTTTGTGCGTTGTTGCGAGGATGTATCGTGTGGCGGAGTTTTGCGATCCTGTTTGTGGCGCAGTGGTGGGTTTTTTGCGATCCTGTCTGAGTCGCTAGAACACCATCCTCCCCATTTGGATTTGGATCTTCGGGATATTTGGATTCAAGGTAATATTGTTTGTGATGTTGTTTGATAATGGTTTTTTAACCTTATTTTTTTTTTCCGTCTGCTTTATTTATTTTACACCCCTGAACCTTATTTTTTTTTTTTCGTCTGCTTTATTTATTTTACACCCCTGACCTTATTTTTTTTTTTTCGTCTGCTTTATTTATTTTACACCCCCCTCACCATTTTAGACATTTGTAAACTGTATATTAAATGTTAACTGAAAAGTTTAATTTATTTTTTTTTATATATTTTTTCTTTTATCTTTATTTTATTTTGTTTAAACACTTTATTAATAGTAATTAATTAGCAATTAACTTTTCTCTTCTTTACCGTACAGGTTGCACATAATGAACCTGTCCACCACGGAGCGTGTGATTGTGGCAGTTGCACTATCTATGGAGGCAGATCGACAAGAAAGGAGCGGGTGGAAGAGAGGCGCTCCAAGCGAAAGCGTCGCATGTGGACCAGGGAATGGCTGGAGCAGAGGTCCAAATTCTCCCACATGCATCTAGTGAGGAGTTGCAGGAGAAGAATCCGCAGGATTTCCGGAATTATCTACGGATGTCGGAGGATTCATTCAAGCTCCTACTGGAATGTGTGAGGCCACTCATTGAACGGCAGGATACACGGATGCGTGCAGCTGTTTCAGCAGAGGAACGTTTGGCAGTAACGCTGCGATTTCTGGCAACCGGACGTTCAATGAAGGATTTTCAATATTCTGCTGCAATTTCTCGGTCGTGTTTGGAGAACTAATTCCGGAGACGTGCAACGCCATCGTCCGCAGTTTACGGAGCTACATCCCTTTTCCCAAATCAGTGGCGGAATGGCAAATATTGCCTCTGATTTTGAAAGGATTGGCATTCCCAAACTGTGGTGGTGCCTTGAATGGCAAACATGTGTGCGGATCACGCAACCAGCCAAAAGTGGATCCTTTTTTCATAACTACAAGGGCTACTTCAGCGTGACCTCATGGCCCTGTTAATGCCAATTATGAATTTATTGACGTTAATGTTGGCATTAATGGAAGGGTTTCTGACGGTGGCGTTTTGGACACACTACTTTTTGTGGAACGGTTGTTTTAATAATAAACTTAACTTGCCAACCAAACATGGACACCACCGCCAACCTAAACTTTGTTTTTGTGGGCGATGAAGCATTCCCCCTTCATGAGCATCTTGTGAAACCGTACCCACAAAAACTTTGACAGGAGAAAGGCGGATTTTTAATTACAGACTGTCTAGGGCACGGCGCGTTGTGGAGAATGCCTTCGGCATAATGGCCAACCGCTTCAGGGTTTTCCACACTCCAATCAACATAAAGCTGGAATCCATAGACTCTGTGGTGTTGGCCTGTTGTGTGCTGCGCAATTTTCTACGCAAACGCAATGCTGGAACTTACAGTCCGCCAGGCTTCATGGACTCGGACAGCAATGGTGACGTGGTGCTCGGAGAATGGCGTGACAATAATCCCACTATTGCAGGCCTTCAACCTGTCAATCAAGGCAGGAGCAAGGACGATGGAAGGGCCCGGCCGAGACAAGTACTGCCATTACTTTAATCGGCCTGGTGCAGTGAGTTGGCAGCATCAGGTCTAGTTTGATTTTGATAAGTTTTACTTTTGCCTTTTTTAACAATGTTTTTATAAAAAAAAAATTTATTTTAAAAATGCATTCTGTTTTTTTTTCAATTATTTTACCTATATGGGAAAAGGGGGCTAATGATGGGTGAGATGTGGGGAGGGAGTGATGGGGAGGGCAAAGAGACATGTTACCAGCAGCTGTAGTTTTTAAAATCTTTTCAAAGCTTTTTTGTTGTCTATTTTTTGTTTTACTTTGTATCTACTTGTCACACACGGGGTCATGGGAGTACCATCAGTCATAGGAGTTAATTGTTAAAAAAATAAAGAAAAAAGTTTCAAATATTTACAATTATTTTAAGGGCCTATGGTTCACTAGCGTTCAAACATTATAATTAATATAACAGATAATACACCACTGCTGCATATTTAAAGTTAAATATAATATATATATATATTTTAGTCATATATGAAAGATTAAAAAATTGTTATAAATATATTTGAAAATTCTTGGGAGGTAAAGGTCAAAATTCACCAGGGAATCACAGCTATTCACAGATATGCGACGCCATTGTGATCGCAATGTGACTTCTCAGAGCTCCAGCTATACAGATATGCATACAGATATGCAAAGCCATTGTGATTGCAAGGTGAAGATTCGCGAGCCCCAGCCATACAGATATGCGACGCCATTGTGATCGCAAGTGACTACTCACGCACTCAGCTATACAGATATGCATACAGATATGC
Organism: Oophaga sylvatica; assembly: GCA_033576555.1. Classification (NCBI taxonomy): domain Eukaryota; kingdom Metazoa; phylum Chordata; class Amphibia; order Anura; family Dendrobatidae; genus Oophaga; species Oophaga sylvatica. Next base: position 294,736,143 of record JARQOD010000005.1, on the reverse strand, counting down.
CAAAGCCATTGTGATTGGCAAGGTGAAGATTCGCGAGCCCCAGCCCTACAGATATGCGACGCCATTGTGATCGCAATGTGACTACTCACGCACTCCAGCTATACAGATATGCAAGCCATTGTGATTGCAAGGTGAAGATTCGCGAGCCCCAGCCATACAGATATGCGACGCCATTGTGATCGCAATGTGACTACTCACGCACTCCAGCATACAGATATGCATAACAGATAAGCAAAGCCATTGTGATTGCAGGTGAGGATTCGCGAGCCCCAGCAATACAGATATACGCCCATTGTGATCGCAATGTGACTACTCACGCACTCCAGCTATACAGATATGCATACAGATATGCAAAGCCATTGTGATTGCAAATGGTACTGTGAAAGATCACGACCTCGATAGGTGTGACTGAGCACGACCTTTTTAACGCCCCCTCATCACAGATTGGTGGTTACTATTTATCTCATAGATATTATCACAGCTCTCCCGCTTTGTGATTGGATGACCGCGCCATAAAAGACGACGCATCAGCACTCCTCTCCATTGCTCTCGAGCAGAAGCGGTTTCTTTCAAATCTCCAGCATTGTTCCAGTGTGTCCTGCTAGCCTTTGTAGCTACTACTGCGATCCAGTTTGCGCCACTATTGCGGTTGCTGCGTTCCAGTCTACGGCGTTGGGGTTTTTGCGATCCAGTCTGTGGCGTTATATCCTCTGCGATCCAGTTTGTGACGCTATTTAGTTTCCCCATTTTCTTTTTTATTCAGAATCACAAACAAGTTTTTGTAAGGTAGGTATTTTTTTTTGTCAATTTAATTTATTTTATTTTTTTTTTAACCCCTTCAAGACCCAGCCTATTTTGACCTTAAAGACCTTGCCATTTTTTGCAATTCTGACCATGTCCCTTTATGAGGTAATAACTCAGGAACGCTTCAACGGATCCTAGCGATTCTGAGATTGTTTTTTTCGTGACATATTGGGCTTCATGTTAGTGGTAAATTTAAGTCGATAATTTTTGCTTTATTTGTGAAAAAAATGGAAAAAATTTTGGGGGAAAATTTTGAAAATTTTGTAATTTCAAATTTTTATTTTTTTTTTGTTAAACAAGAGCTTTTGGACACAAAATATTAATAAATAAATTTCCCCCAATGTCTATTTATCAACAATTTTGGGAACAACATTTTTTTTTGTTAGGATTAAAGGGTTAAAAGTGACCGCGATTTCTCTTTTTTACAGCAAAATTTACAAAAAACCATTTTTTTTAGGGCCACCTCACATTTGAAGTCACTTTGAGGGGTTTATGGCAGAAAATACCCAAAGTGACCCTTTTAAAAACTGCACCCTCAAGCTACTCAAACAATTCAAGAAGATTTTAACCCTTCAGGTGTTACAAATAAAGAACGTGTAAGGAAAAAATGGAATTTAATTTTTCCAACAAAAATTTTCTTTTAGCATCATTTTTTTTCATTTTTCATGGGCATCAGGATAAAAGGATCCTAAAATTTTTTTGGGCAATTTTCTCCTGATACACAGATACTCTTGTGGTAAAACCACTGTTTGGGCGCATGGAGGGCTCGAAGGGAAGAAAGCGCCATTTGATTTTTGAATGGAAAATAGCTGGAATTTTAGCGGTTGCCATGTGCATTTGGGAGTCCCTTGTGCCAAACATTGGAGTCCCCCCAAGGGCCCCATTTTGGAAACTAGCCCCCCTAAGGAACTTATCTGATGCATAGTGATCATTTAAACCCCCCAGGTGCTTCACAATTGATCTGAAAAAAAAAAAGTACTTTTTTTTTCACAAAAAATTTTCTTTTAGCCTCAGTTTTTTCATTTTACATGGGCAACAGTTTAATTTGGATCCTAAAATTTGTTGGGCAATTTTCCTGAGTCCCAGATATATATGTGGTCATAAAACCCTTTTTTTGGCGCATGGCAGGGCTCAGAAGGGAAGCACGCCATTTGACTTTTTTAATGGAAAAAAAATGCGGGATATTTGCGGTTTTGCCTGTCGCATTTGGAGGCCCCTGTGTGCCTAAACATTGGAGTCCCCCAAGGCCCATTTTGGAAACTAGCCCCTAAGGAAAATTATTAGTGCTAGGGCACTTTGAACCCCCAGGGCTTCAAAATTTTTCCTAAAAAAAAGAAAGTACTTTTTTTTTACAAAAAATTTTCTTTTGCCTCAGTTTTTTTCATTTTCACATGGGCAACAGTATAAATTGGATTAAAATTTGTTGGCAATTTCTCCTGGTACACAGTACCTCATATGTGGTCATAAACATGTTTGGGCGCAGGCAGGCTCAGAAGGGAAGGAGGCCATTTGCTTTTTGAATGGAAAATTTGGGAATATTTAGCGTTGCCTGTCCGTTTGGTGAGTCCCTGTGTGCCAAACCTTGGGCCCCCCACAAGTGCCCCATTTTGGAAACTAGCCCCCTAAGGGAAAAACTTATCTAGATGCTAGTGAGCACTTTGAACCCCCAGGTGCTTCACAAATTGTCCGTAAAAAAAAAGAAATACTTTTTTTTCACAAAAATTTTTCTTTTAGCCTCAGTTTTTTTTCATTTTCACATGGGCAACAGTATAAATTGGATTCTAAAATTTGTTGGGCAATTTCTCCTGAGTACACAGATACCTCATTTGGATCATAAACCACTGTTTGGGCGCACGGCGGGTCAGAAGGGAAGGAGGCCATTTGGCTTTTTGAATAGAAATGCTGGAAATTTAGGGTTGCTGTCGATTTGGAGAGTTCCTGTGTGCCAAAAACATTGGAGCCCCCAAGTGACCCATTTTGGAAAAACGCCCTAAGGAACTTATCTAGATCTATGAGCACTTTGAACCCCCCAGGTGCTTTACAAAGTTATAACGAAGAGGTGAAAAAAAATAATTTTTTTTTTCTCAAAAAAGATTTTTAGCCCATATTTTTTATTTTCCTGGTTACAGGAGAAATTGGACCCCGAAAGTTGTTGTCCAGTTTGTCCTATACGTATACCCCATTGTGGGGGGGACCCTGTTTGGGAACGTCAGGGCTCGGAAGGGATGTAGTGACGCTTTGAAATGCCAATTTGGAATGGTCTGCGGGATTTGTTCGTTTGCAGACCCCCCTGATGCGCCTAAACGTAAAACCTCCCCACAAGTGACCCATTTTGGAAAAGACACCGCAAAGAACTTATCTAGTGTGTGGTGAGCACTTTGAACCCCCAAGGGCTACAAGAAGTTTATAACGCCCGGGCATGAAAATAAAAAAAATCATATTTTTTCCAAATCAGGACTTTTGTCCCCAATTTTTTTTTTTTTGCAAGGGTAACTGAGAAATTAGCCCAAAAAGTTTTGTCCAATTTGTCCTGGTAGCTGATATCCCATTGGGGGAGAAAACTACTGTAGGGCACATCGGGGCTCGGATGGGAAGAGTGACCTTTTGAAATGCCCACTTGATGGAAGGCTTTTCGGGCGTCTGTTAGTTTGGAGAGTCAGTGTGCCTAAACGTAGAAACCCCCACAAGTGACCCCTTTTGGAAACTAGATCCCCAAGGAAACTCCTTAGATGTGTGGTGGCACTTTGAATCTCCAATTTCACAGAATTTATAACGCAGAGCCTGAAAATATAAAATTATTTTTTTTTTCCACAAAAATAATTTTTGTCCCCAATTTTTTTCCCCAATGTTAAAGGAGAAATTAGAACCCCCAAAGTTTTGGCAATTTTTCCCGAGTACGGATCCTCATATGTGGGGATAAACCACTGTTTGGGGCATAGTGGGGGGGCTTGGAATAAAGGGGCACTGTTTGACTTTTTGAACGCAAAATTTGCAGGAACAATGGTGGGCCAGTCCGTATGGAGACCCCCTGAGTGGCCTAAATAGTGGAAACCCCCCAATTCTAACTCAACCCTAACCCAAACACCCCCTAACGCCTAACACACCTAACCCTAATACAAAACCCTAATCATAACCCTAACCCCACACACCCCTAATCCCACTCTACCTTAAACCTAATACAAGCCTAACCCTAATTCCAACCCTAACCAATTCCAACCCTAACCGTAATTCTAACCTTCCCTAATGTAACCCTAACCCTAGTTCTAACCCAAGGCTGGGTTTCAAATTGCGTTTTTACAGCCCGTTCAAACGTAGCGTTGACGGCTGGTAACGGATAGATAACGCGATCGCGTTATGCTATACCCCTAGCGCAGGAACACAGTAATCACCTGCGGATCGCAGCAAAATCAGTCGGGTAGCAGCGAAATGCCGCGGATCAGAGCGAAATCCGCCGCGGATCAAAGCAGCGAAAATCCGCGGGATCAGCAGAAATCCGCCGGGTCAGCACGAAATCACCGCGGACCGCAGCGAAATCCGCGGGATCAGCAGCGAAATTCGCTGGGTTCAGCAGCGAGACCGGCGGATCACAGGAAATCCGCCGCGAATCCGCCGCGAAATCAGTCGCGGATCCGCACGAAATCATCGCGGATCCGCCTAAATCAGTGGGGGGGAAAATCCGCAGCAAATCATGCGGAGGCAGCGAAATCCGCCGCGATCAGCAGCGAAATCCGCCGCCGATCCAGCGAATCCGCTGCGGATCACAATGAAATCATCGGGATCCGCAGGAAATCAGTCGGGATCCGCAGCGAAATCATCGCGGATCCGCGCGAAATCAGTCGGGGTACGAGCGAAACAAGTCGGATACGCAGGAAATCCGCCCCGATCAGAGCGAAACCCCGCCGTCGCAGGAAACCCCCGTGCCTACGCAGCGAAATCCGCTGGGATCAGCAGGAAATCCGCCGCGATCACAGCGTCCGCCGCTACCTCCCCCCATCCACAAATCCCACTCAAAAACCCTCTTCCCCAAATCCCTCCCAAAACCCCCTCCAAAATCCCCCCCACCCAACCCCCCATCAACTCCCCCTCCAAATCCCACATCCCCAAATCCCCCCATCCTTTCCCCATAACAATCCCCCTTCCACAAATCCCCCCAAAAATCCCCCCTTCACACAAATCCCCTCACCTTCCCCCCTCACACAATCCCCCTCACCTATCCCACGGATCCGCAGCAAAATAAGGGACAGCAGAAAATCCGCAGGAAAAAAAAAAAAAAATTCTTTATTTTTTTTATTTGTCCCTACCTATGATAAAAGGGGGGTTATTTACTTTTTTTATTTTGATCATGTGACGTTTACACAGTGTTCAAAAAAAATTTTTAAAAACACTGGGGGGCGCATGCGCATGGCCCCGGGCCCCGGCGGGCGCACTGGCATCGCCCGCCATTTTCCAATATGGCGGCGATGAAGAGGCCCCGGGCGGACGCCGGGCCCGACGGGACATGGTGGATCGGGAAGGTGATTGGGGGTCGGAAGGCTGGGGGGGGGGATAGGAATGGGGGCAGTGGACCAAAAGAGGAGGGGAGCTGTAAGTGACGGCGGTGACCGATCGCTGCCATCTTTCGGTGGGGCGGCCGTCACCGCGTGACTCCGGTGTGGGGGGGTCAGGGCTCGGGGTTTCCCGCCATGGCAGATCTATTGCAGCATGGCCAGGCTGGAATTTTAATATTTCACCAATTAAATTTGGGAAATATTAAACATTGCTCTGATTGGCTGTTTCCACTTTTAACACCAATCAAGGTCGTGGCCACGGGGGGGTTTTAAACCAACCCCCTGTGGTGAAGTACAAAGGGCCTGTCCGGGGTCGGGTGACCTTTCAGTGACCCGGTCTCCCGGCCCGGGGCGGAATCCTTTATGACGCCACATAGCGCATGGGTCGGATTGGCACAGGTTTTCATGACGCCCTGGGTCATGGCGGGAAGGGGTTAATTTTCAGATCCATTTTTTGATCTCGCTGTTGTTAAACCATGTCGTCCATAATTTTTTTTTGCCATTGTTTTGTTCTGGATTTTGTGATCCCTGTTTTTTTTGCGTAATTGTTCTCTATGATTTTTTTTTTTTTTTTTTGCCATTGTTTTGTTCTGGCAGCCCACCACCCACCCATTTTATGATCCCAGCTTGTCTGTTTTACTCCAGTCCCCACAACCCCATTTTATGTTTCCCCTGTTTCTATTTGTAGGCTAGAAGCATTTTATTTAACCATTCTGGCGTTCTCACAAAATCATTTTTTTATTAAGATGGTGATAAGAAGAATTTTTTGCGGGATTTATGAGCTGTACCGTCAATGCCCGTGCTGTGGAAAATAAAATGCTGATTACTGTAAAAGGTTGAAAAAAAGGACGCATACCAAAAACTTGTGGGCTCTGCAAGAACCTTTCCCAGGAACCGGCGGATGAGTATCGGTGAAAAAACGCATTCAGGGGCCCCCCGCCAGTGTACAAAAAAAGCCATAAAGTTATAAATTTACCAAAATCTGGTGCGGGGGAAAGGGGGCCGAAGTGAAGTCCCCCAACGTGGTATTTGTCTGTTGCTTTTCAAGGGAACAAAAAGGGGTACCCAGACAAGGGACATCCAGCGGCAGACCGTGATCCACCGGACACCCCTGTCATACATGTAAGTACCCCCTTTTTATTACAACAATTTTAATGTACATGCCAAAGTGGATTAAATTTAAAAAATTTATTGTGAAATGTAGTAAAATGGCAGAATTATCCTTCATGTATGAAATTAGTAGTCACGGTTGAGGCCCCATCCATTTACAAGTGTCGTTTTAATTTTTTTCCCGGATATGGGTGTTATGTGTGAAGATAAATTTCTTTGTCTTTACAAGTGTCGTTTTCACATTTTTGCTGTAAGGGTGTTTAGGTGAAGAAAATTTTTTTGTCTTTAAAGTGTCTTTTTACTTTTTTTCGAAACGGGGTTTTTGGGGAAAAAAAAAAAATTTTTGTTTTACAAGTGTGTTTTCCTTTTTTTGTTTTTGGGGTTTTAGTTTAAGATTAAAATTTCTTTTTCTTTTTGATTTACCTTTGTTTTTTTTTCATGCAGGACACAGAAGGGCCCCCTCTCCACACCTGCAATGAACAAGCAGCATGCGTTGATAAAAAAGATGAAGAAGAGCCACCCCCCTTTCTTGCGGCCCGGCTTTATTTTTGGGAAGGGGAAATAAGGGGTCCCCTGGGGAACCTGGGCTACTCCTAAATTTGGGGGAAAAATTTTCGAAAAAAAAGTGCTTACGGCAGAAAAAACCCCCTAAAAAGCGGGGGTTTATACTTCGCTAATAAAGTCCCTACACTGGATCCTGTTCAGCGGTTCAAGCGGAGACTCATGTTTGGGGACTGACTCAAGCGTCTTTTTGGGAAACCGGATAACAGATAGTCGTTTTTTCCAAACCGCAGTACCCGGGGTATCATGTCCCCCAAAAAAACCCCTCCCCAACCCCAAAATTTGGGTAAATCCTCCAAAAACCCCAAAGTTTTGGTTTTTCCCCCTTTTTTTTATACAAACCCCAAAAGGACGTTGGGGGAAAGGGGAAAGATCCATCTTTCCCCCAGTTGAAAATTTTAAAAAAAATTTTTTTAAAATTTTTTTTGTTGTTTATATATTTTTTAAATTTTACCTTTTTTAAAAAAAATTTTTTTATTAATAAAATTTTGGGCTTTTCTTATGGGGGTTCCCCAATACTAAAATTTTGTATTTTTTTTCATCTCTTGTCCACAAAAGGGGGCCTGGGGAACAGCTTTCATAGGGTTCCATTTTTAGGGAAAAAATAAATTAAAAAAAAATTTAAAAATTAAAAATTTTTTTTTAAAGGGGCCCCGGTCACACTAGGCAAAAAAACCCTTTACTAAAAAAAAAAATACACCACACCTTCATAGATTAACGAAAATAAAAAATTTAAAATTTTTTTAAAAAATAAATATATTTTTTTAAAAAATCAAATTTTTTAAAAAAAACAAAAAAAAATAAAATAATAAAAAAAAATTATAAAAAAAATTTTAACAAAAACAAAATTTTTTACAAAAAAAAAAAATAAATTTAAAATTTTTAAAATATAATAAAAAAATTTTTTGTATATAAAAAAAAATTAAAAAATTCTTATAAAATAATTTGAAACTTCTTTTGGGGGGAAAGGTTTAAAAATTTCCCCGGGAATCCCCCGGGGATTCACAGTTTTTCGAAAACCATTGTGATCGCAAAATGACTTCCCACGGCTCCCCCATAACAGATAAGCATACAGAATGCAAAGCCCCTTTTGATTACAAGGTGGGGAAATTCGCCCCGCCCCAAGCCATCGGGGATGTGATGCCATTTTATCGAATGTTTTCCCCACGAGCTCCGCCCCCCATATGCAAAGGCCATTGTGATTTTTAAGGTAAAAATTTTCAAAAAGCCCCACATAAAGGGGATGGGGGGGCCTTTTTTATCGCCCCCCCCCTTGGGGGAATGTGGTATTGCGATCGCAAAAGCTCTCATAT
>JARQOD010000005.1:294664473-294727708 GCA_033576555.1 Oophaga sylvatica | reverse complement strand
ACAAAGGAGTAGCCTTTCACAGATTGTGAACAGTTGTGTTTCAGTGTTCACTTCAGTCTGTGTTTTTTATTTTTTGAGTGCACATCACGCTCCAGTTACTTGTTCAAGCACTGCTGCTTGTACTCTGCTGAGCGTGTCTCAGTGCCTCATCCTTTTCATTTCTCTCCAATTGGTTCTGCTCCATTCCATTTCAAATAAATATAATCTATTAGTGTGACGCGCTTCCATCCGTATCCAATACATTGGTTGCAAACACTATAGAAGTAGACAAAGGAGTAGCCTTTCACAGATTGTGAACAGTTGTGTTTTAGTGTTCACTTCAGTCTGTGTTTTTTATTTTTTGAGTGCACATCACGCTCCAGTTACTTGTTCAAGCACTGCTGCTTGTACTCTGCTGAGCGTGTCTCAGTGCCTCATCCTTTTCATTTCTCTCCAATTGGTTCTGCTCCATTCCATTTCAAATAAATATAATCTATTAGTGTGACGCGCTTCCATCCGTATCCAATACATTGGTTGCAAACACTATAGAAGTAGACAAAGGAGTAGCCTTTCACAGATTGTGAACAGTTGTGTTTCAGTGTTCACTTCAGTCTCTGCGTAATAACCACACTTAGGCCTTATAACTTTTCTGACTTTCTTTATCAATCTACCAAGATGAAGAAGGCAGGGAGTAAGGCACGTGGTCGTGGCGGTGGAGTTTCAGCAGGGAGAGGACGTGGGGATTCTGTGGCTGCTGCCGCCCTCAGTGACACAGCATCCACCAGTTTTACCCATGAGCGTTCCTTTATGCGCACTTTGGTAGGAGCTCGGCGTGCCCCCCTGCTGCGGGAAGAACAAATTGAAGCCGTTGTTGGTTGGATGGCAGCCAATGCATCGACTTCAATTCCTTCCACCTCCTCTCAGGAACACAACACTGTTGAGCAACCATCTGTCTGTTCACCGCCTGTCAAATTGCCCAGGCAGTCAGAGAGTTCTGTACAGGAGCCAGCTGAGTCTCTGCTTCTGTTCTCAGAATCTGTTGGCTCGCAAACACGGGCACAGGCAAGCAGCATTCTGCAATTTGAAGAAGAGGGAGTATGCAGTGATGCGCAACAGCTGTGTCTCTCTCAATCTGAAGAGGCGGGTGAGCCAGTGCCGATGGACAGCACACCGCAGAACGCATCTTATGATGATGATGAGACTCAGGTGCCAGGTTTTGTGGAGCATGGTGCTGCCCAGACCATCCAACAGCAGCAGTGTTTGGAAGAGGGTAGTGGAGATGATGAAGTCCGAGACCCAACATGGCGTGAGCAACAGGAAGGTGGTGGGAGCAGCTCTGAGGAAGAGATTGTCCCAACAGTACAAAGAGGAGGGAGAGGTAGGCTGCAGACTCGCTTGCCTGTAGCCTCCAGTTTGGCACCTGTTGGGAGCAGTTCTCTTAGAAATGTCAAAATTGGCGCTCCCATGACTTGCACTGCGTGGTCCTTTTTTGACAGACTTGTAGATGATATTTGCTATGTTCAATGCAAGCTGTGTAAGCAAAAAGTTAAAAGAGGTAAAAATATCAGTAACCTGAATACCACATATATGTGGAAACATGTACGGACAAAGCACGTAGCTGAGTTACAAAGACACACTGGAGATGTAGGCCAACCTACAGCAGCACCTACATCTTCAGGTCGTGTTGGAGCCTCTACCTCCAGCTCACACACACCTGGTTCGGCTTCCTCACAGGATCTCCATGGAAGAACCTCGGTCACTGTTGTCCATAGACAAACTGTTATTCCACCCACAGCAGCAAGTTCACAGTCATCGTCACACTCCCAGACCACAAAACAGCCATCGGTACCACAGGCATGGGATAAAAGACGGCCATACTCGGCAAACCATCCACGAGCACAGGCTCTGAATGCTGGCATTGCAAAACTCCTGTCCCTTGAAATGCTGTCATTCAGGCTGGTGGAGACTGACAGTTTCAGGAACTTTATGGCATTGGCAGTCCCACAATATAATGTGCCAAGCAGATTTTATTTCAGCAGGCAAGCCGTCCCTGCTCTGCAAAAACATGTCGAGGGAAACATTAAACATGCGCTACTAAACGCCGTCAGTAGCAGGGTCCACCTGACCACCGATGCGTGGACCAGTACCCATGGCCAGGGACGATACCTTTCCCTCACTGCCCATTGGGTCAATGTTGTGGAGCCGGGTACAGATCTTGCCAGTGGCGCTGTACGTGTTCTGCCAACTCCAAGGATTGCAGGAATCCAGTCTGTACACATTGATTCCTCCTCCTACTCCAGTTCCTCAGAATCATCGCTGCACGAGCCGTCACGGTATACCTCCACATGGACCTGTGAATGCTTACCTGTTGCGACCGATATGAGCACAGCCGTGGCCAAACGTCAACAGGCCGTCCTCAAATTAATTTCCATGGGGAATCGAAGCCACACAGCGCAGGAGCTCTGGGATGCCATCAAGCAGGAGATCGACGTGTGGTTTTTGTCAGCTAATCTCCAGCCAGGCTTGGTAGTGTGTGACAATGGCCGAAATCTGGTGGCAGCTCTGGGCCTTGGCAACCTCACTCACATACCATGTCTGGCACATGTGCTCAACTTGGTCGTGCAGAGTTTTTTGAGGGACTATCCGGATCTTGATGCACTGCTGCACAAGGTCCGCCTAGAGTGCGCTCACTTGCAACGTTCCAGCATGGCCAGATCGCGCATTGCAGCTCTGCAAGTCATATTTCGCCTTCCTGAACATCGCATCATATGTGACGTACCCACCAGGTGGAATTCCACGTTACATATGTTGGAGCGGTTGTGTGAGCAGCAGTCAGCAGTAATGGAGTATCAGCTGGAACAGGCGCAATCAACTCGCAATTTGCGCCGTTCACACTTCACCACTACTGAGTGGGCCTCTATGAAGGACATCTGCGACGTTTTGCGTGCGTTTGATGTCTCAACGCGGATGGCGAGTGCAGATGATGCACTAGTCAGCATGACTGTCCCCCTTATCTGCCTGCTTCAGAAATCACTGAAAGCATTAAAGGAAGAGGTTTTGGAAGAGGTGGAGGATGAGGAGTCACAAATTCAATTACCTTCAGGACAGTCAGCGCAACGTGGTTCCTCACAAAGGGCTGGGCAGGGCTCACTTTGTGAGGAGGATGAGGAGGAGGAGTCAATGGAGGAGGAAGAAATCCCTACAGAGAGAGGTACACAACGCTCTAGTCAGTATGTAGAGCGAGGGTGGGGTGATGCAGAGGAGGCAGAGATGACGCCTCTTCCAGAGGACAGCCTTTGTTGGCCAGTTGGGAGTCTGCAGCACATGGTTGATTTCATGCTTCAGTGCCTGAGAAACGACCGCCGCATCGCCCACATTCTCACCACGTCAGATTATTGGGTGTACACCCTCCTAGACCCTCGCTACCGGGACAACTTACAAACCCTCATCACACCGGTGAACTGGGACCGTAAAATGCAGGAGTACCAAGACACACTGGTGCAATCCATACTGTTGTACATTCCAGCCGACAGAGCTGCTGCTGCTGCTACTGCTTTACAAAGCAGCTCTGTGCGTCGAGGCAGTGTAGACACCTCTACAACAAGAGGGAGCAGAAGCAGCGCCTCTGCACAGGGCAAGAGCTGTATGTTACAAATGTGGCAAAGTTTTGTGACAGCGCCAGCAAGGTCTACACCAGGAGTGGGCAATTAATTTTGCCAGGGGGCCGCATGAGAAATTGGGATGGTTTTAGAGGGCCGGACTAATATAATTAACTCCGTTCTACCCAATACTGTATATATACATATGCTATTTTTTCATAAACAAACAGTATGTTAAACAATGCAAAGATTTAAAATACAATGAAAATACGGAGGACCTAATTACATCATTATTTAATGATAATAAGATGTTGAACTGCAACCAGCTTGTGATTGTTCACTTTAGAAAATTGTTAACTTTAACAGTGTTTGGAAAAAACTTGCTATTTTAGGTCAAGATATCATGTTAGTTTTTTAACGAACGGCATCCCTTTAACTTCGTAACGAACAGAAAATTAAACATTTCAATAATATGAAAATGTTCAATGAGAGTAATCTAGCCTGTTTTGGGCCTGAACAAGTTCATTGAAGTTAGGTTCAATATCTGAGGTGGATATGCGAAGAACAGCACACAAGCAGGGGTGGGATTCAAATTTTTAACAACAGGTTCTGTGTTTGTGCGTCAGTAAACCACACCCATTTTTAAGCCACACCCTTTTTAAGCCACACCCAATTTTGAAGCCACACCCCCGAAGCCTGCGGAATGGGATTCCCTCAAGAGGTTCTGCAGCAGCTGGGTTGTGATTCATACATATATGTTCCCTCCGCAGCTGCAGAACCTCTTTTTAAAGAAGGGGGGAGGTATAGCTAGTCAGAGGCTGAAGGATTACATCACTGCTCCCCACGTTCTGCTGGGACTTGTAGTCCTGGAGGAACTGCAGGATCCAGGTGTGATTATTTTTTTCCACATAAAAGGTTTTAGGCAAAAACAGGTTCTGCAGAAGCAAGGCAGCCCCTCATAGCTTCACAAAAACCACTCCACTCTCCTTCCCTTCGCTCTTTAAAATGAGGTTCTGCAGCAGCTAAGGAGACGCAGGCAAGAAGGAAGGGCTCCTGGCACTGAATGTGCCTAAATAATACAGTGCCCAAATAATACAGTCACAGAGTGCCCAAATAATACCGTCACATAATGCTCAAACAATACAGTGCCCAAATAATATCATCACATAGTGCTCATATAATACCTCATACAGTGCCCAAATAATACAGTGACATACTGTCCCAAATAATACAGTGACATACTGCCCAAATAATACAGTGACATACTGCCCAAATAATACAGTGACATACTGCCCAAATAATACAGTGACATACTGCCCAAATAGCACATACTGCCCAAATAGTCTCCAGGCCAGCCCCAGGCAGCGCCGCAGCTCAGGCAGCTGCTCACACTGTCATACAGTGCTGAGGGCCCACTGCCCAGCCCCAAATAATACAGTGACATACTACACTCACTGCCCAAATAGAACTTAGCACATACTGCCCAAATAGTCTCCAGGCCAGGCCAGCCCCAGGCAGTGCCGCAGCTCAGGCAGCTGCTCACACACACAGTACCTCAGAGACTCTGCAGCTCTGCCTCGCAGCCTCTGCTCTCTCCTCTCTCTTCAGCTCCTCCTCGTGACTGAAGATGGCCGCGGCGCGCCGCTACCCAATCGCCGCACTGCAGAGATCAGTCCGCGGGGGCTGGGGCTGGCGGTGTGTTGCGGCCAGAGGCGTATCTAGGCTTTCTGGCACCCGGGGCAAGAATTTGTTTCGGCGCCCCCCCCCCGCACACATGCGATTTGCACACTTAGTCATGTACCGACGAGCTGCTCTCCCTAATGCTCTCAATGTTCAGTGAAAAACTGAGAGAAGCAGGAGGAGAAGCTCGTTGTCACAGGACCATAAGTATGAAAATGGCATGAGTGAAGTGTCCATGTGATGACTACTGGGACCTGCAGAGCTGAATCCTGACATTGCAGCTTCTGAATTCTCACAACGAATGCACTGCACACTTTTAGCATTCTCCCTTACCGGTGGCGAGAGTACACGGTCATGTCAGCACAAGCATGTGATTTATATACTTCTGGCCACATTCCGACTAGACGTGCCCGGCCTTGCTCCGTTCATTTTCATTGAGTGAGGCCACACATGTCTAGTCAGCACATGACCGCATGTATGTAAATCACCGGCACGAGAGAATCCTGACAGCGTGCAGTGCGCACTGTGAGAATTCTGAAATTGACTAATTCTTATGTTTTTATTTATGTTAGGAGCATTAAAGGGGTTGTCCAGGTTTGTGCTGAGTCTGCAGTCATTCTATGTGACACAGACCTGGAGAACCCCTTTAATGTTCCTAACAAATAAAGACATGAGAATTAGTCAGTATCACAAATAATATTTACATCCTGGTACCTTATAGATGACGCTGTCTCTGGAGTCGTTCTCCTTTTCTTCATCTTGTCCAGATCCCATGATGAGTTTTCTCATCCACAGTCGTCTCTGCAGACCTCCATCTTCTCCGCTCTTCTGCACCAACTCTCCGCATGATGCCCTTAAAGACATAAGAGTCATTATAATGCCCCTAGATAAAAATATCTGCAATATACTGTCACCTCACACTATTCCCCTCCCTCCTCACACATCACCCCTGTTCAGCATACTGTCTCCTCATATATTTACCCCCTCACTGTACTGTCTGCTCACACATACTCCTGACTCCCCATACTGTGTCCACATACATTCACCCGTTCACCCATACTGTCTGCAACCATCCCCCATACTGTTTCCTCATACATACATACACTTCAGTACCCTCCAATCCCCCCACACATATTAAATACCCCCATCCCCACTCCAAATCCCCCCACACATAAAATAGCCCCCCATCCCCACTCCAAATCCCCCCACACATAAAATAGCCCCCATCCCCACTCCAAATCCCTCCACACATAAAATAGCCCCCATCTCCACTCCAAATCCCCCCACACGTAAAGTACTGCCACATCCCACTCCTAATCCCCCCACAAAAAATTACTCCCCCATCCTTTTACACTCCTAATCCCCCCACAAAAAAGTACTCCCCCATCATTCCCATTCCTAATCCCCCCACAATAAAGTACTCCCCCCATCATTCCCACTCCTAATCCCCCCACAAAAAGTATTCCCCCATCATTCCCACTCCTAATCCCCCCACAATAAAGTATTCCCCCATCAGTCCCACTCCTAATCCCCCACAAAAAATTACTCCCCCATCATTTTCACTCCTAATCCCCCCACAAAAAAGTACTCCCCCATCATTCCCATTCCTAATCCCCCCACAATAAAGTACTCCCCCCATCATTCCCACTCCTAATCCCCCCACAATAAAGTACTCCCCCATCATTCCCACTCCTAATCCCCCCACAATAAAGTATTCCCCCATCATTCCCACTCCTAATCCCCCCACAAAAAATTACTCCCCCATCATTCCCACTCCTAATCCCCCACAATAAAGTATTCCCCCATCATTCCCACTCCTAATCCCCCCACAATAAAGTATTCCCCCATCATTCCCACTCCTAATCCCCCCACAATAAAGTACTCCCCCATCATTCCCACTCCTAATCCCCCCACAATAAAGTACTCCCCCATCATTCCCACTCCTAATCCCCCCACAATAAAGTACTCCCCCATCATTCCCACTCCTAATCCCCCCACAATAAAGTATTCCCACATCATTCCCAATCCTAATCCCCCCACAATAATGTACTCCCCCATCATTCCCACTTCTAATCCCCCCCCACAATAAAGTACTCCCCCATCATTCCCACTCCTAATCCCCCCACAATAAAGTACTCCCCCATCATTCCCACTCCTAATCCCCCACAAAAAGTATTCCTCCATCATTCCCACTCCTAATCCCCCCACAATAAAGTATTCCCCCATCATTCCCACTCCTAATCCCCCACAATAAAGTACTCCCCCATCATTCCCACTCCTAATCCCCCCACAATAAAGTACTCCCCCATCATTCCCACTCCTAATCCCCCCACAATAAAGTACTCCCCCATCATTCCCACTCCTAATCCCCCACAATAAAGTACTCCCACATCATTCCCACTCCTAATCCCCCCACAATAAAGTATTCCCCCATCATTCCCACTCCTAATCCCCCCACAATAAAGTACTCCCCCCATCATTCCCACTCCTAATCCCCCCACAATAAAGTACTCCCCCCATCATTCCCACTCCTAATCCCCCCACAATAAAGTACTCCCCCATCATTCCCACTCCTAATCCCCCCACAATAAAGTACTTCCCCCATCATTCCCACTCCTAATCCCCCCACAATAAAGTACTCCCCCCATCATTCCCACTCCTAATCCCCCCACAATAAAGTACTCCCCCATGTCACCCCCCATTATGTACCCCCGTCTTCAGTGGTTTCTTCAGCTCCTCTGGAGCACACTTACCACCAGAGCAGGTCCCCCTTCTGGGCGCCACCGGCGAGTGACGTCAGCAGCGTGATCACATGACCTGATCACGCTGCTGGCGTCGCTCTGACCCGCAGTCAGAGCTTCAATTGTACTGGCGTCTGTATAGACGCCAGTGCAATTGATTCCTGGGAGCCGGCACGCAGCAGCTTCTCTGCGCCGGCTGTCAGCTTGACAACCGACACAGGGAACCGCCGACTCTCAGGTGCAAAATAGTACCGGATCGCCGCTCTCATTCTCCCCGGTTCAGGGAACCGGCTGCTTTTTGAACAACCGGTTCCATCGAACCGGGGAGAACCGGCTGAATCCCACCCATGGGCTGAATCCCACCCCTACCTCCGCGGGCCGGTCACTGACAGCCGGCGGGCCGGATGCGGCCCGCGGACCGCCCCTTGCCCGGGTCTGGTCTACACCATCCGAGACGACTCCAGTCACCAGGAAGAAACGTTTCCGTAAGATGGTGACAGACTACTTGGCTTTCCCTCTAAGTGTACTCCCAGATGCCTCTTCCCCTTTCAAATTTTGGGTCTCTAAGTTGGATACATGGCCAGAGCTTAGCCAGTATGCATTGGAGGTGCTGGCTTGCCCTGCTGCCAGTGTATTATCTGAGCGCGTCTTTAGTGCTGCAGGTGGTGTAGTAACAGACCGTCGCATGCGACTATCCTCAGAGAATGTAGACCGGCTTACTTTTCTGAAAATGAACAAGGCATGGATCTCACCTGAATTTGCCTGTCCGTTTTCAGTTTAAATAACTGTTTGGCAACGTTTTCCATGTCTCCTGTTATGTTCATCTTTCTACCACCTGAACTCTACTCCCTGAGCTACAACACCGCCATTTGTTGCTCATAAGTAATTGGCAGGGGTACTGACTCCTGGCCAGCCTGGTTACAGCATGACAGCTGTTTCCTGGCAGTGTGAACGTCAATTATCCTCCAATAAGTTGTGCTGTCGTGTTGCATTCGGGTTAGCCGACTCTATGGTGCCTGCAGTTTAGGTGATTCCTATGTGTGCTGTGGGATATGTAAATAAAGGCTGTTTCCATTGTGACAATAGGACAAGCACCCACTGTAGGACTGTGTGATTCGTTAACTGCGGACGGCTTGCGTCCTGTCAACTTACATTTTCATGGGTGCATTATGCTACCCGTCCGGGGTCCAGTACCGTCAACTGGTTCTCCCCAGTGCCTTTGGCCTAGGTGCCTCCATCTCCGTATCCGAGTTCCACCAACGTCTGCTGGTCCTTGGTAGTGCTTTGGAGCACAGGTACCTCCTGCTTAGTAACCGTGTCACAGTAACGTCAGCTGGTACTCGGTTGTGACATTGCCTCTTTTCCTTCTGCTACCCGTCCGGGGTCCAGTACCGTCAACTGGTTCTCCCCAGTGCCTTTGGCCTAGGTGCCTCCATCTCCGTATCCGAGTTCCACCAACGTCTGCTGGTCCTTGGTAGTGCTTTGGAGCACAGGTACCTCCTGCTTAGTAACCGTGTCACAGTAACGTCAGCTGGTACTCGGTTGTGACATTGCCTCTTTTCCTTCTGCTACCCGTCCGGGGTCCAGTACCGTCAACTGGTTCTCTCCAGTGCCTTTGGCCTAGGTGCCTCCATCTGCGTATCTGAGTTCCACCAATGTCTGCTGGTCCTTGGTAGTGCTTTGGAGCACAGGTACCTCCTGCTTAGTAACCGTGTCACAGTAACGTCAGCTGGTACTCGGTTGTGACATTGCCTCTTTTCCTTCTGCTGCTCCTCCGGGTTCCAGCACAGTCAGCTGGTCCTCGTTACTTCCATTGTCTCTTGCTCCATCTGATACCCGTCAGGGTTCCAGTAATGTCAGCTGGTTCTCGGAAATTAGACGACCTTAAAGACCACCCAGAAGAAGATGACGACAACAAGGACGACGAGCATGAAGCCAACCAGCCTGAACACCATCACAAAGAAAAAATAAAAGATTACCCAGAAGAAGATCACCAACAGGACAAAGAAGGTTAAGACAAACTACAAGATACAGAACAAGAGACAGAAGAACAATAAGCAGAAGATCAAAAAGCAGAAGAACATGAAGTATAAGACCAAAATGAAGAGCAAAATATATGCTCTAAATTCTAAGCAGAAGAAGACTAAGCAGTGTATGGGGGTGAGTCCGTTCCTCCTCGTGGTGCCCCTGGAAAATGCCTGCTGCTGCAGGCTAAACTGAACACGGACAAATACTGTTGTAATTTAAATCTTTTGTGACAGCAAGAACGGAAGGATGAACAATTCATACTTTTACAGATTACAAGTACAGGAATCTCTGTCACAAATAAGAATATGATGAAGAAGATGAAGAGGAAGAAGATGAAGAATTTGAATATGAAGGAGATTAATTAGTTTAATAATAACAATATGAGTAATGTAAACAAAAACATGAATAGCAAGAAGTTTAAGAAGAAGATTAAGAAGGTGAAGATGAAGAATAATTTGATGAGAAAGATGATGATGCTGAAGATTATGAAGGAGAAAGTGTGGCACTGGCAAAAGTTAAAAAGGTGAAGAGCATGGAAGTTGTGAAACATACATATTTGCCAAAATAGAAAAAAGGTTAACAACATTGTCAATTTGTTAGTCAATCCAAACGTATTTCAAAAAAAATATATATTAATGCTATTCCAATGCATTGGGTTAAACATGTATGCCTTTATTGTCTCCTCAACCTCCCCCAATACATTCTACATTAGTCTTTGTTGTTTTCCTTCATGTACAATTAACCAACAAGGCAAGAATGGGTTTTTTTAATGTCGATATTTGGTTCCCATAGACTTACATGGGACTTCCGGTATCGGAATCGGATATCGACGATATTTAGTGATATCGGCGATACCATTCCGATCCGATATTTTTAGATATCGAGCAGTATCGCTCAACACTACTCAGCAATAACCAGTTAATAGATATAATAGAACAGACAGAAGATTCAAATAGTACATTTCTTTAATCACTGAACCAACATGAACACACTGACACCAAAAGGTTTAAATGAAAAATGCAACTGTCTTTTATTTAAAAATGTCATTGTCCTTTACTAAGTATAATTATATGTTGTTGCACTCAGTTACTACTGCATGACTTTTACAGTAATAGGGACATAATAATAATATACTGTATATACAATGAATATAAAGTGTTCAGAAAAAGTTGGGAACAAGTGTGAAAAAATGTTTCCAAGTAAGAATGCTTTGAAAAATAGAAGCATTGATAGTTAATTGATAAAAATAAACAAAGAAAATGAACAAAAGAGAAATGAAAAATCAAATGAATATTTGGTGTGACTGCCCTTTGTCATCAAAATAGAATCCTTTCTTTTTAGTTAAACACTTTTTTGAAGGAACTTAGCAAGGAAGTTGTCCCAAAATATCTTGGAGATCAAACCACAGATCTTTAGTGGATGTTGGTTTGCACAAATCCTTCTGCCTCTTCATAAATTCCCAGGCAGAATCTGCATGAAACCTGCCTGAAAAAGCACTTAAAAATGCTAAAAAGTATAAACATATGATTTACAATATGAATACAACTTGCTGTACATAAAGTAGGTTCCATCTTTCTGAGCATCGTTTAACTGCTTCAGGCATTGAAAGCTGTAAAGCTGCTAAAAGAAATGACCTTACCATTCTTCAATTTGGAAGGTGCTCGCTAGTTTATATGTACAGATACAATAATTCAAAAAACACTCCAGTGGAAAAGTCACCCCAAAAATGACCAAAAAGACACAAAAGATGAACCTTTAAGGAAAACACAGCTGGTGGTTTCTTAAAACAACTTCTGCTTCAAAAACTCAGAAGGTAAACTCATGTTTATAAGTCACTAGTAAATACCAGTGGCTTTGCTCGTAGAAAATATGTTAAATTGTTGGTTATGGTAGCTAAAGCAAACTTTTCAGTGTCACCCTGAAATTGACATTTTCAGAGTGCTACAGTAAAAAAAAATTCCACTTTAATTTTTTTTTATTTTGGCATTTTACAAATTTGTCATAACATTGATGTGAACAACAACTTTTTTTTTAATTTCAAACATTTTTATTGATTTTACATATTCAATACATATTTTGTAGTATAAACTATTACAACTATTTTTTTAACTATTTTTTATCAAAAATGAAAATGTATGCACCTTAGACAAACATATAAAACATTTACACCCAATTAACAACATAGTGCAAACTTTCCCCCCCTCCAGTGTAATCAATAAGTAGTTCAAGGACAAAAGAGTAAAATTGGTTTACAGTTAAACAACTATCTATTGTAGTGCTTTTTGGTAAGCAATGTTTCTGGTTTTACCTTCAGGTGCATATATGAAAAGATTTTTGGGATTACCCACTCTAGAGCAAGCAACGTAAAACTGTCCATGTGAAAAACACAGGCTCTCCAAATTAATGCTGGCTACTTTAAGTGATTGACCTTGTGCTTTGTTTATAGTCATAGCAAATGCAAGGCGGATTGGCAACTGCAGATGCTTAAAATTGAAGGGCATGTCACTTGGTAGCAAAGGAATATGAGAATGAAAACATTTGCTCCCTTAGAGTTTCCCATGAGAATAGTGGCTTCAATAACTTTGGCATGAGACTCTTAATGCACAATCTTGTGCCTTTACACATTTTTGGTGGGTCAAGGTTCCGAAGCAAAATTATTCTGGCTCCTATTTTTAAGGTGAGTTAATGCGGTGGCATTCCAGGAGGCTCCAAAGAATTCAGGAACTCCAATGGATACATTACAGCTTGTTCACTCTCCATGACTGAATCAATGCACATGTATGTGGTCACTAGACCAGGCAGCCTTCTCTGAATTAGTAGATTTATAGAGCTGACGTTAGGCGCAAGGATTACACGTTCACAAAGCCACTGATGGTTGTTAAAATTGTTACAAATATCAGGGAAAACTTGGTCAATAAGTTCCATTAACGAAGATGTCATTTCACAAAAATCTTCCGGAAAGGAAATGAGACCAGTAGTGGAATCAGAAGCGAACCTGTCATTTCCAAGGCATAGTAGCTGGTGTGTAAATTTGTCCGCAGTTGTATTTCCCATCAAATAAACCTGCATATTAGTAGTAAGAGTTTGATTCTGAACAAGTATCCGCAGATAAGAAGATTTTAGACAGGCATTCAGCTCATCCGCTGGTGTTGTTCCCTTAAGAACAGGTAATGTCTGGAAGAAGTCACCTGCAAAAATTACAACAATTCCCCCCATTAAACGATCAGTTCCCTGCAGATCTTTCAAGGTGCGATCAAGGGCCTCGACCGCTTTCTTGTGCGCCATGGTACATTCATCCCAAACAATTACTTTGAAAGTTTGTAATACCCTAGCTTTCCCAGAGTCATTAGTGATATTACAGACAGGAGTTTCTGATAGCGCTAGATTAAAGGACAATCCTAGTGCTGAATGAGCCGTGCACCCTCCATCTAAAAGAGTGGCCGCAATCCCAGATGATGCAACAGCCAAGGCAATGTCATGTCATTGTTTGAGCAAATGTCTGCAAGAAGCAAATTAATTAAAAATGTTTTACCAGTACCTCCTGATTCATCTAGGAAAAACAGTCCCCATTCCCACTGGAAATCTGAGCCAAAATTGCCATATTGGCTGATTTTTGGTCATCAACCAAAAGAGGCTTATTTAATATGACAAATTCTTTACATTTTTCCAAATCATAGCTTTTTTCTTGCAGAATATCTCTGTTCATAATATCAAAGTCTGATCGATATGGTGCTGGTAAACTTAATTCTATTAGAGTTTTACTATTGATAGATATGCACCTTTCTTCTAACATCAAGAGGTTTTTGTTGAAAATGTCAGCAGTGAAATTTAAGTATAAGTCTGGATTAACTCTCCTTTGCACTCTAAGGATATCTTCACTAAGATATTCTTTCTATTTGTCCCAACGCGCACAGGGATTGGAAGGTGTGCAGGTTGTTATTATTATAGCGAACAGGTCTCTTAGTTGAGGTGGAAAGCGAGTGAGAGATGCTTTCTGTAATGTCATGTCCCAGTGTTGATCGTCTTCGATCAGACCACCCTTTTGGCATGCTTCCCTGAAAGTTTGACACAGCTCAGCTCAGTTTGACACAGTGTAAAGCAGTAATTGACGGTAGTAACACTCTGGGATGTTTGGATGCACTGTACAGACACATCCAAGAGCATCATTGGAATGTCCGTCCCATTCTGGGACCCTTGCACCTTGTTTCCTCTTGCAAAATACTTTTCTTGATTTATTCCATGTATAATATTTTGGAAGATTTGGAAGATCTGAATATAATAAAGTCCTTGTAAATGGATCTGCTTGACATAGGAGAAAGAAAGCTGTCAATGTTTGTGTTGGGTGGTCGAGCAGCTCTTTCCTCTGCATTGTTGGGAGTAAAATAAATTCATTGTCCATTTTCAAGATGGACACTGAGATGAACTACATTCGGATGTCTTTCATGGATGGGAAAATTTAGAAATCGCTACACGGCTTCATTACTATTTAAGTATAGAGATGAGCGACTTTGCCTCTGGAAGGGTCGAGCCGGGTTTCGGACCATCCGACTTTACCAAAAGTCGAGTCGAATAAATCGGCAAACTAACTACCGGCAAAAGTCGGAGTTTCGACAAACAACGAAACCCGACCCAAAGCAAGTCAATGGGGAATAAAAGTTGCCAGTGAGTGGAGGACAGTAAACACACCTACAGTGCCCATTTCAATGCCAATGTAGTCAATTCTTATTACTTAAGCTTGTCAACCTTAATTTACTTTATAATAATAGTAATGCATTGAAAACTGGGGGTTATTTGGCTAAAGTTGTGGGGTGGTACAGCCCAGTTAGGGAGGTGGAAAAACTGGCATATGTTGAGGTGTAGGCTGGTCATTCAGCAGCTGCAAATGGAAGAATTGGAGAAGTCGGTGTCACGCGGTCTTATGATATGTGTACGATGTCAGTAAACTATTCTTAAAAGAACAACACTCTATACAACATATAGATTAGCAACATCAGCATGTAAATATAGAATAGATTTACCTGACACGATATCCGTTGAACTCAGGGTTAATCTTGAGGACTTGATACACTGTCACAGGAAAGAGGAGGACCGGGGGTCTAACCTGACCCTAAACTGGGGTCCTAACTAATCCCTCACCTTGGAGGTACTGATAATGGTTCAGAGGTCCAAGTCTCCAGCCTAACCCTGTCTCCTATCAGTCCCTGAACCCTGTAATCAGTCCTAAGAAGGATTCTGATTACCACCAAAGGGATATGGGCTGATCTCTGCTAAATACACAGATTAGACATATAAGACAGACTGGAGAAAACACAGACTTGCATACACACTCAAACACAGAAGGAACATAAATGATCTGGGATATTAAACTCTAAGCAAGGTGAGCTTAAAACAACTAAGGAGCTCTTTAACTTAAGTCTATACAGATACAATCCTATCTGTGGTCTGCATGAAGAATTTCACTGGCAACTCCCAACACAGACAACCAGAGATTTAAAGGAAACCAATCAACAAATAATTAATTGCAGCCGGGAGAAAACTGCACCCAGTCCCAGAACTGAGCACAGACAGAATTAACTCCCTAACTGCCAAACACAAAGAAACAGCAACTCAGCTGTGAGAAGTCAGAATGTGCAACCGCGACGATCTTCGTGGCGATGCACACATGACAGTACCCCCCCTTCTACGAGGGGCCTCCGGACCCTCAGGGCCAGGTTTGCCCGGGTGAGTTCTGTGGAAGGTCCGCACCAAACGATCTGCGTTAATGTCAGACGCAGGAACCCACGTCCTCTCCTCTGGACCATACCCCTTCCAATGCACCAAGTACTGAAGGGACCGGCGATTCAGACGTGAGTCAATGATCTTTGACACTTGAAACTCCAAGTTACCATTGACCACCACTGGAGGAGGAGGTAGAGGTGATGGTATGACTGGTGCCACGTACCTCTTAAGTAATGACTTGTGGAACACATTATGAATTTTAAACGTAGGAGGGAGGTCCAGACGAAATGCCACAGGATTAATTATGGAACTGATCCTGTACGGCCCGATGAATCTGGGGCCCAGCTTCCAGGAGGGAACTTTAAGTTTTATATTCCTGGTAGACAACCATACCAGATCGTTCACATTAAGATCTGGACCAGAAACTCTCCTCCTATCAGCCATACGTTTATAACGGTTCCCCATAGCACTCAGATTATTCAATACACCTCTCCACACTGAAGCAAGTGACGACGAGAAACGCTCCTCCTCAGGAACCCCAGAAGGGCCCCCCCCATTGAATGTACAAAACTGGGGATGAAAACCATATGCCCCAAAAAACGGGGACTTACCAGTGGACTCGCTCCGCCTGTTGTTAAGAGCGAACTCTGCCAGAGGCAAGAAAGAAGACCAGTCCTCCTGGTTCTCTGAGACAAAACACCGAAGATAAGTCTCTAGCCTTTGATTCAGACGCTCTGTCTGACCATTGGTCTGCGGATGAAAAGCCGAGGAAAATGACAATTGCATCCCGCGACGTAAACAAAATGCCCTCCAAAACTTGGACACAAACTGAGACCCCCTATCTGACACCACATCAGAAGGCAACCCATGAAGTCTCACAATCTCCCCAATGAACACCTGCGCCAGAGTTTTAGCATTAGGGAGGCCAGGAAGAGCAATGAAATGTGCCATCTTACTGAACCTGACAACAACCACCAGTATGACAGTCTTCCCTGACGACTGAGGAAGGTCCGTGATGAAGTCCATAGACAAATGAGTCCATGGACGCTCCGGAAGTTTCAAGGGTAAGAGGGTCCCAGACGGACGGGTATGAGGGGTCTTAGAGCGAGCACAAACCCCACAGGACGCGACAAAAGTTAAAACATCTTTATTAACGTTAGGCCACCAAAACCGGCGAGAAAGGAGATCTAAAGTAGCCTTACTCCCTGGATGTCCTGCTAAAGCAGAATTATGATGTGCCTCAATAACCTTTTGTCTCAACTGATTTGGGACAAACAGTCTCCCTGGAAGTCCTGCAGGGGCGTCCCCCTGAGCCTCTAACACCTCCTCCTCAAGCTCAGAACATACAGCCGCCACTACCACCCCCTCCTGAAGGATAGGAATCGGGTCATCCATTTTCCCGGCCCCTGGGAAACTGCGAGACAAGGCATCCGCCTTAACATTCTTAGATCCAGGGCGATAAGTGACAACAAAATTAAACCTGGTAAAAAACAACGACCATCGAGCTTGTCTGGAATTCAGACGCTTAGCAGATTCCAAATACAGCAGGTTCTTGTGATCAGTAATGACGGTGACCGGGTGGACTGCCCCCTCCAAAAAGTGACGCCATTCTTCAAAAGCCAACTTAATGGCCAAAAGTTCCCTATTGCCGATATCATAATTCCTTTCGGCGGACGACAATTTTTTAGAAAAGAAAGCGCACGGATGCCATTTACCAGGGGACGGACCCTGGGACAATATTGCACCCACCCCTACGTCAGACGCGTCCACCTCCACAACGAACGGCTGTGATGCATCTGGTTGGATGAGAACGGGTGCCGAAGCAAAACATTTTTTCAAAGAGGAAAAAGCTTGGCAAGCTTTGTCCGACCATTTAGAAAAATCCATCCCTTTTCTTGTCATGTCAGTGAGAGGTTTGACAACAGATGAGAAATTACAAATAAATTTCCGGTAGTAGTTAGCAAACCCCAGAAAACGCTGCAGAGCCTTAAGATCCTCTGGCTGATCCCATTCAAGCACTGCTCTCACCTTTTCAGGGTCCATACGGAAACCGGAGGCTGACACCAAGAAACCAAAAAACTGAAGTTCCTGTACGGCGAATACACACTTTTCCAGTTTGGCGTATAGTTTATTGTCTCGCAAGATCTGCAACAACTGTCTCACATGCTCCTGGTGAGACACAAGATCTGGTGAGTAAATTAAAATGTCATCCAAATATACGACCACAAACAGCCCCACCAGATGACGAAAAATGTCATTAACAAAATGTTGGAATACTGCTGGTGCAGTAGTCAGACCAAAAGGCATGACAAGGTTCTCATAATGTCCCTCCGGCGTGTTAAACGCCGTTTTCCACTCATCCCCCTCTTTTATCCTAATCAGATTATACGCCCCCCTGAGATCCAATTTAGAGAACCATTTGGCGCCAACAATTTGATTGAAGAGATCAGGAATCAGAGGGAGTGGATACGGATCTCGAACAGTAATCCGATTAAGTTCGCGGAAATCCAAGCAAGGGCGTAGGCCTCCATCTTTTTTCTTCACAAAGAAGAACCCCGCGGCCACTGGGGAAGATGAAGGTCTAATATGCCCTTTGGCCAGACTTTCCGAAATATAATCTTTCATAGCCTGCCTCTCAGGACCAGAAAGGTTATATAACCTAGCTTTAGGTAACTTAGCATCAGGAAGTAAATTAATAGAGCAGTCATACACGCGATGAGGAGGCAACTCCTGACACCCCTCCTCAGAGAACACATCCCCAAAGTCCTCCAAAAAAGGAGGCAAAGTACTAGGCACGACCGCACTGATGACTGTGTTCATGCAGTTACTTTTGCAAAACTCCCCCCATTGGCTTATATCTCTGGACTGCCAATTAATCACAGGGTTATGTTTAACCAACCAAGGAAGTCCCAACACAATAGGAGTAGGTAGACCCTCCAACACATAACAAGATAATAGTTCCCTATGTATTGCCCCTACCCGAAGGTCAATGTTATGAACCTCATGAACAAAGCTACCTTGGCCGAGAGGCCTGGCGTCAATGGAGAATATAGGGATCGGTTTGACCAATACACTCAGATGCATACCTTGAGCCTGAGCAAACTGAGCGTCAACCAGATTAGCCCCGGACCCACTATCAAGAAGAACAGAAAATCTCTCCACTCTCGTACCAACCACCACCTCCACTGGTACAAGGAACTGAGAAGAACTAGCGGATGAAATACATACTCCCAGGTTGTCGTCCACCACACAACCTGGGATTAACAGTTTTCCGGCGACTTTTTTCTCAACAAGGCACGGGATGGACATCCCCCAACAAAATGTCCCTCTTTCCCGCAGAAGAAACACCTTCTAGTCCTGCGGCGTACCGCCAATCCCCTCCTACGAAATGATGTCCCTCCCAACTGCATAGGCTCCTCCGAACAGACAAGGGGAACCTCAACATAAGGGACTTTAGTAGTAGGTGGAGTAACAACAGGGGGCGGAGTTACCTCGCACCTCTCCCGGAGCCGTCTATCAGTACGGATAGCTAGGGCCATAGCAGCCTCCAGTGATGGAGGAGAATCATACTGAGCCAAAACGTCCTTTAATTTGTCAGAAAGCCCATGACAAAACTGGCTCCTAAGAGCTGGGTCATTCCACTGAGTATCTGTGGCCCATCTACGGAACTCAGAAGCAAATTCCTCCGCCGGACGATCTCCCTGCTGTATCTTACGTAATTTTGTCTCAGCAAGAGAGACCCGATCTGGGTCATCATATACCAAACCCAGGGCAGTAAAAAATCGATCTACTGACTGTAGAGCCGGGGATCCCGGAGGAAGGGAAAAGGCCCAGGATTGAGGGTCCCCTTGTAGGAGCGAGATAACAATTCCCACTCTCTGCTCTTCACTCCCTGATGATCGAGGCCGAAGCCGAAAATACAATTTACATGCTTCCCTGAAGGTAAAAAATTTGTCTCGCCCACCAGTGAACCTGTCCGGGAGAGCTACTTTAGGTTCAAATCTGGTTTGCTCCGAGGGAGACAAAACTTTGGACTTAATGTCCGTCAGCTCCATGGATAATCCCTGCAACTGCAGAGCCAGCTGGGCTACTGGATCCATGGCAACTGGGAATAATTTTATGGGCCAGTGAAAATGTCACGCGGTCTTATGATATGTGTACGATGTCAGTAAACTATTCTTAAAAGAACAACACTCTATACAACATATAGATTAGCAACATCAGCATGTAAATATAGAATAGATTTACCTGACACGATATCCGTTGAACTCAGGGTTAATCTTGAGGACTTGATACACTGTCACAGGAAAGAGGAGGACCGGGGGTCTAACCTGACCCTAAACTGGGTCCTAACTAATCCCTCACCTTGGAGGTACTGATAATGGTTCAGAGGTCCAAGTCTCCAGCCTAATCCTGTCTCCTATCAGTCCCTGAACCCTGTAATCAGTCCTAAGAAGGATTCTGATTACCACCAAAGGGATATGGGCTGATCTCTGCTAAATACACAGATTAGACATATAAGACAGACTGGAGAAAACACAGACTTGCATACACACTCAAACACAGAAGGAACATAAATGATCTGGGATATTAAACTCTAAGCAAGGTGAGCTTAAAACAACTAAGGAGCTCTTTAACTTAAGTCTATACAGATACAATCCTATCTGTGGTCTGCATGAAGAATTTCACTGGCAACTCCCAACACAGACAACCAGAGATTTAAAGGAAACCAATCAACAAATAATTAATTGTAGCCGGGAGAAAACTGCACCCAGTCCCAGAACTGAGCACAGACAGAATTAACTCCCTAACTGCCAAACACAAAGAAACAGCAACTCAGCTGTGAGAAGTCAGAATGTGCAACCGCGACGATCTTCGTGGCGATGCACACATGACAGTCGGAGGAAGAAGAGGACAAAGCGAGCCATTTTCCTGACAAACCTATGTATCATCAGGGGAAGGTGGTACAAAATCCTTTGAAACCTAGGCATGGTTCATTTTAATGAAGGTGAGATCACCTACATTTTGGGTCGACAGTAGGGTCCTTCTTTCTTTCAGGATTGATCCAGCAGCACTGAAGACTAGAGTTGAGCGATACTTTCCGATATCCTAAAGTATAGGAATCGGAATGGTATCGCCGATATCACTAAAATATCGGCGATACCTATACCGATACCGGAAGTCCCATGTAAGTCTATGGGAACAAAATATCGCAACTAAAAAAACCTCTTTCTTTCCTTGTAAACACTAAATATACACACATAGAATACATATATATATATATACATGTCATTGTGACATATATATATATACATATATGTATAGTTTATACACTTCTACATAGTAAAATATCCTCTGATTCAATTGCCGGGTAAAGCCGGCTTCTGTGAAAAGACAGAAGCACCCGACATGAAATGACACTTGGTGTACATAGGGTTAACCATGTCTTTTCATGTCCTTTGCTATCTGATTTGCACAAACAATTACATCAGTCTATGTGTGCAAAATTTCACACCTGTAGGGGTTAATTAAAGGTGTAAATTCGTTGTAAAAAAAACGGACTTTTTTCCTACGAATTTACACCTTTAATTAACCCCTACAGGTGTGAAATTTTGCACACTTACACTCATGTAATTGTTTGTGCAAATCAGATATCAAACTACATGAAAAGACATGGTTAACCCTATGTACACCAAGTGTCATTTCATGTCGGGTTCTGCATTTTCACAAAAGCCGGCAATTGAATTAGCGGCTATTATACTATGTAGAAGTGTATGAACTATAAATATAAATATATATATATATATGTGTCACAAATTCAATGACATGTATATATATGAGGTGTAAAATTGCTGAAAAAAAATGCGTGGGCTCCCGCCCTATTTTCGCAACCAGACAGACAAAGCCAGTGAGTGGGGGCAGATAATAATAGCCCAGAGAGGGACCATTTTTTTTGGCCCCCCCCCGGCTACTTAACATCTGCCCCCAGACACCCCAGAAAGGGCAAATCTCTAATTAGATTTGCCCTTTCTGGCACTTTGCCCGTCTATTCCCATTGCCCTGTAGCGGTGGCGAATGGGTTAATAAGGGGTTAAAATGACCTTGCAATTGAAAGGTCACTTTAAGCCAGGTTAATAATTGAGAGCTGTCAATTAGACAACTATCAATTATTAATCCTATTGTATGAAAGAAAAATCAAACACACACACTTTAATAAAAAAGAAGTTTAATGAAATAATCACAGTTTTTGACCATATTTTATTTACCTGCTAAAACCATTTCCTGTAATAAAAATAAAATAATAAAGCAAAATTATTCTTACCAATCCGATGCACAGTCAGGTCCCACGGTGTAATCCTTCAGAAAGGGTTAATGTTTACTGCAGGGACCGCAGCTAATGCTGCAGCCTCACAGTAAACCCCCAAATGAATGAGCTCCTCTCCTGGCTGACAGGAGAGGAAGTGGAAAGCTTAATTGATTGCTTTCCACTTTCACTTCAGGTCAGCCAGGGACACCATCAGTGACGTCAGAGGGAACTGATTAACAAAAATAGGGGTTCCCTTCGAAAAAACAATGGCGTGGGGTCCCCCCTATTTTTGTTAACCAGCCAGATGAAGCAGACCGCTGAGGCCTGGATTTTCAGGCTGTTAAGGAGCCAAGATCCATGGACCTTGCCAGCCTGATAATACCAGGCCACAGCAGTCTGCATATCTTGGCTGATTAACAAAAATAGGGGATCCCCTCGAAAAAAATTGGCGTGGGGTCCCCCCTATTTTTGTTAACCAGCCAGATGAAGCAGACCGCTGAGGCCTGGTTTTTCAGGCTGGTAAGGATCCAATATCCATGGACCTTGCAAGCCTGATAATACCAGGCCACAGCAGTCTGCTTAGCTTGGCTGGTTAACAAAAATAGGGGATCCCCTCGAAAAAAAAACGGCGTAGGGGTCCCCCTATTTTTGTTAACCAGCCAAGTAAAATGCAGACTGCTGCGGCCTGGTATTAAAAGACTGTCAAGGCCCATGGATTTTGGCCCTCAACAGCCTGATAATACCAGGCTACAGCAGCCCCACATTTGGCGCATCAAAAGATGTGCCAATTGTGGCACTTTACCCGGCTCTTCCCACTGCCCTGTAGCGGTGGCAAGTGGGGTAATAAGGGGTTAATGTCACCGTTGATTGCACGGTGACAATAAGCCCGGTTAATAATGGAGAGGTGTCAATAAGACACCGATCCATTATTAATCCCAAAGTTTTTAAATGTGTAAAAAAAAGACACAGCAAGAAAAAAGTCTTTTAATGAAATAAGAGACAACACAGTTTTCATTAATTTTATTATACACTCATTCCTGCGACGCCATCGATCTCCTGTAAAAAAAGAAAAAAAACAAACCAACAGTATACCACCTGTCCGACGCAGTCCATAACGACAGTCCCACGACGATCCAGCTCTGCTACATCGGAATGACAGGCAGAGCCTGACATCCCGGCGCAGCACAGCTGCTTACCAGCTTCCCCGGCGGTGACATCATCGGACTGCTTTACGGCCGCGATTACCCAGCAGTCACTGCAGTTATCGCGAGAAACTGCATGTGACCGCCGGGGAGAAGAGGATGGCGGCCATTAAGCAGTCCGGGATGTGACCGCCGGAGATCTTCTGCCGGGTAAGTGCCGCTGACTCCTGACAGACCCGACCGACGGACACTGACAGTGACAGTGACAATTCCGATTCCGGTATCCGATATGACGAAAATATCGGTACTCTGAATCGGAATTCCGATATAGCCAATATCGGCCGATACCCGATATTTGCAGTATCTGAATGCTCAACCCTACTGAAGACTCTTTCTTATAGCACACTTCCAGCAGGGCAAGCGAGCTCCTGTAAGGCATATTGTGCCAATTCAGGCCAGGTGTACAATTTACAGGCCCAGTAGTCAAAAGGGAATGAACTGTGAGGGAGAACATCGATAGGGGAGGAGAGGTAATTTTGAACCATAGTTGACATATGCTGTCTCCTGTCTGTTGCAATCGATTCAGTATTACCAGTCGTGTGTTGTGTCCGTGAGAAATCTGTCCTCAACATGGTCATGAAACCCCTGTCTCCAACGCCACTTCGGCTGTGTGCACCACGAACACCTCTTCCATGTTGCCCAGTACGGCTCGTGGTTGAACCTGCACCACTGCTGTGTGCTGGGAATGCCTCTAACAAACGGTTTACCAGAGTTGCTTGTTTGCTCGCCAATATTAGCTCTACGTTTTCCTGTGGCATGATGTTCTGTAATTTTCCTTTATAGCGTGTATCAACGATGCTGGCCAACCAGTAGTCGTCATCCTTCATAATTTTGGCAATGCAGGGTCCTTTTTAGGATCCGCAAAACATAATCTTACATGTGGGCCAATGTTCCAGGTGTCAATGATGCACTGCCAGTGGTGGGTGGAGGAGCACTTTCTGCCAAATCCACATCCCTCCAGTCACGCACAAACCCTTTACCTGACCTTGGCAAGCCAACATTCTCTCTTGCCCCCTGAGAAGCATCCTCCTCCCCAAAATAATCATGCCCCTCATCCTCCTCCTCCTCCTCTTCCTCTTCTTCCTCCACCTCGTCCAGGACAGTTCCCTGAGCAGACAATGCCTGACTATCATCAAGGCTTCCTTCCTCCTCCTCCTCCGCTGCAGACGCCTGATCCTTAATGTGCGTCAAAGTGTGCATGACTAGAAGCATAAGTGGGATGCTCATGCTTATGATGGCGTCGTCTGCGCTTACCACAGCCTCTCAACCATGTGCATGGTGAAGTTCCACCTTGTTGCAACGTCTATGATTAGGTGGTGCTTGGGGAGGTGGAGCGATCGCTGCAGCCTCTGCATACGACTGGAGTCTACTGGCGAGCGACGGATGTGCGAGTACAGTCTTCACACCTTATGGAGCAGGGCTGGTAACTCCGGATAATTATTTATGAAGCACTGCACCACCAGGTTCAAGATGTGAGCCAGGCAAGGAATGTGTCTGAGTTTTGCCAGGGCTATGGCCGCCACAAAATTACGGCCGTTATTAATGACTACCATGCCTGGCTTAAGATGTAGACTGCCCAGCCATAACTTCGTTTCTCGCTGCAAGTAGTCGGCCAGTACCTCCGCGGTGTGTTTGTTGTCGCCCAAAGACATCATCTTTAAAACAGCCTGCTGACGCTTACCACTAGCTGTTCGATAGTGGGACACCTCGAGTGCAACACTGGCAGCTGCTGATGGAGTGCTCATGCGACTGCGCTCTGTCGACGAGCTTTCGCTTCTGGAGGGGGAGGAGAATGGTCGAATGCCTACAGCCAACTGTTGCCTAAACCGTGGGCTAGGAAGCACTGTCCCACCGCCGCTGTCCCCTGTGGACCACATTCACCCAGTGCGCAGTGATGGCCATGTAACGGCCCTGGCCATGCCTACTGGTCCATGCATCTGTTGTGAGGTGCACCTTTCCACTCACTGATTGTTTGAGTGCATGGACAATGCGGTCTTTCACATGCAGGTGGGGAGCAGGGATGGCTTTTCTAGAAAAGTGCTGACTGGGTAGGTTATAGCATGTGACAGCGCAGGCCATGAGCTCTTGGAGCGCTGCGCTTTCAACTAAACGAAAGGGCATCATCTCTAATGAGATCAGTTTGGCAATGTAGGCGTTCAAAGCCAGTGAGGTTTTGTAGTCTGTCCACGCTTGCAAGTGCATGGTGTTTACATGTCTAAGCATGCAACTGGTATTCAAATTTCGGAGATTTTTCCCTAGGCTAAAGATCCTATCGCACTTCTTACAGATAACCTTTGCCTCATCAATAGGATTTTGGTCAAAAAAGTGCCACACTGCACTCTTCCTACTATGGGAAAACTTTTCAGGGCTTGCACGCTGTGCTAATTTGACCAGCTGGCCAAGATCTCCTGCAACTCTTTTTGTTTTTTTTAACACGTTTTTGGACTGCTACGGGCCAGCCAGATAACCGCAGCTGCGATGTCGATGCCTGCTGCTGATCCTCCTCCTCTTCTGAGCTATTGCCAGCAGCACCCTCTTCCCCCAATGGATGCCAATCCGGGTCAACAACTGGGTCATCCATCACCTCCTCTTCAATTTCATCTGCACCTCCCTCTGTGTCACTGTGTAAGGTGGTATAGTATGCGGGAAGGGGCACCTGAGTTTCATCAGGGTCAGATTCTGGCTCAGTAGACTGCGAGGGCAATGTAGTGGTCTGGGTGAATGTACCAGCAGAATCAGATAGCAGTGGCTGTGCATCAGTGAACTCCATGTCATATTCATCTTGGACTGGGGAATTCAGGATTTGACTTATTAAGTTAGGCATGGTATGTGAAAAGAGCTCCAGGGAGTAATCAGCAGTGTGGCCTGCGGCATCCTTTACTTTTGGTGGGGGTGAAGGACACAAGGAAAGGTGTTGTTCCTGACCAAGAGCCTGCACTGACGACTCAGTGTTTGCAGTTTTTGAAACTTCAGAAGCGGAGGTGATAGAGCTGGAGGCTGTTTTGGCAATGTAAGCCAAAACCTGTTCCTGATGCTCCGGCTTTAAAAGTGATTTACCTACTCCAAGAAAAGGGAGCATTCCAGGCCTTCTGGGGCCAGACAATGATGCAGGCTCAACACCTCCTGCCTTAGGTGCTATTGTGCTTTAGGCACTACCAGAAGATGCATCACCACCACCATCAGTACCAGCTGGCCCCCCCACCCATGTCCACGGCCTCTTCCACCATACTTCCTCATGTTTGGGAAAATGTACCCAAAATACCAGCAGATATATGGCACTTTATGAGGAGCGTACAGCTGTATACGGTGTAGGGGAAAATGTAAATCTCCGTATACATTTCCGGAGTCACACACAGACGATCACTCAGTATGGATTTGACCGTAATATAAAGAGCAGATATACAGTAATGTATGAGAAGCAGACAGCTCTATACGGTGTAGGGGAAAATTTAAATCTCCATATATATTTCCGGAGTCACATACAGACGCTCACTCCGTATGGATTTGACCGCAATAAAAACAGCAGAAATACGGTACTGTATCAGAAGCGTACAGCTGTATATGGTGTATTGAAAAATTTAAATCGCCGTATTTATTTCCGGAGTCACACACAGATAGTCAGCATTTATTTGTCCGTGATACCAGCCGGTACACGGTAGTGTGTGAGGAGCGTACATCTCTATACGGTGTGGGAAAAAATCAACACTCGGTAACTGCAGAAAAAAGAATAAAAGTATTAGTGCTGTGTAAAAAGCAGTCTGCACAGCAGTGTATGCACAGCAATACCGCTATCAGGCAGCCTAATAACCAGCACTGCTGCACACAAGAAAATCCTCCCCTGTCACTACACACTAACTGTACAGCACATTTGCTATCAGCACAAGCACATAAGAAATTCTCGTTCCAGCCCTAACTCTCTCCCTACTGATAAACAGCATCAACAACCTCTCCCTACTGTTAAGATCAGCAGAAGTAAAATGGAGGTCGGCAGTCAGGGCTTTTATAGACACTATGACGACCCCAAAGCAAGCCAATCACTGCAATGCCTTTTTTTAAGATGGTGGTGGACGTTGTACATGTCATTTCGTTGCCCACAGTTTACGTCCTTGCTCATTGGCTGAAAAAAGGCGCCTGAAAGCATTCTGGGAAAACCGACTTTGGCACTCGTTTTGCCGACCGCATGGCTGACTACACGCTATGGTCGGGTTTCGGCCAACGAAACCCGACTTTGGCGAAAGTCGGTGACTTATGAATCTGACAGACCTGTTTTGCTCAACTCTACTTAAGTACCTTCCCATCTGATACAGGATAATCTCATCAGATGTACATTTTGGATTCTCTAGCTTGAAAACTACCATATCACTACCCTAGTTAACATATTTACAAATATATTTAATTGACTTAACAGATTTACAATATTCTATGTTAATGTGCGCATCAAACATTTTTGAAAGCAGTGGAGAGTAAGGTACAACCTATCGATTATCTATTTCAATATCTGTGTTTTGTTTAACCCTTTTTAAACTGATTGTTGCAGTATATCCTCCCTGTTCAGGTTTCCATCTTCAGTAAAGAGGATAACCATCATCTCCTGTTTGTGTTTCTATAATCAAGTTGCGAGGATACTTTTTAGTTCCTTTTCCTTCCTTCATACATGGCGATCTTGGGTTAAGTGGTCTACATGCGCCATGGATCATATTTTTAGAAATAGTTTCAAAAAGTATTGGGTCCTCTTCTGGATTTGGAAGCTCAGCAGAAATAACACTGTCAATTTGATCAGGGCATATCTTATCCTTTAGCCGTATCAGGAAATGAGCATGTGGAAGACCTCTTTTTTGCAACTCAATTGAATACATTCTGTTAGGGTTGTGGAACACACTAAATAGAATGTTTAATAAAGAGCGTTCGCAACCTGAGGTCCACCGTGCAGAGATGGGAAACTGCAGCTAATATGCACAGTTGCCTTGCCTCCCTCCAGGGGGGACAGATGTCATGTCTGGAAGCAAATAAGGGATTTGCTTAACAGGTAGTTCCAGCATACAACTCAGTTCCTGCTCCTGGGCAGCAGGGAGAGCTCTAACCTGACTTCAGGGGAGCTGCTCTCTCTGGTCAGAAGCAGAAAATTAGTTGGTAGTTAGAGCCTGAACACGGTTGAGAGAGGACGCGTGGAGAGAGCCTGGGGTTAGGAGCTGTAGCTGAGTTGACCCCAGGCTTTAGCGCCAGAGAAAGGGTACCGGAGCCCGAGGCTGTGTGGGTACTAAAGCCCCAACAGCAGAATCCGGAGGGCAGAAGTCCGCAGATCCTCTGCCCCAACTGATACTCGATGACACAGCAGCATGCGTGAGCCAGAGTCACGGACAAGAATCTGCTGACTCAATTGGAAACCGCAAAGCTAGGCGCGCTGGAGCAGCGATGGATGGCCCGGCTTGCCAAGTATGAGTTTACCATCAAGTTCCGAGCGAGGCATAAGAACGCCAATGCTGATGCGCTGTCCAGAGTGCCCAACTAACAAGATGGGGAATAAGATCAGGAAGAGCTAGAAGAAATCGAGTTACCCGCCTTTCACTGGCCAGTTGCGGCCCAACGTGCCCAAGTGGTGAAAAACAAGGGCTACATCAAGAAAGCAGCCACGTTAAACCCATTGCCCCACCATGAGTGGGCAGAAATGCACGATAGCGACCCAGCAGTCTGCCTGGTATAGGAGCTACTAGCGCAAGCTAACTTGCACCCCGGTCCAGATGCTCCACAAGAGACCCAACAGTTGTCGAAGGAAAAGGGCAGAATATTCATCTACAAAGGAAAGCTGTGTTGGAGAAGTGTTAACGCCCGAGCTAATGAACTGGTCGGGCAGGTGGTAGTCCCGAAGCTGGATGCGTCAATGGTCCTGGAAGCGTACCACGATGGAGCAGGACTCTTCGGATGGAAGAAGTTGGAAGTCTTACTTCGCGAGAGATTCTACTGGGTTGGTATGAGGAAGGCAATTGAAGATGGGTGCCAGGAATGTGGACCATGCATCTTGCGCAGGAAGGACCATAACAGCCAGCAAGCCCCACTTTAACCAATAATCACCAAACAGCCGCTTAAATTGGTAGCCTTGGACCACGTGAAGCTGACCGTAAGCCGTTGAGGCTATGTCTATGCCCTCATCATCGTTGACCATTACTTAAAGGTTCCTGCTGGTCCTGCCTGTCAAGGACCAATTAGCAAAGACAGCGGCCAAAGCATTTCAACAACAATTGTCGACCGCACGGTAACCCTGAACGAGTGCTTACCGACCAAGGCCCAGCCTTCGAAGCAGAAGTGTTCCAGGAGTTCTGTAACCTGTACAGCTGCAAGAAAATCAGGACAGCGCTGTATCATCCACAGACAAATGGCATGTGTGAGAAAATGAGCCAAGTGGTAATTGACCTATTGAAGACCTTGCCCCTGGAAGAGAGAAACCAGTGGCCAGAGAAGTTGCCAGATCTGGTAGACCTCTACAATCATACAATACAATCAAACTTTGGGGGCCCCAATCTCATGACAGGGGACTCTAGCGAGATGTAACATGTGCAGTATTCTGCTCCTGTGGGTGGAGAGGGGACGTGCCAAATTTCAACCAAATAGGGCGAGATTTGTGGATTTGTATAGAGCGGGCTTCTACAGATTTTGAGTTTTATACACACTGCTCAAAAAAATAAAGGGAACACTTAAGCAACAGAATATAACTTCAAGTAAATCAAACTTCTGTGAAATCAAACAGTCCACTTAGGAAGCAACACTGATTGACAATCAATTTCAAATGCTGTTGTGCAAATGGAATAGACAACAGATGGAAATTATTGGCAATTATCAAGGCACACTCAGTAAAGGAGTGGTTCTGCAGGTGGGGACCACAGATGACATCTCAGTACCAATGCTTTCTGGCTGATGTTTTGGTCACTTTTGAAAGTTGGTTGTGCTTTCACACTCGTGGTAGCATGAGACAGACTCTACAACCCACACAAGTGGCTCAGGTAGTGCAGCTCATCCAGGATGGCACATCAATGCGAGCTGTGGCAAGAAGGTTTGCTGTGTCTGTCAGCGTAGTGTCCAGAGGCTGGAGGTGCTACCAGGAGACAGGCCAGTACACCAGGAAACGTGGAGGGGGCCGTAGGAGGGCAACAACCCAGCAGCAGGACCTCTACCTCTGCCTTTGTGCAAGGAGGAACAGGAGGAGCACTGCCAGAGCCCTGCAAAATGACCTCCAGCAGGCCACAAATGTGCATGTGTCTGCACAAACGGTTTGAAACCGACTCCATGAGGATAGTCTGAGTGCCCAACATCCACAGATGGGGTTTGTGCTCACAGCCCAACACCGTTCAGGATGCTTGGCATTTGCCACAGAAGACCAGGATTAACAAATTTGCCACTGGCGCCCTGTGCTCTTCACAGATGAAAGCAGGTTCACACTGAGCACATATGACAGACGTGACGAGTCTGCAGGTGCCTGCAACATCCTTCTGCATGACCATCCTCCATCTGCCAATCTCACGTTGCACCACAGACTGTCCAGGAGTTGGCGGATGCTTTAGTCCAGGTCCGGGAGGAGATCCCTCAGGAGACCATCCGCCGCCTCAGCAGGAGCATGCTTAGGCATTGTAGGGAGGTCATACAGGCACAGTGAGGTCATACAGGCACTTGGAGGCCACACACACTACTGAGCATCATTTTGACTTGTTTTAAGGACATTACATTCCACTTTAATTTTGTGTGTGACTCAAAATCCAGGCCTCCATTGGTTAATAAATTTGATTTCCATTGATGATTTTTGTGTGATTTTGTTGTCAGCACATTCAACTTTGTACAGAACAAAGTATTCAATGAGAATATTTCATTCCGATCTAGGATGTGTTATTTGAATGTTCCCTTTATTTTTTTGAGCAGTGTACATAGATGGCATGTATATATGCTTGACCTCATTCAGACATTTGTTTTTCCTAAACCTGTTTCATCCACATTTTTTTTACTTGAAAACATAGCGATTATAATCTGTAGTGTTGTTCTTATATCCATGTTTATTTTCGCTGATTAAGTGTCTACATAAAAAAACAAAGAAGCAAGTCTGTTCCTGATCCAAGTTATAGGAGTTTTCTTAAGTTTTCTCATGAGCAGCTCAAAGTTTCATTCTACTTATTTCCTGGTTTCTGGGGACAGGAGAGGCACTCCTCGATGAGTGTAAGTTCTGGTCAGTGGCATGGTTGTAGCATCAGCAAAACCTGTGTTAAGCTTTATAGTTCTGCTGTAACACATTACACTGAGTGGTTTCATCTGGGTCTACAAAGCTATCACTATAATTACATATAGTGATAATGGGGAGTTTGAACAAGCACCATACTCAGGAAAGCAAAAGATGTAACTAGGAGATCAGCTAAGGAATCAGCTGGAGATTTTGGAAGATTTGTAACAACAGCTTATCTGGAGTTGAAAGCAAGGAGGAGGGAGATGAACAGATAACTGCTGCATTGAAATCAATGGACTGGATAGAGCTGACTCAGCAAGGCACTAGTGGGTAAAGTCCATGGAAACAAGCTGTACACTATGTAAGATAAAATATTCTCACAGCAGGACAATGAAAGCAGATAGAAAAAGCAAGTCAATGGCCAACTCAGGCATCGTCATTCTGTCACACACGCATGCAAACACACTCGGATGCACTCTATGCACATGGACAAACAGAGCCTATGCGTACTAGCTAAAGCAATTAAATAACTTACCCCTTTAACATCTGAAATAACACATAGAAGGATATGAGTTTCCATTTGTGTGAAATTTGTGTGCTATCAAATTTTATGGTTGCAATAAGTACAAGAAGGTTTGCAATTTTTTTATTGTTGCATATGAAAAAAATCACTGAAGGGAAAACAGACATACTGACAAAACACTGATGGAAATGACATCCGAATCAGGCCTTTTGTGAACACTTAAATTGATGACTGGACTGACCAATCCAAGCTCACAGCCTTATAGACATACAAGAGGCTGCATGATAAAGTCAAGAGTCCGGAAATCAGTCTATGTATTGCTGTCTGAATATGTTTGATGAATTATGGCTGCTTGTAAAGTACATAGCAAGTACAAAGTACATAGTAGGCCTCCGAATCACTTCATGAAAGGCATATTTCCCTTTGTGTTTTTGTGTATGTGTATACCGCTCCCAAGAAAAATAGCAGTAGTCTAAATTTCTTAATGAAATTGTTTTATCTTTATTGCTTTAATCCAAAATGAAATTTTAGAAATGTCAGGGCTCTAGATATCTAAGTTGAGATCGATTAGATGCAATGGATGGAATGAAAAAGCCATTCAATGCCTGTCAAATAAATACTGATAAATATTATACAGCTTTTATGATGCAAAGATACTGTAAAATGACCTTTATCAATCACTACAGATCAAAATATTATTTTATATGCACCATTAATGAGTGGATGTGGCTCACTAAGTGCAGTCTTTGTGAAGAAAGATTAATGGTAGTTCTTCAAGTTCAGAATCTAAAATCTGAATGTAGAATCTCTGGCCCAATAACACAAAATAATGGACAAAAGATTATCCATATACCATATCAGTGTACAAGGGCATCATATGGGAGCTAAGCTTGGGAAACCCTTCTGTTAGTGGACTGATGCACTTGTGTTATATTATATTTGCTCTTTAGTGGCTGTGGTTGGATACCAGTTCTATTCATGGTATGTATCGTATATTATAATTAAAATTT
This sequence comes from Oophaga sylvatica, assembly GCA_033576555.1. NCBI lineage: Eukaryota > Metazoa > Chordata > Amphibia > Anura > Dendrobatidae > Oophaga > Oophaga sylvatica. Next base: position 294,694,721 of record JARQOD010000005.1, on the reverse strand, counting down.
TAGATGTTATATTGGTAATTATTTCAGCTCCTGATTATATCAATGGGTATAGAGTAAAATTATCATGATGAATTTAAATGGTTATCCAGAATAAAAAGCATACAGATATATAGATTCATGATTTTATATGTAAATCACATTTGCTTTAGAAGAAAAAATCTACTTTGGTACAGTTTTATGATTGCAAAAGCATATTATGCATCTACTGGCTTATAATGAGTCATTTAAATAAAATGTTTGCTCGCAATTAGACATCTGCAGTCAAAGGAACAGAGGCCAAATGTGTCGTCTAGCTGCCAGAATTACAGTGCATTCCTTAGCAGGACAATAGTATAGAATGGGAAATTCTAATTATAAGATATGCATCTTTAGTATTCCATGGTTGAAAGACCATGAAAAACAAGGACTCTTAATATATTTAATTGCTTGCTGCTAATAAAGAGTTGTCACACACAGAAGCTTTTAAAACAGTAGTTCATGTTTTTCATTCCCATCCACATTGGAAATTAGCATGCTGTGGTCTATTAGTATGTTATAAGTGCACCGCTATGAAATAATTCACTCTAATCAATGGCTATGTGGGGTGTTTGAATATAAGCAGTGGTTTGGATGCAAAACAGAACTATTTGTAATGGTAAAATTATGAATGCTCCTCTGTTCAGTGTGCAATGAGGACAATGTTTGCAAAGCTGTGTAAAATATGTTGAAGTAATTTAACAAAGCTAAATTAATATATATTGTAAGGAAAAGGACCGCCACCATTTTGTATAGGGCCTATACCAGCCTCCATTTTGTCAGTTCACACACAGACTGTCAGTTCACCACAGATTGCTAACTACATAGGGCCTGTTAGCATATCCAGTACGACCGGTTTTGATGTCCACTATGAGTCAAACGGGCTTTAACATGCTAATTAGTTTAGGCCAGTGTCTGAATAAGATGGTCAGTCGTATGGTAAATAGCTCAAGCTCAAGCCATTGTTTGCTGCTCCATATGAATTGCAGGCCAGTTAATATGCGTGCTTCAAAGCAAAGGGGATGGGCCTAGCAGGTTTAAGAACTAGCCATGACCAGGCTGCTGGTCATTCCATTTCACACACAGAAGCCAAGAAGATGGTCTAGGAAAGACCAAGGGACTATTCAGCAACTGAAGACTGTACCTGGGAATGGCAGAGCCAAGGCCTTCCCATGACCATAATACCCGGTAATATTGATCTATAGCTAATACCTTTAAGCCTTGTACATTATTGTTGTATTTTTTTACTCTGACTGCAAATCCATTGTAATTACGTTGTATAGCTTTACTGTATATTTCTGTAATTATCTAGTGCACCCTTAAGGCAAATTAAACCATAAAATTAATCTTGGGCTGATGCTTTTACTCTGATCACGAATCTTAGAATACCCAGTGGGTAACAGGACAACCTCCCCGGTGGCCATTTGCTCTAGGTGCAGTTCCCTTACTGACCTGAGAGACAAAGGGGGGCCTGAGAGCTGTACCTGTGGAGTTACGTCCCAATGGTGATGTGGGAGGAAGGGGATCGTCCGTCATGTTTGGTAGAGGCGGTGGTATCAGAAGCTGTGATACCCAGGCTACCGTGTGGCGGTCGGCTTAGTTCCTCACAAATTGGTGGCAGCGGTGGGATCAGAGTAATAGTGTGCGTGGGACCCCTACTCCCAGACACTAGAGACTACCAGCGGTACTCTCACTGCTGGGGTCTTAAGGTCAGCCCAGCACTAGACGGTCAGAGTGTAAATATAATAAGTTGTGTGCAAGGTCAGGGTTGCAGCTGTGTCAGTAACCAAAGGTTCCCAAGATGGCGGAAGGCACCAGGAGTAAGGCAAAGGGGGAGGCCAATGCTATGGTCTATGATGGGTTCGATACCGATGAGGGGGAGCTCAGTCATGGCTCCCCAAGGAGCCCGACCCCCGTGCTCAGTCTCACAGTGGACTGTCCACCCCCTGCCCGCCCCAGCCTGTCCAGATCGGAGGCCATTTTCCAAGCAGCTATGGCACAGCTCGAGGCTGGTAATGACGCCGCCTATGACAGACTCCTGGTGGCGGCAGAGAAAGCAGCAGAGCGTGAGCAAGCAGCTGCGGAGCGTGAGCAAGCGGCGGCAGAGAAAGCAGCAGAGCGTGAGCAAGCAGAACGCCGTGAAGCTGCGGAGCGTGAGCAAGCAGCGGCAGAGAGAGCAGCGGAGCGGGAGCATGCAGCGGCAGAGAGAGCAGCGGAGCGCTGGCACCGACTGGAGATGGCTCAGCACGGGCCCCTGCTGGACGCACCAGGCCCACCTGAGACAAGGGCTTCCAAGGTCCGGGCAGAGGACTTTCCCTTACTTGAAAAGGATGGAGACCTGGATTCCTTTCTGCTTGCTTTTGAGAGGACATGCCTCCAACATCATCTGGCCCTGGATCAGTGGGCAAGGTACCTGACCCCCCGTTTGAGGGGTAAGTCCCTGGAAGTTTTGGGGGACTTACCTGCCGGGGAGGAGCAGGACTACAACAGCATCAAGCGGGCCCTGATCAGCACTACAACCTCACCCCGGAGTCGTACCGCAGGAAGTTCAGGAGCCTGCAGCGGGGTTCAAAGGACACCTGGACCGACCACATGCGGGTCCTGATGAGAGCTGCGGAACACTGGTCCTCGGGTCTAGAGCTCACTACCCGCCAGGAGGTCCAGGAACTGTTTGTCGTGGAGCAATTCTTGTGGAACTGCCCAGAGGACCTCCAGCAGTTCCTCCGTGACCGGAAACCAAAGGGGGCTTCTGCTACAGCCGCCCTGGCAGACGAGTATGCCAACAACAGGGCCCGGAGCCAAAGAAGTCTGCCAGCAGCACCTGGAGAGGGGGTAAGCCCAATCCTGCCCCAGCCCCATATCCAGCCCCCAGAGTGCAAGGGGTGTACCCCCCAGCTGCCCTCTCCAGGCCAGGAACAGAACCCAGACGTTGTCATAATTGCAATCAGCCAGGACACTTTAAGGCTGCATGTCCCCAGCGCCAGAAGACCCCATCCCTGTCCCAGAAACCGTCCACTGTTTTGTGTGTGGGGGGGGTGGTGGGAGGTCCCTAGACAATTACCAACCCGTCACCATCGGCCGCTCAGCGGTCATGGGACTGTGGGACACAGGCGCTGAACGAACCCTGGTACGCCCTGAGGTGGTGTCCCCTCAAGACTTGGTACCTGGGAAAACCCTTTCCGTCTCCGGAGTTGGAGGCGTTGAACCGGCGCTGCCTGTTGCCAAGGTGTATTTGGACTGGGGCGCCGGGAGGGGGATGCGGGAGGTGGGAGTAACGCCAAATATTCCTGCAAATGTGTTGCTTGGGACTGATTTGGGGCGGCTAGTGTCCCAGTATGTGGCCACTGAACCCCCAAGTTCGGCTCCCCAAGAATGTCATGACTCTACTGTGAATGCTAATGTTAATGTATTGAATGTGCCTCCAACAGTGGAGGAGGGAGTGAAACCTGATGGTAAGCCATGCACTGACACTACACACACAGGGCTCACAGTGAGGACAGGTGAGGAGGCTGCACGGGAGAGCTCAGAGGTGGGGGGAGGGGCTGCTATGAGCAGTGTAAGTGAACCCAGCCTGCTGAGTCTAGGGCCCCTGTAGGAAGAGGAACAGGCCATGGGGGGAGGGGATGTCCCGGGAGAGGAGCCACCAGGTAGGACCCCAGGTCAGGAGTTCCCCACATCCGGGATGTCAGGAAGTCAGGGAAGTCTGCCTGACCTGGCGACTTGGTCAGAGGATGAGGGAAAGCAGGCGCTACCCGTGGTCTCAGCGGTCGTGGCCGCTGTTACCAGGAGTGGGAGCGCTGAAGCCCAAGGAGCCTCGCGGAGGTCCGACGGTTTCCCCCTCTCTGACCAAGTGGCTGCCGAGTCAGACAGTAGCCAGGAGACAGATCCCGGGGAACTGACAGAGGACATGGCAGTTTCATCAATTCTTGCCATATCAAGTCAGGGATTTCAGGCAGCGTTGGAAGCTGACCCTAGCCTGAAGACTCTCAAGGAACAGGCGGCACAGCCTCCCCTGGAGTCCGACCGCGAGCGAGTGGTTTGGGACCAGGGACGGCTGTCCCGGGTAACGGTCCAGCAGGGTTCACCGGAGGCGTGGCCCAGGGACCGACAGTTAGTGGTGCCCCATCCGTTCAGGGCGGAATTGTAGCGGATCGCACACGAGATTCCAATGGCCGGACACTTAGGGATCACTAAAACCAGGGCCAGGCTAGCTCAGCATTTCTACTGGCCTGGAATGAGGACCGAGGTGATAGCCTACTGCCGTTCGTGTGACACCTGTCAGAGGGTGGGGAAGGCGGGGCCGCGCCCCAAAGCCCCACTGGTAACTCTGCCCATCATCGAAGAGCCTTTCTCGAGGGTGGCTGTGGATCTCATTGGACCTCTGTCCACTCCCAGCCGCTCCGGGAAATGCTTCATACTAACGGTAGTGGACTATGCCACCCGGTACACGGAGGCGGTAGCTTTGTCGTCCATTCGGGCCGACAAAGTGGCCACTGCCTTACTGGAGATTTTCTCCAGGGTGGGGTTTCCCAAGGAAATGCTCACCGACCGAGGGAAACAGTTCATGTCGCAGCTGATGGAGTCTCTCTGTAAGCAGGTACAGGTGCAACATCTGGTGGCCAGCCCGTATCACCCACAGACCAATGGCTTGTGTGAGCGGTTTAATGGCACCTTAAAGCAGATGCTGAAGATGTTGGTCGACTTCCACGGGAGAGACTGGGAGCGGTATCTCCCACACCTGCTGTTTGCCTACCGGGAGGTCCCACAGGCCTCAACGGGGTTCTCCCCCTTTGAGCTCCTGTATGGGCGACATGTACGGGGGCCCCTTGCTCTGGTGAAGGAAGCATGGGAAGGGGATTTAGCCACCCCTGGAGTGTCGGTCATTGAGTATGTCGTGCGCTTCCGGGACCGAATGATGGCCTTGACGCGGCTGGTGCATGACAATATGGCCCAAGCTCAGGCTGACCAGAAGCGATGGTACGACCAGAATGCTTGTGAGCGGACCTACCAGGTGGGTCAAAAGGTGTGGGTACTGGTCCCCGTACCACAAAACAAGCTTCAGGCGGCCTGGGAGGGTCCATACCTCGTGCACGAGCAGCTCAACGCTGTCACCTACCTGGTCACCCTGGACCACGCCCGTGGTAGGAGGAAGGCCTTCCATGTGAACATGATGAAGGCCCACCATGAGCGGGAGGCTTATGCCCAACCAGAGTGCAACCTTTCAGAGGACAGAGAGTCAGAAATCCTCCTGGATCTGCCACCCTAGCCAAAGAGAGGGTGCGGTAGGGCGCATGGGGGAACACAGGAATGTGATACCCCCTAGCGCCCTCAAAAGCAGGGAGGTGTAAGGAAAAGGACCGCCACCATTTTGTATAGGGCCTATACCAGCCTCCATTTTGTCAGTTCACACACAGACTGTCAGTTCACCACAGATTGCTAACTACATAGGGCCTGTTAGCATATGCAGTACAAACCGGTTTTGATGTCCACTATGAGTCAAACGGGCTTTAACATGCTAATTAGTTTAGGCCAGTGTCTGAATAAGATGGTCAGTCGTATGGTAAATAGCTCAAGCTCAAGCCATTGTTTGCTGCTCCATATGAATTGCAGGCCAGTTAATATGCGTGCTTCAAAGCAAAGGGGATGGGCCTAGCAGGTTTAAGAACTAGCCATGACCAGGCTGCTGGTCATTCCATTTCACACACAGAAGCCAAGAAGATGGTCTAGGAAAGACCAAGGGACTATTCAGCAACTGAAGACTGTACCTGGGAATGGCAGAGCCAAGGCCTTCCCATGACCATAATACCCGGTAATATTGATCTATAGCTAATACCTTTAAGCCTTGTACATTATTGTTGTATTGTTGTATTTTTTTACTCTGACTGCAAATCCATTGTAATTACGTTGTATAGCTTTACTGTATATTTCTGTAATTATCTAGTGAGCCCTTAAGGCAAATTAAACCATAAAATTAATTTTGGGCTGATGCTTTTACTCTGATCACGAATCTTAGAATACCCAGTGGGTAACAGGACAACCTCCCCGGTGGCCATTTGCTCTAGGTGCAGTTCCCTTACTGACCTGAGAGACAAAGGGGGCGCCTGAGAGCTGTACCTGTGGAGTTACGTCCCAATGGTGACGTGGGAGGAAGGGATCGTCCGTCACGTTTGGTAGCGGCGGTGGTATCAGAAGCTGTGATTCCCAGGCTACCGTGTGGCGGTCGGCTTAGTTCCTCACAAATATATATAGTGCATTTAAAAACATAAATTTTTTGTTGCATTTTTTGTGTTGGTTTAGGACCTAAATGGGTTACCACATTTAAATGGTCATGGTTTCACCCCTCAGTTTGTCTGGGATGCAGATAGCAGATACTGACAGCTTAGCCTTCCAAACTAGTACAGGGGCAAGCCAAATCTGTCAGTATATTGATTGACAACTCAGTCATCCTGTCTGGTGCTGTGGCTTGCTGAGCTGTCGGTATGTTGATTGCAGCTCAGCTGTCCAATCTAAGACTGGGAGGTGCCATCTGTCTCCAGGATTTCATTGATCCAGATGATTCCCAGGCTACTTAACTGGGCTGTTACTCCCAGATCTCAGCCAGATGTATATTCCACTACTGTATAATTTGTTCTCTCTGTGCCTTGAGTTCTGTTTTGTTGATCTTTTGTTTTCTGACCTTGGACTTCTGTCTGACGATTTGTCTTTTTAACCCCTTCTACTCTGATCCGCTATCTCCTGATATCCTGACCTCAGAACCTTATCTGAATAAGCCTTTGTCTCTTCCTTCTGTTTATGACATACCCTCCTGGGTTCTGACCTTGGACTCCTTGACTATCCCATCTTGCAGATTTTCCATTAGAGGTGACTCAGCATCACATTAAAAATGGTCTGGCAAATTCGTATTTCTTTTCCACCAGTATGGAACCTGTTCACATGCTTTGTGACCAGGTGGGAAATTTGACACTGATGATTCAGAATCTGGCTAAAGAATGCAAGAGTCTGGAGACATCAAAATATCAGTTGCAGGGTCAGATAATTAATTTGATGACTACCTCCTATAGCCCTCCAGTGGCTGTGATGTCAGTTACCCTCTGATGTACAGTTGATTTCTCCAGAACTTGTATTAGCCCTCTGTGATAAATTTTCAGAAGAGAAAGACCAATTTAGGGTATTAAAGGCAATCTGTAGGTTATTTTTTACTCTGTGCCCCAGTCATCAGGGGATGAGTTCCAGCAGTGTGTGATTGTACTGTGAGGGAATCCTCAGAACTGGACTTTTTCCATGTGCCCACAAGCCCCAGAATGGTTTTCTATTGATGCTTTTTTAACAGCTTAGGCCTCTTTCACACATCAGTTTTATGCCAATCCATCAGAGGCCATGACCCAGGCCATACGAATGGACTGCAGAATCCGTGAGAGATGTGGTGTACAGCAGGATGCCCATTATTCTTCACAGTAGCAGGTTCATTTAATGAAGGTGGAGCCATTTGAGGGTTAGAGTTGCCAGTAGGGATGAGCGATATTGCCCGAAATCATATCGGAATTCCGATTTCCGATATTGGAAAAATATCGGATATCGGAATTTCCGATTTCCGATATCAATGCAAGTCATTGGGAGAAAAAAAATCGGAATTACAAAATGACCACTACAGTGCTATATAATGGATAAAATGGAGGGGGAAAACCTCAGAATTATGGGGAAGGAGTATGCAGAGGCAGAGGAGCAAAACAATCGCTAGAAAAATGCACAGAGCGAAAACTGTAGCAGGAAAACTGGTTGCCATCTTCTTAACAGCGGTGTTTTTTCTTTGGGTTAGGATTAGTTGGGTAGGGTTAGGGTTTATGGTTAGTAGGGTAAGGGTTAGGGTTAGAGCAAGTGTTGTAGAAACACGGTTTGGAGCAGGAGGTACCCGTGCCCTTGGGCACTCCCGAGAACCAACTGGCGATGCTGGAACTCAGTTTACCCTTTGGGGAGGTACCTGTGTCCGCACTTCACTGCCACGAAACGGCCGGTGTGGCTGGATCCTGCCTCTAGTGCTTCTGCCTATAGGTGTTTGGCATCTGTCATCCTTTTTTTCCACTTTGGTCTAATGAGGTACAGCTGGCGGTACTGTTGCCCAGAAACACAGCATGCTGTGAAAGTGGCAGTCACGGAAATGGGCACTAGCTGGCGGTACTAGAGCCCAGAAACACAGCATGCTATGAAAGTGGCAGTCACAGAAATGGGCACTACCTGGCGGTACTAGAGCCAATGGAAAACAGTATGAGGTGAAAGAGTCAGTTACAGAACCAGGTGCTACCAAGTAGAGGCCAGAGCACGGGCATAACAGATTACGCTGTGTGCAATATAGGCACATGACAGAGCATGCATACTGCTACCAACCATGCATGTAACCTGTGTACTGTGGTTCAGGGCAGCAAAAGTCACCAGAAATCCAGGCCTGATTCATTTTTAGGAATGTAAGCCGGTCCACATTTGCAGCGGATAGTCTGGTACGTTGGTCTGTTAGTACATTGCCAGCTGCACTAAAGACGCGTTCAGAAATCACACTGGCACCAGGACAAGCCAGGACCTCCAAGGCATGCTAGCTAAGCTCGGGCCAGGTATTCAACTTGGAGACCCAAAACTTGAAGGGGGCAGATCCATCCTGAAGCCCACTGACAGGGGTGAAGAGGTATTGTGCCACCATGTCACGGTGACGTTTCCTCCTAGTGCGTTGCACTGTCTGTGCTGATGGTACCCAAACTGTTTGTGGGTTCAGAAACCGTTGCAACAGGTTGGGTATACTGAACCTGTCAGTAGCAGATGTACTGCTTCTGCTACCGGTTTCTGAATGGATTCCGCTGGGCCCAGGATGCCCTGAGGTGCCTGCTAGTGCACGCGTATCCCTGCTATGCGATGGAAAAGAGTACATGAGTGAATTAACCAGTGCTTCTTGGTACTCCTGCATTTGATGCGCCCGGTTCAATGGTGTAATTAGGCTTTCAAGGCTGTCCCGGTAACGTGGATCTGAGTGGGTGGCCACCCAGTAGTCATTTGTGTGGAGAATACGAGCCACGCGTGGGTCTTTTCTCAGACACTGCAGCATGAAGTCACTCATGTGCTGAAGGCTGCCAACTTGCCATGCATCGCTGGCACCAGCTGGAGGAATGTGCTCTGGCTGCTCTGCATCTCACCATCCACGCTCTTCTGGTGACTACTAGTAGAGCGCTGTGTACTTTCCTCCTCTAGCTCATCCTCATAGACCTCCTCATCTCCTCGCTTGCTGTGTCCTGCCTGGACCTTTGTGAGGCACCCACAGAGCTTTGTACCAACTGGGCCGATGAAGATTGCCTGGTTGGTGCAAGTGTCTCATCATACTCCTCCTCCTCCTGAGAAACCTCATCCCTTAGTCCTTTAAGTGATGATTCTATAAGGCATATAAGGGGAATAGTCAGGCTGAGTAGGGCAGCATCCGTGCTCACCATCAGAGTGGAGTCCTCGAAGCACTTCAAAATGGTGCATATGTTCTTCATGGTTGCCCACTCTGTGGTTGTAAAGTGGAGGGCTGAGATGTGTGTCGCTCACTTTGCGCCTGCTGCAGCTGCAACTCCATAATTGCAGGTTGCTGCTCACTCAACCTCCGCAGCATATGCAAAGTCGAATTCCACCTGGTGGGGAGGTCAACAATGATGCGGTGCTCGGGCAGGCCCAATCTGCGCTGCATGGCTGAAAGGCACGATGCAGCCATGCTTGAACGCCGCAAATGAGAGCACTCGTATCTGACATTGTGCAGCAGCTCCTCAAGGTCAGGATAGTTCCTAAGGAAACTATGCACCACCAAGTTTAGGACATGGGCAAGGCATGGAATGTGAATCAGACCACCTAGGCCCAGAGCCACGACCAGGTTGCGGCCGTTGTTACACACCACCATACCTGGCTGGAGGTTGAGCGGCGCAAGCTACATGTCGCTGTGCTCCTTGAGCGTGTTCCACAGCTCGGTTGCGGTGTGGCTAACATTACCAAGATAAACCAATTTCAACATGGCCTGTTAATGTTTGGCCGATGCAGTGATGAAATCGGTTGTTGTGGTACGTCTGGGTGCAGGCGAGTCTGACGAGGAGTATGAGGAGGAGTCAATTTGTACGGAGGAGAGGCCTGCAATCCGTGGAGTTGGCAGGACCCGCGCACTTGCACTGTCTACTTCAGTTCCAGGCTAAACTACATTTACCCAATGGGCGGTGATGGAAATCTAGCGTCCCAGGCCATGCAGACTGGTCCATGCATCGGTGGTCAGGTGGACCTTGCTACTAACTGCATTTTGTAGCGCATGCTTAATTTTACGCTCCACATGCTGTTGCAGGGCGGGGACGGCTTGCCTGCTGAAGTAGAAGCGGCTGGGAACGCTGTATTGTGGGAATGCAAACCCCAACATATCGATAAAGGCTGGCTTGCTCACCAGCCAGAATGGTAGCATTTCCACTGCAAGCAGTTTGGCAATGTGAGAATTCATGCCCTGTGCTCATGAGTGGTTTGCCGAGTACGGGCGCCTTTTCTCCCACACCTGTGTGAGAGATGGCTTCACACTGGATTGGGAGTGTGAGGATGCCAGCGATTGGGATGATGATGCTGACGAAGTACAGACAGTGTGCCGCCGTACAACACTGCCTGCAGATGCACCCTGGCATTCTGGCGAGGAATCGGGAGCAGCTGTTTGCAAGCTGGAGGAAGAGGTGGCTGAAGAGATGGAAGGTGGGGGATCAGCTGCAGGTGGCGAATCATCTTGGGTGTGAAGCTGCTACTCCATAGGGTGCCTCTTCCTGACATGCGTCAACATATTGGTGGTATTAAGGTTGCTGACGTTCTTCCCTCTCCGCACAGTTTGTCGACAAAGCTTGCATCTGACTACTGTAACGTCATCTGCAACTTGGTCGAAAAAGGCCCAGGCACCACAACTCTTGGGCGCACCCCTTGTGCTCTTTAAAAGAGCCCTGCTCCTGATGGGTGCTGAAGTTGAGGGAGCAGACAACAAATTTTTCCCTCTTCCTCTCCCACGTGGATGGCCATGCTGCGCCACACCTGCAAGCTCTTCCTCTGAGCAATCCCTACTTGCTTGCTGCCCCTCAACATGCCATGATGGGTCAAGGACCTCATCATCCAATACACTTTCATCAGCAGAAACTGGCAGCTGAATTTCATCATCATCTGCTGACTGGGGTCTGGTCACTGTGGGCACTGGCCCACCCTCCACTTCTTCCTCAGATGCACACAGTGGTTGCGCATCTGTGCACACTACCTCTTCTTCAGATTCAGGAATGCTGTCTGGCTGGCACACAGATTCCAAATTATTTGTGCTTGTGCACCCAAGATTGCATATGTTACAGCAATTTCATTATTCCATCTTGAATGGTCATCCTGGGGTTACTGCTACATGGAATGCTATTGCTAGATTGTTTTGGTAGTCGTCCATGCATAATGATATTAAAGATATTGTATCTGTTTGTGAAGTATGCGCACACGCTAAAGTCAGTCATAGCAGGCAGGCCAGAGAATTGGCTCCATTTTCCAATTTTAGAAAGACCATGGACTCATTTATCCATGGATTCATCATGGGTTTGTCAGGTGGGAAAACTGCTATCTGGATGGTAGTTGACCGATGCAGCAAATAAGTTCATGTTGTTACTTTGTCAGGATTACCTAATGCAAAGACACTCTCCATGTTGTTTAATTCCCATATTGTAAGATTACATGGGATCGCTCTTAACATTGTGTCTGATAGGGGAGTAGAATTTGTCTCTAGATCGTGCAGAGCTTTTTGTAGTAAACTCTGGATTGACTAAACATTTTCATCTGCTTACCATCCTGAAACCAACGATCAGACTGAGAGGACAAATCAATCTGTAAAAATTTTAAGATGCTTGAAGTGGCTTAGCAGGAGAACTGGTCTTCATTTTTACCTCTCGCTAAGTTTGCTTTTAAAGGTACTGTCACACTAAACGAGATCGCTAACGAGATCGCTACTGCGTCACCGATTTATGATGCAGTAGTGATCTCGTTAGCGACTTAGCTGTGTGTGACATATAGCGGTGATGTGGCCCCTGTTGCAATGTCGCTGATCGCTTATGAACGTTCTGAGCCGTTTTTTGGTCGTAGGTGTCCCGCTGGTGAGCCTGAAACGCTGAGTATGACACCCTTTATGAATGACTTTACCAGCGTCGCAGGCGGGACTAGGTTTTCCCAACGACCGCAGAGGTCATTATACAGATCGCTGATGAGATGTGTTTGGAAGCTAACTAGCGACCACATAGCGATCGCACTAGCGATCTCGCCAGGTCGTGTCGTTGTCGTGATCGCTAGTGCGATCGCTAAGTGTGACAGTGCCTTAAGAGTCAAGTAAATCAATGTACTGGAACCTCACCATTTTTCTGTAAATGTGATTTTCATCACCTTTTTAGTTCTGAATGTCCTGGCATGGAGACCGACATACAGAGACTTAGAGATGTCTGGAGGGAGGTTCAAAAGAATATTGGGACTGCTCAGATTCGACAAAATGGAAAGCCGATAGAAGACATTCAGTGGGACCTGTGTTTAAGATTGGGGATAAGGTTTGGTTGTCATCTAAGAGCATTAAATTTAAAGTGCCATCTGCAAAGTTGAGTCCAAAGTTTATTGGTCTATATGAGATCTTAGAGGTGATCAATCTGGTGGCATTCAGATTAAAACATCCTTAACGTGTTCCATAAATCTCTATTAATCTTTGTCCCTTTGGCATTGTCTCCCACATCCCCGCCTCCTCTGGTTTTGGTCGACGGTGGTTTCGATTATGAGTTTCAGAGGGTTGTGGATTCTCACAGGGTTCATAATTCCCTTCAATACCTCATCCACTGGAGATATGGACCAGAGGAGTGATCCTGAGTTCCATCTTGAGGTGTGAAGGTCGAGCAGTTAGTCAGGACTTTCCTTCTAAAATTTCCAGATAAACTTGGGGTATTGTGGCCCCTCATAGAATAGGAGGTACTGTTACAGTTCCACCCCTCCTGTGTCTGAAATGTTGTTGCTGACAGATCAGCTGTTCAATCAGGTACAGGGGTGTGCTGAAGCTGTCCATACTTTAATTGCAGCTCAGTCATCCAGTCTTGTGCAGGGGTGTGCTGAGCTGTCAATGTGTGGACTGACATCTCGGCCGTCCAATCAGAGACTGGGAGGTGCTGGCTGTCTCCAGGTGTTCATTGTCCCAGGTGAGTGCCAGGCTATTTAACTGGGCTGTTGCTCCCAGATCTCGGCCATACGTTCATTTAGCTACTGTGTGTTTTTTTCTCTGTGCCTTGCGTTCTGTTTGCCGATCTTTTGTTGCCTGACCTTGGATCTTATTCTGATCATTTGTCTGTTTAACTCCTTCTGCTATGATCCACTGACTCCTCGTATTCTGACATCAGAACGTTACCTGACTACGCCTTTATCTCTTCCTTCTGTTTATGACGTACCCTCCTGGCTTCTGACCTCAGACTCCCTGACTATCCCATCTCACGGCTTATCCATTAGAGGTGACTGAGTGTCACGTTACCAAGCTATCAATTAACTACTTGATAGGTGATAACTTGTTGATAATTGAGGGTTCCACTGTTGCAACCACTGATTACAAAAATGGGTCTCTAAACTACCATTCGAATGAAGTCATGGTTGACCATGTGCACTACTACTCCAATCATTGTTAAAGGAAACTTGTCAGCTGATGCATGTTGCCCAAACTGTGTGCAGCATGTATCAGCCACTGGCTTTGTCACTACAGCTATATATATGTTTGTCTCTCAAATGCTGCAGCATTTTAGAGAAAAATATGCTTTTAATAGCCGCCTATTGGCTGATGCCTGTCATTCACTGTCAGTGGGCAACAAGTAGCAGCCGAGCACCCGCCTGTATGACTAGTCAATTTTGTAGCTAATAAAAGCATGCAGCCTTTCATAGACAAATATATGCCATAAATTAAGCAGAATGCATCAGCTGTCAGGTTCCCATTAAAAGGAATCTATCACAAAGTTTGTTCTACCTCATTAGGGAATAGCATGAAGAAGGGGCAACTTCGAGCATACCACTGATTGACAGCTTTATGTGTACACTGTACTTCAAAAGAAAGTATAATTGTACTATCGGTTGAGACATATTACTAGTCATGAGGACACCCATCCTGCCTATGCTGTTACAACAGCAGTGAGTACGGCACAACTGAAAGTACAGATGATCTGTGCCTGGATAATTATTGAATAGTTAGTGCCACTCAGGATGGGCTGTTAAGGTGTTTTCCTGAGATCTTTGAGAATTATCACTATTTCTAGTGTAAGATTATCACAGATCTGCATTATTTTCAGTTGTGACTTAAAGCATAGAAATAAGGAGTAAAAAATATTCTGTCTCAAAGATCTATTCTGCATGACCTTTCCACTTTCTACAATTTAAAAGGTATTCATAGCACAGCTGGACTCTCCAAGTTGCAAATTTCAGACTGTGAATTAATCCTATCATCTATGCTTCCTACAATTATCAAGTATTTTGTAAAGACTATCTGAATATTTTTACTCTCTGCTGACAGATGGTAAAAACATGACACAAATTGGGAGATATTTAACAACTTTATCAATATCTGTAAAGTGATTGTGTAGTATTTAGAAAATAATGGTACATTTTTGTCAACAATAGTGCCTCGCCTATTCTTAAGCCCCCGTCACACTAAGCGAGATCACTAGCGAGATCGCTACTGAGTCACAAGTTTTGTGACGCAACAGCGATCTCAGCAGCAATCTCCCTATGTTTGACACTTGACAGCGATCAGGCCCCTGCTGTGTGATCGCTAGTCGTGTCAGAAATGCCTGGACATTTCTTTGGTCATTGAGATCCCGCTGGTAGCATGCATCGGTGTGTTTGACACCTTTTACCAACAATCTCGATAGCGACTCAGCACTGAGACACATAGGAGACACATCGTTACACAGGTAGCTGATCGTTGCTGTGTCATTGGGAAGATCTGACTGTTTGGCATCTCACCAGCGACCACATAGCGACGCAGCAACGATCCCTGCCAGGTCATATCGTTGTCGGGATCGCTGCAGCGTCGCTGAGTGTGACGGTACCCTTAGGTTGAAACTCGTGCTGCATTAATTTAGATAAAAGAGGTGGAGTTGCATTACTGCGGTAGCTTCTTTTCTCTGACCTGAAATCAGATTGTTAGATCAACAGTGAGGCCGAGTTAAGAGATTAGGCCCTCCAAAATAACAAGCGCTCAGAGAAAAGAAGAGGCAATTTGCATATTAAATTTCCCAGAGGAGCATTGCACGACGAATAAGCCACCTTACCTTAACATGACAGAGCTGGTATGTCACTCTACACAAGGAGAAACATTACCTCTTAGACCCCAGTCCAGAGCCTCTCACCTAGCCAAATCCGTTCTCATACTTTGCACTGATGTGGGTCAATAGTCGGAAACACCGTGTCTGCAAATTGAGATTCTGATTTTGCTTTTATCCTGTCATATTACAAGACTCGTTAAAGGGTTGTTTATGACTTGTAGGATCGCTACTTCCAACAGGTGGCGCTATAGAGTTCAAATCCTCTTTCTCTCTGAAGACGCAATTTGCAGAGAAAAGAATGCACACTTGTTGTGAGCAAAACAATTCTCTTTATTCTTCTGTGAATACTTCTTCGTATATCATTTGCAGACTATAAACTCTTATTGAGGAATCTCCACTTCCACCGCCGGGTTTCCCACGATTTTAATTATCATGTACTCATAGCACAGTTTTTGCAGAACCTCAAAACATTGCATATGAGATAAGAAAGTGTTAGATTAAGTATGAAAACTTTGAAGAATGAGACTATAAGGTTTAATAATACAAAACTAAATGTATAACAAAGAGGAAAAACCTTAACTTTTCTATGTTAATAAAATACTGAATTTGTGAAGAGACATGGCAGAAATTATAGTAACAAGTAGTGTTGAGCATTCCGATACTGCAAATATCGGGTATCGGCCGATATTTGCTGTATCGGAATTCCGATTCTGAGTTCCGATATTTTTGTCATATCGGATACCGGAATCGGAGTTTTCCGACAAAGTCTATGGGAGTTCCTGTGTCACAGAACGAAGTACGTGACACAGGAACTTCCTGAAACTGTCACTGTCAGTGTCGGTCGGGTCTGTCAGGTGTCAGGACTCAGTAGAGTCAGCACTTACCTGGCAGGAGATCCCCTTCCCCGGTGGTCACGTCCTCCTGGATGGCCGCCATTACCCTGTCCCTAGCTGTCACGTGCAGGATCTCGCGATAACTGCGGTGACTGTCTGGTACTGGGTAATCTCGGCCAGCTGTACTCTCGCGACAGCTGGCCGTAAACCAGTCCGGATGACGTCACCGCCGGGGAAGCAGCTCTGGTAAGCAGCTCTGCTTTATGTGGATGTCAGGCTCAGCCTGTCATCCAGATGTAGCAGAGCTGGACTCGTCGTGGGACACTCGTTATTTTGGACTGCGTCAGACAGGGAGTATTTGTGTTGGTTTGTTATTTTTGTTTTTTTACAGGAGAACGATGGCGTCGCAGGATGAACGTGGAATAAAAATAATGAAAACTGTGTGGTGTTTTATTTCATTAAAAGACTTTATTCTGGCTGTGTCTTTTTTTAAAAATTTTCAAACTATGATTAATAATGGATCGGTGTCTTATTGACGCCTCTCCATTATTAACCGGGCTTATTGTCACCGATCAATCAAAGGTGGCATTAACCCCTTATTACCTCACTTGCCACTGCTACAGGGCAAGTGGGAAGAGCGGGTAAAGTGCCACAATTGGCGCATCTTTGAATGCGCCATTTGTGGGGCTGCTGCAGCCTGGTATTTTTAGGCTGTTGAGGGCCAAAATCCATGGGCCTTGACAGTCTTTTAATACCAGGCCGCAGCAGTCTGCATTTTACTTGGCTGGTTAACAAAAATAGGGGGATCCCCACACCATTTTTATTCGAGGGATCCCCAATTTTTGTAACCAGCCAAGCTAAGCACACTGCTGTGGCCTGGTACTATCAGGCTTGCAAAGTCCATGGATATTGGATCCTTACCAGCCTGAAAAACCAGGCCTCAGCAGTCTGCTTCATCTGGCTGGTTAACAAAAATAGGGGGGACTCCATGCCATTTTTTTTCGAGGAGATCCCCTATTTTTGTTAACGAGCCAAGATAAAGTCACTAACGACCTGCTAACCGCCAAGAGCAAGCGACACTACTCTGTCCTCCTTCTCCTGGACCTGTCTTCTGCCTTCGACATCGTGGACCATTCCCTCCTACTACAGATTCTCTCATCTCTTGGCATCACAGACTTGGCCCTATCCTGGATCTCATCATACCTAACAGACCGAACATTCAGTGTCTCCCTCTCACACACCACCTCCTCACCTCGCCCCCTGTCTGTCGGTGTTCCTCAAGGCTCAGTCCTAGGACCCCTACTCATCTACATCTATACCTTCGACCTGGGACAGCTCATAGAATCCCACGGCTTGCAGTATCACCTCTACGCCGATGACACGCAGATCTACCTATCTGGACCTGACCTCACCTCCCTACTGACCAAAATCCCACAGTGTCTGTCTGCTATCTCAGCCTTCTTTTCTGCTCACTTTCTCAAACTGAACATGGACAAAACAGAATTCATCATCTTTCCCCACTTCATTCTTCCCCTCCACCTGACCTATCCATCAATGTCAATGGCTGCTCACTTTCCCCTGTCCCGCATGCTCGGTGCCTTGGGATGATCCTTGACTCTGACCTCTCTTTCAAACCACATATCCAAGCCCTCACCACCTCCTGCCGCCTCAAAATCAAAAATATTTCCCGGATCCGCTCATTCCTCAACCATGAAACCACAAAAACACTAGTGCACACCCTTATCATCTCCTGCCTCGACTACTGCAACCTCCTACTGTCTGGCCTCCCCTCTAGCACTCTGGCACCACTTCAGTCCATCCTACACTCTGCTGCCCGACTAATCCACCTGTCTCCCCGCTATTCCCAGCCTCCCCCCTATGCCAGGCCCTTCACTGGCTTCCTATTGCCCAGAGGCTTCAGTTCAAAACCCTAACCATGACATACCAAGCCATCCACAACCTTTCTCCTCTATACATCTGTGACATGGTCTCCCGCTACCTACCCACACGCAACCTTCGATCCTCTCAAGATCGCCTTCTCAACTCCCCCCTCATCTCTTCTTCCCACAACCGCATACAAGACTTCTTCCGGGCTTCCCCCATACTCTGGAACTCCCTGACGCAAAACATCAGACTTTCACCAACAACGGAAACCTTCAAGAAGAACCTGAAGACCCACCTGTTCTGACAAGCCTACAGCCTACAATGGTCCTCAGTCTACTGAACCATCGCACAACCAGCTCTACCCTTTTCTAGTGTATCCTCACCCATCCCTGTAGACTGTGAGCCCTCGCGGGCAGGGTCCTCTCTCCTTCTGTACTTGTGTGTCCCTTGTCTAGCACACGTTTATTGTACCTGTCTATATTTTCCCTTTTCATATGTAAAGCGCCATGGAATAAATGGCGCTATATAAATGTGTAATAATAATAATAATAATAAGCAGACTGCTGTGGCCTGGTATTATCAGGCTTGCAAGGTCCATGGATATTGGCTCCTTAACAGCCTGAACAACCAGGCCTCAGTAGTCTGCTTTATCAGGCTGGTTAACAAAAATAGGGGGGACCCCACGCCATTTTTTTTTCGAGGGGATCTCCTATTTTTGTTATTTAGTTCACTTCAGGTCAGCCGGGATTCCCTTTGATGCTATGGGTGTCCCTGGCTGACCTGAAGTGAAAGTGGGAAGCAATCAATTATGCTAACCACTTTCTCTCCTGTCAGCCAGGAGAGGAGATGATTCAGTCGGGGGTTTACTGTGAGACTATCAGCATTAGCTGCGGTTGCTTTCAGAAGGATTACATCGGGGGACCTGACTGAACATCGGATAGGTAAGAATAATGTTGCATTATTATTTTATTATTATTAAGGTGAACAAGGGCTTCGCAAGGAATTGCAGTAAAATAAAATATGGTCAAAAACTGTGTTTATTTCATTAAAATGATTTTTAATTAAAGTGTGTGTTAGGGTTTGAGTTCCCACTGCTGCACAAGGGGAGTCTCGAACCAGTCCCACTGCGGTCCCCCATTCATCTCCGGCCGCAGTGGAGCCTGCTCAGCAGAGACATAGGTCCCAGCGTCTTGCCCATTCCGGTACTGTGCAGTGACTTGCTGCTGTCTCTCCTGGATCTGCTATTATAGCCAGTGCTGGAGCAGACGTCTTTGAGACGAAGTCCTGCGTTTCCCCTTCTGAGCATGCCCAGGGTGAGATCTCTCATTGGAGATCAGGGTCACATGCTCAGGTACTTCAGCAGCTCCTATTGGTCTGCCAGGAAGGTCCTGTGACTACTGGAGTTCTGGAACAAGTTTCATTGGTCCTTGTTTCTGGCAGGTCCTGTAGCTGTTATTATAAAAGGGTGGCAATGCTGAGCCGCCATGCGCTAGTATCAACCATTATATGCTTTGCGCCAGTGTGGTCATGCGTGTGTGTGGTTGGGGCCCGGCTGAAATAAGCCCCTAAAATACCAACTTAATCGGTGAGGAGTTTGGTATCCTAGCTGGTCAGGGTCGGTGTCCTAGATCCCTAGATTACCGGCATAACCGGTGAGGAGTTTGATTGCCGTATTCAGCTCTGGCGTTCAGACGCCATAGATTGCGGGTAACTCCCGCGAGGACATTAGCGCATGATCACGTTCTATGTTCGCTTAGCACTTAACTGGTTACCTGGGTGCCTGACAGGACACAGAACTTTTTCTCAGCGGCTCTGTGACGTAACAGAGCTCGCTTTCAACGCTAGACAGCGCCCTAGCGTGTTTATTTTCCGACTCAGTTGTGTTCAGTGAGTTCGCACACATCGCCATATTGCGCTGCGGCACTCCTTCTAGCGGCTCTGTGAAATAACAGAGTTCGCACATATTGCCACAGCGCATTGCGGTGTTTATTTTGGCAACTCTGCGGGATAACAGAGTTCGCGTCTGGTGCCATTTTTACTAGCAGCAGGTTCCGCCTGCACGGTGGACCCCGGGCTGCGAACGCATCTCTCTACCTCATATATTTGGTGCGTTCCACAGACCCTAACATAATACTAGCGCCAGGGTCTGGCTAGTAAAATGGCGGACGACCAGCGTCTACAGCAGTACATCCAGCAGCTGGAGGGTAGGTTGGCGGCTCTAGAGCGCACAACCTCAGCTGTGGATGTTACCGCAGTCGCTGTTCAGGCTAATAGCGTGGCTGCAGCCAGTTTGTCCTCTGCCACCTCTGCCCCTACATTATCCCACCTCCCGCTTCCTGACAAGTTTGCCGGTGACAGCAAACAATGTCGGGGATTCGTGAGTCAGTGCTCTATACAGCTCGAGCTTCTGGCTGCACGTTTCCCCACGGATCGGGCACAAGTGGGTTTTGTACTGTCTCTACTCTCGGGCAGAGCATTGGAGTGGGCAACGCCGCTGTGGGAGCACGACGATCGTGTGGTGCGGAGTGCTCCTCGTTTCCTGGAGGCTCTTAAAAAGGTCTTTTTAGGACCTCAGGTCACCCACGATACGGCGCTACAACTGCTGGCATTGGCACAGGGTTCGTCTTTGGTCAGTCAGTTTTCCGTCCAGTTTCGGACTCTGGCCTCGGAGCTAGACTGGTCGGATAAAGTTCTCATTTCATTTACTGGCGAGGACTGGCTGACCATGTTAAAGACGCTTTGGCTACCAGGGAGATTCCCGCCACACTGGAGAAGCTTATCTCCATATCTACCCGCATCTAACTCCGTTTTCACGAGCGGAGTTTGAAGCGGGCCCAGTGTAGGCAGAGGATTCGGTTGGACCCCACCTTTGCCAAAGCTCTCGAATCCCCCGATCTGGCGTCCGAACCCCAAAAGGCCACAGAGGTTCCTCATGCAGGACCTAAGTCTCGGACCGTTCGAGTATCCGTGGTCTGTAACCTTTGTCAGCAGACAGGACACTATGCCAACAAATGTCCACAGTGATCGGGAAAGCGATCGCGTCTAGTGGTCCTGGGAGGAGGTTCACTAGAGACAGCGGCATTTTCCTCCAAGATGACACTTAAAGGGACAATCACTGTAGGCACTTCCACTCTCACCGCCGACCTTTGCGTGCACTCAGGAGCAGAGGGGAACTTCATGTCCTCTAACTTTGCTCGCCGTCACGCAATACCTCTGGTGGCGCTTGACAAATCAGTGACTGTCCGGGTAGTGAATGGGTCGACATTGCCCTCACAAATTACACACCAGACTGTTCCATTTGCATTGTTTGTATCTCTGTCCCATCAGGAATTTATTTCCCTACTCGTTCTTCCCGAGGGAATAGACGAGATCCTAATAGGTATACCTTGGCTCCGTTTCCACTCCCCACATATAGAGTGGACTTCGGGTAGGATACTGGGTTGGAGTGATGCATGTAGAGGCAGATGTGTCAGGAGTTGCGTTCAGGTTACCACTACTGATTTACCCGCAGATCTTACTCCACTTCCCAAGTGCTACTGGTCATATGCAGACGTGTTCTCCAAGAAGGCTGCGGAGACTCTTCCGCCTCATCGCCCCTATGACTGTCCTATCGACCTCTTGCCTGGTGCAGAACCTCCTCGGGGAAGGGTCTATACCCTCTCTCTTCCTGAGACAGAGGCCATGTCGCAATATATCCAGGAGAACCTGGCAAGAGGGTTTATAAGGAAGTCGGTGTCACCGGCAGGGCGGAATTCTTTTGCGTGCAGAAGAAGAACGGAGAATTACGTCCATGCATTGATTACAGGGATCTTAACGCCATCACCGTTAAGAGCAAGTACCCGTTGCGCCTTGATTTCTGAGCTCTTTGATAGGCTCCAGGGAGCAAGGGTATTTACTAAACTAGATCTGCGCGGTGCTTATAACCTGATTCGCATCCGTGAGGTGGACGAATGGAAGACGGCTTTTAATACCAGGGATGGGCATTACGAATATCTGGTGATGCCCTTTGGGCTCTGTAATGCTCCAGCCGTTTTCCAAGACTTTGTCAATGACATCTTCCGGGATATGCTCTCCACCTCGGTCGTAGTCTATCTGGATGATATACTCATCTTCTCTCCAGATATTGACTCCCACCGGAGAGATGTCTGCAGAGTCTTCGACCTCTTACGGGCTAATTCCCTTTATGCTAAGCTAGAGAAATGTATGTTTGAGCTGGAGTCTTTACATTTTCTTGGTTATATCATCTCAACCCAGGGATTGGCTATGGATCCGGCCAAACTACAGGCTGTGATGGACTGGCAGGAAATCCACTCTCTTAAAGCGGTGCAGCGCTTTATGGGGTTCATTAATTACTATTGCCAGTTCATTCCCCATTTCTCTACCTTGGTAGCTCCCTTGGTAGCCCTCACCAAGAAGGGAGCAAATCCAAAATTGTGGTCGGAAGAGGTCTCCAAGGCTTTCACTTCTATTAAGTCTCATTTTGCTAGCGCTCTCATCCTACATCGCCCCGATGTTGATAAGCCATTTTTATTGGAGGTGGATGCCTCATCCGTTGGTGCTGGAGCAGTCCTCTTCCAAAAGGATGCTCAAGGTCGGAATCATCCTTGCTTCTTCTTCTCTAAGACCTTCACATCAGCGGAGAGGAATTATTCCATCGGGGATAAGGAGTTGCTAGCCATGAAGTTGGCCTTCTCTGAGTGGAGACAACTGTTGGAGGGGCCCGCTTTCCCTTCCAAGTCTTCACCGACCACAAAAATTTGGTGTATCTGTAGACAGCCCAGCGGCTTAACTCTCTCAAGGCCAGATGGCCCTTGTTCTTCTCCCGGTTTAATTTCACACCCCATTTCCTCTCGGGAGAGAACAACATTCGTGCCGACGCTCTCTCTCGCTCTGTGGTGTCCTCTGAGGAGGAGGTGGAGGAGCCTTGGCTTATTGTCCCCACAGAGAGCCTGAGAACAGTAGCCCCGGTTTCGCTAGAGTCTGTGCCCCCGGGCAAGACTTTTGTGCCTACCATTTTGCGACCGGAGGTACTGTCTTGGGCACATTCGTCCAGGGTGGGTGGACACTTTGGGGCAAAGAGGACATCTGAATTGCTGGCAAGAACATACTGGTGGCCGCATATGGTCCGTGATGTTGGGGACTATGTTCGGGCGTGTGTCTCCTGCGCCAAGAATAAGTCTCCACGACAACGGCCAGCTGGGTTACTTTACCCTTTGCCGGTGGCAGACAGACCCTGGGAGATGGTTGGGATAGACTTTGTGGTGGGCTTGCCCAAGTCTCGGGGTTGCACCATCATTTGGGTAATCACTGACCATTTCTCCAAAATGGTGCATCTGGTGCCACTACCACGGTTATCTTCTGCACGGGCTCTGGCAGCGTTGTTCGTTAGGCACATCTTCCATCTACACGGCATGCCGGACAAAATTGTCAGTGACCGAGGTCCCCAGTTTGCGTCTCGGTTCTGGAGAGAGCTTTGTCGTCTACTCAGTATTGAGTTAAATCTCTCTTCAGCGTACCATCCTGAGACGAATAGGTTGGTAGAGAGGCCAACCAGATCTTGGTCACCTATCTACGACATTTTGTCTCAGCCAGGCAAGCTGACTGAGCATCCTTGCTACCATGGGATGAGTTTGCACTAAGCAATGCTGTGGCTGACTCCACCGGACAGACTCCATTCCTCCTAAACTACGGTCAGCATCCGCGGGTTCCAGTGCCCATGCCCGTGTCTTCCGCCGACTCCAGAGTGGCAGACTGGGCTGTGGAGGCACGGGACATTTTGGGACCGTACCCAGGAAGCCATTCAGGCATCCAAGGAGAGGATGAGGTCATCCGCCGACGCACATCGGCGCCCTGCTCCGACTTTTGCCCCTGGCGATTTAGTGTGGCTCTCCGCCCGTAACATCAGGCTGCGTGTAGAGTCCACTAAGTTCGCACCTCGATTCTTGGGTCCCTTCAAGGTCCTTGAACAGGTCAATCCTGTGGTCTACCTTTTAGCCCTTCCGCCACTCTTGGGTATCACCGACACATTCCTTGTCTCCCTCCTGAAACCCGTATACTTGTCCCGGTTTTCCGAGTCATCTGCCGGGACATCGGGTTCGTCTACGGATGATTATGAGGTGATTGCTATTCTGGGGTGCAAGGTGGTACGTGGCAAAAAGTCATGGGAGCCTGCTGAACGTGTTCAGGCTCCGCAGCTCATCGCTGCCTTTGAGCGCAGCGAGGCCCAAAGAAGGGGGGGCCTTAGGAAGGGGGTAATGTTAGGGTTCGAGTTCCCGCTGCTGCACAAGGGGAGTCTCGAACCAGTCTCACTGCGGTCTCCCATTCATCTCTGGCCGCAGTGGAGCCTGCTCAGCAGAGACGTAGGTCCCAGCGTCTTGCCCATTTCGGTACTGTGCAGTGACTTGCTGCTGTCTCTCCTGGATCTGCTATTATAGCCTGTGCTGGAGCAGACGTCTTTGAGACGAAGTCCTACATTTCCCCTTCTGAGCATGCCCAGGGTGAGATCTCTCATTGGAGATCAGGGGTCACATGCTCAGGTACTTCAGCAGCTCCTATTGGTCTGCCAGGAAGGTCCTGTGACTACTGGAGTTCTGGAACAAGTTTCATTGGTCCTTGTTTCTGGCAGGTCCTGTAGCTGTTATAAAAGGGTGGCAATGCTGAGCGGCCATGCGCTAGTATCATTCATTATATGCTTTGCGCCAGTGTGGTCATGCGTGTGTGTGGTTAGGGCCCGGCTAAAATAAGCCCCTAGAATACCGACTTAATCGGTGAGGAGTTTGGTATGCTAGCTGGTCAGGGTCGGTGTCCAAGATGCCCTAGATTACCGGCATAACCGGTGAGGAGTTTGATTGCCGTATTCATGGTCTGGCGTTCAGACGCCATAGATTGCGGGTAACTCCCGCGAGGACATTAGCGCATGATCACGTTCTATGTTCGCTTAGCACTTAACTGTGTACCTGGGTGCCTGACAGGACACAGAACTTTTTCTCAGCGTCTCTGTGACATAACAGGATTCGCTTTCAAAGCTAGACAGCGCCCTAGCGTGTTTATTTTGTGACTCAGTTGTGTTCAGTGAGTTCGCACACATCGCCATATTGCGCTGCGGCACTCCTTCTAGCGGCTCTGTGAAATAACAGAGTTCGCACATATTGCCACAGCGCATTGCGGTGTTTATTTTGGCGACTCTGCGGGATAACAGAGTTCGCGTCTGGTGCCATTTTACTAGCAGCAGGTTCCGCCTGCACGGTGGACCCCGGGCTGCGAACGCATCTCTCTACCTCATATATTTGGTGCGTTCCGCAGACCCTAACAGTGTGTGTGTTTTATTTTTATTTCATACAATAGGATTAATAATTGATAGTTGTCTAATTGACAGCTCTCAATTATTAACCTGGCTTAAAGTCACCTTTCAATAACAAGGTGGCTTTAACCCCTTATTAACCCATTCGCCACCGCTACAGGTCAATGGGAATAGATGGGCAAAGTGCCAGAAAGGGCGAATCTAATTATAGATTTGCCTTTTCTGGGTGTCTGGGGGCAGATGTTAGTAGCCAGGGGGGCCAAAAATAATGGTCCCTCTCTGGGCTATTATTATCTGCCCCCACTCGCTGGCTTTGTCTGTCTGGTTGAGAAAATAGGGTGGGAGCCCACGCATTTTTTTCCAACAATTTTACACCTCATATTATATATATATATAATATATATATATACATGTCATTGAATTTGTGACACATATATAGATATTTATATTTATAGTTCATAACTTCTACATAGTATAATAGCCGCTAATTTAATTGCCGGCTTTTGTGAAAATACAGAACCCGGAATGAAATGACACATGGTTTACATAGAGTTAACCATGTCATTTCATGTAGTTTGATATATTGTTTTCACTAACAATTACATGAGTGTATGTGTGCAAAATTTGACACATGTAGGGGTTAATTAAAGGTGTAAATTCGTAGCAAAAAAATGTGTTTTTTTACAATGAATTTACACCTTTTATTAACCCCTAATTGTGTCAAATTTTGCACACATACACTCATGTAATTGTTTGTGAAAACCATATATCAACCTACATGAAAGGACATGGTTAACTCTATGTAAACCATGTGTCATTTCATGTCGGGTGGTTCTGTATATTCACAAAAGTCGGCATTACCCGGCAATTGAATCAGAGGCTATTTTACTATGTAGAAGTGTATGAACTATAAATATATATACATATGTCACAATGACATATATATATGTATATATATATATAATATAATACATATATATAGGTATTCTATGTGTGTATATCTAGTGTTTACAAGGAAAGAAAGAGGTTTTTTTAGTTCCGATATTTCTATCCCATTGACTTGCATTGGGTTTCCGGTATCTGATCAGGATACCCAATACTTTTTGAGTATCGGGCCGATCCAATCTGATCCGATATTTTAGGATATCGGGCAGTATCGCTCAACACTAGTAACAAGTAATCATTATAAATAAGCAAATCTTCCCAAATTTGATTTGGCTGGCATATTAGATTTTTTTGGCAGAATCAACTCTGTCTAAATAAATTTCCACGAGTGAAAACTGCCATGATTTCAATTAAGGGAGGGAAGCGGGTTAACTCCTTATCATAATATAACGTACAGGTGCTCATTTGCCGACTCTCTGACTTTGATGCGAGCACACATGACGAGTTCACATCTTTCTCTGCATGTGACGTCTGATTTAATCAACCATCATGTGCCTCCAACAATCTCTGACAAAAAGCATTTAACACTTGCCATCAGGGGGGCACATTGTCCACACATCCATGGGCACACACATTACCTGCTGAATACCTCTTTATTATGATCCTCCTCTGAAAGCCACCTAATGGCAGGCGTTCATAGAAGATCGTGATTTTAGGTATACATAGCAGTGCTGATGCAACACATGAAAAGGGGTTTTTTTAACAAATTTCTGAATTTTTTTTCACCACTTAAATAAAATAAATTTATGCATGTATGGTATCTGTATACTCAAATTGACCTGGAGAATTATATTGCCAGATCAGTTTTACTGTATAGTGAGCTTCATAAATAAATAAAGAAAATGTTTCAAAAAAATGGAAAATATCCCAGGGTTCAAAAATAAATGTGTGCTCAACTTTCTTCACCTGTTATGCCACATAAACAGCAGTTTCATAGTCTTCAATTCTTCCATAGATGACTTTCTCTATTCAGACACTGAGGACACTCTAAGACCTGTGGTTGGTCACATGTAGTCACATTGGTGTGATGCACATGATGATTTATGTCATTCTCCCACGTAAAGCCAACCATAGGCCTTAGATTGAGTATATGTGGTCTTGGGAAATTCATAATGAATTCTATTCATTATTTGCTACAAATCCATTATCTGATCTGTAGTATCCTTATGTGTTTAATTAAAACATCCCCCTTAAATCTAACATTAGGAACAGTAGAGTTTGATATAAACTGACATAAAGTCAATCCAAAGTCTATGATTTGCCTTACGTGGGAGAATGACATGAATCATCATGTGCATCACACCAACGTGACTACATGTGACCAACCACAGGTCTTAGAGTGGCCTCAGTATCTGAATTGAGAGAGTCACTCTATGGAAGAATTGAAAATCAAGAAACCGCTGTGTATGTGGCATAAGAACAGGTGAAGTAAGTTGAGCATACATTTATTTTTGAACCCTTTCAGCCATGGACATTTTTTATTTTTTTCATTTTTGTTTTTCCTACCCTTCTTCCAAGAGCAATAACTTTTTATTTTTCTGTCAAAATTTAACTTTGTTTCTATTATAAATAAAAGGCATACATGTACAGTATGTATTTTCTATTTTATGAAAAATTCACATACATGAGAAATAAAAGCATAATTCAGCAACATTTACATCAAATAATTATTATTTATTGCCTGACACTAATGTCTCTACATGATTTAATGCACTTGAAAAATCATACGCCAACTTTCCAGCTGCACTGACTCATTCTAATGTGATATATTGATGATGATGAAACTCTTTTAGCTGTTTAGAAACATTTAATCTAAAATTGATAAATCAAAGAAAATATTATTTATTTATTTGCAGTAAAAAATGCACAAAACCTTTCCCAAAATAAAAAATGAAGGAAAAATGCCAGCAGTCCGTCTATGAGAAGTATCTGATGCATTGACTGCCATTGTGGCAGAAATATTTGTATTCTTAACAGACATTGTCTGTAACTGTTTCTCCAATAATATGATTACTTGCATAATGTTGGGGAAGACTTACTGAGACAATAGGAACAATTTTAGATTTAATGAATAAAGCTTCTTTTTGCTTAAAAGAAAAACAAAACACCATCCTGGGCCATATTGAAACAGCTTGAGCTTGATTGTGAAATGAAAATAAAGAGCATTTCCATCACAGTAAAGGCAATGACTCTAAGAGGAAAGTCAATGGACTATTAAATGGGAAATCATCTGTTTTCAGATTTTACTTCACTACTATTACATTCCTCCAGTGAGCCGTTATCTGGTAGAGAAGCCTTAATCTTCTCATTTTCTGGCAAGAAATTTCCATGCATTTAGCACAGCTTTTCATATCATAATGTTCAATCACCTCTTCATAAGAAATTTCAGCTAAAATGTATGCCTCCACAGCATGGTTCCTCCATTAGCTCTTCTAGCTGCCCACTGAACTCAAAAGACTTAATGCTATTCCATTACGTCCTGTTGAAGGTCTTATTATTTAATTTTGGCCTATTTAACGGCTTGTACTACATTTGAAAAACTACAGTTTTACTTTTTTATATTCGTACTGGGCAAATTGTGCTGCAATATTTCTCTAAATTTATACCTCTGAATATAAAATACACACAGACCCCAGTTTACCTAGTTTACCAAATACTGAATACCAGCTTGACTGTTGTAAGATATTAAAAATAATGGGCAATAAAACCACCATATTTTTTTAAAAAAAGGAGTGCAGTCTTCATATTTTATACTATATTGAAGATTGGTCTATGCCTGGAAGGTCTGGCACCCGCTTTTCATATACTGCTTGCTATTGCTGCTTTTAATTTTTCTTTTATCTATATCTATATATCTATATATATATTTATATATGTAGATATATATATATATATATATATATATATATATACAGTGAGTATGGAAAATTTTAAAATTTTAACTCTTTGTTTCATTGCAGCCATTTGGTAAATTCAAAAAAATTCATTTTTTTCACCTTATTGTACACTCTGCACCCCATCTTGACTGAAAAAACAGAAATGTAGAAATTTTTGAAAATGTATTACCAAAGAAAAACTGAAAGATCACATGGTCATAAGTATTCAGACCATTTGCTCAGACACTCATATTTAAGTCACGTGCTGTCCATTTCCTTTTGATCCGCCTTGAGATGGTACTACTCCTTCATTGGAGTCAAGCTGTGTTTAATTAAACTGATAGGACTTGATTTGTAAAGGCACACACCTGTCTATATAGGAACTCACAGCTCACAGTGCATGTCAGAACAAATGAGAATCATGAGCTCAAAGGAACTGGCCAAGTATCTCAGAGACAGAATTGTGGCAAGGCACACATCTGGCCAAGGTTAAAAAAGAATTTCTGCAGTACTCAAGGTTCCTAAGAGCACAGTGACCTCCATAATCCTTAAATGGAAGAAATTTGGGACCACCAGAAGTCTTCCTAGACCTGGCTGTCCATCCAAACTGAGCAATCTTGGAAGAAGAGCCTTGGTGAGAGAGGTAAAGAAGAACCCCAAGATCACTGTGGCTGAGCTCCACAGATGCAGACGGTACATGGGAGAAAGTTCCACAGTCAACCACTATCACTGCAGACCTCCACCAGTCAGGCCTTTATGGCAGAGTGGCAGGACAGAAGCCTCTCCTCAGTGCCAGATATATATATATATATATATATATATATTTATATATATATGAAAGCCCGCATACAGCTTGCTAAAAAGCACATGAAGGACTCCTAGACTATGAGAAATAAGATTCTTTCGTCTGATGAGAGGAAGAGAGAACTTTTGGAGATAATTATAAGTGGTATGTGTGGAGAAAACCGGGCACTGCTCATCACCTGACCAATACAATCCAAACAGTGAAACATGGTAGTGGCAGCATCATGCTATGGGGGTGTTTTTCAGCTGCAGGTACAGGACACCTGGGTGC